>CM068744.1:89152348-90352348 GCA_035084275.1 Hydrolagus colliei | reverse complement strand
ATGTGGCCTATGGAGTAGCATGTGCTTTACACAGACAGTTCTTTCCATGGTTTTCTGGTGGACTGTGCACTGCTGCTAGTTTGTACCTGAATATATTGTTTGTCAGATCACAGTTGGAGTATTGTGGGAATTTCTACTCCCTTATTGTTTAAAAAAGGATGTCATACTCACACAGAGGGTTTTAGAGGGGATATATTGAGTTTATACCTGGGCTATGTAGTTTGATTTATGAATAATAATCCCTCCAAATTAATAAATAAGAATAATTTGGTCACACATTCCACACTTGTTTGTGGGATACTGTGGCGCGCAATTCGCTGGCGCGTTTCACCCACAAAATATGCAGTCAATTCACTTTACAGTATATTCCTTGAAAAGCTGTGAGTTAACTTTTAATGAATATTTTAATGAAAAAAGACATGTGCTATATCTAATGCAAGTATTATTATTACTATTAATAGAATCAATGAAATAATAAATTGTTCCATTGGTTTGTGAGTCATTGACAAGAAGGCATTGATTGCAAAACGTTGGCGTGGGAGCAATGGGGGGTTTTGTTCCAATGTAGTGAGACGTTAGGATGTGAAATACTTCACCAGGTGCAGTGGCTGTATTAGCTTCCAAGACGGCATGAGGTAGGTATCTAAAAAGCAATTTATTGCAGAGGGGGAAGGCAAGTGAATGGGACTGAATGGATCGTTCTTTTAAAGAACTAGCACAGACTCAATGCTATAAATGACCACCTTTTGTAATGTAAGTGCCTATGGTTCTATCCAATACAGTTTCAAGATTTATTTTAAAATGCTTTTGAAGAACAGCAAGAAGATATTTGAAGGATGATCTCATTTTTGGCAGACTCCCTTAACTGACCATACTTTTCTAAAGGTGGAATAACGCCATATTTATGCCATCACTAAGCTGCCTTATCTGAGTTGTGAGATATCGTATTGGAGCTAATGCTGTTTGGAGTTTGGAGCTAATGCTGTTTTTTTTTGTCAGTGCTAGTGCTAAAGAATTTAATCCACAGGCATTCAATCACACAATGCAATGGCTTGTTTTGAGGTTATTTGGACCTCCTACCCTCCCTCCCACCAGTCTGCGCGCCCGCCCGCTTTCGGAACCTAGCATTGTGGTTCTGTCAAAAAACGAATGCCTCTGTATTCTGCAAAGCCTTTGCACGTGTGCCATTTGAATATAATAGTATTATTACTGCTTGATGAGGTGCAAAACAATTCCATTTACTGTGCTTTTACTGCCGGAGGAAATACAATAAAATGCATGTACGCAGGAATTTACAGAACCAGAAACCGCCACTACCGTTCCAACTTTTTGCTTTAAAGTACAAAATACAACCACAATCTGATCAATGGTGTTTGTGAGTGGTATATTTGTGTGTGTGTTTATTCATAATTGTATAGCGCCCCTCACGTAGGGCAACATCCCAGCGCCCTTGACAATAACGGAGCACGACTTATATATATATGTACACAGTCTATACATACAGTATATACAGTATATATACATATATATACATATATTTACAAGTATCTTTGTATATAGTGTCCTGTATATACTGTATATACAATACATACACAAATGTATTGTGTTCTGTAACTGATGATTTATTTTCCTTGGGAAATAAGCATCACTAACCTGGAAACGCTGTTGATGACCTTTGTGCTTGACAGTGAATGCACTTTAAAATGCACTTTAAAATTCAACCAATTTGTGTGATTTATGCCCCATAATGTATCTGATGATCAGAGGGCTCTCTGGCCGATTATGCAAATACAGGGTTGGTGATTTTTTTGCAATTCAAGGTAATTTGCTGCTATACCTTATAATTAGTTTACTTTAGTTTTGTGAAACCAAACAATTCAAAAATCACTTAAAGAAAATAGTACACTCGCGTGAACATAATTTTCTTGTGGTTTTCTGAATGAGGGTGGCGGAATGTAAATTTGTGGGAATAATTCACGGAGCTGGGTTAAAAACATGATTACTCAATCACAAAGCCTAAGTTGTTAATGTGCAGTGTTCTCTGGGTTTCGCAGAATGTGCGAATTCACCATTACATTGCACGTGGCATTTTTTTTCACAGTGGAGTTTTCTTTGATGGTTTGAAGCAATTTAAAATTGTAATAATAATGAATCCTTACATTTGGTATCTGGCCTTTCATGTCAGGAGGACATCCCAAAGCATTTCACAGGATATACTTTGAACAACAACAAAACTACATTTGTACAGTACCTTTCACGCTGGGAGGACGTCCCATGGCGCTCAAAGTGCAGTGACTATATTTTATGGCATTACAGATTACAACAGACAATGTGTGTTCAACCATGACCCACAAATAATAATAATATACTAGTAGTAATAATCCATGCATTTGATATAGTGCCTTATCACATCTTTGACACGTCTTGAAGCGCTTTACTGGCTGAAGTGGATTAACTGTGTATTTTGTGGACAAAACATGGCAGCCAATTGCGCACAGCAGTTTGTGGAGAAATTACACCTGGGTCAAGATTTACTTATTTAAGTAGGATTTTAGAACTTGAAGGATTTGAAAAATTGTTAAACATGCCCTTCATTTTGAAACTGGTAGTCTCTTTTGAGAACGGCAGGAAAACATTTGGCATGTATAAGACAATGTGCTGAATTCTAGATGCTCTGAAATACTCTGTAAGCAGAGTAAGCCTTGCCCTCGGTGAAACATCTCCCCAGTATTGGGCTCAGCTGGTCATATGGTTTGTGAGAGAGTGGGGACTTCTGCTCTTTGGAGAAGCACCTGTCTTCTATTTGCTCCTCATCCACTAGAGACTCTGGAGCATTCTTGAATGACAGCCCGTGTACCTGTGCCTCACCGTATCATGGCCGGTCTCAAGACCTTCCTCTTCGACTGCGCCTTCGGCTGCCCTACTAACCCTTCCCCCTCTCCCACTCTCCTTCACCTTCCCCGTACTTTGACCCTCTCTCTCCCCACCCCCCCCCCCACCACGCTCAGGTCCCGACCAGATTGTTCAGCGCTTTGGGAGGTCCTCCTGACATGAAAGGAGCTATATAAGTGCAATTTTGTTGTTGTTGTTGTTGATGGCATCAAACAATGCTGATTCCAAAGGTTATGCCACATCATGGAGGATCCAGCATGTCCAATAATGCATGAACTATGTACATCAAAATTTCTATATATCACAGAGGAACAAAAGAAGACCATTCACCCCTTCAAACCTGTTCTATCAGTTTATTAGATCTTGGCAGACCTATTAATTCCAATGGACTGGCCTTTTCCCAAACTCCTTAATACCTCTTCTATTTTTATCTCGCTTTTAAACATCCCAAATGATTGCACTTCTATGGCTTGCTGGGGCAAAGCTTTCCACATCTTCACAAACATCTGTGTCCGATAAAAACCTTCCTAACCTCAGATCAATCTGAATGTTGCTCTAGTGTAAGGTTATACCTTTTCGATATAAATCTACCACCAAAGGCAAGAGTTGTCCACTAACCAGCCTGTTGATTGCTTTCATTATTTTGAATATACCTAACCCATATCTTACATACTGAACAGTAGAACCAGAGGACACAGCTTACAATTGACGTGGGGTAATTTCTGCAGAAACACAGCTTCAGTGAGGGAGTAGTAGACTTGAAAAACAATGGAAACTGAAAATATTGTTTTTGTTATGAGAACAATTGGTATGTTCTTAATATCAAGCCAGTCCACCCGGCAAACAATGGCCAAAGATCCATCGAAAAGGAGGGATACTATTTCCAGAAATAAAAAAAAGTGGATAACAACAACAACTTGCATTTATATAGTACTCACCAGGCCGGGCGGTGTCTCAGAGTGCTTAACAATGGCGGAGCCCAATGCCGAGCCAGGGGTAGGGTAGGATAAGGTAAAGCGAGGTTGAGGAGAAAGATCTTCAGGCATGATCTGAAGCTAGGGATGCGAATGGATTGAGGGAGGTCGAAACTTTCAATGAATATTTTAATGAAAAAAGACATGTTATGAACCCCAAAAAAATTATACTTGAAAAAGATAAGGGAGTTAGTTATAACAAAAGTTGTTTGAGACGAAACATGAAGAACATTTTCAACAGGTTGATCTTTTTGATCAACTTGTTGAAAATGTTTTTTTTAAGACAATGTTTGATGATGGAAACTGAACTTGCTCTATAGATTTACAACCATATATTGAGCAAAGGGGCTCAATTTGTGTTTGGATCAATGAAGAAATTAGGGTCTGTTGATATGGAAATTTTCCGATTTAGATATATCGATGGGCTCATATCGAGATATACCGAAATATCTATATTTTCGGGTTTTTTATACTGCGCATGCGCGCGCGACACGCGCATTCGGAGTGCGCACGCATTCAGGGTGTGAGTGCATTCCGGGTGCGCGCGCATTCGGGGCCTAACTCCTCAGGAGCTAAATATCTTTCTCTCTCTGTGTCTCTCACGCTCTCCATCTCTGTGTTTTTCTGTCTGTGTCCCTCTCCTCTCTCACATCCCCCCCATCTCTATCTATCCGTATATTATCACATCCACCCTGTTCTCCCCCCCCACTCCCGCCGCTGTCCCTCTCTCCTCCCGCCGCCGTCTCTCTCTCGCATCCCCCAACCTCGTCGTCTTTCTCCCCCCACCACCCCCCCCTCCCCCCGCCGTCTCTCTCTCCCTCCCCCGCCCCAGCCGTCTCTCTCCCTACCCCCGCCGTCTCTCTCCCCCCACCCAGCCTTCTCTCTCCCCCTCACCCCAGCCGTCTCTCTCTCCCTCCCCCCAGCTGTCTCTCTCCCCCTCCCCCCAGCCGTCTCTCTCCCCCCCACCCGCCGTCTCTCTCCCTCCCCCCCGCCGTCTCTCTCCCCCTCCCCCCACCAGCAGTCTCTCTCCCCCTCCCCCCCCCAGCTGTCTCTTCCCCCCCCCACACCCCTTGCATACCTGTATATTGTATTCTAGGACTATGAATACAATATGGCGGCTTTGCACCTCGGTCTGTGCATTGTGTATAGAGATGAGCATTCTGGGTCTTGTAGTTCAGTGTGCGCGCATTCCGATTTTTTACCTCGTATCGATATTTTTGAAATGCCTATATCGGCATATCGATATGAAAATTATATCGGGTTTTAGTGATATATCGATATATCGCCGGACCCTAGTAGAAATCTGATCACAGTGGATCACTCTAGATCACTCTTTTATATATGTGTGGTTTGCTTTGTGTGCCTTAAATTATCTTCACTGGTGTTTAATACAACCAAGCGCATCACATGCAATCATTTGTGTCCAATGTGACAGTGGATCCAGCTCAGGCCATGCAGAGCAGCGGCTTGCAATGTTACATAAGCAAGGGGATGAGATTTCATTTCACTCCCAAATTTGGTTCGCTGCACACTGTGCTGAATTGTGAAGGGAATCTGTCAACCTGTGAGTTAGCATTAACTCTTTCAGCACTAATAGATTGGCTACTTCAGCTCCTCCTAAAACTGAAAATTTAAAAATACAATTTAGTTTAAATTAATTTTAAGTCAAGACAAATTATTAGGTAACTCCAACTCCAGAACATTCAGTGCAGAATTGTTAGCGGCAAGGTAGAGCAACATAAAGCCCTCTTATCCAAGGTCAGTGAATTATGTAAATACGAACCGGTGAAAAGTAAAACAAGATGTGGTTTGACTATTGTTATTTCAGTAAGTGTCTTTGGGTTTACCTGAAATAGTTCACTAAGTGTGGAACACTGAATTCAATGTTTTGCATTTAATATTGCATCTTTCACGTTCAGAGGATGCTCAAAGCACTTCACCAGATTTATTGTCAAGTCCAGTGATTGCATAATTTGTAGATGAATGTTACACAGTAGAATGTCCCACAAATAACCATGAAGTGAATGGCCAATTTTATTTTGAGGGATTTTTGGCCAGGACACTGGTAGAAACTGCTTTCGCTTTTTGAGTAGCAAAAATACCTAGCTCCAGTCCATTTTCCCCACAAATTCTAAGCATTCACTTCTTTGCAGAGTTAGAAGTCTGGCAGTGGGTACGTGCAGTATCATAAATTATTATTTTAATTTCCTTGTTGCGATGAGAAAATAATCCTGTCAACTCCCAGCTGGTTTAACATGGCAAGTCTCCCTTTTTTTCCTGTACGCATTCTTTCCATCATTTTGACCTTGGCGGGGGAAGATAAATGTATGAAATTAATTTACCATTGAACTGACAGGACGGCAGGAGAAGCGCTTCACTGAGTTTGGACGAAAATTAATGGCCTATCAGGTGAACTCCAAGGGCCCCAGCCGATGGCAGTCATGGAGGGTGAACTGTTATTGAGCAAAATTATTCAGCAGCACATTAGTACAGATATGGACTTGGGGGAAATCTGTTGGTTTCAAAACCTGTCAAGTAAAGTGAATTTAGATAAGTGTTCAATACTGAAATCTGTTTTCGCTTCACTTCGACAGAAACAAACAAAGAGTTGAGTTGACCCTTTTGCCTCTAATTGTTTTTTCAGCAATGTTTTGCATTGCTTAAAATATATTGCAGTGGAAGCATGTTTACTCACACCATGTAACACTTCAGGTTCAGACTGACTTCATGTACTATAAAAAATATATGCACTACATGTCTAGATGTGCATCTTCTATATGTTTATATATACAATAACAACTTGCATTTATATAATATTTGCATTTATGTAATATCCTTCATATGGGTCAGCATTTTGGCATCCTTAAATATACTGTCTGCCAACAGATTGATATGAAGGTGTTGTCACCTTCTACCCCACCCTCTGTTTGATGCCCCACTCTCCGCTCGGCAAACGCTCACCTATTCCATCTTCTGTCTTCCCTCTCCCCCATCTTTCTTTCAATCATGCATGAAAGCTCATCTCTTTGAACACACCTACAGTCATCTTTCTCCTTTGGTGTCTCTGATACTATAATAATAATAATAATATTCCTTGCATTTGATATAATGTTTTTTACGTCTTTAAGACATTTCAGAGCACTTCACAGAATATACTTTAAAGTGAATTAACTATATTTGTGGGTGGAACGCGGCAACCAATTGCGCACAGCAGCGTCCCACAAACAGTCATGGATTGCAGTGACAAATTTTTTATTGTTACTTTTTTTTCTTGAGGTATCATTATCAGATGTGTGGAGTAAAGAAACTTGCCCAAGGTATTTGCCCTGCCAGGAAACTAATCCTGGTTTCTCGCTTGTGAGGAGAGTGCTCCAATCACTGAGCTATAAGATTATCGTTGTGAAGCGCTCTGAGAAATGTATCTGTCATTAAGGCAAATGCAGGTTGTTGTGATACCCATTCACCTCTGCCATCAGTTCAGGAGACAGAAGTGAAGTACATGAAGTAATCCTGCATAGTCTTAACCCAGTTTCTGTGGCAGCGAGCTCACAGCACAGCACCATCGTTAACTCAGCACTAAATGGGTCTAATAGGCAGTGTCAGGAAGTGAAAGTCCCACACAGTTACAGTGTAGATGCTCTGTTGAAGATTATTATTAGCTGCAGTTTTGGTTCAGTGTGATAAAGGCATGGAGCAAATACATGCAAACTTGAGTAAAGCTCACATCGCCTAGCACTCAAAATCGATCATTTAACAACAAGCACAGTTGTGTCATTACATTATAAGTCTGCAGAGTAAAATGGGAATAAAATGTAATCAAAATAATCAGCACATCAAGGAAGTGAATGATATATAGCATGATGGCTATTTCAAGGGGGGAAAAAATGCTTGATTTTGTTGTTAATTAATCATTATTATTGAAGTTTGAGGTCTGACAATTTAAAGTGGGACCTGACTGCTGAAACAGCCTGTGGGAGATTCTGCCAGGATATAGATTAAGACAATTGCAATTATAATAATGATCCTTGCATTTGATATAGTGCCTTGTCACTTCTTCGAGACGTCTCAAAGAGCTTCACAGAATAGTATAGATGCATTTAAGGGGAAGCTAGATAGGTACATCAGGGAGAAAGAAATAGAAGGTTAGGCTTGTAGGCTTGGTTGAGGAGGCTCATGTGGAGAATGAATGCCAGCATAGACCAGTTGGGCTGAATAGCCTGTACCTGTGCTGTATATTCTAATGTATTCTAATGTACAGTGAAGTGAATTGACTGTATAATTTGAAGGTGAAACGAGGCAGCCAATTGCGTACCACAATGTCCCACAGTCACGGATTGAGAGACCAAATTATTATTATTTTGCAGAGATTAGTAGCCTCAGAAAGCGATCTCCCAATCAACTAACAACTGGGTTCCAGCTTGCTACTGGATAAACAGAGGCTTGTGTATCGAAGTGGAGAAAGTAAATTAGCCTAAGGTTTTGCACTGACCCGCCCAGAAATCAAACCCAGGTTCTCTTGCTTGCAAAGCAAGTGTTCTAACCACTGAGCTACATGACTCCACATGCAGGAACCTCACCTGATGGAGACCCCACATCCTCCCACCCACCATGCTCACTGTCTCACCTCACCATCACTCCTTGAAACCCCCCACTCACCCCTCTCCACCGCCGCCCAGACAGACTATATAAAATAAATAGTCTGTCTGCATCAGCCTGGCTCAGTTGGTAGCACCCTTGCCTCTGAGCCAGAATGTTGTAAGTTGTTTGTTCAAGTATCATATCCAGACTTTGAACTTGGTAGTCTAAGTTGACATTGTAATGCAGTGCTGGGTGGGGGTGCTGTACTATCGGAAGTGCCATCCTTTGGATGAGACATTAAAACTGAGGTTTGGGTGGATGTTAAAGATCTTGTGGCATGACTCAAAATAAAATGAGAGTTTCTCCCAGTCTCCTGGCCAGATAAAATTAATAATTCACCTCATGGGAAATTACTGTGTGCAAATCGGCTGCTGCTTTCACCAACAAAATACACAGTCACAAAACAGTTTACATATAATCTATGAAGCACTTTGAGACATCCGCCTGACATGAATGGAGGATGTCATGTCAGGAGGTTGTTTCAAAGTACTTCATAGGTTATATGTAAACTGTTTTGTGACTGTGTATTTTGTTGGTGAAAGTAGCAGCCGCTTTGCACACAACAACACCCACAAAATTACATTTGTGTTACACCTTTCACGTCGGGAGGACGTTCCAAGGCGCTGAACAGTCAGTGTTTCGAACCCGAGCTAGGGTCAGGATCAGGGAGGGTGGAGGGAAGGAAGGGGATGGCACGGTTGAAGAGGAGGGTCTTGAGGCGGGACTTGAAGGAGGCGAGGGAGAGGGAGAGGGCGAGGTTTAAGGATTGCGGGATGGAATTCCAGAGGTTGGGGGCAGAGTTACATTAATGCAAGCCTTATTATTTTTAAGATTGATTTGGCTTTTGCTGAAGTCTGGTCCACTTTTAATCTGATATCCAAGAGCACATCGCTGACTCAGCTGTTTCATAACGTTTAAAAACCACCTGCAATTTGCCGTTAGTTAGCAGAGCCCTTTGCATTTGGTTGAATAAGCCTGCGCAGAATTGTTCTGTCTCTGATTAGCTTCTTGCTTCTAATCACGACTGCTAGAAGTGATCATCAGTTTACACACTGTACACTGGCTGAGGCCTTCAAGGAACCTCCCATCTAATTTCTTACCTTTATTCCATGGTGAACCACAGACAACTGATGATCCCTCATCTCTCTTACTATTATTCGAAACCACACTTCTCATGTGTGAACAAATAGAAATTATATTTGACAGAACAGGGCTCAGACAGTCAATTTCAGAGGTGATGCTAAACATTTACTAGATTGAATCATTGGTGTTTAATAGGGAGACCACATTGATTTAGTGAGAGTAGGCGTGAATATAATAATAACAATAATAAACGTTAATCCATGCATTTTGTATTAGGGTGTATCATGCCAGAAGGATATCTCAAATCCCTTCACACGATATGTAGTGAGACAGAGTGATGGTCTTTGTAGGCAAATGTGGCAGCACAATTACGTACTACAGTAATGTCACACAAACAGCCATGAAATGAATGACCAATTTTATTTCGGGTATTGTTGGCCAAGACACCAGGAGAAACACCTCTTTTTTAATTGTTCCATGCATCTTTAACATCCACCTGAACAGACAGACAGGACCTTGGTTTATCTTCTCATCTGAAGTATATCACTTCTGATAATGCAGCAAACCCCCAGCAGTGCTTTAGTGTGTCAGTTTAGATAAAAACAACAACAATAACAAATTACATTTATAGAGCGCCTTTCACGTCGGGAGGACGTAATGAATCCATTACCCTCTGACTCAAGAGTTAAGAGTGCTACCATTGAGCCAAGCTGACACAGAATTACTAAACAACATTAACAACAAAATTACACTTGTATAGCGCCTTTCACATCAGCGAGACGTTCAAAGCCACTGGACAGTCATTGTTTCAATGACCCGAGCTGGGTTCGGGGACAGGGAGGGTGAAGGGAAAGGGGGTGGATTTGGGGTGATTCATTGGATCATCGAAGAGGAGGGTCTTGAGTCCGGACTTGAAGGAGACCAGGGAGGGGGTGAGATTAACTGACTGTGGGATGGAGTTCCAGAGGTTGGGGGCAGAGTGGCTGAAGGCTCGTCTGCCGATGGTGGGGCAGGTGGGTCGGGGGATGTGGAGCAGGCCAGAGCCTGCCGAGTGGAGGGGGCAGGCAGGTTGGTAGGAGGTTAGGAGGTTGAAGTTGGCGGAAGTGGGCAATATTGCGGAGGTGGGGGAAGACAGAGCAAGTCATTGCTTGGATGTGGGGAAGGAAAGACAGTTGAGGTTCGAACAAGACACCTAGGTTCTTTACTGGCTTTATGAGGTCGAGTGTGCAACCATGGAGGTTGATGCTGCCAGCGGCTTTTGCGTGAAGGAGCTGGCGAGAGCCAATTAAGAGGGTCTCAGTCTTGTTGACATTCAACTGTAGAAAATTAACTCATATCCAGGACTTGATGTCTCACAGGAAAGTAGTAGCCCTGGAGTTGAGGGTAGAGGCAGAAAGAAACAATTGGGTGTCATCCGCATACATGTGGAAGTTAACTAAAGTATAGAAACCTGATAGGAATATGTTCACAATATTTTCAATGATAATGTTCAATATTAGAAAGTGAAGGGTTAACGTAAATTGAATTGACATAATAGCACTCAAACATCAAACTACCTGTGGGTTATTTTGATTCCCAAATGTGCTATTATTGCCAGGTCTCAACCTGTCTCAGTTTGCAGCAAACTAGCCTCAAATTAGCCCAAACCACCCTACCATCGGTGGCCGGGCTTTCAGCCTCTCTGCCCCCACTCTCTGGAACTCCATTCCACAATCCCTTCACCTTGCTTCCTCCCTTTCCTCCTTCAAGGCCGGTCTCAAGACTTTCCTCTTCGACCGCGCCTTCTGCTCACCTCCTAACGCTCCCCGCCTAACTCTCCCCACTTTCCTACTCTCCTTCTACCTGCCCCTACCCCGACCCATTCCCCCCTACTCAGGTCCCGACCTAGCTGTGCTGCACCTTGGGACCTCCTCCCGACGTGAAAGGCGCTCTATAAATGTAATTTTGTTGTTGTTGTTGAGGCTGACTGTAAAAGGCTCAAGCCCCAATATAGGACTCTGAGCTCACAATCTAAGATGAATGAATGTCATCCAGAACACTTGCTCAGAGTGTTGGATTGTTAAAAGTGCTGTTAAAACAGAGACAATATAGAATTCCTGTCTGCCTGTTCAGGTAGACATTGAAGAAACAACAACAACAAAATTACACTTGTATAGCACCTTTCACATCAGGAGAATGTCCCAAGGCGCTGAAAAGCATCATTTGAAAAGAGAAGGGAATTTCTGCTCACGTCCTGGCCAGTATTGCCCCAAATAAAATTGGTCCAAGATACACTATATAAATGTTTTTCCTTGGCTGTTTGTGGGACAATTGGCTGCCGCATTCGCCTGCAAAATGCATAACCACTGCATATAACAATAAATCCTGTGAAATGTTTCAAATGACATGATTATCAAATGCAAGAATTATTATCATTCATTTATATTTATTTATATTTCATCATTTATTTGTTGAAACAAACTTCCAGATTCCATTTGCCTGGGCTATTACCAACTAATGATAAACATTAAGTGGCAGCATTATGATACTGTGATTTAAATGAACTTCAATATGATTCAAGTTTCCAGTAAAACAAATGAGTTCTCAGCCAGTGCTGGAGAACTTTTTTTAACCTTTAAATGATGTAATTGGAGAAAATGAGAGAGAAACGTAATTGGGAGAGAGTGAAAGAGGAAAACTTACCGATAAATGTGGAAAGTACCCACTCTGTCTCTTTATTATTGCTGCTCACTTTTTACCTTGCAAATTTGTTAAGTGTGCAAATCCTTTTTGACTGAAAGTGAAATTGAAACTTGTGCCTGATTTATCTTCTGTTTGCAATCACACATATATTAATTCCTATTTTGTGGCTGATTGTTTTGAGGTGCGATTAGCTGTTGAACTGCGCTGAATAAATAGATTACCCGCAGCTGCACTATGTGCAATAAAATGTGCTATAAGCTATGCTGACTGTAAAAACTAGAAGATACTTTTTCAGCAGAAGAATTATACTTTGAGGGGATCACATTTATACTTCAGACTTTTCTCCCTTCTCAGATCATTCTTTAACAAAACGAATTACACCCCCAAAGTACGGATGAAATTGAACACTTTTTAGTATGTGCGTCTTTGTCTTTAAGTGGTGGAAGTACAAGTGGTTCCCACAATTTTCTGTGGGTCAGCTGGGTGTCTGACTCATGTGGAAACGGAACACCATGCTTAGGAGTATCCAAACCAAGCGGAGATTCCCATGCGTCCCACCTACACATGGAAATCCTAGAGATACATAGTTGGAATGTTGGAATGTGCACTGTCTCTGGAGGGACGCATCCTACTTCCCTAATTCCAGAAAATATTATCAATAATAATCCTTGCATTTGATATAGCGCTTTTCACATCTTCTAGACATCTCTTATGTGTAGTTTGGCAACAGCCAAAGCTTGGGGACCCCAGAGTCTGAGTTGGGGTAACAGCTGGAGTCGAATCAGCTAAAATTGCACAGCTTGCCATTGATATTGATGTCTAGCAAGGTTTCCCACTGCTTATCCTGCTAGGACCACCATACCCGTTCGAGTTTTCATTTGCAGGGTTGACAGGAACCAACAGGAGGAGTTCAGTAGGATGACTCCCTGCCCCCAGTGACTGGACTGGCCTTCCAGGTCCTGTTGATGAACCAGGCTGTGTTGTCATACGCAATGCGCAGGAATCAGATTACCGAGACCACCACAGACTACTGGTTCGATTCTGACATTCCATTACCAGGCATGTCACCTCGTAGCCAGTTCAGTTCAAGGGAGATTCCGCTTACCTCCCACCCCCATGAGGATAGTCATTAGTTGGTCATTTTCACATCTAACAAGTGCGGGTTTGAGCCCTCGCTGGTGTTTCGTTTCCACATGTGTCAGACACCCGGCTACAGAATTCCCTGCGAGATTCCTCGTGTGCAATGCATCTTAGCTTGAAATGAATCAGATCATTGCTGCCATCTTCCTGACCCCAGCTCAGGCACATGTCCCTTCCCATTGAGCGATGGTTCCACAAGTTGGACGTGCGGAGTTTAAACAGCAGATGCTTGCCTCTCTGCAGGCCAGTCAAGGTGGAATCCCCACAACATCTTGTTCCAACACTGCAACTGTGATTCGCCATTTGCTTGAGACTCATTTGTTACTTTTGTATCAGTAACGGGGCAATTTGGAACAGAAATCAAGAATTTCTGGTCCAAATTGCAGAAATTCTTTTGCAAGGTCCTTCCACAGATCTCTCTAACCTGGGGCTGTGTCCGTGTAAAGTTCTGCTATCTGGCAGGGAATGTCTGTTAATCTTTCTTAATGTATTAAAGAGCACAGAGCAAGATATGTTTTTATGTTTGTTTGGAAATAACTACAATATTTGTAAATCCAGACTTTTGCTGCACCCGTTCACATTGAATAGATCTCAAAAACTCCTTGAGTAGAATCCAAACCACTTAAAAGAGGAACAACAGCAAACTATTGTTAGAGGTTCTACTCTAGTGTTGTGAAAAAAATAGCTAAGTGAAGAACAATAAATCAGTGAGTTAACGTTTCAGGTTGATGATTTTTCGTCAGAACCACTAACAAATAATGTCTTAGCAACTTCTGAAAATGAAATTAGCTATGTTGGAGTGATGTATTATGCTGCGGGACATCCTCTCGACATGAAAAACGCTCTATAAATGTAATTTTGTCGTTGTTGTTGTTGTTATATTCTGCGATTTTATAATGGAAATTCTTGCATGGTTGTTAAAGGCTCGTTTACACTTTACCAGCGAATCGTGTGCTTTGTAAGTGCTGGATAGAAAAATCTCATGAGAGGACTTTTGTATCATGTTACACCTAATGTTTGGACATCGTCTCAATATGAAATTTATTGTTGTTGCCTTCATCCACAAACAGACAGTCATACACTTTACACAATATAGTACAATAACAATATTAATATCTGTGAAGTGCTTGAAGAGTTCAAAATACTGATGTGGGACTTGAAAACACGATCCCTCACTCAAAGGGAGTGTCCAACCATCTGGTCCTGGCTGACTCCAGAAGAGTCAACTTGCCTCAGTTAGTACTTTTGCCTTTGAGTCGGACGATTGTGCATGCATTCCAAATTAGAGTTTAATGAGGTGTTGTTCTGTTGTTATTAAGCCAAAATATAGAGTCACTTAACTTTCCAGTATATTCTGTGAAGAGCTTTGGGATGTTTCGAAGACATGATAAGGTTGTATATCAAATACTGTACAAGGATTATTATTATTATGGCTGGTTGAAAACCCATTGGGCCTTCAGCTAAGCTGTGCCAGTCCTATTTCTTCATTGTAACAGAACAAGTCTTGTTTCTTTGCAATTAATAATAATCCTTGCATTTGATATAGCGCTTTTCACGTCTTCTAGACGTCTCAAAGCGCTTCACAGAATATACTGCAAAGTTAATTGACTGTATATTTCTGGGCAATCGTGGCAGCCAATTGTGCACAACAGTGTTCCACAAACACTTATGGTTTGAAATGACCAATTTATAATATATATATTTTTAGGGATTATTATTGGGCATATGGAGTAAGGAAACTTTGCCCAAGGTTTCGCTCTACCTGGATTCAAACACAGGTCTCACAATTGTAAGGCAAGAGCTCTAACAAGTGAGCTACAGGAAAGAAGCACTTCTGCTTCTTAACGGACCTGATTTTGTTTGGTTATGTAATTTCTTTTAAGTTTCCAGCACGATTTTGACTTGCGCTGTGAGATATTGTTCCCGTCTCCATTATCTCCTGTTAGTTCTGAGAGGTGTTGGCAGTGCTGCTGCACAAGTTCTCTTTAATAGGAAGCTGTCGTAGCAGATGACTTTGCTCCCGCTGTGGAGATGAAGCTGTCCAGGAATCCTGAGTCTCCTGTCAGTAATTTAGGTTTGCATTTAGTGGAGGAAGTGAATACAGAGACACAAATATATTTTTTTAAATTACAATTGACTGCATTAGTGATTAGTTGTTAGCAGGACTGGAGAGCTTTTTTTTTTATTCAGCTTACTTATAATGCCAAGAGCACACGTTTGAACGTCTTTCAGAAGAAATGTACACATTTGCTTCCAAACGCATTGTCACTACACTGTCCAATAAATCCTGTGAGGCACTTTGAGATTATTTGTGCAATGCATTTGTCCAAGCCTTTGCCTCGTTTGCCTTGCTGTGACCTCCCAACTCTTTGAAAGCATTGCTGCAAAAGTCTGAGGTGTGACCTGAAGGATTGTGCATTCAGTTACTCGAAATTGCTTCCAGTGCAGATACCGCTGATTGGCACCCTCATGAAAGTCAATTATTCAGCTCATGAATTTGCACCGTTAAGTGATTATTCAGCATAATATACAAATGTATTTCTGGAAGATGCCAACAGTGTGCCAGCGTTTCACTGGAGCTTGGCAGATTCACAGGAAGCTTCTTCCTCAGGGTAGAGAAAGGGTTGTACAAAATGGACGTCTTGCTCGCTAGGCAGGGCAGCGTCTAAAACCATCCTTCCAAGGGAGCTCCAGAAGAAGGACTCTCGCAAATGACCAACAGTATTGGGTCTTAATACCCAGGTCACACTAACATCTGTTTACTGTGTGGAACTTCTTGGTATTTGATGTAAAAATTAAATCAACTTGAGAAGACGAACAACGTTTATTAACTTTATTACATGTTTATGTCATCTCATATCAGCGTTTAACAAAATTTACCACGGGGTGTCGTGACTGAATTTATGCAGAATATGTGTTACAACTCGAGCTTAGGCACCTCAGTGAATTTCAGTTAGGGTTGAACCCGACAACAACAATAACAAACAACAACAAAATTGCACTTATAAAGCACCTTTCACATCAGGAGGATGTCCCAAAGCGCTGAACAGTCAGGTTGGGCTGCAAGCAGGGTAGGGAGAGGGTCGAGGTAGGGGGAAGGGGAAGGAGAGTGAGAGAGGGGGAAGAGTTAGTGGGGCAGCCAAAGGCATGGTTGAAGAGGAAAGTCTGCTGAACGGAGAATGCGGGCAGGCTGATAGGGAGACAGTAGGTCAGAGAGATAGGCGGGGGCAAAGCCATGAATGGCCTTGAAAGTGAGGACAAGGATCTTGAATTTGATCCTCTGGGTGACGGGGAGCCAGTGGAGACGGGCGAGGGTGGGAGTGATGTGGTCGCGAAGCCTGGTACGGGAGAGTACACGAGCTGCAGAATTCTGAATGATCTGCAGCCTGTGAAGGGAGGAGCTGGGGAGGCTGATGAGGAGAGAGTTCCCGTAGTCAAGCCTGGAAGTGATAAAGGCGTGGATGAGAGTTTCAGCGGTGTGGGAGGTGAGGTAGTGGAGGAGTCTGGCAATATTGTGGAGGTGATGGAAGGTTGTGCTGGTCATGGAGCGGATGTAGGGGAGGAAGGATAGTTCGGAGTCGAACAAAACGCCAGAATCCTGATTGGCTTCGAGAGGTGGAGAGAGCAGCCTTGAACGCTGATGTTGTCAGCGCCTGAGGTGCGGAGGCTCTGACATGAGCCAATCAGGAGGGCTTCCGTCTTGTTGATGTTGAGCTGTAGGAAATTTGCCTTCGTCTAGGATTCAATGTTGGACAGACAGTCAGAACGCCAGTGGTCCTGGAATCGAGGGTTGGTTCGGATAGGAAGAGTTGGGTGTCATTCGCATACATGTGGAAATTTACCCCATGTCTGCAGATGATGTCGCCCAGGGGGAGAGTGTACAGGGTGAAGAGCAGGGGGCCAAGGAAAGAGCCCTGGGGAATGTCGCATGTGACTGTGCGGAGGCTGGAGGAGAAGCCGTTGGAAGAGACAAAGTGAAAGTGGTGGGAGAGATAGGACCAGACAAAGTCTTGGCTTGAGCATGAGAATGAGGCATAGTAGTGTCCGGCGACATGGAATTTTTCCGATATCGATATATTGGTGGGCTCATATTGATATACACCGATATATCAATATCACCAGGTTTTTTTATCCTGTGTATGCGCGCGCGCACTCTCGGATGTGCGTGCGCATCCCAATATGCATACTCTACGCCCAGGAGGTTTGCAATGCCGGCGACAAGGTATGTTGAAAAAGTTTGTATTATACCGATATAACCGATATATCGCAATATTGCCGGACACTATATACCGATTTTTTGTGATATACAAATTTTTTTTATACCGGATTTTTGGATATACCGATATATTCAAATTTCCAATATCGGCATATCGATATGAAAAATTATACCGATATAACCGATATATCGGCGGACACTAAGGCATAGCGATTTATGAACAGGGAAAGGAACAAGTCATTTGGGTCACCTTCATGTGTTAAATATCTTGAGTGCATTGTAGACCAATTGGAGTGGGAAATTATTAATAAAGCGGAAAAGACAAAACAATGTTTTGCATATTTACACCAATAATTTGATAGAATGTTCCTTTCTGTTTCATGAGAACACACTTTCTAAATTCCAGGGCTGTAGTCGAGTCCTCCGAGTCCGAGTCCCTGGTGTCCGAGTCCGAGTCCCTGCCACTTTTTAATGTCCGAGTCCCTGGTGTCCGAGTCCGAGTCCAAGCCACTGTTTAATGTTCGAGTCCGAGTCCTCCATGTAAAAATTCACACCCATCACCAACTTATACATACTAGAATTTCAGTCTTATACCTTTTTTGATGTATATTGCTTACTACGCTTTGTTTACAAGGGTTGGGTTCTTACTTCATGGCTTTATGCAATAAATTGACTCATTATCCCGAAGTTCAAGTGCTTAATGTTTTGGTTCAACAACAAATTAAAATTCTATTTTTAATCCCTGAAGTACAAGGAATATTGACTTCTCAAGTCATCAGTCACTTGGCTGATAAAGCCATTGCACTGATATTCACTGAAATGAAGATTCACAAAATGCTAAGACAGTGATATGCGTTCATTAATTTGAGGAAGGTAACGCGGTCGGGCATGAAAAACAAGTGTCTAGAAAGTTGATGTTAATCCTCTCCAAACATGCAGTTAAGCAGTAGTTCTGCAGTAACCTGTGCCTTATTAAATTTGTCTTTTGAAGTGCTTCAAATTGATAAGTTTGCCAAACTAAAAAATTCTAGCTCAAACATCTGACTGCAATTTAGAGACTTTGCAGTTTAAAGCTGACTTGGAACTAGTAACTTGGCTGGCTTGTGGTATACGCTTTTATTCAAACTGGTGAACGAGAATTCAGTGAATTCCTCTTACGAATCCCCTACATTTGTGTGTTTTCTAATTCCATTCTCCTATCCTTTCTGTCTGTCCGTCACTCTGCTCCCTATCTTATCTCTCCCACTGACTCCCACTGACTCTCATCTGTCTCCCTTCCTCTGTCTGAAGCAGATTTATAAAGTCAACACAGAAGATATCCAACTGTGGGCAAACTTTAAGAAGCAATAATCGAGTCTAACCTTTAATTTGGAGAGGCAAGGATTCACATGGCGCAGGCATGATAATAATAATAATAAGAAGAAGAATCCTTGCATTTGATATAGCGCTTTTCACATCTTCTAAATATCTTGCGATGGTGTGAATGGCCTCCTTCTGTGTTGTATGATCTCCAAATCCATCTAGATTTATAAATCTAAACCTTGTTTGGCAAATGTATTTGAAAAGGCTTGCCTTTCACGATTTTCCTGGAAATGCACATGTATGAACCCCAATTGAAGACAGAAGGATTGGGTTGGCTTTTGTGCATTTGTATGCATGTGTGTATATGTCTCTCCCTGTCTCTCTCTTCCCCAATCCCCATCTGTGTCGAGCAGAGTGATTTTAATTTTTTTTCCAAATAAAAAGTCTAGCTGCAGAATCTCTATGGGGCTAGATTTTTATCTCCGTATATATTTCTACTACATAGACCTAAAATCTACCCCTAGTAAGGCCAATTTCAGCACGTCGCGGTATATTATATGTGAGATTTCCACCTGTGTTGGAGGAGAGCGACAACTCCTCCAACCAGATGGATTTTTCTGTAGACTGAGGCCTACCCAACATAGTTCAGAAAATAGTCTTTATTAGATTAAATCTTCAAGACTATTAACATGACAAAATTTATCGTGATTCATGAGTAATGCGTTCCGACAAAAGTCCACACACACACACTTAATTTATTGTATAGTCTAATCGTAAATGAGTATGAAACTTACTTTTCTTTACGACGTCGCTGCAGATGGCGTGTGAAATTTGATGTGGTGCCACATGTTTCAGTTATAACACATTTGCAAAACTTACATTTTGCGTGATTTTTGTTCCCTCCTGTTGTTGTGAATTCCTTATGATCTGTGTACCCAATCACTCAGGACGCGACAGACATGGTGATGGTCGTACACGCCAGACAGGTAAGAATCAGGGAGGTTTCAGTGCGTAGCACGCGATATAAGCCTAGTACGGTAGCCCTTGTACAGTTAATACACAAGACAATGTACAAAAAAATACTTACAGAGTCTCAGAAATCAGTGTTACTACTCACACAATGGAACTAAAACATCCAGGGCATTGGATTTGAACGCGTCACGTTTTGAAGGGCTTTTTTCATTCGTAGAAAATTGACATGTGATAGATAGGAAGTAGTATCCCACGTGGGATACTGCGTCACAGTTCATTCACAAGCAACTTTCGCTGCGAAATTTCCGATAAGTCGGCCGGTATAGTATTTGCGCGAACTGCAGAAAACGCTGCAGCTCGGCTCATACCTGCCGGACTCGCGGCGGTCTTGAGCCCGAGTCCTCGACCAGTCTTGAGTCCGAGTCCAGGACTCGAGTCCTCTAGCCCTGCTAAATTCCTCTGTTATTTGGGGGTAAAATCTTTGCACATATAGGAACCTGGAAGGATAAGCATTCAAGCTCTGTTGTCAAGTGTTTAGGATTAAACACTAAACCAATTCCTGTATCTTGGTGGTTAGAGCCCTTGCCTCACAAGCGAGAGGACCTGGGTTTGAATCCCAGCGGGGGGAAACGTTGGGAAAGTTTTCTTACTCAACATGCTTCTGTTTACCTAGCAGTAAGTAGGAACCCAGTTGCTAGACGATTGGTGGATTGCTTTTCCAGTAATAATTCCTTCAAAAATTAATAACAATAAATCGGTCACTTAATCCATGACTGTTTGTGGGATACCTCTGTGTGCTATTGACTGTCACTCTTTGACCACGAAACATGCAGTCAATTCCCTTTACAGTATATTCTGTGAAGCACTTTGAGACTTCTTGAAGGTGCAATAAGGTGCAATATCAAATGCAAGGCTATTTGTTAAGGCGTGTGATATTTAGCACTGCAGTAATGCTGATGAACACAGCTAAGGAATATGATGCATATGGATCTGTGCAGTAGTTAGTGGCTGCCTGACCTGCCGATGGGCATCTTAAACAAGGTTGATAACTGTGGAAGAGAGCAGCGACATAAGATTAATGTACAAATGACCAGTGGTGACAGCAGATAGATAACATTTATTGCAGCCTTGGTGATGTTATACACATTGGGATTGCAGTTAGAAGTAAAAATACCAGGCTGAACAGAAGTGGTTTATATGAAATCATTTTAATTAGAAATTATTAATTTGTGCAAATTAGGAGACTTTGGGGCAGCAAAAGGTATAGGAGCAGCAAAAGCGCGGATGAGACAGGCCTTCTGGTCTCTGGCTTGCCTCCCAATTCACTGGAATGTTTTTTCAATTTAACATTTGCAACACATGTGATAAGTTTAAGATTCCCAGTGCAATGAGGTTTACACCAAACATTGAAGATGTAAAACTATTAAATTCTTCACAAAGTAAAAGGTGGCTCAGCAGCCACCAAAAACTTGCACTTTTTAAGTACAGTGGTTAAGGGTCACAAAGCTCTATATAGAGATAGAATGGGAGCCCAAGTTGGAAGGCAAATAATGGTGTAAAAGGGAGATGATAATAATAATTAACAATAACCCTTGCATTTGATATAGAGCTGTATCATGTTTTCGAGACATCTCAAAGTTCTTCACAGAATATATTGTAAAATGAATTCATTGTATATTTTGTGGACGAAACTCGACAGCTGATTATGCACAGCAGGGTTCACACAAACAGTCGTGGATTCAGCAAAAAAAAAAAAACATTTTTTAAAGGGACTATTATCCCTGAAGAAAATTATCTGCCAATTGACTAACAAATGGGTTCCTACTTACTGCTAGGTAAACAGAGGTGTATGGAATAAGGAAACATGCATGATGTTTCGCCCTACCTGAGAATTGAACCCAGAATGCAGCAAGTGCTCTAACTACTGTGCTAAGATATAGGACTGCATATACTCCAGATAATTTGATAATCCATGCAGTAAGGCAAAGTCACCTGAGGGACAGCATGTTTTTAAGATAGAGCAAAAATGGAGAGCACAAGACTGAGGGATTTCAGGAGAGAATTCTGGAGGGCGGAGGGAAGGCTCGGCCATCATTAAGGGACCAAGTGGGGTGCAGGGTATGGGTAACATGGAGCATTCTTGAGGTGGTGAGAGGGAGTAGTTGGGGAAATATGGCTCCAGGATATCACAAATGTAGAGAAAGGCATGACGTCATTTGAAAAAGGAATCATCGAGGAATGAGGATGCTTCGGCAGTAAATGAAGTCAATGCACTTTACAGCAAAGCTATTTGAGATGTCCCGTAAGCCCCTCCCAAGCATCCCGCACCCCCCACCCCCCACTCGGACAGGAAAGGTACTGCATCAAATGCTACAGTTGTTATTATGTAGCACAAACATACAAAGAGATAGAATTACTACCGATTACACTGATACTAGTTGTGAAAATCAGGTTACAATTCTAACACAAAATGCTTTATCGGATATGGGTTAATGTACTGAGATATATGGAATGTCATTCAAAATGTCGAGAAACAACAATGTAAAACAGGTTGCACATATTTTTGCAACTGTTTTTTTGTAAACAAAATAATGTAAAGTTATCTTTTAACAAGTCAGTGAGGAAATACAATGCTACACCATTGCACAGGACCGAACAAAATACAGTGTAGAGTAAAAGCCCATTTATCCGGCACCCTTGGGACCTGGCCAATGCCGGTTAAACCGTGTGCCGATATTTGGGCAGTCAGCTGCTGAAAACCCAACACAAAAAATATTAACTTTAACATTTTAAAAAAATGTAATTAACATTTTTTAAACATACCATATTAATAATAGACTAAATAATTCCAGAATATTGTATTGATACTTACCAATAAAGCAATAAATATTGATTACAGTCTATAAACACAGCACACAATCACAAAGCAAACTTCCACAATGGCGGCCGGAAGATTTTTTTTCTCTTAAAGGGGTACCCACACACACTCAGTCAGTCTGGCATCTCAATGGCTCCAAACCCAACCCCCCCTCCACTCCTCTAATTTTCCATCTAAATTAATCAACTCACCAGTCTCTCTCCCCTCCTTTCCCCTACCTTTCTCTCGCCACCCCACCCCCCTCCTCTCTCTTTCTCCCACCATCCCCCTCTTTCCCTCTTTTTCTCCCCACCTCTTTCCCCCAATGGCACCTGCCATCTTTGCTTTTGCAGTGACATTACTACTTATACAACCAGTGAGTTTACAGACTGGAAGCACTGGTTGGCTCCATTTATGATGTGGTTTAGCATTTTATGGATCCCCAATAACTGTGTTATAACAGGATACTGTATTGTAGGAAACAAACCAGGCATTTTTCAAACTGGATCCATGCACGAGGAGCTCCTTGCCAAAGGGTAATGTTACTTTGTCTAGCCTGTATGTTATTTGGCTATTTTGCACCCCAAAGTATTACATGAGGGAAGGTAACACAGTCGGGTGACAACATGAAAACAAAGATCTTCTGATCAATAACAGATGGATGTTGGAAAGTAAAACATTTGTCATTTGAAGAACTCGCATTAAATGTTTTGTCCATAAAGCTATCAATAGCAAACGTATGACAAGCATAATGCATAGCACTCGACACCACATAACAAAACATTCCTAGGCCAGTATTTGAGCTCAGAGTCCAGGCCAACCCTCCAGTGCTGAGTGCTGCATTGTTAAGAGATGCTCAATCAATGATGGTGTCCTTCAGATGAGACACTAAACCAAGGTCCCGACACTAAACCAAGGGGCCCCTCAGTCTCATTCCATGCATTCATGCCTATGTGTGAGCATGTTTGTGCAATGCTCTGCCGCCCTTTCTGTAGCAGTGCAAGTGTAGTCTCTTCCGATCCAATTGATAAATGCACAAGAAAGAGGAAGTGAGGTTTGACCTAATAATTTGGATGGGAGTTTTCAGCATGATAATCAAACATGTACTCTTTGTGGATTTGAGGACAGAGCTTCATTTAGATATTTAGCTGTGATATGGGGTTGTGTGGACTGGGATAATGTTTATCAGAACAGAATGCACAAAGTGGTGCTTTGATTTGAGGTATTTAAAATAGGAATGTAGAAACAGAAATTGGCTATTCAACCCCTCAAGCCTATTCTATTAGATTACGGCTGATCTTTTCAAATCCCTCCACTCCTCTGCACCTCCCTACCTCTCTGACCTCCTCTTCCTCATGACAGCACCCATTACCTTCGCTCTACCATGTCTGGTCTCCTTCTTGTCCCCCAAATCCTCCGTTCTTCCATGGTCCAGTGTGGATAGCGCTATATTGTTGTTGTTGTTGTTGATATCTGTACCTCAACTTCAATTACCCACATTTGCCCCATATCCCTCGATACCCTTACCTAACAAATATCTATCAACCTCAGCCTTGAAAATAACTAACTAACTAACTAACTAACTCACTCACTCACTCACTCACTCACTCACTCACTCACTCACTCACTCACTCACTCACTCACTCACTCACTCACTCACTCACTCACTCACTCACTCACTCACTCACTCACTCACTCACTCACTCACTCACTCACTCACTCACTCACTCACTCACTCACTCACTCACTCACTCACTCACTCACTCACTCACTCACTCACTCACTCACTCAATCAATCAATCAATCAATCAATCAAAAAAATAATTGAATGGATCCAGCATTCAGAGCCTTTTGAGCAATGGATTTCCAGATTTCCACTAACCATTGCATGAAAAAATGGGTGAATTGTATAAACACAGAGTGCTTAACTGAATAATCAGGTACCAATTTTTTTATTGGTAACAAAAGGGATTTTATCGTCCTGATCAATCCCTCCATTTTGTCATCTTTTTGTCCAACATCAAATCACACCTGAAGATCTTCCTCTTTGACCATGCCTTTGGTCACCTGCCCTCTGTTTCCAGCTCAGTATCAAACCTTACCACTGTTGAGCGCTTGGAGACACTGCCTGTGTGAAGCACCCTTTACAAATGTTAGTTGTAGTATTCATTTGAAGGCTGAGAGGGAAGCTGTCCGATGTGCTGAAATGTGCCCCATTTTTGTGGTCGATGGAACAATAAATGGTTTCTTAATAAATAATAGTAATCCCTGCATTTGATATAGCAGCTTATCATGTCTTTGAGACATCTCAATGCGCTTCACGAACTGTACTGCAAAGTGAGTTGATTGTACATTTTGTGACCTAAAAGGGTCGCCTGAGATAAGTTTTTTAGTGCATGGAGTTGAGAACTAGACCTAAAATGATTAGATTTTAATGTGTTTTTGATGAGAATCTTCCCTCATCTGAACTATAGTGCTATATATTCAATATTTTTGCTTGGCAGACTGTGTAATAAACAGTGTAGTATATAAATATTATATGTGTCAGCTTGGCTTAGTTGGTAGCATCTTTGCCCTGGAGTCAGTAACTTGTGGTTTCAAGCTCCCAAGTGAGGATTTTGAGCTTAGAGTGGCAATCAGGAGAAATGTTTTAGATGTTTTATACACACTACAAAAGTGTATGCTCTATCTTTTCTCTCTATTTAAAGCACTTACCGTTGATCGGTTACAAAAGTTGCCTTTATGAAACTCTGTGAAAACATTGCTTAGATTACTGTATATTAGGGTCCGGTGATATATCGATATATCGCTAAAACCCGATATAATTTTCATATCGATACGCCGATATAGACATTTCAAAAATATCGATATATCGACTTTTCGATATATCGAGGTAAAAAATCGGAATGTGCGCACACTGAACTACAAGACCCAGAATGCTCATCTCTATACACAATGCACAGATCGAGGTGCAAAGCCGCCATATTGTATTCATAGTCCTAGAATACAATATACAGGTATGCAAGGGGTGGGGGCGGTGGGGGGTGAGAGTCGGCTGGGGGTGGGGTGAGGGGGAGAGAGATGGCTGGGGGGAGGGGGAGAGAGACGGCTGGTGGGGGGGAAGGGGGAGAGAGACGGCTGGGGGGAGGGGGAGAGAGATGGCTGGGTGGGGGGAGGGGGAGAGAGACGGCTGGAGGGGGGGGGAGAGATGGCTAGGGGGGGAGGGAGAGAGAGACGGCGGGGGTGGGGGGAGGGGGAAAGAGACGGCTGGGGGGGGTGGGAGGCGGAGAGAGACGACGGGGTTGGGGATGCGAGAGAGGGATGGCGGCGGGAGGAGAGAGGGATGGTGGCAGGGGGGCGGGGGGGGGGGGAGAGAGACGGGGTGGATGTGATAATGTACAGATAGATAGAGTTTGGGGGGATGTGAGAGAGGAGAGAGACACAGACAGAAAAACATAGAGATGGAGAGAGTGAGAGACACAGAGAGAGAAAGATATTTACCTCCTGAGGAGATAGGCCCCAAATGCTCGCGCGCACTCCGAATGCGCGAGCAGAAAATTTCCATATCGATGGACCCTACGGTATATAGATATACAGTATATATATCTATATCTGTATATATATATAAAACCCTTGGATTTGACGTGGCGGTCTTGACATCAGGAGAATGTCTCAAAGCACCTTGCAGTATTTACAGCAAAGGACAGTCAGTGACTATATTTGTTGAGACAAATTGCATAAAATTCAGCTGGGGCTTTTAGCTGGGAAAGGGGAAAAAATGGAGTCCACTGTCTTGGCTTTTGTTGTGGTTTGGCAGTTTGTTTGACTGCTGCCTTGCCTTGTTCATTGACAACCTTTCCCCTTTACCTTTCACATGCTAGTTATCTCTTCCAGTCTCCCTTTGTCAAATAGTGGTTGTTCACATATTTGATTGACTTTTGAGTGCACACCATCAGTTGCCTCTTGTGGTGTTTCTGTCGGTATCCTCGGGTAGTACGGTTGCTCAGCATCTGTGAAAGTAGTAGCCATGAGATGCCTCACCTCACTCAGAAGTAGATGATGAAGTAAGTGCAACAACTTTAGTTTATGTCAGTTGTGCTGTGCACTGACAGTTACTCCAATGTATGCGGCTGATCTAGGGTCCGTCGATATGGAAATTTTCCGATATAGATATATCAGTGGGCTCATATCGCTATATACTGATATATCCGGTATTTTTTTATACTGCGCATGTGCGCGCATTCGGGGGTGCGCGCACATCCCGGTGTGCGTGCGCATTAGGATGTGCACATGCATTCCATGCTCTAGGCCCAGGAGATTGCAATCCCGGCGACAATGTAAGCTGGAAAAGATCGTGTTATACCAATAATACCGATATATCGCCGAAAACAATATACCGATATTTACGATATACCAAATTTTTTTATATATCGAATTTTTCGATATATCGATATATTTTAAATTCCGATATCGGCATATCTATATGAAAAATTATATCGATATAACCGATATATCGATATATCACCGGACACTAGGCTGATCCTTTGGTAATTTCACATTTCACAAGATTGAATTAATTCACGTTGAATACTCCACCCGCCTGATAATAATCTTTCAAGATTTTTTTTAATGGTCATTTCATTCCACGACTGTTTGTGGGATATGCACAATTGATAGCTGCATTTCGCCTACATAAAAAAATACAGTCAATTCAATTTACAGTATATTCTTTGAAGCAGTTTAAGATGTCTAAAGGACGTGGAAAGCATTATACCAAATGGAAGGATTATTATTATGACAAGACTCAGGTTGCTTGGTTGTGGGGAATTGCATAAAAACACCCATTTCTTTCAAACAGTATGTTTCCTTTTGTTCATCACAGTGCTTGCTGATTGCAATGAGAGCGATGATGCCAATACCAGACATGTCCCAGAGTCACACTGGCTGAATACAGCATTGCGATTTTGTGCTTAACCTTGACCGGCATGACAAGAGTGTACAGTTTCATTTGAGATTCATGTGTTGCCCCACGCCGGCAGCCACTGGAAGAGGCTGCTCATGAATTCCAATGCCAGTTAAATAAAAGGGTAATGCGTTTTGCCTGGACAATGCTGGGTTCTCTCTGCAATTGTTTTTGGGCAGAAAATATAACCAATTCATACAAAATAATAAAGGTAAAGATAATCTTTGTGACACTCTTACTCAAGAGAAATAATGGTGGGGCTTGGTTGTGTGTTATAAGCAGCTGTTTGCACATTTGTATGATGCAAGGCTTTTAGCAGCTTGTCAACCTGTTCTGTGGAAGCACCTAATGATAATAGAATGAATAATAATGAAAATTATCCTTGCATTTGACCCAGGACTTTCATGTGATGATGACGATTCAAAATACGATACCCAAACACAGCAGCCAATTTGCAGACAACAATAGAGTAATACAGCAATGTCCTGCAGAGCAGCCATGAAGTGAATGACCAATTTTACCCAGGGGATTAATTGGCAGGACACTGGAAGAAACTCCCTTCTTTCTTTGAATAGTGCCACTGGATCTTCTGAGCTTCCACCTTAACAGGCAGACAAGAGTTTGGTTTAAAGATTTAGCAGAAGGATGACACCTCTCACAATGTAGTACTGGAGTGTCAGCTGAGACCATGAGCTCAAAGACTCAATGGGGTGCTTTAACCCATTAAATTAGAAGCAAGAGTTCCATCAATTGACACCAGACACTTATTTCGGAAGATGTATTTTTTTTAAAAAAACACACCTGAGCAGGGTTTGTGAACATTAGTATTTAACATTTCCAATGTGAAAGAGATTTGAATGGTGCACACAATTTTTAAGTTAACATTTTATGTCTGTCTAATTCTTTTTTGAGTTTTGTGTAAAAACCTCTTTGGTAAACATGAGCTGCATCAAATAAGCTTCAGTATTCTGGGGGCTTTTGCTACTTTGATGGGAGCGAGAAGGGTAGACAGGTAACCATGGTGATTTTTAGTGGGACTGATGTTAGGTTTTATGCTGCTTAAAAAAAGCAAATTTGCTTATAATTGCACTGCACCTCTCCCTTCCTCATCCCCAAGTAAACAGACAGCCACATTGCTGCCTCAGTCGGCTGGCAACCTAACCCGAGGTGACAAAAAAACAAATCTGTCATAAGCGTAGAACAAGCTGTGAACTCTGCAATGTGCGTTAATCATAGAGATTCAGATTGAAACGTGAGTTCTTTTTCAAACAAATACTACAAAATTCATTTCAGATAACGCTGAACGTTGTGGTCAGGAAACTGCAGGACTTACATTGTGAATCACATCATTTTCACCCACAAAATAAAGTAAATTCACTTTACAGCATATATTCTGTGAAGTGCTTGAGACATCTCGAAGACATGATCAGGAGCTATATCAAATGCAAGGGTTATTATTATTAATGTTATTTGATGGAGTTCAAGTCTGGCCTAAGATTGCATTACACTAGTTATTTTCTTTTAATTTGGAAGGTGAAATAAATGATTTTTTTTGTAAACAACACTATTTTAGTTTCTTCTGTATTACTGTGTTAATTAAAAGCTATATGAATGTACCGGTATTCATTTTCACTAAATCAATCCGTGAATCTTTAAATAACATGTTTCCTTTTAGTTTTGCCGCCTCCTAAGAATTCTCTTGTAATGCTGGTAAAACAGGGACTTTACAGTGAGTGTCACAACCATGCATAATTGTTTGGATATTGCAGTGCTGGGGTGTGCTGCATTCAGTGTTGCCAGATTCGCCATTTTCACGCCCAATTCAGTGCTTTTTTTTGGTACTCCATGTGGTAAAAATAGCTTTGGGCAATTGCCTAATTTGGGGGTTAGTTTGGGCTTTTTTTTTCATTTGTGCAACATCATATTTAGCCCTTTTTTTGTACTGTCTTGCCGACGCTGGTTGCCAGTTTAAAAATAAATTTGATTTGTCATTTTTCACTTGAGGTAAGAACACCTTACATGAGACTGAATTACTATTTGAATGAAAACATGCCATTCGCACTTTTATTCAAACAAGTAATTTGAATAAATGTGTGCTCTTTTGCACACAGCAAAGTCCCACAGGCAACCAAGTGGTTAAAGATGATTTAATCTGAAGGATTTATGGTCAGTACACTGATACAAACTCCCTTTCACTTGTTGGTGAAATCTTTCAACATCCATCCGTAGTCCTTCCTGTAGTGTATGGTAAGAGCACTCTCCTTGCAAGCAAGAGGGCCTTGGGTTTGATTTCAATACAGGGAGAAACATTAAGCTAGTTTCCTTACTCCACTTGCTTCTGTTTTCTTGGCAGTATGTAGGAACCTGTTATTAGTTGATAGGCAGATAATTTTCTGGTAGTCATTTTCCCTTAAACAAAATAAATAATTTGGTCACTCAATCCCCATCTGTTTGTGGGACTCCACTGTGTGCAATTGACTGACATGTTTTTGCCTACAAAATATACAGTCAATCCACTTTGCAATATACTGTGTGAAGCACTTTGAGATGTCTAAACAACGTGATAAGGCGCTATATCAAATGCAAGGATAATTTTATTATTTAATGGATGATTCATACAATAACACATCCGACTATTCAGTGACTATGTGCCCGTGGTGTTGCCCTGAAATGTGAGTCTACAATAGGACCTAAAGCCAAAAATGGGGCTTGAACCTACAAGAGACAAAAGTACTACCGGTTAAGTCAAACTGATACAAATGTTGCTGCATTTAGTAAATTATAGAATTGGATTGTTGAGGAAGGCCATGAGGGTTGGGGGATAAGATCTTCCCAGCTTTGAAGTCACTAGTGATGATTCCGCAAGGCACAGGACCTCTGCTTGAGATGGTAGATCTAGGAAGGAGGATATTTGCAAAAGTGAGGGAGAATGTGAAATTCTGGCCATAGCACCATCTGCTGGCCTGAGAGACTTTCGCCTCTGACATTAATAGATACCTGAGGACACTTGCAGGTTAAACAAGAACAAACTCACATTTCTAGAGCGCCTTTCACGTCAGGAAGACGTCCCGTTGTTGAGGGATCAGCTAATTGAATGGGGGCAGGGGTAATTAGTGGGGGCCACAAATCTCAGTCCATAAAACGGATCAAACTGACAGACTCTCATGGAGATGTTGTGAGGGTGTGTAAATGGTGAGAAACGTTACAGGATGTGTTCTAATGCTCTTCGATTCTAAATTGCTGGGAACTCAATCCTCCTTCTCCCCCCACCCCTCCTCTCCCCCCCTGCCCTGAATGCTAGCAGCACACTTAATATTATAATTATAAAATTATAAATAACCCAGAGAAACTTTGCATGTGCATTTAGTCACAACTGTCTAGAGCTTACCTTTAGCTCTCGGGTGAGAGTACCTAGGAGCAGAGTTATACCCAATTCACAAGGCACAAAACCAGCATCAGACTTGTTCCAAATCCCTCTGTTGCTCCAAGGGTTGCTTTTGCACGCTTGGCAGCAATGTACTCAAGGCATTAAGTGTTCCATGAAATATATATTGAAGTGGACATTGTAAAAATTTCAAAAATACTTTTATTTGGTGATGTAGAAAAGCAACATTACTCCCACTTAGGTTGAATTCATTGGGGGAAGAATGAACCCAGTTCTTTGGTATTCTGTTCAATACCACCGAGACTGTATTGTTTTGTAAGTTTATATCAAGTGGGATCAATGCAAATGGTAGAAACTGGACATGTGTGGCAGCAACTGGATGCAAGGATTTAATGGGAATACGATTCAAATGGAACATTAAAATGTTGCTGCTACATCTTGTAAAATGCTGAATATAATTTCTGTAAAGTTTTAACATGATATTCCATTAAAAAAAAGGCTCCAATCAAACTACATTCAAATAAATTCACCATTCATCAATGCAGATAAAATGTTCCAGAGAAATGAATCTCTGTGAATTCGAACATAAGTTCAATGGAAGGTTGCCATTTTACCATGCACAGTATATTCCAATTGGTCTGGTTCTTGTATATTGAATACACAGCACAGGCGATTTTGGTTGAAGTACATATTAGGAAGATTTACGATTGAAGGACAACAGAAGAAAAGCATTGGTGTCAATAACATTTAAGGAACTTATAAGAACTGGGACAGCAGCCGCTAGAAGGTGTAACCAGGGATCCAGGTTTGTGAGCACACATTCATACATCCACGGCTTGGTATTCACCTTGGTTTAGTATGCTGAGAGGGAAGCATCGGCTGTGGGCAGGAGAATGATGTACTGTGCTGCCCACAAAGCAGCTCACAGAGACATTTTCAAATCATATCATCCTGGCTGCTCAGTGGGCACCAACCTGCTTTATATCTGCTGGCCTAGCTATCTCACCATTGGCGATCAGGCTTTCAGCCAAATTGGCACCCACCCAACATTCTTTGGAGTTACTCAGGCTCGCTTTCTCCCTTAGTTCTTTCAAGGCCTATCTTTTTCACTGCACCTTTGGTCATCTTCCCCTCCCCAGCCTCTTTAGCTCCCACCTGAAACTCGAGTGCCAAGCCAAGACTGTTAACAACAGCAACAAAATTACATTTGTTTGGTGCCTTTCACGTCGGGAAGATGGCCCAAAGCATTAAGCATCTTGGGATGTCCTCTTCAAGTGAGAGACGTTATACAAATATAGATCTGTATTATATTGTGTCTGCCATCCACCAAGTGAAGTCACAAAATTGCCTTGTTGGATGTTTAATGACCAAATAGTGATTCTTCCTTATTTGGGGAGGTAAGCAGGCTGTCCCCAGAATTGAATTGGATCTGAGATGTCGGAATGTTCTCCATGGTGATTTTAGTTCCTGAGCCAGGCAGGTCTGCAGTACCCCAGAGCACTTTTACAACACATCAGACAGCCAGACTAATCGACAGGGCCTGGAAGGGCAGAGACCAGCAGGTGTACAGAACAGATGAAAGAACAGCAAAGATAGATATTAGAAATTAAACATGTGTAGAAATTATTTTCATCTATTTAATTGTTCCTCAAAGAAAAATCTCCAAATTGTGATTCTTTGTCTTTGAAAAGAAAATAAAGCTAAAATAATGTGAATTATTATACTGCTTTGCACATCAAAGTATCAAAAAGTAACAATTGTGAAGTCTAACAATAGTTCTTTCTAGGGAAACACAGCAGCTAATTTGTGTACAACAATGGACCTACAAAGGGAATGAAGCCTTGAAGGGAATGCCCAGTTTAATCTGGTGGTTTGTTGGTCAGCAAGTGTAAGAATGGGGGCCATTTTGTCACCAATTCAGCACTTTCACGTATGAATTTGCTAGAAACCATTCACAGACTATGTTTACTGAGCAGCAAAGGTGAAGAGAGTGCAGTGGTCTCAGAATTGCTTTGCTGGTAGATGAATAGAGTGGATATCAGTGGAGGAGGTGTGCTGAGGATTGAAGTGAAAGTTGAAACCCCACTGCTGTCAGATGGGATTCTGCATCAGATGTTTCATTGCTGTGAGCTGCTGTGGGTTGCAGCTATGCATGTGGTCCCAGTGAGTGGAGCTGGAATCAAAATCCGTGCCGGGAGGCGAGAGGATAAAAAGAGAAATGCTGTGTTTCACTTGGGTTGCGGTATCTTCACGACAGATGGGCTGAGGTTTCTTCACACAAGTGTAATTAGGATCAGCAGTTTATCTTGCTTTATTTGGCAGTGTTGCTCAGTTGGTTACACAGCCGTATCTGAGGCAGAAGGTTGTGGGTTCAAACCCTGCGTCAGTACTTTGAACTTGCACTCAAGTCTGTCCAGGGACATGGGGATTGCAACATCAGTGGAAGTGCTGTTTTTCAGATGATACTTTAAACCAAGTATGCCCGTTCAGGTGGATGGACGGCAATGATCTTATGGCGCTTTTCAAAAGGAGAAGGGAGTTTCTCCCTCTGCCCAGGCCAACAATCCCCCAAATAAGATTTCTAATTAATTTCATGGTCGTTTATGGGAATTTGCTGTGCATAATTCAGCTGCAGAGTTTAACTCTAAAATAAACAGTTATTAGACTTTACAGTAAATTTCGTGAAGTGCAAGGATTATCATTGCTTTGCAATGGAATGGCACAGGGTAGATAGCACATATAGCCACGCAATAGAGGAGATGTGAATACGAACAATGGAATTGAGAAGCTTTTGAGTGTCCAGCTCAACTGAGAGACAGCCTACGGACATCAGTGGTGACAAGTCAACCCCTTTTGTTGGAACATTTGACTTTGGATTCCACAGGAGTCTACAAAGGAAGGATGAGTAGCATTTAATGGTGGGGTCAGATATGCTTGTGGTGGATCATTGGTTGAGGTGGTAGGTTGTGAATGCGACACTCTAATTTATTTCTGTTCAGTGTTGTCTGATTATTGTGTAGTGATTATTGTAAGAGGTGATCCATTTTGAGAAGGGGGCTGCAATTGTTAACCTCCCCAATGAGCCGGAGTTTTTTTTTCCAATAACCTTTTGCACCAATATTACAGCAGATTTGCATGGGAAATTATTGTGAATTCAAAGACTAAATGGTACTCTCGTCCACAACGTGTTCAGTTATTTCACTTTACAGTATATTCTGTGAAGCGATTTGAGACATCTCCAAGACGTGATAAGTCTCTATATTAACTGCTAGGATTATTATTACTCTGTACCATTCTGTATTTTTGATTAATCTGGCCTCCAGGGAGTGAAATTACATTGGTTGATGCCGTCCTTGATAACGCTCATGTATAACTGGAAAATCACTGCCAAGGTGGATAACTTCAAGGAGCAACAAAAGTGTGCGCAGCTAATGTTATTCATTTGATATCTGCAGAAAGCATTTTTGGAAAATATTGTAACTTAATTTAATATAATTCCGTGCTTACACAGGAATGGTGACAAATCAAAGAGAGTGCAATGTGTGCAGCACTCAGTATGTCTGTGTGATGAATGCATACGCATGATACTGCTTTTCAGGAAGATTGGGGTAAAGCTTCATTTGTTCCAAGCTGTGCTCTACAATATAGACTTCAGATTAAGTATTTATAACATTTTGAAGCATCATTGTTATACTGGCAGCTGCAGTCACCCAACTACAGGATCTGCCTTTACAGATGCGTGATATTTATTCAGGCTGTTCTAAGCCAGGAATTGCTTGTCTGTTAATAAATATTGAGCAGAGACACTACCACAATCATAAATAAATGAGATATTTTGAAGGTATCTTCCCACAGCTAGATTTTCAGAAAAACTCTAGAAATATTCTCGCAACCAATTCATGAAAACAAGGGCAATTTTCATGAGCATCGAATCCTTTAATTGAGAATAGGGTTCATTTAGTTTAAGCGTTCAAACTTGCACACATGTGGATTTTTTAGATATGAGATGAAAATGTGGCTCAGGGCTCCGAGACTATTGTCCATAAAGAGCGCAATATAAATGCTTGCTGTTCCATGCACCAAACTCTGGTATGCATAAAATGCGGCCCACGTAAGACTTGCAATCAGAACTGCTTGGAATAACAACAAAATTATAACAGAAATTGCTGGGTTTGCCTCAGCAGGTCAGGCAGCATCTATGGAGAAAAGAAAGTAAGTCAATGTTTCAGGTCCACGACACTTTGTCAGAACTCGATCCTTCGCCAGTTCTGATGAAGGATCATGGACTCAAAACTTTAACTTCCTTTTCCTTTCTCCATCGATGTTGCCTGACCTGCTGAGTGTTCCCAGCGATTCTGTTTTTGCTTCAGATTTCCAGCATCTGCAGGATTTCACAACAAAATAATATTTGCATAGCACGTTTCACGTTGGGAGGAAGTGCAAAGGCAGTCAGTATTTTGGACCTGAGCCAGGGGTAGGGATTGGGCATGGTGGGAAGGAAGTTGATCAAAAACACAGACGAAGAGGAGAGCCTTGAGCTGGGTCTTGAAGGAGGCAATGGATGGGGCGCTGCAGAGGGACTGCAAGATGAAGTTCCAGATGCTGTGGGAAGAGTAGCTGAAGGCTCGACCGTTAACGGTGGGGCGGGGGACATGAAAAGAGCTGAGCTGACCGGAGCGAGCAGGCAGGTTGGTAGAGGGTTAGGAGGTTCCTGGGTGGAACAAGGCCATGGAGGGTTTTTAATGTGAGGACCAAGATTATGAACTGTATCCACCAAGATTTGATGTTGCAATGTCAGCTCCTCCTGTCTGCTTTTTTATGGATGAAATTCACTGACAACCATGTCAGAAACTGGAAAGGTTTGATTTTTGCAGAAGGTGATAATTGATTCCTCCAGAAAGGCTACTCTTTTAGACTTGCATTGATATTTACCAATGCAGTAAAATACTTTGAACTGTTACCTCTCCCCACCGCCCCCACACCCCAAAGAAATGAGCAATCAAAACCTGTGCAATTTTAAATGAAACTAATTTGTCCCAGTGCCTTGGGATGTGCTCCTGACATGAAAGGACTATACAAGTGTAGTTTTGTTGTTACTCACGCTTGTTCCACGACCACATTACTCCCAACCTCGCCCATCTCCACTGGTTCCCCATTTCCCACAGCGTCAAATTCAAGATCTTCGTCCTCACTTTTAAGGCCATTCACGGCTTTGCCCCCACCTATCTCTCCGATCTCCTGACTCCTAGGGTCCGGCGATATATCGATATATCGCTAAAACCCGATATAATTTTCAAATCGATACGCCGATATAGGCATTTCAAAAATATCGAGGTAAAAAATCGGAATGCGCGCACACTGAACTACAAGACCCATAATGCTCATCTCTATACACAATGCACAGACCGAGGTGCAAAGCCGCCATATTGTATTCATAGTTCTCGAATACAATATACAGGTATGCAAGGGGTGGGAGGGGGGGAGAGACGGCTGGGGTGGGGGAGAGAGACGGCTGGGGGGGTGGGGGAGGAGAGAGATGGCTGGGGGGGTGGGGGGGAGAGAGACGGCTGGGGTGGGTGGGGTGAGAGAGAGACGGCGGGGGTGGGGTGGGGGGGAGAGAGAGACGGTGGGGGGGTGGGGGTGTGGGGGGGAAGAGACGGCTGGGGGGGGTGGGTGGGGGAGAGAGACGGCGGGGGGTGGGGTGGGAGAGACGGGGTGGATGTGATAATATACAGATAGACAGAGATGGGGGGGATGTGAGAGAGACACAGAGACACAGACAGAAAAACGCAGAGATGAAGAGAGTGAGAGACACAGAGAGAGAAAGATATTTACCTCCTGAGGAGATAGGCCCCGAACACGCGCACCCGGATTGCGCGCGCACCCCGAATGCGCGTGCGCATGCGCAGTACGAAAAACCCGAAAATATCGATATTTCGCTATATCTCAATATGAGCCCATCAATATATCTAAATCGGAAAATTTCCATATCGACGGACCCTACTGTCTCCCTATCAGCCTGCACGTCCCCTCCGCTCAGCGGGCTTTGGTCTGCTCCATGTCCCCCACTCGAACTGCCCTACCATCAGTGGCCGGGCTTTCAGTCTCTCTGCCCCCACACTCTGGAACTCCATCCCTAAATCCCTTTGCCTTGCTTCCTCCCTTTCCTCCATCAAGGCCGGTCTCAAGACCTTCCTCTTCAACCATGCCTTCTGCTCCCCAGCTAACTCTCCCCCCTCTCCTACTCTCCTTCTCCCTATCCCTCCCCCCCCCACCCCACCCACCTCCACCCCCGCTCAGCGCCTTGGGACATCCTCCCAACATGAAAGGCACTATAAATGTAATGTTGTTCTTGTTGTTGTTACTCTTGCTTTGAATGGAAATTCAATGATTCCTTCTGTCTGGTCCTGTCCGGTCGGTCTGTCTGCATGTTTATAGATGGGATATAATGAGTCAAATTGTGTTGATAGTTTTTGGTTGACATAGCGTCGTATCACGTCGTCAAAACTTCTATGAGCACTTCACAATATTCACTATAAAGTATCATGACTGTGTAAATGCAGAAGCCAAATTGAGCGCACTAATGTTCCACATATAGCTATGAAGTAAATGACCAATTTGATCAGGGGTATTGTTGGTCAGGACAGTGGGAGAAACCCCTTCTTATTTTGAATAGTGCCACGAGATCTTTAACGTCCATCTGAACAGGCATACGAGACCTCAGTTTAACTTCACCTCTGATGGACATCACCTTCAACCATGCAGTACACCCTCCAGCCTTGCATTTGAAAGTACCAGCCTGAATTGCATGGCACGCAGTCCCAGCATAAAGCTTAAATCCTCAACATTCTGACTTGGAAGTGATAATAATTTTAAAAATCCTTACATTTATATAGCGCTTTCCATGTCTTATCGATGTCTCAAAGCGCTTCACAGAATATAACAACGTGCCAAGGTTGGGACCAGAGTGGGGGGAGGGAGAAGACAAGAGGGAAGAAAGGGGGGAAAAGAGGTAGGTACCAGAGCAGGGGGGGGAGACATGGTTGGGGGAAGGAAAGTAGGAAAATTGACTGCATATTTGCGGGTGAAACGCAGCAGCCAAATTGTGCACAACAGTGTTCCACAAACAGTTGTGGAAGTGGGTCCAGGGAAGAAAGGGGAAAAAGAGGATAAGGGGGGAGAGAGACAGAAAAGTGGGGTAAAATCAGGGAGGAAAAGGGGGGAGAAAGGAGGTTAAGTGGGGAGAGGGAGGGAAAGGTGGGGGGGGGGCTTAAAATCAGGGAGAAAGTGGGGTAAGGGGGAAGAGGGAGGGAAGGGGAAAAGGGGGTAAGGGAGTAAGGAAAGAAGAAGAGGGGGGAGGCCAGGGGGCAAGGGAGGGGGAGGAATAGTGTTGAAGACTGAGCCAGGTGACATAGTGTACACCTTATCACAATTAAAGCTTCAAATTTTGTTCCCTGTTGCTATTTCTCACTTCTTTTGCTGAAAAACCATGTATGAGCTTTCTTTAAATGTCGGGCGAGTGATGGATTTTTGTTCTAAGTTAAGATGGGCTGCCTTTGTTAACGATACTGAATGCAAATGGTATCTTTTCCTCTGACAGCAGTGCTTCAGCTTTCACACTTTGTTCAGCTGAATTAGCTTTGCTGTTAGAGTGAAGTGTTGCGCAATTGTGAAGTGGGTGGGATATGCTGAAAAAAATCCTCCCAAACACTCCTGTCACCCCTTGGATTTTATAAAAGCAAGATTGGAACATAAAACAGTTTTGTGCTTTACATGGAATGTAATGGATGGTGGGTAAGGTACATAATTACTGCAGATGTCTCTTTAACATTGAATTTGAAAAACCTTTTCTGCGCAGTGTTGTCACATAAATTTCACCCAATATCTATGTGCCATATAATATGACATAAAACTCAAGAGTTGTAGACTGGTTTCTTGGGCAGCTATTTAACTTCCCAAGCCCTCTCCCATAAACTCCAGTGGTCTGCTTTCAAACTCAACAATACCTACATCGAGTTACATTTATATAGTCTCTCAGGCAGATGCATTTGTCAGTGGAGCACGACACCTCACATGACTGATGGACCACAAAAATACTTCATGTTGTCCGCATTAGTGTTTGCTATTAGGTTCGAGTTTTAGAGTAAAACATAAAAATGAGGTGTTTTGCTGTGGACATTAGTCCTTCAATAATAACCATTTACATATCACTTTTCACACTAAGAGGACATTTGAAACACCTTCATAGAGCTGAATGTGAGCTCGAGCAAGAGAGAGGAACAGTTGAAAAACTGGGCTTTAAAGGCGAGCAGAGAGAAGGTGAGTTGAAGGGATTCTAGGATGGAGTTCCCAGAGAGTGCGGATGCAGAATGGCTGAGAATCTGGCCAACCATAGTGCGGGTGGATTGGGTGGGGCATGAATCAGGCCAGGGTTAGCTGAACAGATAGGACACTGGGGCTGCAGGAGGTCAGATTGGTGAGGTGGGGCAAGGTTGTGGAACGATTTGAGGGCTTAAATCATAAAAATATGTATCGATTAAGAATTCACCATACTTCAGATGCTATGGGATTCTGATTGCCATAGCCATGAAAATCATTTGAATTCGAAAAGCAATTGATTTGAAAGCTGAACAAATTAGAACCATAAAATACGCTTTACTGAAGTGTATAGGACTCTGCAGAAGCATATGTATTCCTGCCTTGCGGCAGTGAAATGTACACTAATGTTTTGTCTGGTCCCAGTGTAACCCAATATCTAATGTGACTTAATGTAATGAGGTGGCAATGAGCCTGGAGCATTAGCAGAAGAGATTCTGTATGTGCTGACCCTTGAGGAATCCAACCTAATATTTGTCTGCTGTATAGATCTTTTGAACTGTTTTATTTTAGTTTTTAGAAAATATTTAAAATACTATTTCCATTCAATAAATTATTTGAGGACACACAAACTTTAGCTGAGTCAGCGAGCCATTAAATTATACAAAAAATGCCAGTAGTGAAGTCACTTTGTTGCATTATTTTCCCATTTCCACATGCTTTGAGATGTGCAGACAAAGTGATATGGTGCGATATCAGATTGTAAGTATTATTGTTATGTAACAATCAGATTGTTTATTTTCAAAACCAATTCTGAATGTTTTTTATGATAGAAGAGAGACCATATCTGTCAGATACAGTCTGTGCGTATGTCAAATAGGAATGCTTCTGAATGCCTTGACCTTTATTTCCATTGTATTTTTTCCCACTTGGTCGAAAGGACATGATATTTTCGTTGATGAGATTAATTGACAAAGACCCAGAGATTCAAAAACCTATTGCCAGATGAGCGCAAATTCACAAAGGGTTAAGATTTCCCTTCCCCAGGGATGCTTGAAGTGATGCATTGAAATTAGTGGCAAGCTAGTGAAAGCCCGTGGCTACATCTTAGCAAATCCGTAAATATTTGCCGGATATTAAATCTTATGGAGACTAGGATCTCAAGCTGCCAATAAAGTAGGCTGCTTTTCACCTCGTGTTTGAAGTTATTCATATGAACTACATCTATATGTACAGAAGTTGGGAACCTATCAAATACTATATTTCAAGAGCTTGGCTGGAAGGGTTCTTTTAGATAAACCCAAGTAATTATTGGCACAAAAATGCACTAACTGATTCAAGGCAGCGTTTTACTGCACGTGTAACTTGTGCATAAGGTCAGGCCTAGTGATGTGGTGCACCTTATCATCCTGCACAACAGCTATGTGGGCCAACTCCTTCTGTGAGACATTTACCAATTGGAACAGGTGATGAGCAGACCACAATTGTTAACCCAGAACAATACATTTGGAAGAACCAAGATGATAGAAAGAGTGAACGGAAGTTTAGAGGGCAATTTCAGAAAATATACCAGGATTTATTTTTTCCCCCGAAGGGTGATTAATGACTGGAACAGGTTGGATGGCAACAAAGTGATTGAGGCCAAGTTAATGAGCACATTTCTAAAAAAAAGTTTTATGCTGTGATGGGAAGATTGCTAGAGTAGGTATTCCTTAAGGATTAGATCGGATGGGGCAATTGAAAACAATCTTGTGTGTGGAGAAAGGCAACTGCTGGAAGGTACACATCCACTTCATGTTTTCTGTTGCAAACACTGCTCTCCACTACTCCAAAGACACTTCTCCATTGTTCCCACTGGCCACAAAGAACTCACCTCAGTCAGAAAGTGGTGGGTTGAAGTCACGGTCTATGCTGATACTCCTGTGCAGGCCTGGGCAGAGTGCTGCCTTGTTAAAGGTACTGTCCTTCCAATAAGTCATCAAACCAAACTCGTATCTGCTTGTTCAGCTGGACAGTAAAGATCCCATGGCACTATTTGAAAAGTGAACAAAGTTTCTCCAGGTGCTCTGGCTAACCAGTATAACAACATGAGTGGCTTAGCAGGCCTCTGTGGTCATAAAGGTCAACCATCTAAACCAAATATTGTTTTTCCAAAAATGTTTTTACTGCTACTCCTGTGCAGAACAATTTGTACTTTTAGAGTACCAGTCACGTAGTTAAATGTCTGAAATTTCTTTACAGACACAAAGTGGGAACCTGAGTAGCATGAGCCAGATTGTTTGAAGAGCATGAGATATAAATGACCAATTTAACATCAGCGGAAAATACTGTAGTTTAAATAGTGTTTTTTTTAATGTACACAAATTAAAGATTTAGCAGCTAATTGGTGTATCCTAAAATGCTGAAGGGTACATTTCTTGTATGATGTGCAATAAAGCTTAGATCCCTGCCTTAGCAGGGCAGTGCATCAGATAGCAAATATAGCTGTAGCATAAGACAATCAAAGAATAAAGATATTTGAGATTAGGACTCTCGTGGAACAACTATGCATAATGGAGTGCTGCACTTCCAATCGATTTCAGACTTGTGGAGAATGGCACATTATATTAAATTTGATGCCTGGCTCATTTGGTAGCACTGTTGACTCAGAGCTCAGACTTTTCGTGTCTTTGGTTCTTACAGTCATGCAATTGGATTGTTGGAGCGAGTGTTGCATTATTGGAAGTGCTAACCTTCAGAAGAGATTGAACCAAGGTCTGTTAAACCAGGGGGATTGAGGTACTGGGGGTGTGATGCATTGCTTCATTGTTGTCAAACCAAGTTGCTGTCTGCTTATTCAGGTAGACATAAAAGTTTCCATTGCTACTGTTTGAAAAGAGAATCGATTTCTCTGGCTGTCCTGGTCATTAATCCCCTAGATAAAATTAGTTCTTCAGTCAAACTAGGAGGATAAGTGTTTTCTCTCTCTCTCTTAATTCCTGCAAGCACCAGCATTTTAACAGCCTTTTGTACAAGAAAATGTTTTAGATTGACGAGGGAAATGTGCTATTTAAGTTGCACAAATGCACACCAGGGCAACATGTAAAGGACTAATTAGTAACCACGGGTAACAAACTGTGACAAACAATGCAGATTACTGAAGCCTAAGATGTCAGTGACAGGATTTCACTGTGTACGCCTGGCAAATGACAGAGAACACTGGGATAAACGATATAGTGGAAGCTTACATTTCTTATTGTTTCTGAGGGTTTGTAGACCTAAATCACGTACAGTAGCTGTTGATTCATGCAAAAAACTATCATTCAGATCCGGAGAGTTCCATGATACAATAATATTAATCAATGCATTTGATACAGCGCTGTATCATAACACTGAGATGTCTCGAAGTGCTTCACTGAACACATTGTAAAGTGTAGCGACTATGTGTTTTGTGGGCAAAACACGATCTGTGTAAGGAATATTGAGCAAGTCTTTAAAAGATGAAAACACGTTTTTCTTCATGATTTGTGACATGTGATATGCGCTTACAAAAATAAACTTACATTTTTGCCAAGACCTTTAAACTGACCTTTAACTGATGCAGCTATTGTTGTTCTAAGCATGACATTTATATTGCTGTGAAAGGTAACTGGAGTCATTAATTTTGTGGTTGTCTTACAATGGTTGATATATGCAGTTGATAAAGAGCCTTTCATGTTGTGAGGATGTCTTCACTCGATATACTGTAAAGTGTAGTGACTATATTAACTGTAAATTGCAGTTGTGTGTAGGAGAACATAGCAGGCAATTTGCATATAATGATATCCCACAGATAACCCACAGAAGCAATTTTATCAGGGGATTGCCGGCCAGGGCACTCAGAGAGAAACTCCCGAAGAATGGAAATGCTGTACAGTACTAAGAAAGAATGCTTGTTTTCTGGCTTCTATTTACCTAGCAGTAAGTAGGAAGACACACAGTTGTTAGTCAGTTGGCGGATGGCTTTCCCAGGGGGAATAATTCCTTCAAAATAAAAAATATGTTGGTCACATCAATCCTCAACTGTTCATGGGATACTGCTGTGAGCAATTGGATGTCATGTTTTGGATGTCAGAAATTATACAGTCAATTCACTTCACAGTACATTCTGTGAAGCACTTTGAGACGTCTCAAAGACGTGGTAAGACGCTTTATCAAATGCAAGGATTACTGTTGTTGTTATTATACCTTTGAACAGATTCTCTGAGAGTGAACGGCATTAGTGGAGCACAATAATGTGGAGTAAAAAAATCCTAATCACATTTGAAAATGAAAGTGTACCCGAATACATTTGTTAAACTGCTAAACAGATCATATTGCATGCATTAATCCTAAACGTTCAGCAGCCTCGTGCAATGTCACTATCATCTGGTGATAACATAACAAAAGACCAATGGCCAGAAGGTTCATCCACTAGTACATTCATCATATCTAACTAATAAAAATCCTTGTTTGTTCCAATGAACCGCAGCAAGGGACCTTACAGCCCTCTGCCCTCAATATTGATTTAGATAATCTCAGGTCATAACAACTCACCTTCCCTCTCTTCTGTGATCATCTGATCTGCCTGTTCTTTGGCAATTTCACCCCTCTTTAACCCATCATCTTCTGCCCTCTACCCCATTTTCTCCTTTGTCTTCCTTGCCCTGCCTCTCCCTCTCTGTTAATCCTTGAAAGCCTCTCCCTCCCAACATGCCCTCGTTCTGACAAAGGGTCATCGACCCAAAACTTTGACTCACTTTCTTTTCTCCATAGATGCTGAGTGTTCCCAGCGATTTCTGTTTTTGTTTCAAATTTCCAGTATTTCGCATTTTTGTTCAATAAAAATCCCATATCTTTATATCCTCTATTCATTTTTTGGTACTTTATTCCAAACATTTAACTTTCATGCAGTGAGATGTTTTATTGATTATATTTGTTCCTAATTTGATTGACTATGGTCAAAGTTAAGGGAAAGTTGGCCACTTGATAGTTTGTTCATCAGGCTTCTATCAATATGTATGTGCATTTTATACCATGGGTAGTTATTTATGCATATTACTCTCTGGGTTTTGTGGCTAGATATGTGGCTATTGTATCTGCATATTTATATTAGTCCAATGCATGCAGTTTTTTGTTGGTTAGTCTTGACAAATATGGAACCCATCATTATGCTTCTGAGTATCCAAACAAGACTGAGTTCCATGCATGTGACCTACACATGGATATATGATGGATAACATATGCATTCAATAGCCTAATGCTTTGAGATTATTTTCATATATGAATATGAGTAAATTAATATTCATATATGAATATGAGTAAATTAATATTCATATATGAATTGAGAGTGAAATGGATCGTTAATCATTCCTGAAATAATTAAAATATTATAAATAATAATTTGGTCACCTAACCGATGACTATTTATGGGATAATGCTATTCAAAATTGACTGCTGCGTTTCGCCACAACATACACAGTCACCACGCTTTACAGTATATCCAGTGAAGCACTTTGAGATGTCTCAGCGACATTGCTAAGGTGCTACATCAAATGCAAGAATTATTATCATTATTATGTGTGTGTGTGCCTGTGGTGTGACTGTGTATGAAAATGTATGTGGTATGTCAATGTGTGACTGTGTAAATGTGTGTGTGTGGCTCACTCTTACTGTATGTGCACAATTATTTAAGTTGTTTGTGCTGAATAAAGTGGGAGTTTTCACAACAAAAAGTTTGTTTAAAAAAAACTCAAACGCTTCTAACTTGAAATGCTTATCTGAATTTCAATGAGCAAAGTTAGCCGCAAATGCTTCGATTGGTGTAAAAAGAAAGGATTGGAGCATTTTATTTACAATGAGCTACTCAAATACACGGCAAAGGGTTACCTTAATGAGACGGCAAGGTCAGCAGCTTCCTAAACAGCACCTTCATTTCCTAAACTGCCACCTTTCTGGCTCTCGCACAGAGCTGCATCTTTCACTCCTTGCATTGAAATGAGATCCAGGATCATTGATTTGCGCTACTTCATTAGCAGTACAAATATGTAAGAGCTTAACACGGTTTAAAGTCGAAATAAGAACCATGAGCGGTGCAAACAGCTGTGTTATATACATTAAAAAAAGTGTGTCTGGGAGGGAATTAAAGCTTGTAACTCAATCTTCAGGTTCAGGTATTACACAGAATTCACTCAGAATTTGTACGACTCCACCGTGGTTTACAGCCTTGTGACTTTCTGCCAGTTAGACACTGCTGTTACGTTTCGAATGTATTCCTGTGACTTTCCTCATCAGCTGAGCCATGGCAAGATAGAAATGCTGAACCATAGAATCATGGATGAAATAAAGATTGGGAAATGATCAGGATTGGCCACTTGTCTTACAGGTGTGAGACCTGTTTTCGAATCCAGGCAGGGCGAAATCTTGCTCAAGTTTCCTTACTCCACATGCCTAATAATAATCCGTCAAAAAAATAATGATAAATTGGTCACTTCAATCCACAACTGTTTGTGGGACACTGCTGTGCACAATTGGTTGTTGGTTTCACTCACAAATATAAACAACACACTGCGGTATTTTCTATAAAGCGCTTTGAGACATCTGGAAGACATGAAAAGCCCTATATAAAATGTAAGGATTATTATCATATCTATAAACAATGACACTGATGAGCTAGGTTGAATTGACCTGTTTGCCAGCTGTAACAGTCTGTGAAATTCCATGTAAAATGGCACATTCTGTGATATGCAAAAACAATATCACCTGCTATCAGCTTTGGTGACAACAGTGACAGCTGCTGACATTTACGGGCCGGTTTAGAGCAAATTGTTGTGTCAGTTGGGTAGAGGGGTCTCATCCGGTTTGACTGTATTTTTAGCCAATGTGACAATTACTATTGGTGGTAACTACAACTTTGCATGTCACATTTTTCACCCCAATAATTCACATTGGTATAATGGATAAGTTAATCATTAGTATGATGACGTACAACCTTAATTACTTTATGATCTTGATGTATGGCAGAACTAAGGGACATTGCTTAGTTGTTGTGTTGAAAGTGTAAAAGGATTTGAATTGACAGACCTGGTAGAAAAATCAAAATCAAAGGAAATCTTATTACAGTATTAATCATCATCATCTGTGTATTTGATACACCACCTTTCAGGGTTGGGAGGATGGCTCCCTGAAATATTTACTGTAAATTGTAGCCATCGTGGAGTTCTTTGGCTCAATGGTTAGAGCACTCACCTTACAAATGAGAGACCGGGGTGCAATTCCGGGTAGGGCGAAAGCTTGGCCAAATTTGCTTTGCCTAAAAAAAACTCCACATGCCTAATACTAATCCCTAAAAAAAATTCAAAAATTGGTCATTTCAATCCATTACATGTTTGTGGGACACTGCTATGTGCAATTGGCTGCTGCATTTCAACCACAAAATATACAGTCAGTTCACTTTACAGTATATTCTGTGAAGCACTTTGAGATGTCTAGAAGATGTGATAAGGCACTATATCAAATGCAAGGATTATTATTATTGTTCTTCGTTGGCAAATATGATAGCCAATTTGTGCATAGCAATAATAATGATCCTTGCTTTTGATATAGTGCTTTGCACATCTTATCAACGTCCCAAAGCGCTTCACAGAATATACTGTAAAGTGAATTGACTGTATATATTTGTGGGCGAATTGCGGCAGCCAATTGCGCACAGCAGTGTCCCACACACAGTCGTGGATTGAAATGACCAATTTTATTATTGTGTTTTTTTGGAGGGATTATTATTAGGCGTGTGGAGTAAGGAAACTTGCCCAAGGTTTCGCCCTGACCTGCCTGGGTTTGAACACAGGTCTCCCCAGCTTGGTTTCCCAGCTTGCAAGACAAGTGCTCTAACCACTGAGCCACAGGAGCTCCACAATGTCTTACAAACAGACATAAAGTAATAATCAATTTTATCTGGGGCATTGTTGGTCTGAACACTAAGAAACTCCTTTCTTGTTTTGATTGGTACCTTGGGATCTTAAACAACCCCCATAGCAGGCAGACAGGATCTTTGTTGAATATTTCATCTGAAGGATGGCACCTCTGACATGCACCACTCCCCTGGAACGGCACTGTTGTGTCAGTCGAGACAAGTTTAAAGTCCCAACATGGGATTTGAACTTGGAACCTCTGACTTGGAAGTGAGATTGCTACTAGCTGAGCCATGCTGACAACTCAATTTATTATATTCTGATTTAAAAACTCCTGATTCAACATTCCATGGATAGTATGATTAAGGTGTGAATTTACGATTGGGAAGGTCTTTTCAACCGAGATCCTTATTTTTTATTTAAATCGTTACCTGAGTCTGCTTTTAATTTTCCTTTGTTTGAGACTGCCTGAACTTCCCAGGTTTCAGATCGGTTGTGCCAGTGATGAAAAGAAAACATCTGGAAATGCAGCAAACTCAAATCATTTGAACGTTAATTTGGCGCCGGTTTAAGATGTTGAATTAATTGTGTGCTGGGGTTCTCATGAAGCAAACACAAAAGTGCAATGAGAGTCTAGCTACCTATGGATCTCCAATGGATTGTCAAATGTGGGAGCTATTTTTACAACAAAAATATATTTGCAGAGTGCCTTTCACGTTAGGAGTATGTCCCAAGGGGCTGAACAGTCAGGATCACGACCCCAGCAAGGGGGGGGGGTTAGGGTTGGGACAAGGGAGGGCAGAAAGATAGGAGGGTGACTGAAGGCACGGTCAAAGAGACTGGTCTTGAAGGAGGCAAGGGAGGGAGCAAGGCTGTGAATGATGAAACCAAGAGGTGAATGATGGAACAAAAACATTTAAACCTCCCACAGCGCAAGTTTTTCCGCAAACCATTGTGACTGCCATTTACAGATGAACTCAGCAGCTAATTTGTGCACATTTGCACTGATGTTTCACAACCGGAGTTAGTGGAGTCCTATCGCTCAATGGTTAGAGCATTTGCCTCGCACGTTTCCTTACTCCACATGCCTGATAATAATCCCTGAAGAAAAAAATAAATAAATTAGTCATTTCCATTCACAGCTGTTTCACATACAAATACACAATCAATTCACATTACAGTATATTCTGTGAAGCGCTTTGAGACTCTAGAAGATAAAAGAAGCGCTATATCAAAATGCAAGGATTATTATTGTTATAAAGTGAGTGACCAACTGTTTTATTCAGGACAAGAGGATAGCCGTGAGTAATATTTCAGCCCATTGAAAAGTCAAGTCTCTGATGTGAAATTTTTCTCCTCTTCCAGCGAATTTTAATGTGCTGCAATTTCATAAACGCTGTGACGCAGTCTATTTCAAATGGTATTATCCTGTATTATCATTCACTTTGAGCAAAAGCAGCTGATATTATTTTGATCAACGTCTTTCGAGTGAAGCTGCCTATGTGGTTGGTTAAAATAGAATAGAGGGCTGTCAGGATTATTTGAAGTGGAAATTAAATTTTGAACCAAACACAACAGTTCCTGCACTGATGAGGTTTAGGAGGTGAGCTGCCATCTGTCAAGGGCCAGGGCGAAATAGCAGATATGTCAGGATGGATGAGTATTCTGCAACCGTGGTTTGATTGCTTCTTGGGATCAGGAGGTCTCAGATGGAAGCACTCTCGCCTCCAAATCCAAAGGTTGTGCATTCAAGCACCGCATCAGGACGTGCACGCATGTGGTCCAGGCTGATATTCCCATTGCAGTGCTGGAGAAGGAGGGTTGCATTGTTGTTAGTTCCATTCTTCAGGTGAGACATTAAACAGAGGTCCTGCCTCTCTCATTAAGTGGACATTAATGTCCCCATGGCACATTTCAAAACGAGAAGGGAGTTTCTCTTCAGCGTCCTAGCCAATAATCCCCTAAATAAAATTGCTCATTCATTTCATGGCTGAGCACCATTGGGTTGTGACATTTCTTTACACATTCACTCCATTTACAGTAAATGATAATAAAACATAATAATAATCCTTGCACTTGATGTAGAGACCAATCAGATCTTTGAGGTGTCTCAAAGCGCTCCACAGAATATATTGTAAAGTGAATTGACTGTATATGTTGTGGGCAAAATCTAAGGTGTTCCCCCAATGTGAAAGACTACACCAAATACAAGGATTATTATCATAGTGCACCAACTCCAATCAGGCCAAACACATCCAAATAATGAATGATTTGGCCAGATTCGCAATGGGCAGGACATAAACAGTCGTCAAGTGCAGGTACGTGACCTGAGATTTTATCCAAACAGAAGGTCATCCTTGACCAACTTTATCAAATTCTTTGAAGATGTAACCAATAAAATAGATGAGGGAAATGCAATGATGCAACACACTGATAGTAATACAAACCTTGGTTAGACCACATAAAGAGTACCGTATTGTGTCCAAATCTTGTTTCCACACAATAAGAAGGATATAACAATGACACTGTAGTTTTACAGGGATGTTGCCAGGGTTGGCAGCTTACTGGTACTATATTGCTATAAATTGAATAGATTACACCACTTTGGCTAGACAAGAGATATGCAAGGAGGGACCTTATAGAAGTGTTTAAAATTATAAAGTGCTTTGACAAGGTGGAGTCATGTTAGTTGTTAGTTAGAGCGCTCACCTCACCTCCAATGAAAGACCAGGGTTCAACTCCCAACAGAGCGAAGCATTGTTTATATAGTTTACAGTTTATATCAGAACTGACGAAGGGTCTTGGACCCGAAACGTTGACTCACTTTCCTCTCTCCATGGATGCTGCCTGACCTGCTAAGTTTTCCCAGCAACTCCTGTTTTGTTTCAGATTTCCAGCATATGTAGTATTTTGTGTTTTGTTTTAGAGCAAAACATTATGCTACTTTCCTGACTCCAAATGCTCTGTTTACCTGGCAGTAAATATTAACCTGGTTGTTAGTCAATTTGTGGATCACTTTTCCAGGGGTAATAATTTCTTCAAAAAAAGAATAAATTGGTCACTCAATCCACAGCTGTTTGTATGTCACTGCTTTGAGCAATTGGCTGCCGCATTTGGCCCATAAAAATGTACAGTCAATTGATTTCCAATATATTATGTGAAGCACTTTGAGATGGCTCGAAGACCTGATAAGACGCAATAATGAAATGCAAGGATTATTATTGTCATTCTAAATAGGCTATTTCACTGGTTGGGAGTCCATAAACATGGGACACAAATTTAAGTTAGCGACTAGGAGATCAAAAATAATATGGAGGCAGTAAAGAATGTGTGGAGTACACTCTAGTTGAGTACAGTATAAACAGCAGCATGGACTGGTCGGGCTGAGTGGCATGTTTCCGTGTTGTGCATTCTTAGCAATCTTTGCAATCTGTTTTTTTGTTTGCTGGGGGTGGTATTAAGATCACTGGCATTTGGATACACAGGGATTGAACTTTATCTCAGGGAATTAAATAGAGGGATAGAGTCAATGACAGGGTACATAATAATTGGTGCTTAGAAGATTGCTGAATATCTTTCTGGCACTCATTGTGAAAAGATCACACTTGAAGAATGAACTGTGTTGGTGGGTGGTTGATGATCATTGAAACTTACCTAAACAAGGTCAAACAGTCATAGGCGAAGGAGGAGGACGAAGGGAGGAGATTGGAGTGAAAAGTGAACGTTAATTTATAATTTATAACCTTCTGGTGTAATTGATTTTGTTTATCTACTCTGCCAAGAAATTATCATATAGTAAACCATGGGAAGTGCTTTGAGACATCTTGACAATATATGGCACTGAATTAAATGGAATAATTATTATGTTAATTTCCAAACACAATAGTCTACAGAAGCTTTGTGACTGATGTCAAAGTTTCAGAAAATGGAGAAATGTGTCACAAGAAGGATTTAAAAGGTTTATCGTGTGGCTTGTTTTTCAGTGGCCAGAAATTCTACTTGGCCTTAAGATGCACAATTTCTGATTGGGCAGAATGTTGTCAATATCTTAGATTCAGTCTTAATTCACAAATTGAATATCTGTGGATCTCAAAAAGAACCATGGATAATCAGCATCAAAAGTGAGATTGAATTAAATAATTTGCCCAAATGAAATAATTTGCCAAAATTCTTCACAATGTGACATTTAAATTAATAATTTTAATTATTTATTTTCTGACCATTAATTTGGTGCCTCTTATGTCAGTGTGGACAAAAATGGTATAAAATGTGGTCATTTGCTCAACAGTTTTCAGTATTGTCTTTTCTGATTGATAGCAATGAGTAATAATCTTTAGTGAGTAACGCTGTCAGCACCGTTTTACTACAAATAGTAATAATAATAATCCTTGCATTTGATATAGCGCTTTTCACATCTTTTCGACGTCTCAAAGCACTTTTCAGAATGTACTGTAAACTGAATTGAATGTATGGGCCAAAATATCACTAAATATAATAATTATTATTATATTTACTATAGCATTTTTCGCGATGGGAGTAACATCTCAAAGATCTTCGCAGCATGTACAGCACAATGACTGTGTGTTTTGTGGATGAGTGTGGCATTTAATTTTGTGAACAGTAATATCCAACAGACAGCCTTGAAGTGAATGATCAATTATATTGAGGGGAATTGTTTGCCAGAACACCAGTAGAGTCTCTTATAGTTTGCAAAATCCATGTGAATACTATCTTCCTTTAGAACTATTGTTAGCACTCTGAGAAGGGCATTCTGTAAATGTTATTGTTGTTCAAATGCAATGGAACTTAGAAATTACAGGTGATAAACTATTGTGTCTTTTGGTTATGGTTCAAGTTAGAGTGTGATTATGCTATGTTTCAGATCATCTAACATAACAGACTATTTGTAATAATGTATAACATGATAATAGTCCTTGTATTTGAAATGAAGCCTTATTACATCTTCAAGTCTTCTCGAAGCGCTTCAAAGAATATAATGTAAAGTGAATTTGCTGTATATTTTGTGGGCAAAACAGGGCAGCCAATTATGCACGGCAGTATTCCTCAAACAGTCGTGGATTGAGTGACCATAATTTTATGTTTTTAAGGGATTCTTACCCTGGAAAAGCCATCCACCAATCGACTAACAACCAGGTCCCTACTTTCTGCTAGGTAAACAATGGCGTGCAGAGTATGGAAACTTGCCCAACATTTCACCCTATTGGGAATCAAACCTAGGTCTCTTGTTTGTGAGGCGAGTGCTGTAACCACTGAGTGAAAGGACTCCGCCTTATCAAAGCCATGTATAATTTTAAACACTTCTAATAGAGCCCTCCTTGCATATCTTTTCTCCAGCCAAAAAATATGTAATCTATGCCACGTTTTGCCTTGTCAGCAATCAAACCCAGGTCCTCTCGCTTGCGAGGCGAGTTCTCTAACCACTAAGTGAAAGGACTCCACAACTTTTAATCATTGAAGTTAACTTGTCGTCAATCTTTCAAATGTAGCTCTTTTCTTTTAAGCAATTCAGAGAGTGTAGATACTTTACCATTTGTGAACATTGCTTCGCTGAGCTTACGACCTGTTAAGCTGATTCCTGTTTTGAAATTCCAGCATTGGATTTCATTATTGAGTTGATATGATTTCATAGATCATAACACACAAGAAAACTTGGCTTCTGCTTTGCCAGGGCCCCCGGTGCGAAAGACAAATATAATATAAACGATTTAGAGAAACGTAAGAATACCCAACTAATTGAATGTCAACTATATTTAAAGCATATTGACCCAGTTTGACATTCTGGTCTGTCATGTCCAGATTCAATTCATTACAACCTGTTTTTCATAGGCACAACTGTTTTTTTTTATATAGCAAGTTCATCAGGTATGCATCTTGGTTGGTTGGCTTCGAACTTTATGAAATTGACAGGAGGCTTTATTTGAAAGGGAATACCATAGCGCGTGAAATTATTGAGGTAACATATGATTAGTTCACTCTTAATCACAAAAAGGTTGCAGGCAGATTACTGCCTCCCCAGGCTACACAAAGCTTTTGCATATAAAAATTGGATTTCACCTTACAGATTTTTTGAAATTGATGAAAACCATGAGAAAAATCACCAAGAGACCAAAGATTAATGAATATGAAATGTGTGCTGGTATTGGGGTGTATTCTATGGGGATCGTATGCCTTCCTTGCCTGCAGAATTTGATGAAATAGATCTACAAATTCTTGGTAACCATATCTTGTCTTGTTTATGACCATCTCACAATTACACATACATATACCTCTGGGTAATAAGTAGAAAAATTGAAACTTGGTCATCCTCTCCAGTTCCAGTTAATGAATTCACATCTCTCAGTTGCACTTGTCTCGGTACGATATATTCAGTGCCAAACACTCAGCTTTATTAGATTATGATGAGTTTGAACACCCTGTTCTTTATTGTCATGCCAATTTTATGCAGGAAATAAGTACACTTTTTTTAACCTTTTTTTTATACATAAGAGCAAAATTATTCATAATAATAATAATAATCCTAACATTTTATATAATAGTAATAATCCTTGCATTTCTGGTTGATGTCCTGCAAACCTCCAACACACACTCTGGGTCCTCCAGAGAGAGAGAGAGAGAGTACACACTCCATTTCAGACAAAGGGAATTTCCCATGTTTAGAAGACATACATATGTGGAACTCTCAGTTTAATTTGAATACTCTTGAGGCTGGTATCCCCAATTGTGTCAGACACCTTACTGACCAAAAAACAGGCATTTTTTGTTTTTGCATTTCTGTAAATTCCCTCTATATTGTTTTTTTTTAAAGCAGTGTTTTTTTTAAAAAAGGAGAAATCTTTCTAAATGTTTTTTTTAAATCACCTTTGCTTTACCCTTTGTGAAGGGCGCTATTTAAATACAACCTGTATTAAGAATACCACAACTTTTATTTTGCCAGCTTTTATATTTCAATGAGTGCTTTGCGAATTCTTTGGCATTCCACAACCCTGAAAACCTTGCATTGCCTGAGGCGTTACACAAGAAAATCTGCAAAGTAACCTCTGCAAAGAGCTGCGAATACTTGTGAAATTGCAGCAGATTATTTTACACCACTAATGTAATTACATCAGGCCTTGGAACTCTCTCTTATGTATCAAGGTCTCAATTTCTCTCTTACACACCATTCCACCTACTAGCCTGACTCAGTTGGAAGCACTCTCCTTTCCTAGTCAAACCGTTGTTTGCTCAAGCCCCATTTTCGGCTTGGAACTCTCCTGGTCAAAGCTGATGCTTTACGCAATGCTGGGCCGTGCTGCATTTTTGGAGGTGCTGTCGTTTGGGTGAGATGTTAAACTGACGACCCGTTTGGCTGTTCATGTGGATTTTAAGGATCCAATGGCACAGTTTGAAAAGAGAAGGAAGTATCTAACCTAGTTTTAGCCAACAATCCTTCAAAGTAAATAATTCAATCACTTCACAAAAAACAGTTACCACATTTTACAGTAAATCCTGTGAAATGCTTTGGGACATCCTTCCAATGTGAAATGTGATATATCCATGGCTGTTTGTGGGAGATTACTGTGAGCAATTGGCTGCAGCGTTTCACCCACAAAGATACCGTCAATTCACTTTGCAGTATATTCTATGAAGCTCTTTGAGACGTCTCAAAGAGCTTCATAGATCTGATAAGGCGCTACATCAAATGCAAGGATTATTATTATTATATGTGCCTTCTATGGAACCAGTGGGCGGACCCATTTCTCAGTACACTTTAGGAAGTGCCATTCACTCTGCTGACAGCAATTTACAGTGAGAGAAACCTTGTCTTTCCTGCTTTATATATATCTATTGGGGATATTGAATTGCAAGTGTAGTATCTCCTTTGTTTCTGCCCTTAAACAGAGGCTAGCAACTTTGCTAGCAACTTTGTGTTAACTGTTAATTGTCCTGTGGAGTACCGACAATGTCCAATCGCTTGATGTCTGATTTTATGGCACTTGGTCTTTCCACAAGGCTTAAGTTCTCTTCCTCCTCCTCCTCTTCAACAACAGCAAAGGTAATAATAATTCAATTTCTTGTGACCTACCTCTCATGGGATAGGTGTAATTACTTTCCATAAAAGTGGTCGTTATTTGCGGGGCTGAGTTTCCTGAGAAATCCCATCTTCTATTTGGTTTTCCAGTCAGATTTGTCTCCTGCTTTGCCTATGCATATCAGATATGATGAAGAAGGAAGTTTACTTAACTCAAGACAGATTGCAGTCCACAAAGAACAGCATTGGGCAGGCAAAATCCAATGGGACTCATACCAAATTGAACTCTCTTAATGGATCATCAAGGTTATTCAGGAAGACCCGTGCCTTGCAAATTTTTAAACTACCAAGTTTAAGATCTAGTGCATGCAAAGTGAACCGGTCTCACCTTGGTGTAATTTGCCATGGATCGCTAAATTAGGGAGATTAAACTCTGCTACTTTTTATGGAGTTGCCCAGAGATCTTGATAGGTATTGGGTTGCATGTTAGATGAATTAGGCTCTGCTGTAATATCAGTGTATCTTTTATCTAATATGCCCCTAATCTGTGGACCTCCCTTTCTCTACTCTTCTCTCCACCCTCCACCCACTTACTACCTTCCCCCACCTTGAAATTTACCAATTCATGCCTACGGTCACCATCCCTTCTACCATTTTTTGGCATCTGAGCCCCACCTTTTTTAAATGCTCAGACATCGTCCATGTGAATGCAAGTTGTTGTAGCTGTTGCAATCGGTCAGCATTCACTGTGTACGACCTAGTTTCAGCTCTCAGCTAAAGACCTTTCTTTTCAACCATGTCTTTGGTCACCTTTTTCACCCTGCCCATGGCTCGTGCCCGGGATCCGTTATTGTGAAGCGCTCTGAGATGCCATCCGGCGTGGAGGGCACTATATAAATCAAAGTTGTTGTTGTTGAACAATGGTAATGTTAGATGGTACAATATAATACAAATTACGTGGAGCCCTGTAGCATAGTGGTTAGAGGGGGGAGCAAGAGAGCTGGGTTTGATTCCAGTCACGGCAAAACCTTGGGCAAGTTTCCTTACTCCACACGTCTAATAATAATCCCTTCAAAATACACAAACACAATAATCATTTGTTCACTCAATCCACAATTGTTTGTAGGACACTGCTGTGTGCAATTGGCTGACACTTTCCACCCACAAATACAGTCAATTAACTTTACAGTATATTCTGTGAAGCGCTTTGAGATGTCTGGAAGATATGAAAAGATCTATACCAAATACAGTAGAAGCCCATTTATCCGGCACGCTCAGGGGGAGTCGACTAATTGACTGTGCCGGATAATTGGGCGGCAAGTTGCCGAAAACCCAACACAAAAAATGTACTTATTTTAAAACATACTATATTAATAATATACTAAATAGTAACAGAATATTGTATAGCTACTTACCACTAAAGATTTCAGCACACTCGGTAAAAAAATCTCCAAGTTCGTTAGTTTAATAAGTGCGCACGCACACACATTGCGCGCATGCGCAAATTGAGCATACTCATGTTTGCTGGAATGGGGAATTGCCCTGGGAGGGGGGGTCGAGCAATCCGGTTTATCGTCTCATGGATAAACGGGCTTCTACTGTACAAGGATTATTATTATTATTCTTGGTATAGCCCTTTCACATTGAGAGCATGTTCCAAGGTACTAATTGAGTCATACCACAGGAGATGGAAAACGGAGCAAAACAGCTTCATGAAAGCATATGTGTATATATATGTTGAGGGAAGGGCAGAGAGAGGAAGAGTTAGGGGAGAGAAAATGATGGTTGAATTTTTTTTCTGAAAGTTATTGAGTGTATGATGCTATCGTTAAAATTGACGCACAGTTTGTCTGCCCACTGTTCAATTATTTCTTTATCTGACTGTGGAGATTTGACCGTTGCTTTCAGATATTTTAATATAGTTTTAATTAAGAGCAGAGAAAAGCTTTAATAATCAGAGTGATGAGAGCTGCCTCTTGACACTGTCCAGAAGTCATTCTGTGCTATTTTCAGGTAGTCTCAAATTGCCTTCATATCTCAGGGCATTCCTCAGCCAAATTGTTCTCCTTTTTACCAGTCACTTGGAGAGCGAGCTGTAGACTTTTAGTTCCAATAAGCAGCAGACCCCCACACAATTAAGATACATATCTCTTAACAATTGCAGCTATATTAATTTCTCCCTCCACCTCCCCACACACATCCCTCTGACAAATTTTGAATATAGAAAGAAAAAGTATTTTTGCGCATTTCAGCTAATTTAGGACCATTGTTCATTACACAGCATTATATAGAATGTTACAGCAAAGTAACAGGCTATTTGACCCAGCTAGTCCATGCTCTTGTTTATGTTTATTATATGTGAACCCACGTTTCCTCTTTCCCTTTCCTAGTCCTTCAATTGCCAACTCCACCATGTTTGTCAGACATTGATGAACAGGAACTATTTTGAGTGAATGAAAATGCGCAATAGCGAGCATAGATAGCAATAGTTATCACTTAATAAGAAAGGTATAAAAATAAATAATTTTTTCAGATATTTTGGTTAAGCGATTATTACCCCTAGAAAAGCGATCCAGCAATTGACTAACAGCTGTATTCAACCACAACAACTTGAATTATACAGTGCGTTTATTCGAGGTAGTGTCCCAAAACGCATAGAAAAGCTAAGTTCCGACTTACTGCTAGGTGAACAGAACCATGTGGAGTAAGGAAACTTGCCCAATGTTGCAACGTGTCAGTACTGAACCCAGGTTCTCTCGCTTGCGAGGCAAGTTGCTAACCACTGAGTCACAGGACTCCACAGTTAACTGGTACAAGTAACAGATCCTAGCGAAAAGAACTGTTACTCATTACTTTACTGGATGTGGCAGAAATATTAAAAGAAAGCCTCCCCTCTAGGCAAAATATTGAACAATATTGTTGCTGAAAAGTACTTAATTAACAAGTGTAGGAAGCTGGTGGTTTTGTTTGCTGTGTTATGAGGCCAGGTATTTTAACAGAAACGTATCACCTTATAAAAGCTGCACTTTGCATTTACACTTGTGAAACTTATGTTTGCAGGATAATCTCATTGTCAAAACATGTTGCGCTTCCCACTGTTCTTTTGCTGCTGGCAGAACCATAGATGTCATAGTCACTGAAAAAGCCCATTTATAAACCGTACATGCATCCAGCAGGTTAAGGTCACAATCTAATGAAATTGTCCTTTTTTATATTGTAAATAACATTCACTCACAAAACTGCACTTTTAAAGTATATCTTTTGAAGCACTTTAAGATGTCCTCCTTCTGTGAAAGCAACACAATCGAGTATACCCATGATAATAATCCTTGCATTTGAAACAGTGCAGAACATACTGTAAAGTGAATTGACTGTATATTTTGTAGGCGAAATATGACAGCCAATTGCGCACAACAGTTTTTTACTTTTGAAGGAATTATTTATTCCTGAAAAAATAAACCATCAATCGACTAACAACTGGGTTCCTACCTACTACTGTACTGAGGTGTGTGGAGTAAGGAAATATGCCCAATGTTTCACCCTGGTCACTCGCTTGTGAAGCAAGTGCTCTAACCACTGAGCTCAGGATTCTCTATACTCGGTCAATTGATCTTTAACCTTCCCCCATGACAATTACTCTGCAACCTATATTTATCCTATGTAGATCAGGCAGTTTCTCACTGTGACCTGGCCATCAAACATTCTCCCCCACCTCCCACCCCATTCATTTATTTTAATGGCTGTTTGAGGGAATATGCTGTGCATAAATTGATAGCTTCTGTTGCCTAAAAAATATACAGTTGCAATACTTTACAACTGTTGAGCACTTTTGAGATGTCCTCCTAACGTAAACAGCATTATATCAGACAGAAGTATTATGATTATTGCTATTATTATAATACGTGGCTGTGTGCTTCATAGCCCAAATACAAATATCTCTGACTGGTGGATAATACCACGTAGACAAGCTTATAGACTTTCAGAAAGAGATTTTATTTACAGCAGGATGCAAAACAAACAATGCTACCTGCTACAAACCTCCTGCGGTTCTTCATTATGGTGAAAACAACAAGTGGTAGTAAATCCCTGTGAAAAGCTCCCTGAGAATTAGAGCCATGCGTGTGTAAATTGGAAGATAAAATACATTGGTAGTGGCTCTTAAGCTATTGCCTTAGATGCATTTAGTATACTTTCTGCTAATGTTCTCACCATGGAAACGGTGACTGGTCAGAGCCTACTGAGAAAGCTTTTAATGTAATGAAAATCACAGTTCTATCAGGTTCAGCCAACCCAAAACACAACAACAACAACAAAATTACACTTGCGGAGTGCCTTTCATGTCAGGATGACATCCAAAGGCGCTGAACAGGCAAGGGAGCGAGTAGGTGGGAGGGGAGCGAGAGAGTTAGGAGGGGATAGATAGAGTTAGGAAGGCACTAGAAGGCACAATCGAAGAGGAGGGTCTTGAGACCGGCCTTGAAGGATGCAAGGGAGGAAGTGAGGCAAAGGGAATGTGGGATGGAGTTCTGGAGTGTAAGGGCAGAAAGTCTGAAAGCCCATCCACTGATGGTAGGACAGGTCGGGCAGGGGACATGGAGCAGACTGGAGCACACTGAATGGAGGGTAGGGCAGGTTCATAGGGGGACAGCAGATCGGAGAGATAGGAGGGGGCAAGTTGTTACCATGACACACTTTTTGCCACTTCATTAATTGAGAATTGTGACTGACCACAAGCATAAACCTACAGTACAAAGGGGTAGTATTCCAAGCAGCTTGACAGTGGCGGGGCATGACACCAAGCAGGAGGAGGGGGAGGTGACTGTTGGCATGGTCGAATAGGAATGTCTTCAGATGTGACCTGAAAATGGGGAAGGTAAGGGCAAGACAGAGGGATAGAGGAAGAGTGTTCTAGGGTTTTTGTGTGCAGTGGCTCATCGCGTGGCAACCAATGGTGGAACAGAGGGCACAAGGGACACGCAGAAGGCCGGAGACGGTCGAGCAGAGGCCGCGGGTTGTGGGTTGGGGGATTAAGCAGGTCGGCGAGGTAGGGAAGTGCCAGGGAGTGAAGGGATTTATGAACGAATATGAGGATTTTGAAATTGATCCATTTGGCTTTGGGGAGGTAATGGGGCTTGGCTAGAACTGATGCGCTGAGGGTGCAGAGTGAGTATGCAGGTGGTGGAGTTTTGGATCAGCTGGATCCTGTGCATAGTATTTGTATATTGATATTCATGCGATTTCCTAATGGAGACTTTACTTTATTTCAGATTTTATAAAATTCACTTCACGGTTGATATTGATCAATGACCGTTTCTTGCCTCAAGTCGCACCCCATAGAACTGACAGGATTTACATCATATCTGACTTATCTGTCTTCCCACATTATTTCCACGCAAGAGGTTAAGAAAGCACGAGCCGGACTTCATGCCATTAAACATATGCATGCATTTTGTAGATTTCTATTACAATAATAACATGGAAGGCTCCCAGTGTCTTGGAGCATATATTAAAATCATCTACACGCGTGAATACATTTCATACTGAACCATTAAAATGTTAGATTATGGGTTTTTAATTGTCTTAATCCCAGTGTTAAGGACGCCTTAATGATTTAAGATGTTTATTAATGCTTTTTCAATTGCTCTATATTGAATAATGCCACTTCACCAAGTGGAATACTCTTCAATTGTCTTTGACATTAGTAATTAAAATCCTTGAGTTTTAATACCACTCTGACAAGTGCCACTGATTTGTGAAAAACAAGAGAATTCAAGGATGAAAAAGAACACAATTATTGAAAGAAAATATCTACATTGATAATTTAAAGATTTTTTTTTGCACTTTCTGTGTCCAGAACTGATATGTTGGCTTCAGTTGTCAAAGGATGCCAGTACCTTAAATGAATCTAATAAATAACAATAAGGAATATATAATCCTTCTATTTGATATAGTGCCTCACAGTGTTGTCAACAGGTTTCAAAACGCTTCAAAGGATTCGATGTAAAGTGCTGTGAGTTTCTGTTTGCAGGTAAATACAGCAGCCAATTTGCTCACGATAACGTCCTGTAAACAGTAGTGACGTGAATGACCAATTTTAATTTGTGGAATTGTTCTTATATATAATGATGATAGTGATCCTTACATTTAGTCTAGCACTTTTCCCATTGGGATGACGTTTCAAAATACTTCATATGTTATATTGCAATGTGGAATGCCTGTGGGTTTCGTGAGCGATTATTGGTGAGCAGACGAAGACAAACTCCCTTCTCTTTTCCGATAGTTCAAATGGGATCTTTAACATCCACCTAGCCTTACATCTCATCTAAACAACAAAATTACATTTGCATAAACGTCTTTCACATCAGGAGGACGTCCCAAGGCACTGGACAGTTATAGCTTCAGACCCAAGCTGAGGACATGGCGAGGAGGGAAGTGGGGGATAAAGAGTTGCCAAGAGAGTCGTGAGATGGGAATTGAAGGAGGCCAGGGAGGGGGCCAGGCAGAGGGACTTCGGGATGGAGTTCCAGAGGTTGGGAGCAGAATGGCTGAAGGCTCGCCTGCCAATAGTTGGGCGGGTGGGTCGGGGGACGTGGAGCAGGCCAGAGCCTGCTGAGCAGAGGGGGTGGGCAGGTTGGTAAGGGGATAAGAGATCACAGATGTAGGGTGGGGTGAGGTTATGGAGAGCTTTAAATGTGCAGACCAGGATCTTGAATTGGATCCTCTGGATGATGGGGAGCCAATGGAGTCGGGCAAGGATAGGGGAGATGAGATCACGGAGGTCGGAATGGTAAAGGACACAGGCTGCAGAGTTCTGGATTATCTGCAGCCTGTAGAGAGAGGAACTGGGAATGCCGACCAGCAGGGAATTTGCATAATCGAGCCGGGATGTAATAAAGTTGTGGATGAGGGTTTCACCAGCTTTGAGGGTGAGATAGTGGCGGAGTCGGGAAATGTTGCGGAGATGGGGAAAGGCAGAGCGAGTCATTGCTTGAATGTGGGGGAGGAAAGACAGCTGAGGGTCGAACAACACACCTAGGTTCCTGACTGGCTTGGTGAGGTTGATTGTCCAACCGTGGAGGTTGATGCAGACAACGTCTGATGCAAGAAGGCGCTGGTGCGAGCCAATCAGTAGGGCCTCAGTCTTGTAGAAAGTTAGCTCTCAACTGTAGAAAGTTAGCTCTCATCCAGGACTTGACATCTGACAGACAGAACAAGAGAGCCCTGGTCACAGATGTTAAGAATATCGTCAGGACTGTCTCTATGCTGTGGGCAGCACGGAAGGAAGATTGAAGAGGTTCGAGGAGGGAGTGATGGGAGAGGAAGGAGTGAAGCTGAAAAGGAATTACTTGTTCCAGGGTCTTGGAGAGGAATGGGAGGTTGGAGATGGTGTGACAGTTAGAGAGTAGGGATGGGTCAAGAGAAGGTTTTTTTAAGATGGGGGTGATGACAGCAGTTTTTAGAGGAGTGGGGACGGTGCCAGTGGATAGGGAGAGGTTGATAACATCAGTTAGGAGGGGGGCTAGGAGATGGAACTGGGAGATGAAGAGGGAGGTGGGAACGGAGTCAAGGGAGAAGCTGGTGGGTTTCATTTTATGGAGGAGAGCAGAGAAGGCGGGGGAAGAAATAGGGTGGAAGGTATGTAATGGGTGCTTGGAGCGAGATGGATCCTAGGGGAGAGGTACTGGGTGGTAGTGGAGGATGGGGTAGAGGTGGGTGAATGAATCCCCTCGATTTTTGATTCAAGGAAGTACCAGCATTTCTTCGCAATTAGAATTGGAGGACAGGATGTGTGAGGCATGGTAGAGTTGGCGGAGGAGGCGGTTGGTGTTGGAAAAAAGGAACCTGGGGTTGTCCTTGGTCTCCAAGATTAATTTGTAGTAGGAGGACTTGGCGGAGGCTAGGGCAAAGCGGTAGGCCTTGGTATGGTCTAGCCAAATTTGCCGGTGGACTGTTAAGTTTGATTTGGTCCAGGCTCGTTCAGCGGCTCACACTTGCACCTTAAGGGTTCGGAGGTGGCTGTACCAAGGGGATTTACAGGAACAGGCAGCAGTTCAGGAGATGAGGGGGGTGAGGGAGTCAAGGATGGAGGAAAGGGAACTGTGAAGGAAGGATAGAGATGAGGGTAGGTCGTTTAGAGAGGGCCAGAGAGGAAGGAGGTCAGACGACTCAAGGGCTTCAGGGAGGGAGTGGGGGGAGATAGTTTTCCACGGGCAGTAGGTAATTTGGGAGGATTGAGCAGGGAGAAGGTGTATAGAAGTATTAAGGGAAATTAAATGGTGGTCCGAGATGGCTTTGTCGGTGATGGTGATGTCCGAGGCGGTGAGACCCCGGGTGATCACCAGGTCCAGCAGGTGGCCATGGTTGTGGGTAGCGGAGTAGATGTGGAAGGAGAGATTAAGTGAGATAAGGAGGGAGGAGAAGTTGCTGGAAGTAGAGCAGGAAGTGGTGAAGTGGAGGTTGAAGTCGTCTAGAATGAGGACGTGTTCAGAGCAGAGGGAGAGAGAAGCCAGGAGAATGGAGATATTGGAGAGGAAAGTGGGGGAGGGCTTGTGGGGATGGAAGACAAGGAAGATTTTGAGGTAGAGACTGGAGAGGTGGTGAAAATTCTGAAGGGCAGCATCCACAAGAATATGAAGTTTCCCAAGCACTGCACTAAATTGGAGTGTCAGCCTTGGCCATCAACTTAAAGTCACAAAATGGAAAACAGTAACATTTTGACTTCAAAGCAAAAGTTGTGTCAACGCAATTAGGCTAACATCTTACCACTATCATTGAATTGGACTGTGTTCACATCAGCAATGTTTTGGGGGACAGGCAGGAATATAGATAGACTTGAGCACTCAAATCAAAGTCTGCTACGCTGGCTATTCAGGCACATATCCACTCCCAACAGATGTTGATGTTTGCACTTTGTAATGGTTGAACTCATTTCTTGGTCAGAAGGTCATGGGAAGCTCACATCACATGTTTGAAATCGTGAGCTCGTTATCCAGAATGACACTGCATTGTTCCTGCACAGCCGGAGATGACATTAAATCAAGGTCCCATCTGTCAATTGTGGTGGACGCTAAAGCTCCTATGACACTATTTGAAAAGAGAATTAATGTCAGACCTGAAGGATAGCATCTCCGACCACAGAGCACTTGCCCAACACTGACTTGCAGTGTCATTCTGGACTGTGAGCTATTGTTCACCTTCAAGTACAGTCAGTAATTGCTTTGAAGCACTTTGAGACTTGTAAGTGTGACATCAAATTTATGGATAAATTTGTAGTTCCGTCTGGGAAGCTGCAGTTCCTGATCAAGTATCCAGATGAGAACTTGACCAAATTATTTTCAAATTGGCTGCTGTGTTGGAAGTTGCTGTCCCCAAAATTTGAATAGACAGACAGGAACTTGAGTCCCCCAGTTCTACACATGAATGAATGATAATATCTTCTGAGTAAATGTTTTTTACTCTGTGACTGTTCTCCTGGCTCAAGGTCGAGCTGGGAAACTCTGAGACACTGCCCCGCATACATGCTGCTATATAAATGTGAGTGATTGTTGTTTGTGGGACATTGCTTTGTGCCAATTTGCTGTTGGGTTTGCCTTTCAAAATATATAGTCAATACATGTTACAACAAATCCAGTGAAGCATTTTCCCAACGTGAAAGGACCTACGTCAACTGGAAACATTATTATTTTATTATTATGAAAAGGGCAGATTAGTTTGTTTGACCAGTAGTTGTTGGTATATTTTGTTTGTACGTGTCAGACAAGCAATAGTTAGATTCATTGTGACTCAAATCACTGATGCAAAATGATACCTATTTTTCCCTGAAGTAATCTAACAGTGAAATCTATGTTATTGGCATTGAATGAGCTGAAATGTGACTTTAACTAGCTGAGGCACAAGATTGATGTAACACTACTGACAACATTGATGGAGAGAGATTCGGCAATTTCAGTGATGTTTCCAAAAATGAATATTTTAAAAGATCTCCAAATATACCTGTTCAAATGCAAATATGACTTCAGTTTTTTTTCAAATGCAGCCAATTTGATTTTTATTTCATAAATCATCTTTCCTTGCAGATTTCAGTGATTTAGAAAAACACTGAAGCTATGAAAACATACTTTTGCCTCATAACTGGATTGTAATGCTGGGATTTTAATTGACAATAACAGACGATAATACATCATGTAAAATGGGGATATGCTTTAATTCAGTGGTTGAGGGAGTGTTTTTTTAATTGAAAAAATTCCAAAATAATAAACGCATTGCTAGAATTGAGACAATTTCTTTAAAAAATGTAACATTTTAACGATTTAGCATCCATTTCATCGTGCATTTGGTGATTTGAAAACATTGCTGTAAAATGGGGAGGAAAGACTCTGCAGTGCTATTTTTGTAAACGGATTCTGCAGTGTAGGCAATATCCCACATGTTATTGGCATTGAATGAGCCATCCCCCTACATTTGGAAGAATTATGCAGCACAGTTATGATGTGGATAGTTAGTTGCAACTGCTCCCAAAATATCATCTGACTTTAGAATTGTTCCCGGGTGATTATTAATTGCACTCTGACAAACGAGCCCACATAGGGATTCTTTTAGGACAGAAACAAAATATATAGTTAATTGTCTCTTAAAGCCTGTGGTATTTTTAGACTTAAAAATAAACCACACAGCAGTGAAATACCAACCGATATGCAGCCATGAATAAATGACTGTTAACAAGATGGAAATTCAATCCATGCTCCATGCTGTTCTAATAGTTTTTGATTATTTTTAAATCATTTAATTACAGTACTTTTAGCCTGGCAGTAATTGCAAATTGTGAAAGCGTACCCAAACTTCGAATGATGTGTAATAAATATTTTATCTGATTGGTTTGCAGATTATTCCTACTTATCCTCTTTATAGAAAACACTAACACGCCTGTATGAATATTTATGACTTCAGGTAGTTAATATTAGATACTCAGTTAAAAACACAAAATTAGATCTCAAGTTAGGTTTCCTTCCTGGGTTATGTGCCAGAACTAGCAGACATTGGAAGGATTAGATCTATACTTAGATTCCTTTAAAGATGCACAGGACTTTTCATTACACCGTAGGCTATTTTAAGTGGAAGGCAGGGACGCATGGAGTGAGGCAAACTGTTTTTCAGGAATAGTGCGAATAATTGATTCATAATAAATAAAACACAAGCAACAATTCTTTTAAACAGAGTACAGGTAGACCTCGCTTAACGAAGGCCCGGTTAACGAAAGTTCACTCTAACGAGCGTTTCTATTTGTACCACTTATCCGCTTAACAAACGCAGCCTGTAATTCGCTATAATTAGAAATGCTAATTCGCTACAACGAATGTTAACACACACTTTAAGTTTCATGGGCTTCTCGTGCGTAGCTTCTCATGGGTAGCATCTCTCCCGGTTGCCCCATCAACACAGTGCAGTGCAGCCCCTCCCATATGGGAGGAACTTAAGTGGCAGGATGCTTTGTGGCTTCAATAATAGTAAGTCGAGGACTGTCTGTATTTTATTGTTTATTGTTGTATTTACTAACATTTTAATATTTTGTTGTTGTATTTAAAGTTGTGTAGCCTTCAATAGCAGTTATATCTACCTTAGGCCTTTGATAGTATAGGTTGAGTGTCCTGAATTCGGGGCCGTAGCAGAGCCCAGGTTCGGGTATTTCCTGACTTCGGAATGCCAGAAGTGCGTCACGTGTCCGGAAATGCCTGGGCCCAGGTTGCAATATTTCAGTGCGGTGACTGTGAAGACCTGGCCTGGAGCAGGTAGGATTGGCGTTTTTATTCCTGCAATTTTTGTCACATTACGGATTCCGGAACTCCGGATTTTGGCCGCTCAACCTGTACACTGAAAATGTTAGCGCAAGGAACTGCTAGGAACTAAACTGATTTTAGCGGAGAGGCTCAGGTCGGGGCAACGTTTTAGCTGCGGCCAAATACAGTAATACAGTTAAACTCTCGCTTAACTAAATTTTCGCTTACCAATGGGTTTTAAAGTCCCTAACCCCTTCGTTAAGTGGGGTCTACCTGCATAATGGATGTGTAATACACCTTAGTTTTAAAAGTTCCTACACATGCTACATTGTAATTTTGTGTTGCTGGTTGAGCTATTCATGGAGTTGTGTAGCATATAGGTTGGAGCACTTGCCTCACAAGTGAGAGTACCTGAGTTTGATTTCAGGCAGGGATGAAAGGCTAGGCAAGTTTCCTTACTCTACATTCCTTTTTACCTGAAGTGAGTAGGACCCGGTTGTTGGTCGATTAGCGGATCACTATTCTGGGGGATATAATTAAATGAATCCATTCAAATAAAATATTATAACAATTTGGTCACTCAATTCACTTCCGTTTGTGGGACATAGTTGTGTGCAATTGGCTGCCGCATTTCACCCACAAAATATTACATTATATTCTGTGAAGCCCTATGAGACATCTCAAAGACTTGATAATCTGCTATATCAAATTCAAGGATTATTATTATATTCTGGTCGCATTCATGGAACCCTTTTTTGCTTTGTTGCACCAAAGGTATTGATGTAAACAGAAGTGAATCTAGACAGTAGGGTACGGCGATTAATCGGTTTTTTGATTAAACCCGATATGATTTTCAGATCGGTATGCCGATATGGTGATTCTAAAAAAACTGTTATATCGAGAGATTCGATTTTAAAAATATACATCGATATATTTTTAATATCGTTCCTGGCAATATATCAATATTGTTGGTATTATCAGTGTAATGCGATCTTTTCCAGCTTACCTTGTCGCCGGCATTGCAACCTCCTAGATCTAGAGCATGGAATGCGCGTACATTCAGTGCGCGCGCACAATTAACGGGCGCGCATATCCGATGCGCGCGCACACTTTACTGTGTTTACTCGACGTGAGTCGTGGCGTCTTAACAAAGTCGCATCGCTGAAAATTGTAGTTTGAAAATTTACCTTTCTCATCATGGGGAAAAGAAGCCCCGTATGGGACTACTTTGAAAACAATGCAGTCAGTAATGGTGTGTATAGATGTACAGTTTGCAAGGTCTTGGTTAAGACATCTGATTCGAGCACGAGCAACCTGCGACATCACATTAAGGAGCACCACCCCGCCCAGCACGCTGCCCTCAGAGCGAAATCATTGTCGACAACAGCAGGAAGTCGAACCAGCGCTTCGGAGAAAGCGACAGGTAGTGGGGCCAGTGCAGCTCAAACAATTCCTGCTTTATTTAAGAGGAGAACATTGTACCAGAGAGGGGACAAAAAGTGGCAAAGTATCACGAACGCTGTCACTTTTTGCATAGCAAAGGAGAGCTTGCCAATGGCGAAGGACATTAATTCAGACTTCAGACTATATAAAAATAAGTGGCATTTTGTGGCTGTAAGTGTTATTTTTGTGTGTGAGAGAGTTAGAAGCCAGATTATCACTGCTTCTATGTGCGTGTCTAGTCAGACACACACAGCAGTGATAATCAGGCTTCTAACTCTAACAGTCAGACTGTCTGTCTCTCTCTTTTCTATTGTAATAGATCTCATTTACACGTGGACATTACATGCTAGTTTCAAGCAAGAAATGGAGGAGAATAAATCTCTAGATTTTGTTTTTGGTGTGTGTGTGTTCTATTTTGTGTTGAGAGATGGAGGGAGAGAAGGAGAGGGGGAAAGTTGGGAGAGAAGGAGAGAGGAAGAGAGAAGAGGGAGGGAGAGAAGGAGAGGGTGAAAGGAGGGAGAGAATGAGAGGGGGAAAGGAGGGAGAGAAGGAGAGAGGCGAGGGAGGGAGGGAGAGAAGGAGAGGGGGAAAGTTGGGAGAGAAGGAGAGAGGAAGAGAGAAGAGGGAGGGAGAGAAGGAGAGGGTGAAAGGAGGGAGAGAAGGAGAGGGGGAAAGGAGGGAGAGAAGGAGCGAGGGGAAAGGAGGGAGAGAAGGAGAGATGGGAGGGAGGGAGAGGGGGAAAGTTGGGAGAGAAGGAGAGAGGAAGAGAGGAGAGGGAGGGAGAGAAGGAGAGGGGGAAAGGAGGGAGAGAAGGAGAGAGGGGAAAGGAGGGAGAGGGGGAAAGTTGGGAGAGAAGGAGAGAGGAGGAGAGGGAGGGAGAGAAGGAGCGAGGGGAAAGGAGGGAGAGAAGGAGAGAGGGGAGGGAGGGACAGAAGGAGAGAGGGGATGGAGAGAAGGAGAGAGGGGAGTGAGGGAGAGAAGGAGAGAGGGGAGGGAGGGAGGGAGAGAAGGAGAGGGGGAAAGGAGGGAGAGGAGACAGGGAGGAGGGAGAGGAGAGAGGGAGAGTGGAGGGGGAGGGAGAGAAGGAGAGAAGAAAGGAGGGAGAGAAGGAGAGAGGAGAGGAGGGAGAGAAGGAGAGGGGGAGGTAGGGAGTAAACAACATCGTATAATTCAACAGACCTTGACACCAACATTACAAACTTTCTGGACCTAGAGCATGCATTTCGAAATGTGCGTGCACCGCGACTGCGCGCGCATCGTCAGTGCGGACGCACCATCAATGCGCGCGCACCGCGACTGAGCGCGCACCATAAATGCGCGCGCGCCATCAATGCATGCGCACTTCGAATGCACGCGCATGCGCAGTATAAAAACTCGATAGATCGGTTTAAGCAGGTATGAGCAAACCGATATATCCATATCCGGAAAAATCCCATATCGCCGTTCCCTACTAGACAGTGATGACCTTTTTCGGCATCTTAAAAGCAAACATAACGATTTATATGAATGTCCAACCCTGTGCTTACTGCACATTGTAACTCAAACAATGGTACGTGATATTCTCCCAATAAGAACAGGCTATCCCCCCGTGGGGAGCATTGTAGCTGAGCCTGATCTAAACTGTATCCATTGCAATACAATTCACATTTATATAGGTAGTGACTTTCACATCAGGAGGATATCTCAAAGCATTCAACGGTGCCTGGAAAGGCACTGAACTGGAATGAGGTGGGGCGGTAGTACTGAAGTGATTCAGATATGATGGATGACCAAAAGTACAGTCAAAGAAGGAGGGACTCTGGGATAGAGTTCCAGTGAGTGGGCAGAATGGCTGGATGCCAGCTAGCTGATTTGGGGTGTGAGGGTGAAATAAGGCAGGTGACATGAACCAGGTATTTGCAAAGCACAGAGAGCAGCCGGTAAGATAGGGTTGAAGAAGTTATGGAAGTAGGGTGAGCAAGGCTTACAGCTGGAGATAGTTAGCCAATGGAGCCCAGCAAAGAGCAGGGTGAAAGACTTAACATGGTGTGGGAGGGAACATAAGCTGCAGAATTTTGTATTCAGTAGTCTGAAGCTGGTGTCATCCATTGTCCACAAATGCACAACTTCCACTGGGGGATTGCTATGTAATGATCAGAATCATGCTAATACAGGAGGGACTGATGTACTATGGCTTTGTGTTGTTTTTCAACCAGGCTGTGCCTTTACTCACTAAGCCACCAGGGGAGGAGGAGTTATTTCTATTCCTGTTTTGTTAACCTTGACATGTTCTTGATAAGGTTATAAAACAAGTGTCTAATTAGATGTGAGAGAGGTATGAGCAAGAGTCCCTTGATGTGCTTGCCTGGCAGCATTAAGTATTTAGAGCTTCTGTCATTTCCCAGTAAAAGCCTGTTTTATGCATCATTTTCAACCACTATTCCTACCCAAAAGATTGTTCCATTCTACCATTAAAAGCAATAAACCATAATCAATATAACTAATGTTAAATATTTGCTACTCCGAATCTCAGATTGACGTTTAGACATTGAGGAAAAAAAGGAGCAAAAGAACTTCAATAATTTTTAAAGAGCTTGAGTTGAAATGTCTCAAGCCCTAAAGAGATGTTTGCTGCCCAGTGTTGCAGCCTGCCATAAATTGCCTGTGTCTAAAATGACACAACGGTTGAGAATGCACCCTGACAAATTTAATGTCAAACTGAATAGAAATAAACCACTATGTTGTATGTGTTTGTGGTTTGATTACAAATATTGCTGTGTATGATGAGGATGATGAGAGCATTGTGCTAAGGACCCTGGTCTTGGTGAAGAATCCAAGACTCCCCCAAACTTACAATTCAAATTAGCCAATTTGGTGTGAAATGTGGAGGCAGTTTTTCACCCAAAGGGCACTGAAAATCTGGAAGTCTTTCCCCCAAAAGGCTATGGATATTTTATCCATTTTAGGGTTTTTATGTGGTACGACCCTGAGGTAAGATAGTACAGAGGCAATCTTCAAGACTCAGGTGGATAGATGTTTGTTAGGTCAAGGTGTTAAGGTTAGGTCATATGGAGTAGGGTAATTGGACTTGAGGTAGTGAACAGCTTTGATCTTATAATAATAATCCTTGCATTTGACATAGCGGTTTCACGTCTTCTAGATGTCTCATTCTTATAGAATGGTGGAACAGACTTAAGAGACTCAATTGCGATGGCACGGTCGAAGAGGAGGGTCTTGAAGCAGGACTTAAAGAAGGCTAGGGAGGGAGCGAGGCGGAGAGATTGTGCGATGGAATTCCAAAGGTTGGGGGCAGAGTGGCTGAAGGCTCACCCGCTGATGGTTGGGTAGAGGATGTGGAGAAGGCCAGAGCCCAATGAGCAGAGTGAACGGACAGGTTGATAAGTGGTTAGGAGGTCACAGAGGTGGAGGGGAGGGAGGTGCAAGGCCATGGAGGGCTTTGAAGTTGAGGACCAGGATCTTGAAGTGAATCCTCTATGTGATTGGAAGCCATTGAAGTCAGGCAGGGATGGGGGTGATAGATTGCACAGCTTGGCGCGGGAGAGGACAAAGGCAACAGTTCTGAATGATCTGCAGCTTATGGAGGGAGAAATTGGAGGTGAGAGGAACGACTGAACCAACTTAGTGGTACTGAGTACTACATTGCCAAAAGTGGCTACTGATGCTAAGACTACAGTGATAGCAAATGACTTTGATAGCTATTTGAACAAGAAAATATGTGAAGATGTCATCAGGCTGGATTACGGAATGGAAAATCAGTATGGATAGTGCCATGGAGAACCTAGCACCAACATAGGATCAATAGGGCAAATGACTTCCATCTAAGTTGCAATACCAACAATTCTTACTGGTGCTCTTGTCATACTCTTTCACTAAACCCCCAGCCCTCTCATGTTCTGTCAGCCTCCTGTCAGACATCAGGAGCTGGATGAGCGTGAATTTCCTGCAGCTGAATGTTGACAAGATGGAAGCCATACTTTGGCTCTTGTCATGGTCTTCAGTCACATGGCTATCATCTACTCCACCTACCTAACTTAAAATTCAAAACCAGTACGCAACCTTGGAGTCAAGTTTGAACCCCAACTGTCCTTCCTCCCCCACATCCGGTCCCTCACCAGCTCTACATTTTACCACCTGCACGTATTTCCCGTCTCCGGCAATACCTTGCCCCAAAAGCCGCTGAACTCTGGTCCATGCCTTTGTCACCTCTCGACTGGACTACGCAAAATGCACTCCTTGCTGGTCTCCCCTCCACCACAATCCATAAAATCCAGCTCATACAGAACTCTGCCGCCCGCATTCTCACTTGTCATTCTCAACTTCGCTCCCGATTACTTCAGTCCTTTCCAGGCTTCACTGGCTCCCTGTCCAAGAGAGGATCGAATTTAAGATCCTCACTCTTGTTTTCAAATTTCTCCACTCCTCTGCACCCCCCTACCTATCTGACCTGACCTCCTCTCTCCCCAAAACAGCACCCTTTGCCTTCACTCCTCCGGTTCTGATCTCCTCCTTGTCCCCCGAATCCTCTGCTCCACTATCAGTGGCCGTGCCATCAGCCACTGCACCCTGAAGCTCTAGAACTCACTTCCTTACTCTCTTCTCTCTTCCTAGTTTCAGGTCTCAGCTGGAGACCTTTCTTTTCGACCGTGCCTTTGGTCACCTTTTTCCCCCTTCCACTGACTCGGGATCGGGATCCATTATTGTAAAGCACTCTGAGGCACCATCTAGCGTGGAGGGTGCTATATAAATCAAAGTTGTTGTTGTTAGTGTTGTAAGCTTGAGGGATTCCATGTAATGTCCTCATATTAAACAGATGTCTGGCCCCCAATTCAAAACCAGAGGAACAGTAGAGATAATTGCATTTTGAGTGCTTCTGACTTCAGGATACTTAGAAATATTGCATAACTGACATAGCTCCTCTGATGAGATCTTTGTATCCATTGACGACTCATTGGTGAGGTCAAAATCCCATCAGCGCGCTTCAAGCATTGATTAAGGGAGTCAGGCCAGCCAGCTGTTCTCGTTTGTCCGTTTGAGCTAAGAGTTATTGAATGGCCCATCCTGTGTTTACTCACTGCATGTCTAGGCTGAAGTGGCCAATGGATATAAGCAGCTGCTAACTTTGGTTCTGGCCCATTTCACTCCTCTTAGTCTCCTTGTAATGTAACAGTAATGATGGGCAGTTAGTTTGTTACACTTGCTGACAGCATGGAGAAGGTCCAACACTGTAATGAAGTTTCTGTCAGTGCTAGAATTATAGATAGGGCTAGGTAATTAGATAGGGTTATTAATTACTAATGTAGCCACAGTGAGCATTTGTTGATCCTCACAAATGTGTTGTAATTTTTAAAGGAAAATATTTGGTATAATGTGACAGTATAAGGTAAAATCCACAGAACAAAAGACCTTACTATTTTTGTTATGTATCTTACTTTTGGTTCACGTGTTACAGCGTCTTTATCTTGTGTGTGGATGTGATGGACAAGGTCAGTCTGTTGAAGACATCTCTTTTCAGAACAGGGCTTTGCATAACTTTGATTCTTTGGCAAAAAAGGTGTTTAGGCAATTAACAACGACAACAAACAACAAAATTGCTTTTATAGAATGCCTTTCACGTCGAGAAGATGTCCCAAGGCGTTAAATAGTTGGGTTAGGACCCGAGCACGGGGGAGAGGCAGAGGACGGGGGAGGGGAGTGGGAGAGGTGGGAGAGCAGTAGAAGGCACGATCAAAAAGGATGGTCTTGAGATTGGCCTTGAAGGAGGCAAGGGACGAAGCGAGGAGAGGGCATTGTGGCATGGAGTTCCAGAGTGTGTAGACAGAAGGCTGAAAACCCAGCCACCGATGGTAAGCCATCAATGGTAGGGCAGATTGGGCTGGAGACATGGAGCAGACTGGAACCCGCTGAACGGAGGGGGCGGGCAGGTTGATAGGGAGTCAACAGGTCGGAGAGATAGGAAGGGGCAAGGCCGTGAATGTCCTTGGAAGTGGGTATGAGGATCTTGAATTTGATCCTCTGGGGTATGGGGAGCCAATGGAGCTGGGCAAGGGTGGGAGAGATGGGGTCGCGGAGCCTAGTGTGGGAGAGGACATGAGCTACAGAGTTCTGAATGATCTGCAGCTTGTGAAGGGAAAAGCCGGGAAGGCCAACGAGGAGGGAGTTTCCATAGTGAAGCCTTGATATGACGAATAATAATAATAATAATAATAATCTTTGCATTTGATATAGCGCTTTTCACATCTTCTAGACGTCTCAAAGAGCTTCACAGAATATGCTGTAAAGTGAGTTGACTGTATATTTGTGGGCGAAACGTGACAGCTAATTGCACACAGCAGTCGTGGATTGAACAAACAGTTGTGGATTGAAATTACCAATTATTATTGATTTTGTCAAAAAATTATTAACAGGTGTGTGGAGTAAGGAAACTTGCCCAAGGTTTTGCCCTGCCTGGAATTGAACTCAGGTGTCTTGGTTGCAAGGCGAATGCTCTAACCACTGAGCTACAGAATGCATAGGTGAGGGTTTTGGCAGCCTGAGGGGTGAGGCAGTGGCGGAGTCTGGCAATGTTAAGGAGGTGGTGGAAGGAGTGCTTGTCATAGTGTAGACGTGGGGGGGGAAAGGACAGTTCAGGGTCAAACAAAGCGCCCAGTTTCCTGACTGGCTACCTGCAATGGATCATGCAAGTGGTTTGGCGGGTGATGATCAATGGATTCAGAAAACTTTTCTTGGGCCATTTGTTGTCAAGGATTTGGGGTTTTGCTATTTGAATCAACCGATTACAATATACAGTAATTCAATAAGTAATAAGTAACTTTGGTTTTTATGATATTTGTACCACAGTGTACCACAGTGGAGCCCCCAGACGCGTTAGACATTGATCCCAATTATTTTGGGAAGGAGTCCTGTAGCTCAGTGGTTAGAGCACTCGTCTAGCAAGCGATTGACCTGGGTTCAATTCCAGGCCACGCAAAATGTTGGCAAGTTTTCTTACTGCACACATTTGCGTTTACTAGCAGTAAGTAGGAACCCGAGTGTTAGTAGATTGGCAAATCGCTTTTTGGGGGTTAGTTCCTTAAAAAAGATTAGTGACTCAATCCATGACTGTTTGTGGTATACTGTACCGCTGTGCGCAACTGGCTGTCGTGTTTCACCCTCAAAATATGCAGTCAATTCACTTTGCAGTGTATTCCATGAAGTGCTTTGAGACGTCTCGAAGACGTGATAAGACTGCATCAAATGTAAGGATTATTATTATTTAGGAGCTTTTCTTTTTCTCTCTCCATTTCTCTCTCCCTTTGAAACAGTTTTAATAATACAACTCTTCTTTTACCAATAAGACCACGATTCCCTCGTGGTCCACCAATGAAATAGCCTATTCGATTAAAAGTGCCACTGTGTCTCCTAAGGTTGCCCATTGCACCCAGTTACAGTTCTGTTTCAGAAGAAGGATTCAGTGATTCAAGTGAATTGAGTGCAACTCGGTTTGTGATCCTGACAATCTTACCAGAGGTTATTTGTTGAGACAAGTAGTTCCACTGTTGTTCATTGAGTCTTGAAAACCAAGAGGGGAAGCAAGTTAATTAAGATAAATGGTAAATTACAATTGATAGGGCTATATTTATAATAGAGGTGGTGGTAGCTTTAGATAACTGATTTATAAGTGTTACTACAATGTGACACTATTGCACTGGAGAACTTTCTAAGTAAGTAATTTGTCATCAGGTGCTGTGCATTCCAGGTGGAGGCAATTAATATTGTTCCCAGAGATTTAAAAGAGTCCTCAGGAGGAATTTAGATGTTGAGTTGTGTCCCAGTGGACAATGACATCTGTGCTGTTGCTGAACACACACCACCTGTTGAAGTTCAACTGCTCCTCATTGAGTGCAAGTCTCGAGTAGATTTATGTACTTCCCAGTTTAATAATGGGGATGTCAACTCGAATGTTATCTGTGGTATGTCTCAAAAGTATCCATTGTTGGTGAAAGACTTCAGAACTTACCCCTGTCCTTGTATTCCCGTAGACTCTGTCTGTACATTGGGTGTTATGATTGAAACGTCGGTTCCACACTGCAGCGACGGTTAATGATTTGGAGTTTTGCAATTGCCATTGTCATCATGGGAGGTTTAATCCATTGTCAGACTTTGATAATAAGTGCTCTGAGACATTGCCCTTCGTGAAGACGTTATGTAAGTGCAAGCAGTTGTGTTGAAACCAATGGGTGATAGTCATCCATTTCAGCAGGTCATTGCAGAAATTAGAGTCACTAAAGTGGAAATGGTAATTGCTTCTCAGAGTTAACAGAGAGGAGAGCTGACTTGTACATAACTGTTGTAATAAATTAATAATTAACTTTGTAGTTGATATGATGCCTGATCATGTTCAGACATCTAAATATGCTTCACAGAGTTTTTGTGTAGTTAGGAAACTGTATGTGTAGGGGCACTGTTACAGACTTGAACACAGTAAGGTTAGCTTGATATGTGCAAAGCTCTCCTCAGCCCTAGATGAGAGCTTTCCGCATGTAGGGATTGCGGCTTGTTAAACTACATTCACCTGCATCGATCTGTACTATGATTGAAAGGGATATCATGTTTCCTCTATGTGTTCATGGGTCATTATAGCTTTTAAACAACATCTCACTTACCGACTATATATTCTTCTTATTAATATTTTATTATTAATAGTAGTAATAATAATCTTTGCATTTTGTGTAGCATCTTTCATGTTGAGATGTCCCAAAGCACTTCACAGATTCACTGTAACGTATAATGACTGCATTTGTTGTCAAATGCTCACAAACAGCCATGGAATCAGTGACCATTTCTATTTGGATGATTGCTAGCCAGGATGCGAGGAGAAAATCCTTTCTCTTTTCAAACAGTGCCATGGTATCTTTAGCGACCACCTGAACTGGCAGACGAGATCTCACTTTTAATATCTGATCTGATGAGCAGCACCTCCAACAGTGCAAAACACCCCCCCCCCACCCCCACCCGGCACTGCAATGGAGTGTCAGCTTTGATTATATGAGTTCAAATCCTGACATGGGGCTTTAACCTACAAACTTCTGACTCAGAGACAAGAATGCCACTAGCTGACCCAGGCTGACACCTTTTGGGCATATAATAAGGTACTTGTCCTCAAGCTCTAGCCACAAAACCTTTGAACAACCTTGCCGACAAACTGGAAAAAAAAATGCAATGCTATTCTTATCTATTCTGATTCCATTTGGACAGACTACACATCAGTCACCGGTTAAATTCCTGTTCTTTTCCGATTAATTCCAAGTGCAAAGTATCTCCTGTGGAAATCCTTTATGCTGCACTATGATAGCGATCTATTGATAATGGAGAAACAATGACAGATAAGTATAGAAACTAATCACTCCATCATAATTAAATCTAGACCAGCTGGGAAAGGAAGTTGTAGAACACACCACTAATGAGCAAATCGGTCCATCTTTAGTCATTTCTCTTTAATAAGAGTTAGATCCGTTTGGCATCCACTGGTAAGACTACGCCTTTGGTATAGTTGGCAATCCATTGTTCACTAGGATGGGGAGGTGGGGAGAAGGGGTGAGAGCTGGAAATATAATTAATTACTGGGAAAACATATTTAAAAGAAAACAAATCCACATGCAATTCAGACAATGATGTGAAACTTGAAAACAAAAAGAAAACTCATGTGTGAACTGATGTGTGTGAAATCATCGAGGCTCTAATTCGCAAGTTGTGTAAACCGTGTGGAGAAGTATGAGTGCAGAGGAAGATGCAGGACATTTGGTATGAAATTAACAACCAAAGTAAAATGAATTAAAGAATCACCTGCAATTCTCTCTGTACACATGGGTCACACATGGTGCACACTCGCCCCATTGTATTGCATTGTTACATTTTTAGTTTCTCAAGTAATGACTGTGCATTGATTCAAATGCAGTATCAATCACATTATTAAATCACAAGTGGCTGGGAAGTTCATAATAATATGTATTTTTAGTTTTTTTCAAATGTTCTTTATATTTTAAAAGCTATTACTTGCATTGTAATTGGTAGATATGTGTTAATGAAATGAAATATTTGCTGAATTGAATTTAAAAGAGAAGGAAATTTAAAGGGTAATCACAGTCAATATTAAGGTGCAAGTTGCTCGATGCATCTCAATTTTTTTATAATGAAAGTGTGATCGGAAAATGATCCCATGTTCAGGAAATTGGTTTACACCTTTCTTTTGTACTGTTGGTTCTTTGTGAATCAGGCAGATTGCAGTGCAGACAGGTACCTGAAAGATCACCAGAATGATGATCACCAGAATGATATGTTTGATCCATTTTCAAGCTGATTCCAAACTCTATTTGGTTTTCAGTTTCTCCCGCCCCCCTTTTTCCCATCCTACCCTGCCTACCCCATCACTTTAACTCATGTTCCACAGAGTTTTTGCTATGATAGCAGAGGTAAGGTGGCACTGAGGCTGTAAATTGGATCTAATCCAAAGGAGGAATCCTCTTGTCTAATGTCTCGAAAGAGCATCTGGTTCACTGTAGATAATGGAAGAACACTTAAAATGCATTTCATTCAGGTAAAACTTTTGCAGAGGGAGGGATATCAATGACCCACACTTAACATTCACAATGCTTACTTCTTGAATTCCCTTTTCTTTTAAAACAATTGGCTTGTTGTGAATATGTTAATGTCAGAAGATATTGATAATTCAGCAAAGATTAACTAGTTAAGATTTTCTTCATCCCCAAGGAGTTATCTCTAGCAACATCTACAGGACTGGTAAGTTGTCTGTTTTCAATTTTCTTCTTTGTTCGCAATATCTTTAGACTGTCGTACGTTAGTGGTTTTGCTGCTGTGTAAATTGCTTTTAATTTTTTTTGCTTCTTACACTCAAAGGCTGTCAATGATAGCATCATTGCACTGCACGCTGGGGAACTGAAAGAAACTTAAATGTGTTTTGTTATTTGATAGCTGTGTAATTCATATCTTCTGGATTTCGTAAGTGATTCTCTAAGGCTGGGGAAGGGGGAAGACTGTGGGTGGCTTTATAGTTTGGGTGGGAATTTCATGTTGGATGAAAGTAAACCAAGCTTTGTTGGAAATGATTTTCTGAATCTGTTTTGATTAATGTTTAGTTGCAGTGTTTGGTATTAAAAGGTAAGAAATGCTATTGCTGTTACGTAGCTCTAAGCTGGATGTAAGCTTATCATCATTTACTTTACTAAATTTTTGCAGTCTTACTGCATGATTGCTGCAAGGTTCCCCTCATTTTTGGGAACATACATCTGGTCATGTCCATTGAAGTTAATGATGTGTAATAAAGCATCATCATCAAGAGAAGTTCACAGTACGTTTGCAGTGTACCGCAGCAAAATGAAATCTGTGGGGAAAACAACTTTAAATATCGAAATACAAAGGCGTTTTTAAAAAACATGATGGTTTACTAAACCATCTGTTTACTAAATTTCAACTTTGGTTTCATTGTTACGCGTGCCTAAAGCTTTTATTAAATTTAATGATTTTTTAAAAACTCTAAATGTTGATGCTGAATAAATGGATTAGATTCATGGGGAATTCATGCAAAATGATTGATGGGGAAGTAGCTTGGGTTCTCGCAGTATTCTTTCACTTTGAAGAGTTCAAATCCCATCAGAATTGCCAGAAGGTCACTTCTATCCGCTGCCTAATGGACCTGGGCTCACAACACAAAACTGGCCATAATAAGGAACAAGATGACATCAAATTAGCAAACTCCTTCGGAGAAGCCATAAGGAAGCCTGGGAAAGGAACCGGAAACACTTCTTCTGGTTAACCAAAGGTTGCAAGTGTTCTTTTGGACTTGTATCCATGATCTGTTTCTACTCAGACCAGAGGGAATCTGAATCTTGCTGTTTCTGGCTTGAAAGCTTTTGATACTAGCATTTCAAGAAGCATTAAGGGATAGAGTGCGAGGTATTAAGGGGTGAGGTAAAATGCTTTAACGGGAGGGAGTGAGATATTAAGTGGTGCAGTAAATGAGCAGAGCATTGTTATTAAAATAATTGTTAAATTCTAATAAATCTGTGGGGCAGATTTGGTGAGCTGAATGTACCTCCTCCTGTTCCAGTTTTCCTATGTTGATAAGAATGTTTGGGCCCCACTCGTGACATCCGTTACTTGAATCAACACAAAGGACTATCATGCTCTGTTTGAGAAATAAGCAATATTTGTATGCTTCCCTTCCAGTAACATAACATTTATGAGTTATGGGGTGAGCAGGTGGTGTTGGGGGCCTTACATCCAGCCATTGAGTCACCAGTTGAACTACCTGTGTTAAATAAGGAATGCTTGGTAACTGTTGACTGGTGGACACTGCTCTCTAGATAAAGGAATATGGTATGAAATACCATGGCCCACATCCTCACCCCAGTAACCTTTGTCTCTTTGATTTCTACTGCTCCATTCCTCCCCTCCATTTAGCTAATGAGCACTTGCAACCAGTCCCCCATCAACAACAACAACAAGCTGGATTTATATAGCGCCCTCAGAGTGCTTAAATCCTCTAGAAATCCACAGAAGAAAAGAAGCAAAGCATGTTTTATTCCATTATTTCCAGTTGTACTGACGGTAGTCTATAAATCACTGTAATGTTCCCCTCACCAATCTGTTGTTAGAACAAAAGCCACACTTTACTTATTTATCTGACATATGTTCTGAGACACGGTATGTTTACGGAAGATGACAGCAAAACAAATATATTTAATGCATGTGTGCTCCTAACAATGGGAGGGTTGATAAAAGGCAGTATTTTTGCTACTGGAACCATTAACGGTTGTGAATAACAAGTCCTGAAGGTAACTCAATGTGTGTCACGCCAGCCCATGGGATCTATCCTCTGGCTTCATCTCCTTCCCGCTTATCCCTTCGGAGTGGTGCTACAGCAGGTTGGAATTACTCATATAACCGCAAATAGTGGAGGACTCAATATTTGCAATTCCTTTTCCAATCCTATTGCGAGTACCACATTTTATGACCCCATTGTCACTCCGGTTGTGTTTCCATTGTGCTCAGAGGCTTGAGATCAATCTCTTACCAATGCAAACTGTTTATAGGGACATTGCTGTGTGCATATTAGCTGCCATGTTCGTCTACAAATACCCAGTCGCTAAACTTCAGATTAAAATCCTGTGAAGCGCTTTGAAATGTCTTGATTACCTGATAAGGCACTGTATTAAAATATGTATATTATAAAATTATCAGCTGGAAATAATAATCCTTGCATTTGATATAGCGCTTTTCATGTCTTCTAGACGTCTCAAAGCGCTTCACAGAATATACTGTAAAGTGAATTGACTGTATAGTTTGTGGGTAAACACGGCAGGCAATTGCGCACAGCAGTGTCCCACAACAGTAAAGGATTGAAATGACCGATTTTTTTAACGGGATTATTATCAGGGTTTATCAATATAAGGGTTGGGAAGGAGGAAACGCGCTGAAAACGTGCAACAGGTTCATGAAATAGATACAAGTACTCTACTTCACAGAAAAATCATGTGAAATGCTTTTGAAATGTTTTGGTGGCTTGGCAAGACACTCCCAAATATCTTTCCTAAACTAATGGTTTCAATTAACAATTTGACTGGCACAAGCTCCTAAGAATGGTTTGGAGGATCCAATTTAGAAAGCAGACATGAACAATAAATTCACAGGTTAAAATCACTCATCACACAAATAAACTATGTGTATCACTGAGATATATAATAATAATAATCCTATTTTACACTTCACAAAGTTTTACTCTGATGTGCAGTGACTGTGCTTTTGTTGGCAAACATTGCAGCTAACTTGCACATAGGAATGTCCCCAAAACACAAATGCAATAAAACAAACTAGCAGTCATTTCAAAGCAGATGAGGGACTGATTGAAACTCATGCTTTAAATGCAAGTGCCAGAGAGGCCAGAACCCGAAAAGAAAACTGATATACATTATTAGTTGGTCTTACTGCCTTTGGCATACATAGGATGACAGCTGTCACAGCTTTCATATGTGATTTTCAAGGACTGCTTTGATCATTTCACCTTATTTCCTTCAATGATGCCTGAGACTGGTTATTTTAATAGCATTTTTATTCTTGCAATCTTTAAAAAGTGTAGATTTATAATACATGATAACTATTGTGTTGTGTTTGTAACATGCATCATTTCAAATGCAGTGTACGTCTTCGTATCAAAAAAAGCCAATGCTGTTTATTTTTGGGAACCTAAAGGTGCCATTTTTCCACCCTCATGTCATTTTAATAAGCTTTGACAAATGTTCCTCGAGGAACAGGTAAAATTTCTTCCTAACCTACTGTGGCCAGTAATAATCTTGTTGTTTCTAGGCAACTTGAACCTGTGGTTAGTTGTTTCTCAGTGCATGCAAAAGCTGACACATCTTGCCGCATCCTCTAAACATATCTGAATGCAACCGACAGTGCAGCGGGTAAAATAGTTCCATCATGTTAACAAAAAATATATGCACAGCTAAGATCCCGTGTTAATTGTGCCAATGAGAAGCATGCTTAATTGGTTGTGGTAGAATTCAACTTTTTACTTTGAAATTTTGATGAATGATAGTTTGAGCTGCACTGAATCAAAATTTATTTTCACAGTTGCACTGCTTGGCAGAACCCTGTGACATATGGCAAAACAGTTGTGTTTTTATGGCAGGTGTTTTTTTCTGGTGACGAAGAAGATTCTGACGCATTAGACCTCACTACCACATGAAATGCTTAAGATAGCTGCAAAAACAATTAAGGCAATAAGGGCCATGTGTTTAGATTTACAGATCAAATAAATAATGTTTCAAATAAATATAAGGCCATGACATTCACAAAGTTATGTTGTGTATTCAGTGTAACAGAGGGAATTTAGAATAGGGAAGGGGGAAGGCGGAACAGGGGGGCTAATCAGCCCATCAAGTCAATCCGCTCCCCCCCACCCCCACCCCCCACACATGCACACACACACACGCGCGCACACACACACACACACACACATAGGTCCAACCAACCTCCGCCACAGAGCCCGCTCAACCTCAGACCATACCATGACTCTGTTACTACAAACCTCCTCCAGAGTGAAGCAAGAGTTAAGAATAGTCGAGAAGAAGAAGCAGGATGTCCATTTATGCAGCATTTAGCTCTCATCCTCAGTAAGTGCATCAGTGAACATTGGACCTTCCAGAGATCTATCCGGGATTTCCAAAAAATTGTTAAAGTGGAGCTGGTGTCATTGAATCGATTTACAATACAACAAAAATTATATTTATACAGCCTTTACACATATGGAGGATATTGCAAAGTGCTTTGCACAACTGGCTGGGTATCCAAACAGCGAGGAGTGGGTGAGTGGTTGGTTAACTAATGGGGGTACAAGAGTGGAAGGATGACTGAATGCATGGTAAAAGAGACAAGGCTTAAGGTGGGCTTTAAAAGTGGTGAGAAAGGGAGAGAGGAAGCTGGAGTTAAAGCGAGTGGGAGAGAGCTCACATTCGTTGGTGGGAGGATCGAGTGGGACATGTGAAGCAACTGGTATTCAGAAACCCATGTGAGAATCCACAATAAAATATAATGATTGAGCTACTTGTTCTGTGGGAGCCATTGACTGAGATGGGATCATTAAAAGGAACTTCTTCTGTTGTGTAGACTTTCTAGTCCAGGCTAATTTTCAGTGTTGGAGGATAATGGCAAGCATGGACCTAGTATCAAGTGAACTCAGGTCAACTCCAGGATCTGCCACTGAATCTGGTGCCTGTGATTGTCAATTGATCTTTAAATGGAGAAGTGGTTTTAATCTGATCACTGTTAGTTAATACCTGTCTCTATCTGCAACAAGGGCTCTCTCTGCCTCTTTATCCTCCTGGACCAGTTCACTGGATTCGACACAGTTGACCATGCCATCCGTCTCCACTGCCTGTCCTCCGTCATCCACCTCAATGGGACCTCATCCGCCTGGTTTGAGTCCTACCTCACAAACTGCCAGCAGTACATCTCCACAAACCGCTTTTCCTCTTGATCTCACCTGGTTACCTGTGGGGTACCCATGGATCCATCTTAGTCCCCTCCTCTTCTTCATCTACATGAAGCGCAAATTTCTTGCAGCTGAATGTTGACAAGATGGAGGCCATACTCTTTGGCTCTCATCAACGTCTCCAGTTGCATGGTTCCCACCTCCTCCACCTTCCCAGTCTCCCTAAAACTCTCTGAACCTATGCGCAACCTAGGCGTCAGGTTTGACCCCCAACTGTCCTTCCTCCTTCACATCCGCTCCCTCAGCAGCACCGCTTTTTTCACCTCCGACGGATCGCTCGTCTCCATCAATATCTCACCCCAAAAGCTGCTGAAACCCTGGTCCACGCCTTTGTCACCTCTCGGCTGGACTATTCCTATGCCTTCCTTGCCTCCCCTCCTCCACAATCCAGATTCCAGCTCATTCAAAACTCTGCTGCCCGCGTTCTCACCTGCACCAAACTTCGCTCCCCCATTACCCCAGTCCTTGCCAGACTTCACTGGCTCCCTATCCCAGAGAGAATCGACTTCAAGATCCTCACCCTTGTCTTCAAATCCCTCCACTCCTCTGCACGCCCCTAACTCTCTGACCTCCTGTCTCCTCAAACCAGCACCTGCTGCCTTCACTCCACTGGGTCTGGTCTTCTCCATGTCCCCGGAATCCTCCGCTCCACCCTCAGCGGCCGTGCCTTCAGCCACTATGCCCCCAGGCTCTGGAACTCCCTTCCTCACTTCGCCTCGCCTCCTCTCTTCTCAGCTTCAGCTCCCAGCTGAAGACCTTTCTCTTCAACCGCGCCTTGGTCACCTTTCTACCCTGCCCCTGGCTCGGTCCCAGGATCCGCTACTGTGAAGCGCTCTGAGACACCATCCGGCGTGGAGGGCGCTATATAAATCAAAGTTGTTGTTGTTGTCTCAGTGTGCCACTCTGGCACGTAGGCTACGTGAGCTGACTGGGAATATATCAGAACAGGGAGTCTCAGCTGGAGGAAAGACTTGTAAGGTAAGAGTATTATCTGCACAAAGGTTTAAAATACAAAGTTCTGATTGCACAAAAGTAAATAGAATGTAAAAATTGTTGGACGAATCAAGGCCAAGGTCCATTCAGTTCACCTTTCATCATCCTAGCAGTCGGATGCACATGCCATGTCCCAAACTATACACTGTATCCCAAGATATAAGCTCCTAAAATAAATCTTATCTAATTTGCTTTTGAAAGAATCAACACTCTCTGTTTCCAAATAAAGGCATCAAATTGTTCTCTATTTGCATGTGTCACTTGTGCTCAGATGAAGCTGTGATTCTCCATTGATCTTATAGAGAAATGGTTTTAATCTGATGACTGCTGGTCTATGCTGTAATACCTATCTTGGTGTGCCTCTCTGGCACTAGATTCAGCAGCAGCTCAACAGAAACAGAGTGAATGTCCATTCAGGGCCACGTGTCTGCCCAGTCTGTGAGGGCAGATTGGAGCTTTTTGTTTCCTTTATCAAGTGGATTACAGAAAGAAAGATGGAATCTGTTCACACGAACATCTCACAAACAGACCCCCGAAACTCCGACTGTCACTGAAAAGACAACACTGCGTTACCACAAACATTCTGTTTTGTTTTTCATATGACGTTGTATGGGTTGCATGTTTTGTGCATGTGTTCTGGGCATTGTTGCATTATTCCAGTTTTGAGGAGACTGTTGAAGCTACTTTCTTACTCATTCACTGCACTGGTCAAGTTTGCAGATGATTACCCATATCGTTATTAATAGCTTCCCACAATGCACAATACACAAGCGAGAGACCTGGGTTTGATTCCAGGCAGAATAGGGCAAAACCTTGGACAAGTTTACTTGCTCAACATGCCTGATAATACCAAAAAAAAACAGTAATAAATTGATCACTGCAACCCACGACTGTTTGTGGGACACTGCTGTGCGCAAATGGTCGCGTTTCTGCTACAAAGTATACAGTTAATTCACTTTATAGTATATTCTGTGAAGTGCTTTGAGACGTCTAGAAGACGTGATAAGGTGCTATATCAAATGCAACGATTATTATTATTAAAACACAGTGACGATTCTGACAGCTTTGACAGGCTTATACAAAACACTCCTGTACTTATCCAGTCCCCAGCATCGGTGCTTCAAAATTGGCACAATTCAATTAATCAATGATTTCGTCTGACGTAGCTGAACTGTATATTCACTCAACTTTGTTCATTAAGTTTTGCATTGGTTTTATCAAGCAGATTTTGGACCTACCCTTGCCTGTCCGAAAGTGACTATCTTTACATGTGATAGTCATTGTCACACAATCTTGGAATCATGTGGAATAAGGGATCTTGCATTCATCTCCAGGTTACTTGGTGAAAATTCTCGCAGAAATACTTTTTTGGGGATAAGCCTCAATAAAATTTACTAAATCACAGACTGCCTGTGTTTGATGTAAATAGAATTTGCATTGTGGGTGGTTCACATCTTGGTGTGTGTATGTGCAATGAAACACATCGCACATTTTTAGTGCTCTGAGACACTACCCTGCGTAGAGGGTGCTATACTAGTGCAAGTTGTTGTAGTTAGAGTGGAAGTCCTGTAGCTCAGTGATTAGAGCACTTGCCTTGCAAGCGAGAGACCTGGGTTCGATTCTAAGCAAGGCAAGATCTTGGGCAAGTTTCCTTACTCCACATGCCTGATAAGAATTCCTCAAAAAAACAATAATAAATTGGTGATTTAAATCCACGGCTGTTTGTGGGACACTGCTGTGCGCAATTGGCTTCCGCGTTTTGCCCACAAATATACAGTCAATTCACTTTACTTTGAGATATCTGGAAGGTGTCCTTTGAATGAAACAATTAAACAAGATATCATTTGCATATTAAGTTCAGGATTCAACAATAACAAGTTATATAGTACCCTCCACGCCGGGTGGTGTCTCATAATGTTAATTGGAAATGAGTTTCCCCAATGTCTTGGGCAGCAATCCTCTAGAATTTGCCATTATCTTTTTTTTTTGTGGGACATTGCTTTGCATAATTCAGTTACAACATTCACCCACAAAACAAAATCTGAAATCATCAGTTAACTATGCAGCATTCTTTCCATAAGTAAGTTTATCCAGTGGATACACACAATGAGACAGGCAGGATTGAGTCTGTTTTTGTACTCTGAGTTGATTGAATCAGGGCCACAATTGGTTTCAAGGGACAAACAGTGAGCTGTTCCAACCCTAATAATTCTCAAACAGGCAACCCCTGCATAGAATTTAGGTAAGAACAAGTTTGGGTTCAATAGCAAGGTGGCTCCCAGGAAAATAGTACTGTACCTTGTAAAATAGCCTGGTCTCTGTCAAGGATCACATTTGAACATTGGTAGCTTGACAGTGGGTGGCACATGTGAAAGAGCACCTCAATCGAAAGAAAATGGAAACAAGCACCTGCATGACAGAAGGTGAAGCAAGAAAAGTGTAGATAAATTGACAATAAAATAGTTTGTATAGCTATCTGCAGTGAACCACAGAATGTATTCTGGAGAGACGCTCTGATTGCAACTTCACATTGCTGCTTAAATTGTAAGTGAATCTGGCAAATCAAGTTTAGATCTGTTTGGAGGTTGATGCATGATGTTTAAGCGCTCTGAGACGCTGTCCGGCGTGGAGGGCGCTATATAAATCGAAGTTGTTGTTGTGGTGCAACAAAATTACATTAGCCTACAATCTGAAGTGAAATTGCATTATGCTGTGCTGTTTAATTAAACAGAAGGAATAAATGAGAATAAAGTAATAGAAGTCTATACTGTGGGATTTACTGCACAAATAATTCAAACTTTAAAATATCTGGAGGATGTGTCAAAGCTCTTCACAGAATATACTATAAAGTATAGTGACTGTATATTGTGTAGGCAAACGTGGCAAATAATTTGCACATCGCAGTGTGCCACTAACAGCCATGATGTGAACAACTGATTTTACTTGGGAAAATGTATCTTCAGTTCGAAAATCTATGTTGAAATGCCTTAAAAGTCAAGATTGCAAATTCAAAGAGCTTTCCTGGATGAAAGGGAACTGTATGCGATGGATGTACGGTCCTTGCAATTTAACTGCAGAGGCATTTTAGCAGACTTGTATTGTGACAATATTTTTCATCCTTGACCCTGCGTTCAAGCCATTGGTGTATTTTTGCTGGAGAATCCAGAGTAAGGTTGGCAATGAGGCTTTGAGCTACACTTGTCTCTAGGCAACAAGAACACCAGCTTGATGATGTCATGCTGTCTGCATATCCTTCTTTGTGGAAAATTTCAAATACTGTACAATAATCGCATTCACTCATAATAGGCTTTAACCTGATTATTCCCTAACATAAGAGAGCCCGTGCTTAAGTATATGTCTTTGCTCCAGGCTTTTTAAAATACTTTTATTGTTGTAAGCATAATGTTTTGTTCCCCCCCACACCCACCAACCTGATCTGTTCATTAATTATTAATGAGATGACAGGAATCGAGCGATTATTAGATTTTATTTGCAAATGTGAATTCCATTGCAATTTTTCAACTCCCATTTTCCCTAACGAAGGCCTTCCTTTGCTCCCAAGACCCTAAACATGGGGAGAACTGACCAAGTCTTCTGGGTTGACAATCGGTGAGAATAACAAAGTAACTGTCAAAAATATCCACAGCAGTTCCCAGTGAAGTAAGGTAGTTTGGGACATATGTGCAAACGACCACCAGGAAAGTAGAAGGCCCACTAGATGTACCTTGATCTTTTTACATCTAGCGTTTCTTATGTTATTCTTGAGTCAACAGTTCTCATTTCTCAGCAGGAAACAATCTCAAGATGGTTCTCTTGCTGGCCCATGTGACAAATTAATTATGAATGCAACTATTTGGGGAGGAGAAATTGTCATTTTCACCCGGGGCTATATAACCATATTTAAAATAACAATCAGCTAAATTTAGCTTTATTGAAAATAAATATAAGGCATCCTGATGACAGTCAAAATTTACACTTAGTCGCTGAGCTGTACAGACTAGGAAATTCCTTGGTTGTATCTACCAGGAATGAGTTGGTTCGTCACAGCTGGGATGGCATGAGAGACTAGGCACTCCTCTCCCCCTCTCTCATCTATAATTGCGTCTTTTTTTATAATGCACCATTAAAAAGGGTACATTTGGCCTTTTATGGCAGATTTACTGTATTGTGTACCTGACCTCACACAACTAATATGGGTCTGCTGCACATCTCTCATTTCCCTCCACTCCACAATTGCTTTCAGCCACTATGCCCTGAATCTCTGCTGCACCTTGCCTCAGTCCCTCCTTCTTGCATCCTCTCTGCCCGTCTTCAAATCACATCCAAAGACTTTACTCTCTGACCATGCCTTCGGTCACCTACCACAACTTTTCTGGTTCAGACTTGAGCCATGCCGCTGTTAAGTGTTCTGCGTTCACTGTACAATTGTGGTGTATGATGGGATGTATCTAAATCTGTTACTTGCCCTAATTCATTGTGATTTTTGTGTGTACCGCCTGAGGGAGAAATCCCAACTGACCCTAGATATACTCCCTATTTCTGCAATGCTTTACAGCATCCAGAATTTGGCCAATTTTTTGAGGCATCTCAACCACATGATAAGGCAAGTAACACTATCTGAATGAAATCATGCTAATCATCATAAATGCTAATATTCGCAATTTTCAACAATTGATCTGAGTAAATCTTAATTGTTGCTGCATCCTCTGGAGAGATAAAAAGATGTTCATTTCAGAACAACCCTCAATGCGAATTCTTTGAGAGTATATCTGTGTGTGGGATGAATTGCCTATTGAATGCAAAACATGCTTGGCACTGCCGCTATCCATTGTAAATCTGGAGGATTCATCCCGTGGAAAATTTAAGTGGCCTTCTCACCCCCTACCAATCTATCCACTCCCTCTGCTTGACATCCCCCACCTTGCCCATTTTCTGCCCATGGGTAGACAGACCATCATCCTCTCTGCCCCCATCCTCTGGAACTCCTTCCCATAATCCCTCCACCTTGCCTCCTCCCTTGCCACCTTCAAGACGTATCTCAGGACCCTTCTCTTTGACCATACATTCTGTCCCCCTCCTATCCCTACCCTCCACACTCTCCACCACCTCCTGATCCTAGCCACCAGCTCGGGTGCAGATACCTAACTGTCCAGTACCTTGGGACATCCTCCTGAAGTATGACACACTTTTCAATGTAATTTGTTCTTGTTGATAGGAGTATGTAAGGCAGGTAGAATCAGGATGAACCAAGCATGCAGCCATGTGTCACTTGTCTATACAAGCATCAAACTGTACTTTACAAACATATCTAGGTAAACCAGTGAGGTAACATAAAACCTCAGCCTTGGTTGCAAATGCAGTTTGTTAAATGGGTTTTAATAGAGACCACAAGCGAAAGCACAATGGCACATAAGTACTCTCCACATCTTGCCACCTTCTTAGCTTAAACCAAAATTTCTAATGTTGTATTACTTATGATACACATTGATTTACTTATTAAACATAAAATAAACCTAATAATTTAACTAAACCTAACACTTTGCTCAGTAACCCAGGTCTGCTCCCTCCACTTGGTGGATATCAGCCTGCTCCAGTCCCCCACACTTCCCGCCCTACCATTGTAGGTCCGGTATTCAGCACTCTTCCCCCACACTCTGGAACTCTATCCCGCAATCCCTCCACCTGTCTCTTACCATCTTCACGTTTTGTCTAAAGACCTTCCTCTTCGACCATGTCTTTGCCTACCCACCCATCCCCACCCACCTGCCCTCCACCCAATTCCCAGTTTAGGTCCCAAACCACTGATTGTCCAATGACCTCTGACATCTTTCTAATGTGAAGTGTGCTATTTAATTTTTTGTTGTTAATGTTGATGTTGCATTCACCAACTCCCAATGGTAGAGTGCCTTCATCCATTATGCCTACAAACTGCACAGACACTTTACAGTAAATCCCATGAAGGACTTTGAGATGTCCCCCAAAATCAAAAGCCAGTATAACAAACAGTAGGTTATTATTAGTGTTTTTTATTTTTATGGTTAGCACTTTGTGCTTAAGTAGCATGCCTGCATCAAGAATTCTGCAGAGTAGGACATCATTTAATGCATTTGGAATTCAGTGTTGGCTCGGAATTCTGCTTAGGAGTGTTTTTTTTCTGGAATTAGCAATACTGTATAACCTTTAACAGTTTCCTGGATTGACTGTATATATATTTGAGCTCAGATATTAGTTTATCCCATTCTTTTCCTTGCTAAACCTTGCGTATCACAACTTTTAAAAATATGTATCTTGCTCTGTGCAGAAGTGGAGGAAGCCTTGCTGGGCTTAACAAGACTCTGGTTCATTTCAGTCACCTATAACCTAACGTTGCATCAACTCCCATTTTCCTGCATACTGATATAAAACAGATTTTCCTTTTCTTGCTGACATGTTCAGAGGCTAAGGTTTGTTTCCCCCACTCGTATCCTATCTCACAAGATCTTTGTATGGATTGAATTCATTAAAATAATTGTAACTCGGTTTTCTTAATTCTGCTATAATAACATAATGAAATAATCATTTTCTACACTAAATATCTGCACAATTATCAATAAATAAGTGATAAATTCATATTAACGTGATTGGGATGTCCACCCGGCATAAAAGGCACTATACAAATGTAACTTTGTTGTTGTTGTTGAATACATAGCTATAGCTAGCCTTATTCCATTATTGCTTCGTCCATCATCTGGCACTGTTTAGCTATCAGAAATCCCTTAACGTTTATGCATGATTCATCTGGCCATGTTTCTCAGATAGGTAGCTAGCATAAGCCACTTGCATTTTTAAAGGTTAGGCACTAGCAGAAATGATCTATTTAGACAAGCTGCAAAGGGTATTTAAAGGCAGGGAAATGAATGGAATTGCAATTATGATCTTGTTTTTTTTCTGGTGGAATATGATTGAAGAAATCATATACCTTTTAGCCAAATTGTTGGCTCCAATGGGTTGCTTACTTCAGAATATGTTTTTAATCCCACATGTACAACATTTATCAGCCTAAGTGAGCTCATAATAGTGCCTTGATATGGACTGTGGCATAACGCCAGACAATAAGAATACTGCAGTGGGATACTCAAAGTTGTCAAATGGGACTTTAACACTGCTGCACACCAACATATAGAAAATCATTTTATTTACTCTCATTGAAACTATTTACACAAACTGCAGGTCACAGGAGCACCAACAAAATAGGCATTGAGTTGCAGTAGAGATTGCTGCAATTCTTTTGAGAAGTAAAAAAATTAAAAAGTTGCCATATTAAATTGATTTGAGCAAATAATGATTTATTTTATTTTCTTTCCGTGTCTCTTCTTAAGTTTAATACTTCTCCCTACTGGAAACTTAGCAACTTGTCTGGTTATATCAAAACAAAGAGGTGTGGGGTTTGGAATGGGAGCACTCAAGGGAAAGACTAGAATAAAAACTGTTTCTGAGTAAGGGAAACAAAACAAATGAGTTGAAGAGAAAGCAGCTTGTAGTAACTTTTCAATAATGTATACCTCTACGCTCTCTCCTCTTCCATCATGTTCCTCGAGTCTTCTTTGTTTCTGATTTTCTTGTTTGCTGTTTTTTCTCTCTCAATTTTGCTCCCCTTCCCATTAGAGAGAAGGGGACCTGTGGGTCGGTCCTTGCATGTCTTACCAATTGAACTGCTTAAAAATCATGCCACTGAATATTAACCCTTTAGATGCTTTGTGTTCTCTTGATACGGACACAATTTTCTTGTGTTTTGCTTGTGATCTCAGTCATTTGGGGAAATTCTCCAAACCTTGAAGTTGGATTCCTCTCAGTGTACACCAGGTTCCCTTGCAAATGGCATCTGCCAAAATGTCAATTGTTAGAAGCAACTGGGATGGATTAACTAATACTGTTGCGAGGATAAATAGGCATTCTGTAGGGTTACCTGATTAGCTTTTTGGGGGGAAAAGTGATTTGTTTGCACACCTTTTAGGATATTATTATTATTGTATTAAGTCACTTAAAGAGTATGCATGGTAGGGTAGATGGCATGCAAACGATAGAAAGAATGTCCTTGATAGGTTTCACGATATGTTTTTATTCCGTAATCTTTCTGAACCATGCCCTGTAAATTCTCTGAACTAGAACATCAATTTGTCAGTTTGTGATTTGAAGGGATTCACCAAACTGACATTTGGTTTCTTTTGAACATCAGCCAAGCCTCGAGCTAACTGTACAATCGTTTAAGAGCCCATCAATACGTTCACACAGAGTCTGTGTAACCATTTCTCCTGCAGAGTGGGGGTGTGGGAGAGACGGTATCAATGATTTTCAAGAAAGGAGGAGAATGGGAGAAAAATTGAGAAAGGGGAATATGGAAAAACAAGACCCGATAAACAGAACAGTGAACAACCTAATTTGCAGTCCTGACAATAGATTATCACAGGATAAGCCTTGGGTTAAGGTTGAATGAACACAGGGAAGTCATGACCTCGATAAGTTAGACTTCATTGCATTTCAATCAAATTTGTAAGTGATTTTCTGTCAGTAAAGCATGGATTTGTTGCATATGAATTGGATGGTGGAAAGTGTGCTTTTGCGCATGCAAGATTACTGCTTTGTCAGGTAGATTGTAATCTTGATTGCACAATTACTTGACATGGAGTAGGCTCAAGCTAATGGATCCCAATCACTGAACTTTATAACTGGACTGAGAGCTGCAATTTTCCAGATCTTCAGACCCATGGTTTAAGATTGCCTCTCCACATGTCTACTGCTCGTGATCATCTGTTTTCATGAAACAGTCCTGCATATCTGTTTGGTTTGACAAAAACAACATAATTTTCAGCCATAAAATATACAATCAATTCTCTTTACAGTATATTCTGTGAAGCACTTTGAGATGTCTCTGAGATGTGATAAGGCGCTATATCAAAGGCAAGGATTATTATTATTAAGGCTCCCTTCACGCAGGATAGGTCTCAGAGTGCTGATTGTTCTAATGCTCATTCCTATCCCCTGCCATCCTATCAATGGTGGCCTTTGGTCAACACCCTCTGTTCACCCAGTAGTAAATAGGAAACCAGTTGTTAGTTAATTAGCGGATCACTTTTCTGGGGGTAATAATCCCTTTTTTTAAAAAAAAGATCTACTCAATCCACATCTGTTTCTGGAACACTGTTGGGCGCAATTGGCTGCCATGTTTTGCGAACAAAATATATGGTCAATTCACTTGAAAGTATATTCTGTGATGCATTTTGAGACATCGCAAAGATGAGATAAGGCACTTTATCAAATGCAAGGATTATTATTATTTTCATCAAATCCCTCTCCTTCTCAACCTGCTTGTGACCCACAATGTTTTGCCACATTGCCCTTTAGTGGTATCCTCTGTGAAAGTCACTATACTGTATATGTGCAAGTTGACAAACCTTATAATAAGGGCTTCGATCTTTGTTTGTCCCTGAATTCATTCAAAGTGAATATATTTTAGAAATGGTTGACTCGATTGATGTGGATTATTTCAAGATGGAAATTTTCATGTAGTACCAACTGTAATATTTCATTTGTGTTTTGACTGAACAAGAGGGACAGCCATTTACGGCAGATTATTTGGTTTTCTTTTGAGCTTATTGAGGAGATGAGTATCAGTGCTCAGGGTGGAAAATTTCCACCTGACTTAACGTATCTTGACTTCCAAAATGACCAAATAACAAGTGCACAACAATATACAGTGCCATGGAAATCACAGCAGGGAGGCCATTTGACACCTTATATAAGTGTCGGTGAGTCAAGTCAGTTCAAGGCAGATGTAATTCTTTTATGCTCTGTAATTGTAACTTTTTCAACCATGTACAGTATTTGGAAATCTATTGTATAAATAGAACACCACACAGATCACAGCCGTGTGATTTGATGCATCACATAGGCCCCCATTAAAGGTAACAATCAACTTTTTTCTTTATGTATTGTGCAGGCAGATCTACTTGGCACTTAGCTTTTCTCTGAGCACCATGAAACAGTTAAAAATTGTTCAGGACTAAATTCAGGCTATAGGAAATATAGTGATTCAGCTTCAGAGTGAAATCTTTTACCACCTGTTTTACTCAATGTGGCAGTTATGATAATCAGGACTATGAAACAGTTGTCCAGTTGCACAACTTGCTATTCTCTAAGCTGTAAAAGTTGCAAAACTCAAATTGTGAGACAAAACAATTGTGCGTGTAGTGGAAACCATGTAAAGTTGGACTATTGTAAGCCATTTAATGAGATTACACTTTGTTCTTTCATCTCTGGTACTTGGCCTTAGATCCAATTCACAGAAGATATTCTCAACGTAAGCATCCAATGTGGAATAATTCTGGCATATTACATTCAAGTTTCTTTTGAAGCTGGGCTATCTTAGCTGGCACCAACAGCTAAGATATTTTGCTACAATATGATAAGGCATTAAAATTACCTGTCACACTCAAAGATGCTCACCTGAGATGAGGGTTAAGCCAACAACTCAGTAGGGAGTTACAGAGGACGCTGCACTTGACCCAGCCGATAGCTGATTTTATTGATTCTGGGCAGCGAGGATGTTAAACTGGTCCATTCTAACATGCTAAAGCTTCACCTGACTGGAACATCTCCCTTTCCACTCAATAAAAAACTAAACTCAGTTATTTATTGTAAGTAATTTGTGGTTGAAGGAGAAAGTTATGAGGAAACTTGAACCATACACAAGGGAAAGGGGAATAGATGAGTCGTGACCAAACATTTTGGTCGGCCAACTCAATAAATGTTTTTTTTGAGAGAATATTTCTTCATTTGTGGCCACACCATAAACAATAATACTCAGAAGCCAGTGGAAACAAAATATTGATCTAAAACAGGTTGGTCAGCACTGAAGTAGAGGGATGTGGAGGGATGAGGGGTGAAGGAACTAGTGGAGTATAAACAAAGATCAGTTGGGTTGAATAGGCCATTTCTATGCTTCAAGTTTTCAATGATTGTATGTAATCTAGCTGTGAATGGTGCGGTCCAGTGATTCAATTGTGCAATTATTTAATGCTGTGGAATTAAGTGTTGTGGTGTCGCTTCATGCTTTTCATTCTGCTTGCCACAACTGAGGATTCCCAATACAGTACTCAAATGAAAGCAAAGTATTTCTCCAGAAGGGAGGAGGGAAGATCGTGCCAATGGATGAATCAACCTGGTCTGACACTCAGGAACATCAAGGAAGCAGTATTGACAGTTGCCTCTGAGTGGTCAGTGTCAAATGTGCTGTGTAGAGGGAAAAGAAGTTAAGCAGCTTAAAAATTGGGTTTGTAAATAATTGTCTGTATATCCAGCTGCGTTTGCTTTATTGTGTCATCTATGCGGCAGTCATGTTCTTGCTGGTAAATTTAAATTGCTGGTAATGTCAGGGCAACTGTTTGAAGACTTGCATATCAGCTCTGTCTTCTTCTTGAAGTAGCATCATAACTGGAAATAGTTTTATTTGGTTGTGAGCAATAAAAAAAAACAATTTGTGTAAGCTGTCACATGCATTGCAAATAACTGACAGTACATGATACCTGACTGATGTAACTTCGCTAAGATGTCAGAACCATACCACTAACTTACAATGCAGGCCTTGTGACTGACTCCAGATAACTGAATTAAAAAAGTTCACATAGCTTGTAAAATCAGTTATTGCCCTGTCATAGGAACATTGGTACAGGAGTAAGCCATTTAATGATAATTATTTGAGGAGGACAAGTTTGCAGGGCTGTGGGAGAGAACAGGGGAGTGGGATTGATTTGGACAGTCCTTTTCACAGCTGGCACAGATGCAATGGGCTTAAAGGCCTCCTTCTGTGCTGTATAATTCTATGATTCTATTCTATAAGTCGTAAGCCATTTGGTCCATTGGACCTGTGCCACCACTTTCAAAGATGCAACTTAATTCCACCTCCCCGCCCTCTCTCCATATATCTTGATATCGCCGTCCATCAAACATATATATATTTACATTTTCATTTGTTGATCATCCTAGTGTGCCACAATAGTTGTGTCCGTGATTTTGTTTTAGCTGAAACCAATTGTTTTTTTTGCCATGAAGAGTAGAAGGCTGAAGATCTCAACTGAGATTCTTTGCAACTTCAAAAACATTTACTTCATTTGAATTGCTCAAGGCTGAAATGTAACATTTTAAGAAAACGTGCACTTTATGTCCTCCGTAAAGAGATATTGTCTCTCTCTGAGGACTTGATTTTGCCATCACACCTGAGGGCTATTCATACTAATCTACATGTGCTGATTTACCTTGCTTGCTTACCCTAGCAGAATAGTTTCCATCTATACATTGTACATCATAAATTGATGTCATTATATTTTGTATCAATTAAACAAATTTCTCCGCTTATGATCTCTTGTGGAGGGCACAAGAACATGTATTTTTGCTCGTTGGATGTTGGAGTATATTTTAAAAAGACAATAACATTTATATTTATACAGTGTCTCTCATGTTGGGAGGGCATTTCAAAGTGCACAACATTGCTGGCTGGTTACCTGAACTGGTGTGGGAGCTGAAGGAGGTTAGGAGAGGGTGAGAAAGAAAGCTAACCGGTCGGTCAAAGATGCACAAAGATGTGCATGTCCATTAAAAAGAGCAACACAATGCACAAAAACAAGGAAATGCTCCTAAGACAACAAATGATAAGCTTAAAGATAAATGCTGGCTATGGTGATAGGTATCTACCCCACTGGAGAAGAAACATTTATGCCACGACAACAAGAGGTCAGCTCAGTGCCCAGATGGGTTCACGCTATCTCTTTCTCAATCGCTCCACCATCAGGTCTCTACGCAGGAGCCAGACACCAAGTGCACGAAGACAGCATTCCCTTATGATCTGCGAGGTTTGTCAACCAGCTGCAGGAATCCTTAAAGCGAGAGAAAGCAAAATGCCAAATGTTACGACAAATTGGTAGGGGAGTTGAGATTATGCATATGTTTAAATATGCAGTGTTGAACATCGAGATGAACAAAATTGAGCCAAGATTGTTGTGTGCTTTGCAGGGACTGAAAAGTAAATCCCTATCATGTCCCTGCACACAAAAGCATGGAGAGATGCACAGTCATGTTTTAACCAGTAATTGTACAAAATGCCGTACTCTGATTCAACAGGTACAATACTGACTGGATAGAGCCTGCTCATTTGTAGAGTGTAAAAGGTTTGAGGGTTTGCTTCTGTCCATTAGATATCTGGTAGAATCTCACACTGGGCACACAGAGATAGGTTTGGTGAAATATCATCAGTTTCAAAGGTGACCTTTATCAATCTCAGACCTCAGCGTTAGACTCCCAGACAAGTTTAAAATATATGGAAGAGTCGGCTAACTTCTATGCAGTACCTTATCAGAGTATTGTACATAACAATAGTTAGGGAAAAATACTAGAGTGTTGTAACTACAGTACACAATCTTATATTGTGCATCCCTGAATCAATTACTGCTGGAGATGTTATGTGAGACAAACGCCACACATGCTGTTTCTCCTGGTGGGAAATGGTTCCACATAGATGCTTTTGCTCAAGTGGCTATTAATATATGGGTTCAATTAAATATAAGGATTATTATTATTATTATTATTTAAACAAGCAGCAATAGAAATGTACATACTCCTTTCACACCAGGTGGTATCTTAAAGCAATGAAGCATTTCATACAGCTGACTGGTGTCCAAAAGAATGAGTTTGTGGGACACTGCTGCGTGGTGTGGGACAATGCTGTGTGCAACTGGCTGGCACATTTCGCCCACAAAATACACAATCAATATCGATGACAGTGGATTCTGTGAAGCGCTTTGAAACGTCTCAGTGATGTGATAAAGAGCTGTATCAAATGCAAGGTTTATTATTATTTTTGAAGTTGCTGGGCAAACTTGGATGCTGCCTTACCTGGTGAGTTTCCCCAGCAACTTCTTTTTTTATTACAGTAGCATTTCCTGCCATTAAGATATGAAAGACTTCTAATACTATACAATATACGTTCTCCAATGCTTTAGATACACATTGAAAGCCCTTATTCCTCAATGCACTGGTTCACATTGATAGTAAAAATCCTTATTTCATAATTGAGCCTTATATCAAAGTGCTTCACTGGCTTTTATGATGATAATAATAATCCTTGCATTTTTTATATAGCGCCTTATCACATCTTCGAAACATCACAAAGTGCTTCACAATATATACTGCAAAGTTAATTGACTGTATATTTTGTAGGATAAACTCGACAGTCAATTGCACATAGCAGTGTCCCACAAATAGTTGTGGATTGAGTAACCAATTTATTATCATTTTTTAAATAGTTTTTTGGTGGAATTATTAGCCGAAGAAAAGTGATCCACCAATCAACTAACAACAGGTTCCTACTTACTGCTGAGTAAACAGATGCTTGCAGTAAGAAAACTTGACTGACGTTTTGCCCTGCCGGGAACTGAATCTAGGTCTCTCGCTTGCAAGATAGGTACTCTAACCACTGAGCTGCAGGATTCCATACAGGACTTTATAATGAAGTCTAGTAGCTGTGTAGATGAAATCAGCACTTCCTCAAGATTCTTTAGTATTGCACCCAAAGAGGTATTTGTGAAAGTGGATGGAAATAAAATCAGCAGCTATTCATTTGTATAAACAGTGGGAAACTTTCCTGTTTAAGACTACACTGAGCCAGCACCGATGTGACAGAAGCTGAAAAAGAGATTTGATCTTAGCAAAGATGAGGAAATCATTGTCAATCCTATGAGATATATAGAGGTGTGAAAAATTGGGCAGATATATTCTCAAATGACAAACACTTGTGTGAAGAACTCTACTTGTCAAGTGCAAATTCTGCCCATCTACACATCCAATAAAGGGACGCTGGAAGAATACACATTTCAAAATTGTGAACATTACGTAAAATGTTGCCACAGAATAGAGTCTCCATGGCTATGGTGCTTTTTTATCCCATGTGGAGGAGCGGAGAATGTGAAAATCATAGAAACTTACAACACAGAAGTAAGCCATTCAATTAATCGAATTTACACCATCTCTTAGAGCAAGTGATTCATTCAACCCACCCATCGCTCTGCCTTATCCCATTACCCCTTCAAGCCTCTGTTTTTTCACATCTGCCTACTTCACTGTTGAAACGCGCAATGGACTCTGTCTCTACTAACTTAACTGGCAGGACATTCCTCATTCTACCAACTCACTGATTAGAAGTTTTTCCTTCAAGCTCTCATTTTGTTCTTCTTGTGACTATCTTTCTGTCTTGTCGCTCAGTGGCTGAAGCATTCGCTTCGCAAGTGAGAGCCCTGGGTTTGATTCCTGGCAGGGCAAAACCTCACGCAAGTTTCCTTCCTCCACACATCTGATAATAATTCCTCAAGAGAAAAACAATAATAAAAAAAGGTCACTTCAATCCATGAATGTTTCTAGGACACTGCTGTGCACAATTAGCTGCCGCCTTTCGCCCACAATATAGTCAATATACTTTCCAGTATATTCTGAAAAGTCCTTTGAGATGTCTGGAAGGTGTGAAAAGCGCTATATCAAATGCAAGTACAATTATCTTCTAATTTTACCCTGTGAAAAAACCCTCATAATGTATGATGAGAGGTCTGTTTTAGAACCTTTCGTACAAATTGTGTGCTGGAAGTAATGATATTCCTTTTGTTCGGTGCATCTTGGAAGACTTTATTGAGAAATGTAGTAGATTTCTAATTGATATTGCCATAAATTTCTTTTTTTTTAATCATACACATTCACAGCCGCCTTCAGCGAAGCACGGAGAATCCGGAAATTATATTAGCTTGTCAGTACTGTTTTCCAAATGTCTTGTCAAATATACCGAGACTGGTAATTTCTTCATTTTTTTCATTATGTTTGCTTGAGGGGAACGCTGTAAATGCAAAACAGCACCTCAACAATGACGGGCAGTTTGCTGATCATTCAAAAATGCACAAAGAAAAATATTTATTTAACATTTTGTCACATGAGTGAGCTGGACTGAACCACAACATATTTATGAGCCAACTCATTGATTGATATTTTTGGAATTATTTTTCAATTCAGTTGACATTTTCAGAATAAAGCAAAAGGGAAAGTCAAGCTAAGGGGTTTGTTTATTTATTTATATTGTATTTATGTTTTATTTTTAAGATGCTTTAGTATCAGTTTCTGTGAAGAACTACAGAAAATTTACTTCTAAGTTCTGCCTGATTGCAACAATCTTAAATATTCTAAAATAATAATTATTATGATCCAATTCTTGTATTTATCATATTGTTGAAATGTCTCCAACTGTCACAGGATTTACTGCTAAAGTTTCAACACTACATTTGCTCCATAAATAGACTAAATTGCAGAATCATGGACAAATTATAGCACGGATGGAGGCTATTCAGCCCATCGAGCCTGCACTGGCTCTTAGAATAAACTGTTCATTTAATGTCACAACTAAACCTTATCCTCAAACCCCATCAAGCTTTTGAATAAATATTAAAATGTACATTAGTGAGTCTGGAGATAAAAGTACCTGTAAATAAATTTTGATCTTCACATGATGTGTTACTGCAGGAAGTGATTGCGTATTCTATATGAACAATTTGTTTCAGGAATTTCCTTGTGCAGGTGGAATGCCTGGAATTCTCAGTTTGGTTTGGATACTCTTCAGAATGGTGATGAGTTTCTGCATGTGCCAGACACCCGACTAACCTCTGCCCCACCCCCCCAAAAAAAAGGATCTGATCCTAAACAGCTTTGCTATTAAATTGATTTGATATGGAGAAGTGTTTGTTTTAAAAATGATTGCACTCTCCTGTAATTTGTAGAGTCCTGTAGCTCAGTGGTTAGAGCACTCACCTTACATGTGAGAGCCCTGGGTTCAATTCCAGGCAGGGCAAAACATTGGGCAAGTTTTCTTACTCCACAAGTCTGATGATAATCCCTCAAAAAAATTAGTCGTTTCAATGCACGACTATTTGTGGGACACTGCTATGCGCAATTGCCTGCTGTGTTTTGCCCACAAATATACACAACAACAAAATTACATTTCTGGAGCACATTTTGTGTTGGGAGGATGTCCCAAGGCACCGAAGACACTATGCTCTCAATTCACTTCAGAGTACATTCTGTGAATCGCTTTGAGACGTCTAGAAGATGTGAAAAGCAATATACCAAATGCAAAGATTATTATTATTATTACTGCATGACTCAAGTCAAGAACATGACACACCACTAATTCCTAGAGGCAGTTTTTGCAGTTTAGGTATGAAATTAAACCGCGTTCTAAGAGAATAATGAGAATAATACTATTGGGAATGGGAATAAAGAATGGGGTCAAAAACTGTGCTTCAATATTTTCTAATTTAACAAACATAGAAGCTACAATTTTCTCTTGGAAAGTGAATATAATTCCAACGGTATAATGTTAAATAAGTAGGCCTGTACGATAGCTAGACCAGATTTGGTTCTATCGAAGGTGGATTCATGCTCCTGTAATCCAGTTAACACTGTGTTTGCATTCAGATGTAGTATTGAGTGGTTGTCAGGGTGGAAGTGGGTGGAACATCAGGAGAGCTGAAACTTTGCAGGCTTACACGCAGAGCACAATCTTCCTCCGAGTCAATAACTCTAACTTGACTAACTGACTTCAGCAGGTTCTTATAATACTGTAATAAGAATAATAATCCTTGCATTTGATATAGCGCTTTTCACATCTTCTAGATGTTTCAAAGAGCTTCACAGGACAAAAGTTTAAAGTGAATTGACTGTATATTTGTGGGCGAAACGTAGCAGCCAATTGCACACAGCAGTGTCGCACAAACAGTTGTGTGTTGAAATGACTAATTTATTGTTGTTTTGTTTGTGAGGGTTTATTATCAGATGTGTGGAGTAAGGAAACTTGCCCAAGATGTCCCCCTCTCTCCCTTGCAAGGCATGTGCTCTAACCACTGAGCTGCAGGACTCCACTTACACATCAAAGTGTACATTTTCTTTCCAGTTATGATAGTGATAGAATAGAAGCTGGACTCCCAAAGCAGATAAATGCTGCGAATGAAGATGGAATTTTCCTTGTTGCCCTTTCATTTTGTGAGGATGTGCTTTACAAGATTTACTATAAAGAGTAGTGATCACATTTTCTAGGTGAACGTCAACCTTTCTTGTACATCTCTTACAATAGATGACAGAGTAATTAGAAAATGTTCTCTCCCAGCTGTCCTCGACCTTTGATACATGCAGTTGACCGTAGAAGGTAAATCTTAAGTCCCTTAGGCATGTTTTTGGTTGCGAGAAATTCTTTGGCTCTCTTTTTGGCAACAGCACTCTATTGATCCTCTTTGTGAGAACCTCACTTTGCTATTTCTTGGCAGAAGTAGAATCCAGGCTAGGGTGTAATGTTGGGATCAGAATAAAAATGCAAATAAGTGTCTTGCTTGGCTGAACTGGATTGTTATTTTTTATTCCAAGAAGTAGGGAAGTGTTAATCTGTTCTCCCAACTGCCCTCAATGGTCTTGTAAGATATTATTTGACATTTAACAGTTCCCAATGAGATACGTTGACATGAAGCATACAGTTTTGGGGCTTCAGTCATGTCTGGCTTTGTTTTATTACCCTGAAGGATAGTTAATTTTGTCTGGTGAAGTGCCAGCAGCAGATAGTAAGAATTCTCCAGTTCACTGTATATACCCTTTATTTTAACAAATGGGAATAATAATAATCCTTGCATTTTTTCTTCTAGACATTTTGAAGCGCGTCACAGAATATATAGTAAAGTGAATTGATTATAAGTTTTGGGGGTGAAACACTGCAGTCAATTGCGCACAGCAATGTCCCACAAAGAGTCATGGATTGAAATTACCAATCTATTGTTTTTGAGGGAGCATTGTTAGGCATAAGGAAACTTGCCCAAGGTTTTTCCCTGCCTGGAATCGAACCCAGGTCTCTCACTTGCAAGTTGAGTGCTCTAACTGCAAGGCGAGTTTCAAGAGAAACTCTTGGCTCTTAAAATTTAAAGTTTCATTTAGCTTAACAAACAGATACTGCCACATACTACACATTAAAATGTGATCAAGATTTATGTGCAAATATCTCTGAGTCACAGACATTAACCTAATGTGCCTAAAACAATTTCTGAGGAAGCTTAATTTTTTATTGCTATGGTTTCCTCCTTTTCAAACAATTCAGTGCTTTCCAGTGTAATGATAATTGATGTACTTTGCATGTGGTAGGATCAAGTGAGGGAGACAGTGAGAGGTTAAAAAAAAATCTGCCTGTCTGGTGGTTCGTCAATTTGACAGATCATTCTGGTACTAATCGCTTCGAAAATTAATAAATAACTAAATAAAATAATAGTTTGGTCACACAATCCACAACTATTTGTGAGACACTGGAATTGGCAGCTGCATTTCAACCCCCAAAATATACAGTTAATTCAATTTACAGTATATATTGCGAAGCGTTTTGAGATAACAAGGCAAGGGATCATATCAAATGTAAGGCAACATATGCTTTCAGTTGATCTGCATGCTTCACATGTCAGACCTTATATGCTACTTCCTTTACTACGTTTCCCCTCTTCCCATCATAACATGCCTTTATAGCTTATTATGAATTCTATTTGAGTCAGACAAAAATCATTACAGATTGCCACAATGTTTTTTTTAAAAAACTGTTCCTTTCTCTCAGCTTATTGTAATTCCCCCTGTCACATTTATTTTGCTCTCTTTTGAAACTGAGCTTTCAATTGCCAATTGCTCCTTATATACGATCCTCTGAGGAAATCCTTTCCAGTGCTAGAATAAATAAAGATCGTGCATTCTATACCTTTGGAAAAACTACTGTTATGGTAATTTGTAAATCTTATGTTAAACAGACCTTGGATTTACTACTCAATGGTATTGTGTGATTGAAAATCCTTTGCATTTTGTTCTACTATAAATACAATACAGTATTTCAACATAGACAATGACAGGATGAACAATACTCATCTGGATTAAAGTTACCTTGGCACAACTTCCTCAGAATTAATTATCCCCTTTTTATGAACATTTAATAATTACATTGTTAGGTCCTTTGCGATCGATATATTTTGATACATAATTGCGAATTAGGAATTGGTATCTCCAGTCCACAAAATTGCTCAGACCTGTCTGTCATATTGATTGTTTCTGTTCTAAATGTAGAATTACATTTTTTAAAATCAATTATTAGAACCCCATAATTCTTCAATCATGCTTTGGGTTTTGTTAAATCTCATTTATTTAAGCACATGGCTCAGTGTTTGTGACCACAATTGAATACAAAATAGATGACATTGTGATGGATCGGAGGAAGTGCTAGCTCTGGTATAGGAATCCAGGGACAAACCACAGACTATTGATATTTGATTGTGGCATGATTAAGGTTGACTGTCAGATTTGCTACAGAATTAATTTGTTTGAAAGCGTAAAATGTTGCATGAAAAAAAATTACCGGTGTACATTTTCAATATAAAGATAATTATTTATTTGGAGGTTGTGTGGTGGGTGATCTAATTGCCGAATAACAACAACAACAACAAATTACACTTATAAAGCGCCTTTCACGTCGGGAGGACGTCCCAAGGCGCTGCACAGGAGGCGTGTGACCTGAGCTGGGAGGGGAGTGTTCGGGAAGGGGTGAAACAAGTAGGGGAGGTCGAAAAATTCGGGGTGGAACAAAAAGCACGGTCGAAGAGGAAAGTCTTCAAACTGGCCTTGAAAGAGGAAAGGGAAGAAACGAAACGGAGGGATTGGGGGATGGAATTCCATAAGGTCGGAGCAAAAAAACTGAAGGCCCGGCCTCTGATGGTGGGGCGGTTCGGGCGGGGGGCTTGGAGCAGGCCAAGTCCTGCTGAACGGAGGGTCTGGGTGGGCTTGTTGGGGGAGAGTAAATTGGTTAAATAAGACGGGGCAAGGCCATGTAAGGCCTTGAAGGTGAGGACGAGGATCTTGAACTCGATCCTCTGGAGGATGGGGAGCCAGTGGAGACGGGCGAGGGTGGGGGTTATATGGTCGTGGAAGCGGGTGCGGGATAATACACGGGCTGCAGAGTTTTGGATGACCTGCAGCCTGTGAATGGAGGAACTGGGGAGGCCGACGAGGAGAGAGTTTCCGTAGTCCAGCCTTGAGGTGATGTACGTGTGCACGAGTGTTTCTTCAGCGTGGGGTGTGAGGTAGTTGCGGAGCCTGGCAATGTTGCGCAGGTGGAAGTAAGCGGTGCCGGTCAAGGCACGGATGTGGGGGAGGAAGGAGAGTTTTTGGTCGAACGTGATGCCGAGGTTCCTGACTGGCTTTGTGAGGTGGAGAGTACAGCCTTGGATGTTGAGGCTGGCAGCGCCCGATGTGAGGAGGCGCTGGCTTGAGCCGATCCGGAGGGCCTCGGTCTTACTCACGTTGAGGCTGAAATAATAGTCATACATATGACATGTAGAAGAATGTGGTGTGCTATCAGATGTCAACAGGGAATTTGCCATATAAATCAAGAATACACTTGTCAGCCTGGTAATTTTGTTTTTGCCTCAACAACAAAAACTTAGTTATATAGCGCCCTCCATGAAGTTAGTATCTCAAAGTGCTTCAGCCTCTGAGGTGAAAGTCTTGCGGATTCTTAACACCACTTCAGGACTTTGTACTCGTAAATTTAAGTTGATGCTCCAATGCAGTACTGGGGAGTGCTGCGTTGTCGGAGGTGTCATAGTTTGGTTGAGGTGTTAAAGCGAGGTCCCATACGTTTGGGTGGATGTTACTGGGGCCTGTTTGAAGAGGGGGAGTATCAATATCAAATACAAGAATGAGTGATTGTTCAGTCCTCTAACTCAATGGTTAGAGCACTTGTCTTGCAAGTGAGAGGGCTAGGTTTGATTCCAGGCAGGGTATATCCAGCAGTAAGTAACAACCGGCTATTAGTCGATTGACAGATACATTTTCTGAGGGCGATAGTTCTACAAAATATACAGTCAATTCACTTTACAATGGATTCTGCAAAGCTTTGTGAGATGTCTTGAAGGCATCATAAGGCGCTTTATCAAATGCAAGGATTATTATTGTTACTAATCAACTTGCTGTTAGACGGTAGAATTTGTTTTAAGGCAGATAACTATAATATGGCCTTCCAGTATCACAAGGTAGTGCTGTCACAGCATCACCGTCTGCTGTGAGAGGGAAACTGCAATCAAAACACTTTCCTCCCATTGTTTGTATCTTGTATAAATAAAGCATTGAATTCTCTAAAACTACAACAAAGATTATGCAGGCAATAAAACATATGTATCTGATATCTACTATATTTACTGTTTTGATCATTTGGTGGTAGGACTTTAAGTTAATTCTCCACCCACTGCACAATATTATTGTGTAACGGTTTTAAATTATAGCTCTTGGGTGAAGTTTTTTTTTAAACGCACTGCATATAATTATTACTGCAGTGTTTGTTGTTACATTATTTTATTATCCTTAAATAAATACCTTTCACATCAGGAGGACATCTCAAATCATGTTACTAGGGCGTACTGTAAAGTGTGGTATCTTTACTCTCTCTTGAAATTTACAAATGAATTTGATGAACATTTAAATATTTCCATTCAGACATAGGTGACTGAATTTGAATCCAGGGTGGATTTATCATGCATACCCCTTTTCCCACCAAGTGCAAAAAAATAATAAATGTTTGCAAACTTGTGCAACACGCAGACAAATTGAGATTATCACACAGGCGTAAAAGGAATGTTGGTTTGTTTGCTTTTTTTAAATTTAATTTTGGTACAGGCACTTTTTTCAAAATTTCGCAAAAAAGCTCTCCACTGCAGCTGTCCAATAGATACAAAAAACAATGGTGCATGTTAATCTTTAGCTGCTAGGGTCTTGTATGATTTCTGCTACTGCTGCATCTTTTGAATGGAAAAATAAAGCTAGGAAGGTATTAAGATATCAATATTTTATGAAGGAATTGATGTTTCAATATACTGTACCCACTATTTAAAATTTACATTGTTCCGAATTCTAGGGAGTGCTCTTAAAGTTCAATTGGAATGCAGCATGGAGCATTTAAATAGCAGCATGGAACATGTACATGGCAAATTGACATTTTTCATTTTTATCATTTAAACAGCAGTTTGGCATTTTTAAGCGGGCATCCGAACCTTTGGGATTTCCTAAGCAAATGAAATTTCCATGTCAACATGCAACATGACCTTCTATTCAAACCAATTTTGACGGAATTTATTTGTATTTAATTAATTCTGAAAAGAATGCAATTTAGAAATGCAAGCAACCAGAACAAAATTAAACTTCCATCAAAATTTGAAACAAGAGGTGTGTGTGTTTGGGGGGTGGTGGGGGGAGAATGATAAAATACTCATAAAGACAAAATTCAGTACATTTCCTGATCTCTATCAGATCTAAAGAAAAACTGGAAGCTCAGGATGAGACAGAAGAACAGAGTATTCTGATTAACTTGAGCTTTGCCATCAGAAATTTCTACAACAAGATTAAAAAGTATTTTCCTGCAGCCTTTTCTCTCGGAGATGAGGCAATCAAGTAGGATTTGATAGAAATGTTATAGATTATGAAAATATTCAATAAGGTGGGCATTGCCAGGCCATTTCCAACTGTTGGTGAGTCCAAACTAAGGACGGCTAAAAATAAGATACAGTAAACAAACACATCCGGGTCAGATGCAGTTTGGCTGGGTGGAGCCCGGCTCAATAGATTAAATGATCTTCCCCTCACCCTAAGAATAGTGTGTTTCAGATATGTTTTCCACAGCTGAATTCCCTGAATGAAATTGACAATATTCGCCTCATTTTGTGACGGAATACAGGCAGTTTTATGTGGCGGATCTACTCTACTGCAAATAATACTTTGTGTGTTCCAGTGAGTTTTCACTGCCCTCTCTCCATTGCCACAATATCCTCCTTGTCTTGTGGAGATCAGTACACCAAATGTGGTTTAATCCACATTTTTTATGCAAATGTGGCATTACCTCCTTGCTTTTTAACACTCTTTCTCTAGACATAAAACCCAGAACCCCGTTTGCATTCTTTATGGTTTAATCTGGCATATTGATGTTGGCAAAGACATTGCCGAGAGTGGAACTGAACCAAATAGACCAAAGGGTTTCTGATTCTCATTCTCCTCATTTAATCTATCTCATCTTCCGGAGGATTTTGGAGTGAGTGTGAAAATACCCTTTCCTAACCATCGCCACACCCTCAAGACTCAAGAGAACAGGGATGACTTTGTGCGCCATTAAATGTAGTTTGTAATTTTACTGTTAAAAAGTTGCAGAAAATCATTTTATTAATTTATATACAGTGACAAACTTACAATAGCTAATATACGTTGATATAATTTGAGCCAGTGGATGGGTCCTGCAATCTGTAAATTATGCTGACAGTTGTGGAGTGTTACACAATGTACTTGAGTTGCATTGTGAGGCATGCTCCCACAGCTTTACACAACCACCACTGACTGAAGGCTCCTGTCAGAGGTAAAGCAACCATGGCAGCAGGTATTATACTCTTGGAAAAAGAACAGGATGACAGGGAGGTTTGTCACTTAAGAAGAAAATAATGAGAAGGCCTGACCACAGGGAGAAACTCTAATGCCCCACACACCACATCTTAACCTATCAGACGAGTATTCGCACTGAAATTCGGGCTCTCCAGGGAGGCTTTGTTGGAGGTTTCTGTGATGCTGGAAACTGATTTAAAGGGATCATCATTGAATCCAACTGCTCTGCCTGTGGCTGCGAAAGTGACAGGACTCATTAATTTTCCGGCAACTGGAGCTTTTCAATCACTGGGAGGTGATTTTTCTGGCTTTGGACAAAGTGCGCTGTCCACTAGTGTTCGAGAGATCACTCGATGCTCAGGTTCTGGAAGGATTGACAAGCTTGTCCATTTCATCAAAAGACAGCAAATTGTTTCAAGGGATAGCAACAATGGGGGCAAAATATGCCAACTCTGGCTTCCCCAATGTCAGATGTTGTCGACTGTGAACACATGGAGATGGGCTTGGCCAGCAGTGAGTGAGTGTGTGTGTGTATTTGTGTAATACGTGTGTGTGTATATATATATATATATATATATAGATAATAATATTATAGGTATATATTATAGTACCTTCAAGACAGAGCTAGACAGATATTTCACAAATATGCAAAATACTGCAGATGCTGGAAATCTAAAACAAAAGCAGGAATCGCTGGCAGGTCAGGCAGCATTTATGGAGAAAGGAAAGTGAGTCAACGTTTTGGGTCTATGACCCTTCATCAGACACTTTCTCCTGATCCGCTGAGTGTTCCCAGTGATTTCTGTTTTTTTGTTTCTGGACAGACATTTGTAGTAGAGTATTAAGCATTATAAGTATTAAGGGTGGGTAACTGGACTTGAACCACAGATCTCCCATGATTTTATAAAATGATGGAACGGGCTCAAGGAGGTGAATAGCCTACTCCTGTTTCTATGTTTATCTTAAATATGAAATACATATTGACATACCTTAAGGATGTGATGATTATCATTACTCTATGGCATGTGTCAGCACACGGCGTGCAGTATCGACTTGGACCAACAATGCGAAGAGAACGCACTGTGGCTGGTTTCAGCCAATAGTTTATTTTCCCTCAGTCAGTCATGCTTGCTTTGATCATTTGAATAATTCACTGTCTGTGGTTGGCTATTTGGGAATTGTGCCTGCTGTTGAAAACAAGCTTGTGACCTTGCATGATTTACAGTTACTCCCAGAAGACAGGTACAAGAACGGTATAGCAAAGCAACATCCTCAATCATGGAATAGTCATGTTGGGCCATCAAATAATGTTTCTTCTGCTTTGATTGATGGACAGTTGTCTGTGCTCACACTCTAGCCTGACACTCGATACAGTTCAGGGGAGTGTGGCATTGTCAGAGATGTGATCTTTCAGGTGAGACTTTAAACTAAACATCCTTGCCACTATTCAAAATGGTAAGGGCATTTCTCCTGGTGACCCGGCCATCAATCCCCCAGATCATTCACTTTCATGGCTGTTTGTGGGAAGTTGATAAGCACATGCACCTACAAAATCCATGCTATCGTCACCATAATTTACCTTGTGCTTGTTTTTGTCAGAACTGCCATACTTTGCCCACAAACTATACAGTTAATTCACTTTACAATGAATTACACTTTAAAGCTTAGATGAAGTGTTTTGAGACATCTTAGAGACACAATAATATGCTATATCTGATGCAAATATTATTATTATTAGCAGTGTTCCTAGTTTCAAAGAATTTTGTTTTTTGACATTGAGTAAATAGCCTGTATAGTTTTGTGAATAGATTAATTATTTCTTTCCCCAGTTGCTTCAGGTGATTGACTGGCGAACATCCACCTTCTGACTTGATTAAAACTAGTGTTAGGAGAAAAATAATCTGCTCAATTATTTTTCTCTCTTCTTCCCCATCACCACTGCCCCTACCCATTTGCAGCAATGAAGCTAATCCATACAATCACATTAAAATGAATAGTCAGCAGGGAAGTTCAACTGAGCCCTGGGCTATCCTGGACATGCTGTAAAGATTCATATGATGAACCATCAACGCCAGCATAGATGGAGCCATTTGTGAGGAATCTAGAGAGACACTTGCACAAGTTTGGTGGTTTCATTGGTGGTATTTCTGAACCTGGGCCAGGAAAATAATCTGTATCGCATTTATGTTTTATTCACATGGAGGTTGGCATGCATTCATGCACAAGTGTTCAATTGGCTGAGGCTAGGAATGGCTTGCAGTCTGTTCTGCAGGAAAAATGAATAGTCGGGTTGTCATCTACCCTGGTGTCAAGCCAGCCCGGCTTCCAGCAAGCTGCTCGGTAAAATCCAGCTCAGTTTAGTTGGAAGCCTCCGTGCAGAAGAGGGCCTCTCTGGTCAGTGTCATGCCAGCAGTTGTGTCAAATCCGTGCCACACTTCATTTGCAGCAACAGAAATGAATCTGCCCTCTGGGGAGACACGGAAATCCTGAGGTAAAGGCAGCAGTCATTGGCACTCTCATCTAAAAACCTCCACTTCACAGTCTTTCAATGTGGCACTAGATGTGTGCTTTTTCCTCGAGCAATGTCACAACTGTCCATGTAAGACTCATAAACAGAACCAGCTGGGTAGGCACAGACTACATGGATATACATTGCCACTACAGAAACAGTAAAGAAATAAGTTTGTACCGCATGGAAAAAAATTCTGAAAGAAAAATATTTCCATTAAATAGTTGTACTCAGTTTGGATATATTTGTAGATTAATTATGTCCAGAATATATTCTTGCAGTTCAGTGAAAAGGTTTGCAGAAGATTGCAAGTGATAAGAACAAAAGAATTAGGAGCAGGAGTAGGCCATTCTGCCCCTTGAGCCTGCCTGGCCATTCAATAAAATCATGGCTGATCTTCTAATCTAACTCCACCTGCCTTCATCCCTTAATGCCTAAGAAATCTATGAATCTCAGTCTTGAATATGTTAAACGACTGAGGATCTACAGCCTTTTGGGGTAGAGAATTCCGTAAATTCACTACCCTCTGAGTGAAGAAGTTTTTCCTTAACTCAGTGCGAAAAGGCTAAACCTAAGATCATCTCTAATTCTTCTATATTCTAGAGAATATAGGCCTAGATTACTCAACCTATTCTCGTAGCTCAACCCCCTCATCCCAGGAACTAATGCAGTGAATCTACTAGGGCCCGTCGATATATCGATATATTGGTTATATCCAATAAAAATTTTATATCGATATGCCGATATCGAAATTTTAAATATATCGATATATCGAAACATTCGATATAAAAAAATGTATCAGTACCTTGTCGCCGGCATTGCAACCTCCTGGGCCTAGAGCATGGAATGCGCGCGCACATCCGAATGCGCGCGCACTGAACTACAAGACCCAGAATGCTCATCTCTACACAATGCACAGACCGAGGTGCAAGCCGCCATATTGTATTCGTAGTCCTCGAATACAATATACAGGTATACAAGGGGTGGGGGGAGAGGGAGGGAGAGACGCGGGGGGAGAGGGAGGGAGAGATGGGGGTGGGGGAGAGGGAGGGAGCGACGTGGGGGGAGGGAGGGAGAGACGGGTGGGGGAGAGAGAGGGAGAGACGGTGGAGGGAGAGGGAGGGAGATGGGGGGGAAGAGGGAGGGAGAGACGGGGGGTGAAAGGGAGGGAGAGATGGTGGGGGGAGAGGGAGGGACAGACAGTGGGGGGAGAGGGAGAGAGAGACAGTGGGGGGGAGACGGGGGGGAGAGGGAGGGGGAAATGGGTGGGGGAGAGGAAGGGAGACGGGGGGGTAGAGCGAGGGAGATGGGGGGGAGAAGGAGGGGAGATGGTGGGGGAGAGGGAGGGAGACGGAGGGGGAGAGGGTAGGGGAGACTGGGGGGGAGAGGGAGGGAGAGATGGGGGATGTGGGGGAGAGGGAGGGAGAGACTAGACAGAGAGACACAGAGAGAGAGAGATGGAGAGAGTGAGTGTGAGAGTCACAGAGAGAGATATTTACCTCCTGAGGAGATAGGCCCGGAATGCGCGCGCATGCGCTGTATAAAAAACCCGAAAATATCGATATATCGGTATATATCGATATGAGCCCATTGATATATCGAAATCAGAAAATTTCCATATAGACGGACTCTAGAATCTATGCTATATCCCCTCTAGGGCGAGTATGTCCTTTCTTAAATAATTTGTCACCTTCTTGCTCACTCACCTAGCCTATCTATATCCCATTGCATTTTTTTTGTGGCATCCTCGGTGTTTACTCTCCCTCCTAGTTTAGTATCATCCGAGGATAGCAGGAAGACATAAGCAGGCTAGCAGAATGGACAAATAGATGGCAAATGAGGTTTGTTGAAGGAAAATGTGATGTGATTAGCATTGGTCAGAAAAATATTGAAGCCATACATAGACTAGATGGGAGGAACATAAGAGTGGTAGAGGAGCAATGGGATCTGAGGATTCAGATCCACAGATCTATAAAAGTAGCTGACAAAAACAGTCAATGTTTCGGGTCCATGATACTTCATCAGAACTGAATTGCGTTCTGACGAAGTGTCGTGGATCCAAAACGTTGCCTCACTTTTCCTTTTTCCATAGGTGCTGCCTGACCCACTGAATGTTCCCAGCGATTTTTGTTTTTGTTTCAGATTTCCAGCATCTGCAGAATTTTGCTTTTTTTAAATATAAAAGTACTGTAGTTACACAGGTAGATTAGGCCATGAAAGGCCAATGGTGTCTTGGTCTTTATATTCTGTCCATGGAGACAGAATATGAAAGTGAGGAGGTGATTTTGAATTGATGAGCTTCCATATAGGTTTGATTCCAATGCAAGGCAAAACTTTAGTCAAGTTTGCTTACTCCACATGGCTCTATTTACCTAGCAATAAGTTGGAACCCAGTTGTTAGTCGATTATCAGATTGCTTTCTGTGGGTAATCATCCATTTTTTTAAAAAAAGAACAATTTGCTTTCTCAATACATGACTGTTTGTGGGATACTGCTGTGTGCAATTGGCTGCCACATTTCATCTACAAAATATACAGTCAATTCAATTTAAACCATGTTTTGTGACATATTTTGATACGTCTCAATGATGTAATGATGCGCTAAGTCAAATGCCAGGATTATTTTTGTTAATATACAAAACTATACTTAGAATACATTTTGAATAGTAAACCTAATAGACCTAATAGAAATGTTTAAAATTATAAAAGGGTTTGACAAGGTTAACGTAAATAGGCTGTTTCACTAGTTGTGTCCTTAACCAGGGGACACAAATATAAGATAGTGACTCGGGTATCTCAATTGCTTCATAAAGAGGGTTATGAAATTGTGGATGTCACTCCGAGAAGCTGTGATTGAATTAGATAGTACAGATGCGTTCAAGAAGAAGTTAGACCTTCACGTGAGAGAATACCAGGATGTAAAAGGGAATAAGGAAAGGGTGAAGACTTATATGGAGTATAAATGGCAGCACACATTGGTTGGGCTGAGTAATCTGTTTCTATGATGTACGCTCTTTGTGCAACCACAGAGGAAACTTGCAAATTAAGAAATTTCAAAGTTTTATCTAATGCCATATTAGTTGCATAATGTACATTTGGAAACCGTTAAGTTATTTTTTCCGCCAGATGCACTTAGCTCTGTTACATTGTTTGTAAAACAGCTTTACTGTTGCGTCAGCAGTTAGGAATTTATTCAGTTTGGAGATTTTATAATCATTATTTTTGAAGAATGAGACATAATTTCATGAAGAATGATGTACAGTGAAATATTTCCAATTAAAATTGACCATCAAACAGAGGTATTGCAGTTTACATACAGTACAGTCACTGCACTTCACAGTAAAATCCTGAGAAGCTTATTGAGAGTCTTACAAATAAGTGACTAATAATAATCCTTGCATTTGACACAGCGACTTTCACACCTGGAGGATATATCAAAGAGCTTCACAAGATATGTTACAAAAGTGGAGTAACTGTGCATTTGAAACATATTATGATTACTATAATAATGCTACTATCTGAAAGAATGTTTAAATGTAATTAATACTGCAGTGCTGAAATACTAATTCATTTTGTTGGTGCTACACCTCCAGTGTGAATCATTGTCACTGAAGGGTTTCAAGATGTTGGGTGACATTTTAGTGTGTGCCTGAAGTTTGATGCTGGATCTGGGGAAATTAATTGCCGAAGTTATTATGCTGTCTCAAGTATCAGCGCCTTCGGACGTCCTCCTGACGTAAAAGGCGCTGTACAAGTGTAATTTTGTTGTTGTTGTAAACTCTACATGGAGACAAATGGCCCATTTATTCCATAGGGTGTTCTTTCTGTGTTGTTTGTTTCTTAAATTAGTGATTGCCAATATTAATACTGTATATTGCTGTACAGGAAGAAAGTGATGTTTCTGTAGCATTTCAATGAGATCTCTTTCCATTGTCCTGGCCTTGACCTGTACCTTTCCTGGCCTCCTTTGACGAATGACTGGCAGGGAAAGAGATGCTGTGACATAACCTTCATCAAACGCTTGTGTTCAACAAGCAAAAATCTCCCACTGAAAACAGCATGACATAATGAGCATATTTGTTTTCCCCCTGGTCAGCTTTTAAAACCTCTTGTGCATGTGTCAGGCCTTGAACTGAACATAAAAGTCTATTTTAAATGATTAATGAATGTGAACAAATGTAATTTAAATCAATTTTTCCCTACTGCTTTCATTATTTTGAGAGTATATATGTGTATTAGGTATAATAAATATATATATATACACTCACACACACATTATAAAAACGAAATTATCCAAAAGCAGAGGAATACCCGTTTAATAAACAGAAGTATAGCAGATCGCATGATGAAAATAACTGGAGGTTACAGGCAAATGAATACAAAGTAGCAAGCAAATGAATAGAACTTGTTTTCTGAGATCAGGTAACTCTGATTATAAATACAAATTTATTCCATATTTTATTTGAAATCATGATGATTTTCCATTTATTTCCACCCAAGTGAAAGCTTACACTTGAGTTGGTGGCATAATCCCTTCAATTAAAAAACAACTAGTCTGAATGCACTACATTATTTATGATCAAGTCAGGAGACAGAGAAAATACTGGGGAAAAATGTAACCTTTATTTTGAACTATATTGACTCTCTTAATTATAGCCTCCCACTGACTGAGAATATACACTGCCCCAACGCCTACAGCTCTGCTTTCCACCTTCTCCTGGCCCTGACTGGCCAGAACATTGGGATCCGATACATTTTGAGCATGGAAGCAGGCCGTTTGACATATCATGACGATTTTGACTCTTTGAAAATGCAAACCATTCAATCCCATTTTTACACGCCTTTTGTCCCCCTGACGTGAAAGGCACTATATAAATGTAATTTGTTGTTGTTTTGCCCCACACCCAGGAAATGTATTCCTTTTAAAATTCTAAGATCTATCGCTCTGTGCTTTCGACCACTCTCGCGTTATCTCCCCCATCTCCCCAAACCCAAGCTCTACCTCTCAGATAGCTGTATGAAGCACGTTAAGATATTCCCCCCAATGTGAATGGTCCTTAAATCTGAATTGTCATTGTAGTTTTTTCATGAAAGCTAATACGAATCATTGCAATCACAATTGATTGCTAATATTGGTTCCAGTTTACATTTACCTTTGGAGCCATGACTTCACCTATCATTGAGGGCATTCATGTTACAATGGGTGTCCCATAGCAAAAGAAAATCTAAGATTGCTTTGTCAGGAGCCATGGACCCACAACATATAAGTAAAATAGAATTGTAACTGAAGAGATTTAGGTTTATTAATATGGAGAATAGTAACCCGATTCTCATTCTCTCTGGCACTAGAGTTTTAAGATTCAAACAAGTTTATAATCGTTATGGAAAAATAAATGATTTTAGGCCAAAAATACTATTAATAATATGATAGGATTTAAACTGTAGGAAAAAATAGTGACTATTTTTTAAAAATAGCTTCCAGATATTTCTAAATATCTTTGAAACTTTAAATATATTTTGGGGAATGGGATGCCATCCTTCAAATGAGCTGTTCAAACCATTGCACAGATACACCTGTTCAGGTGGGTATTAATGGTTTAATGGCATCAGTTGAAAAATGGAGGGAGCTTCTTCCTTAAAATTGTGGCCAATATTCACCCAGATAAATTGCTTGTTCACCTATTGTCTGTTTGTGGAACTTTACTGTATGGAAAATATCATCCACGTTTGTTCAAGAAAATACTGTCACAAGACTTGATTGCAATCCCTGTGAAGAACTTTGAAACACTTTAGATTCAGTTGTGATATCAAAAACAAGATTGTCAGTAATATGATCGGAAAATTATGATTATAATAATCCCTTTATCTGATATATTTTCAATCAGATTATAAATAATATTTGGCAATTGTAAACACTGCCCCTCCCTGCTGAGCCATCAGTCATGACTCCTCCCTAATCTTTGGAATCATCTGCCTTTAATCTTTCACCTTACCCACTCTCTCTCTTATCTTTAAATCTCACCTTGAAATCTACCTGTTCACTTTTGCCTGTGGTCACCTACCACCCCACCCTCATACACACACACACACACTCTCCTAGCTTCAATAAGACTAACCCCCACCACGGTGAAGCACTCCTAATGTGTTATCCCGTGTGAAAGGAGCTCTGAAAATGTAAGTAGCTGTAACAATTCTATTCTTTCTGTTTGTTGCATCCAACCTGTAAAATTGCATTCAAATTTAAGTTGACTCAGAGGCACAATTAAAAGGAAGTCTTATTTATTGATTGTAATTGTATTGCGTCTATTAATTGACATAGGGTTTGATACCTCGTAATCCAGATTTACCAATTTTTATTGATGTAATAAATTGTTGTAACACCGATAACAGCACAGGAGCTTTAACTGGGGAAATGGGAGTGCCGTTCAGAATGGGGGTGGGGAGATGTGCTCTTTATTAAATTGTTGTTGAGATTGCTTGCAGTACTGTACTTTTTTGTTCATTTGGGATAGTCTTATCAGTGCTAATGATATGGTGCTTCCCAAGGAAGAGAACAAATGTATTGCACTCTCAAAATTGCAAGTTGCAAACTCATTTGGGTATCTGTACCGTCCTGTCAGCAACATCAACCCCTGGGTGATAATAACCTACATTTAACCACTCCGAGCTACCTGGAATTCCAGGAAAGTCTAACTTTTACAATTCTTCATCCAAACATTGTTTAATATTATTAATATAATATTTATTAATATCATTGAATATAAGTTGTAATAATCATGATCCCGTTCATTGCTAAATTCCAATTTAACAAAAGTGGGAATCTGCACTGCACAATCAATCTAGCATTGAGCATTAGATATCATGTAGGAATTGTGTGAGCACAGGTCATGAATATGGCAGATGGGAGATGATTGAATATAAATAACCATTTAAGTAATGAGTTATTGTTGCGTGCAGCATTTATCATTTACATGACAGGATGTACGGAGCCTTTTGCACATCTCCTGTTCTATAATTATGACTCGCAAATGTAATCGTGTTCCTCAGATATTTACTTGTGGATCTGCCCTTGATTAAAATGGGAATAACGAGATTTGATGAGGGAGCTTCGTTTTAACTGCATCAATTAATTGCTGTTTGTTTCTCAAAACGAAAGGGGAAATAAAACTTAAAGGAATAATCGGTTAAACAAAATTCCGTAAATTTGTGAAATATGATGTACAAAGTTGCTAAAATAAACGGATTGGAAAGGATACAATATCAAGGGAGTATGTAGCTATAAAAATTACTTCACCTCATGGTATGAATCCTGAGAAATGCTTTCAAATAATGCTCCTGATGTGAAATATTCTGCATCAGCCTGATTCTGTTGGTTGCACTCTCTGTGCTATTGACTACTGCATTTCACCCACAACATGCAACAACAAAATCACATTTGTATTGCCTTTCATGTCAGGAGAATGTCCCAAAGTGTCAGTGTTTTGGAGCCGAGCAGTATATTGTGTGAATAATATAATAATATTCTGTAATATACTGTAAATATATTGCTGGACAATTGCTACACTTAATAGTATAATAATAATCCTTGCATTTGATACAGCGCTTTTCACATCTTCCAGATGTCTCAAAGCGCTTCACAGATTGTACTGTAAAGTGATTTGACGGCAGCCAATTGCGCACAGCAGTGTCCCATAAACGGTCATGGATTGAAATAACCAATTTATTACTGCTTTCTTTTCAAGGGGTTATTATCAGGATTGTGGAGCAGGGAAACTTTCCCAAGGGTTTGCCCTGCCTGGAATTGAGCCAGGTCTCTCAATTGAGAGGGGAGTGCTCTAACCTGAGCTACAGGATTCCAGTGTATTCTGCAAAACGTTTTGTGACCTCAAGAAGATGTGATGAGGCAAGGATTATTGTGTTCTGTGTGTTCTGCTCACTGCTGTGAATGGGGTTAATGTTGGCTACCATAAGGGAGCCGAACCTCATCAATGGAAATGCTGGGATGGGTGAACATGCTGGACGTTTGATTGTTGTTCGAGAATGGGAATGGTTAAGCGTATGGGAATTGTTTTGTTCAGAAGACTGAGAAGAAGATAGATGGAGATGAATTAGGATAGAATTCAGAGTATGGAAGATTTTTTTCATATATCTGTGCAAGGACTCACTTCGAATTGGCTGCATCTTTTCCTTTCCTCCTTCTCTGTTTCCTTGTGTTTTTAAGTCTGTTTCCTTGTGTTTTTAAGTCAATTTCTGAATGATTTTTGCTGCAAGAAAAAAACCATTGTCTTATTGATTGATGAACCCTGGAATCTAAAATTCTTAAATAAACTGCAGATATTTTAATGAATTTAGTTGATGATTAATCAACCAGATGCCTCCGATAACACAAGGAGGTAGCTGAGTTGCCACTTTTTGTAATGATGGTGATGAAATTGACTGTTTCCATGTCCGCAGAAGCTAAACACACTCAATTTATAGCCTAGTCTAGTATATGTGTTCAGAACTCCATCCTAGAGTTCTTTAGCCTCGTTCCCTCCTTCTTTATTTTTAAAGCCTGCTTTGGGGGGAAAAGGTAATGGTACAGGATAATCCTGTTACAGCCCAATTCACAATAGTATTTTTCTCACCTGAAAATTAAAATTGCACCATTTAAATATTATTATTGCAAATAAAAAAAAGGTCGACTTCTGGGATTTCAGGTTCACCATTAAATCACTTCTTCCTGTGTACTGCACAAGTGCAATATACTGAAGAAAAGCCACTGATATAATTTCATAAAGAGAATGAAAGCAATACTTCTGCAAGTTTTTTTCTGACCATGCATCACTCAAGAAATAATGTCAGTTGTGACTGGATGGTGTATAAGGTGTGCCTCTTTACTGCATTCCTAGCAGCAAGTAGGAACCCAGTTGTTAGTCGATTGATGGATCACTTCTCCATGGGGAAAAAATTCCTTCCAACAAAAATTATAATGAATTAGTCACTCAATCCATGACTGCTGTGCACTGGGCTGCTGTGTTTGCCCACAAAATATGCAGTCAATTCACATTACAGTATATTCTTGTGAAGCACCTTGAGACGTCCAGAAGACGAAGATGCTGTTTAATATGCAGGGATTATTATCATTATTATTATTGTTATTACTATGGGATATACAACATTGGGCTCACCCTACTTCCTTGTAAAGGGAGTATCTTTCTGACCTGCTGACTCCCTATCAGCCTGCCTGTCCCTTCTGTTCAGCAGGCTCTGGCCTGCTCCGCATCCAACACCCTACCATCGGTGTAAACCTGTATTGTTGAGTTGTGCACAGAAAAGAAACAACAACAACAAAATTACATTTTTAGAACACCTTTCACGTCGGGAGGATGTCCCAAGGCTCTGAACAATCAGGTTGGGACCCGAGCAGTGGGGTAGTCGGAGTAGGGGAAAGTGAAAGGAGAGTAGGACAGGGGGAAGAGTTAGGAGGGGAACAGAAGGCACGATTGAAGAGGAAGGTCTTGATACCAGCCTTGAAGGAGGAAAGGGAGGAGGTGAGGCTAAGGGATGTGGGATGGAGTTCCATAGTGTGGGAGTAGAGAGGCTGAAAGCCCAGCCACCGATGGTAGGGCGGGTTAGGGCGGTGGACGCGGAGCAGGCCAGAGCCTGTTGAATGGAGGGGACAGGCAGGCTGATAAGGAGTCAGCAGGTTAGAGAGATAGGCAGGGGCAAGACCGTGAATGGTTTTATTCCTCAATCATGATTTATTTCAAACAACGAGTCGCCACAGCATGATGCTTCAGATTTGGGAAATACTGTTTGCCCAAAGAGCTGTTTTTCTTTTGATTGTGACTGCCATCAAAACACAATCGATGCTGTCCTCTTCACTAAGAATCCATCACAGCATCAGGTACTATCAGTCTCCAACTCACTCAAATTTCCTTTTGTCAGAACCAATTGTTTTGACTATTTTGTACATTGAAATACTCATTCTCCTGGGCAGTGCCTGAAAATGAAAGCAGAATGAAGGACATTTCTTTAAAAGTGACTCGACTTGGCATTTGTTTCCCACTTAACTTCCACTCATCCATAAATCAGTTTGGTTGAGTGGCACTACTACCTCTAAGTCAAAAGAAAGTGTGGGTTCAAATCCCACCTAAGAGAACTAAGCTAATAATAATAGTCCTGACATTTGATATTGTGCCTTCTGAACTTCTCAGATTGCTTCATAGAATGTATTGTGAAGTAAATTGACTTTATGTTTTGTGGGCGATACTGCGATGCAATGCTGGGGGTGTTCTGCATTGCTGGAGGTGCCGTTCTTCCCATGAGATGTTAAACTAAAGTCCTGTCTGCATGTTTAGGTGGACTTGAAAGATCCCATGGCACTAATAATAATAATCCTTGCATTTTGATGCAACACTTTTAACATCTTCTAGATGTCTCAAAACACTTCACAGAATATACTGTAAAGTGAATTGACTGTATCTTTGTAGGCGAAAAGAGAAGGGTGTTTTTGCCTAGCTAACAATCCCACAAATAAAATTGATCACTTCTTTCACAGCTGCTGTGGGACTCTGCTGTGTACAATTGTGCTGCCGCATTTATCCACAAATACAAAGTCGCTCCATTTCACTGTAAATATTGTGAAGCACTTGGAGGCACTATACTCAAATGCAAGGATTATTATTATTATCATTATTATCTCTTTTTTTTAAAAAACTGTCTTGAACTTCAACCAAACATCAAAAAATTGGTTTAGATGAAGAAGATCCCTTGGCCCATCTGGTCTCACTCCAGATAACCCAATCTTTCTGCCCATCACAGCTTTCACAGGAAGATGATTCGTAAAGTAGGTTGGGAGGGGTTGATGATCTCAATAGGGAGAAATTATTTCCACTCGTTGGTGAGTTAGTGGTGAGAAAGTATCAATTTAAAATAGTTAGCAAATGGGGAGGCTAAAATGTTTTCATGTACAGTGTTTAGGATATGGAATGCCCATACACTGGGAGTGGTAGTTGAGGCAGAATCTATATTAACTTTCAAAGGATAACTAGATGGAGATCTTAAAACGGAGGAAACCACAGCAAAATTGGATAAAGTAAATGGGGACTGAAAGGATTGCTATTTAGAAGAGCCACCACAGACATGTGGTGGTAAATGGCCTCTTTTTGTATTGTAACTTTTTCTTGACAAATGCCTGTTTTGGTGTGATCAGTGACTTTGTACAAGCTGCAAGGGGTTTTCATGGCTCACAAAGAACTTCAGGAAGCAGCATTGGATTGGATACAAAGGAAGAATTACATAGATGCCATTTCTCCAGCGCTCAGCAAGGCTTTGAAGCCAATCATCCTTGTCAAGTGGAATATTTTGGTTCTCCTTCAAGGGCAAATTATTGCACATAAATATTGTTTGTGCAGTCATTTTAGTTAAAAAAAATCAAGTTACTTATGAAATACTGTGTGTGTGTGTGTGTGTTTGTGGCTAATTTTTTCTTTTCTTTAATAAATAAAAACACAAAAATCTGAGCTCCTTCAAATAAATTCTGTGATACTAATCCTTACATTGGCAAAGACCCTTTCTTAATGTGTGTTATAATATGAACACAAAATGCGTCTTTATGCTATTGTACATTCCAGAATGGCCTCTTTTTATAGATCTGACAGAGTGAAACAACAAATTATTCAGTAATGCCTGCAGAATGACACTCAAGCTGCAGATATTGTCATTGTCTTTTTATATTGATTTTATCCATTTTGTGAGTGAAGTTTTATTTTAAGTGACATTTGCTGGCATTCATCATTCACTGCGTGCATTGCAGGAGTTTGATTACTGTTCTTTTTTCATTTTCCATTTTTATAATGAACTTCCTGTGCTTTCAAGAAATGTGGTCGTTTTCATTAATAATAATAATAATGATTCTCGCATTAGTGCTTTATGTGTTCTAGATATCTTGTAAGGCAAGTGCTCTAACCACTTAGCTACAGGACTCCACAATGATCCAATTTGGAAAGGAAAGTTTGGAAATTTGTGAGTAGGGATCTGTACTTGATGGGTACTGCTATCTAGTGCTGACATTTCAGTGTAATACTGCTGAAGATCTGTATTATCATTCAGATGAGTCTTAAAATTAATGGTCCATTTGTTAATAATCCTGTTGGCACAGTTCATAAAGAGGAGTTTTTCTCGGTTTCCTGCTTCATAATTCTTAAGGTGAAATTGATGCTGGCCCAAAGTGCAGTCATATTTGGTCTATGAGATACTTTTCGATGTTTTCGATATAAGGACCTATATCAAATTCAAGCACTATCATTTCTTCTACTTGAAGGAATGACCAAATGGAGTATTCTTATGCTGATCTGGTAAAGTACAAATCTCTTCAGTGCACATTTATTGTACATGTAAATAATCCTAAATGTAGAGAAAAGATCTAAAAGATTCTAACATCCGGATTGAGATATTGCCTGTGTAGTAGTAGTTGTTGGTGCTGCTGGCTCCCAAATAGAGAACCCTGTGATTTATTTAGAAGAGCAAAGTGAGGAAGTAAAACCATTTCCTTGGGCTGAAAAAAATATATACGGTATCTGAATGTGAGAGTTTTCTCCTGTTATTCATCACTATTTCAACAACTAGATGTATTGAGAATCCTTCATTCACTGTTTACTGTTCACTGTTATGAGCTTGACGGGGGTCTGTGTCGAATTGCAAAATGTATTCTGAGAAATGGAGCAAGCTGATTAAATTGAACATGTTTGGCAGAACATTTCCTTCTTCTCCGCTGACTTTACTATTGCCAAATGTGCAATACAAATGTTTCCACGCTTTCCATTCTAAATGTTATCCCCCTGATGCTGCTGAAAATTTAAGACTGACCCAAGTATTGCAACAATCTTTTAAATGCAATACTTTTAGTAAAGTTGAGACACTTTGTCATAATGAAGTTGGCAGAGGAGTTGGGGAGAAGGAAAGTGTTACCATCCACTTGGAGAAAAATAGTAATATTGCAATCTGAATTTCTCCACAAAGCATCAGGCTGGAGCTCAAGACATTTAGCCGGACATTTTATTTACTCTTTTTAAAGTAGAGTTGAATTTCCCTTTTAAAAAGTTTCAGGAAGGAATGTAGATATAAATGGTCGTGTACCTATTTATTTGATGTGGCAGAATGCATCTCAATGTATCTCCACGGGACACAAATGCCTCTTTGTTTTACAAGATTCAAAATCAGTAGTGATGCAGAATTGAAGGATGGAATTCTTGTTTGTGCTGTGATTCAATTATTCAGATGCAGTGGGTAAATTTGGTCAAATATGCTGGACGGCAATGTCCCGTGAGATGGTTTTAGATGTTTTAGATGGTGAAAGACATTAGATCAAATGAAAGGATTATCACTCGTTGTTCAGCATGAAGTAGCAATATTTTCAGTGCACATTTACTGTAGAAATAATCCTAGATGTAGAGAAAAGATGGTTCTTGATTGAGATATTGCATGCATTGTTGTTGTTGTTAATGGCCCCCAAACAGAGAATACTGTGATTCACTTTGGAGTGACAAGTGGAAGTGAAACCTTTTTCACAGGCTATCACGATCACCTTGTTTCAATTAATGCCTTACCAGTTTCTGATGAAATTCGCTGGAGGTAGCCTGTGTACATAGTTTGTGTAAATTAAGACACTTTTGCTTTATGCACAAGTCTGGTCTAGGGACCAGAATATAATTCAAAAGCAATACTACCTTGACAACACAAAGTCTGTGACGTGGGTGAATTATTGGAACAGCAAAGGTGGGAAGGAATCACATGGGTTCTCAAGAGGGAACCTACTGATGCATTGGAAGGGGAGGAAATTGGAAATGGAGAGATAAAGTATCAAGTGATTAGATTAGAATGGGGATAAGCATCAAAAATATAAAAGGAGGGTCACTCTTCACCTCATTGTCCTCAATGAGGTATGGGCCTAACAGGAGAGCCTTACCTCCAGGTCAAGATTGTTTTTTTTCTGTCAACTAACTTTGGGTAAAACTGCTAATGTCATGATTGTAGTGGCAGGCCTTTTCTATTTCTTAACTACAACAATAGCATCAACAACATTACACTTGTATATAGTGCCTTTCACATTAGGAGGACATCCCAAGACACTGAGGAGTTGTCCTAAGGTGCTGAGGAGTTGTCCCAAGGCACTTAACGTCGTAACATTTCATCTGGTTCTGGGCAATGTAAATGAGGCACACTTGTTTTATTTTGTATACCGTGCATCTCGAGTCTCTATTAAATTCAGAGAGGGAGGGAGAGACACAAGCAGGTTACTGCAGAAGTCAGCCGTTTGCCTGTGCGAAGGTCAATAACTAAAGCATCCCATTGTTGCACTATAAGCTGGGCCAATAGAAAAGTGCAACCACACCTTTTGCACCACACCTGCTAAAAAAAAACATACATGTAGTTAGTTTCTAGCCCACAAGCCACTAACAACAACAACAAGATTGCACTTATATATCACCTTTCACTTAGGGAGGATGTCCCAAAGCGCTGGACAGTCTGTTGGGACCTGAGCGGGGTGGGGAGAGGGGGGGGAAAGGTCGGGTTAGGGGGAAGGGGAGGGAGAGTGGGAGAGGGGGAAGAGTTGGTGGGGCAGCCGAAGGCGCAGTCGAAGAGGAAGGTCTTGAGACCGGATTTGAAGAAGGAAAGGGAGGAAGCAAGGCAGAGTGGCTGTGGGATGGAGTTCCACAGTGTGGGAGCAGCGGGGCTGAAAGCCCAGCCGTCGATGGTTGGGCGGTTAGGGCAGTGGACACGGAGCAGGCCTGAGTCTGCTGAACGGAGGATGCGGACAGGCTGATAGGGAGACAGTAGGTCAGAGAGATAGGCGGGGGCAAGGCTGTGAATGGCCTTGAAAGTGAGGACGAGGATCTTGAATTCGATCCTCTGGGTGACGGGGAGCCAGTGGAGATGGGCGAGGGTGAGAGTGATGTGGTCATGAAGCCTGGCGGGAGAGTACACGAGCTGCAGAGAGTTAAACTCAAAGAGGGAACTTGGACAACACACAGAAGTATCTCCTGAAAGCCACATCGTACACAATGTCATAACCTTTGTCAAGTGCCATGTGACCTTTGTCACAACACAGGTGTCGGAATAAGAACCACTTGGAAAACAAATATTTTTGAATGTGAGGTTTCCACCTGTTATTCACCACCATTTCATCAACTACAAGTATAGTCACTGTTTACTACTCCTTGTGGTGAGCTTGATGGCGGTGGGAGGGGGGGAGGGTCTGCATTGAGTTGCAAAATCTTTTCTGAGAAATAGAGTTAACGGACAACATTGCATAATTGTACATGTTTTTCCCAGAACATTTCATTCTTCTCCATGGACTTCACTGTTCCTGGAATGTACGGTATAATTGGTTCCAAATGTTTCCACTCTTTCCTTGGCAATGTCATGAGGCTGAAAAATTTAAGATTGACTCTAGTTTTTAATCAAATTCATCAATTGGTAGTACTTCTAAATCGAGCGAAATACTTCTAGTAAAGTTGAGACACTTGGACTTAATGACGTTGGCAGAGAGAGGAGGAGATGGGAAAGTGTTACCATACCATCCATTTGGAGAAAAATAGCAATTGCTCAACAAAATATCAGGCTGGAGCTGGAGACGTTTAGCCGGACATTTCACTTGTGAAACTAAGTAGAATAGAATTTCCCTTTGAAAATGTTGAGGGCTATTTACAGCAGTACAGTATATGATGATATGAATAATCACAAATCTATCTATATGCCGTGGCAGAATGCATCTTAACATATCTCCACAGTTCACAACTACCTCTCTATTTCACAGAGAAACGAGACTCGCAATAAGTAGTTGAGCAGAATTGAAAAGATTTAAAACTCGGATTTTTGTATGTGCTGTAGTTCAATGGCTCAGATGCATTGGGTAATCCCGATCACTGATCATGACTGCATTACTTTGCCTCCCTGAGTGCCCTCTCAAAGAACCTCACTCTTTCCTACAAATCCATTTGTATATGACCATCTCCAGCTTGGCTCTTTTGCTTAGCAACTGGCCAGGTCTTTAAGCATTATGAACCTAAATAGAGGACACCCTATCCTAAGTCATTTCACGTTATCTCTAACTGCCTTTAAAATCCTGCAGTACATTTTGTTCTTGACTATTTAGTGGTGCACACTGCAGAAAATTACTGTTGTTCCTTACAGATTTTAATACTGCCTCCTATCTCTCACAGCAGCAGTAGATTTTGCAGTTGATATTCACTAGGAATTATGCCATTGTTTCTTTTCAAATCATTGTAAAGGTAAAACTTCAGCATTTTTTGTCTGGAGGATTTAATAGTCAATGGCAACCATGAACACTTCTGTCAAGCTAATGTAGGGCTTTGATTGTCAATGCAATTATTCCCAGCTCAATCCTTTTGTATACACAGTACATTGATGAATTGCAAAGCAAAATTTAAATTATTTACTCACCAAATGCAATTTATACTCAATGATTCAAAATGGGTGCTGCTGTTTATGAACATGTGTAGTTCCCGAACACTCTGCATGGACTGCACGGACTGGGGAACATTCCACATTCCACAGTATTCCACAGCGTAACATTTTGAAGACAGAGGTCCACAACTTTGTATCAACATTTTGCAAAGCAAAGGAAAAAATTGTGCAAACCCGGCCACAGTGTATTAATAATAATAATCCTTGCGTTTGAAATAGTGCCTGATCACGTCCTCGAGACACCTGAAAGTGCTTCACAGAATATACTGTAAAGTGGATTAACTGTATATGTTGTGGGTGAAATGCGACATAGGGGAGGCAATGTGGAATATCACAGTGTTACAAAGCGCAAAATTAATTTCAAACATTTCCGCACCCAAGGCCAGCAACTTGGCTTCCAGGCAAGCTGAAAACGTGATTTGCAAATGGTCATCAGTGGAATTGTGCCAATGACTGGAAGAGCTCTGATTATTGTGTTTACGACAACCCTTTTTTTTAAAAAAAGGATGATTAGATTTAACCTTTTGCATTGCAAATTCAGTTGCTAACATTGTGCATTTGCTCAGTAAGATTGCAAATTTATTAGGTAACTTTGCAATTTTATTCAGTCACATTGCAATTTTAGTTGGTAACATTACAAACACTGAATACTTTTTCTAATACTGTACCTTCCATCTGGAAACATTTTCATAGCTGCAGAAGTGCAATAATTTGGGACTGGTAAGGAATTTTATTACTTTACAACAACAACAACAGCAAAATGACACTTCAATAGTGCTTTTTTTCACATCAGGTGGGAGTCCCAAGGCGCTGATTTGCCTTTATTTAACTTCATGCATGAGTAAGACAGAATAATACACACCTATCTTGTTAAATAAAGTCTCATTTATGTAGCAACAGTTTGAATCAGATATTTGAAGCTGAAACTTAACAGTAGTCAACGCAATGTTATCTGAAACTAGGGGCATTATCAGCTGGGACAGCAAACGTCAAACCATGTATCTGGTTATCAGAACTCCCAAGATTGCATTGGATTCCAATATTCTGTTTTGCTGTCTGAATGGTATCATACCAGTTTTATCTTCTGCTTGAACAAATTTGAATCTTTAATATAGTGTTTGTACTGCTGTTACAGTGCTCCACTACAGAAGTACTTCCCTAATACCATACTACATCAAATGGGTCTTGTCAGATGATTTATTGACTGCGCAATTGACAATGAGGTTTGACATATGTGTAAATTCCCAACATGTGTTGGAACTGGTGAGGTTTATCATTTGAATTGCTGCCTGGAGCAATTAGCAATGAGTTTTGTCATTTTATCTGATTTCACATATTGGAATGAGGGAATGCTACATGTCATAACTTGTCAAAAAATAATCCCCAGCTCTCTGGTGATCAACAAGTATGGAGAGAAATTGGTAAGGATGGATTCTCTGGGGTTGAGCTGGTATTATAGCAAAGCCAGGCGGCGGGGGGCAGTAATCCATGGCACTGTTAATGGTTGGGCAGATTGTCTCTCCCATCAGCGTGACTTGGAGTGCAGTCAGTGTTCTCAGACTTGCAAGCCAAAGCCCCAGTGGGTAGTGTAGTTCCAGTTGACAAGCACTGAGCTATGTGGTTATTTTTATTCACAGACTGTGGAATTGAGTTGGTCTGAATGCTACCAGCTCAGACGGGTTCAATTCAGTGCAAACTCTGATGGCTGAGAGAGATTTTGTTGCACTATTTCTGACTCGTGCACACATGTCAAACCAAAATCTATCTACAGCCGCTGGCCTTCAGCTTTGTGCTAATGGTCACTGACCCAGTGCCAGTTTGGATAATATTTCCAGAGAATATTGGAGCCAAAAAAAAGACAAGTACTGTAGTTGATATTCAGGAGGTTTGAAATGCACCAGAAACCACAAGCTAAACTTCTAAAACCGTGAGTTATTTTGAGAAAGGGAGCCTGAAGCAACCACATTATGTGTCACAACTACAACAAGGTTTTTTTTTCCAAATGAAGGAATCACCGGAATATGCATGAAAGCCGGTCTTGGAAACCTCTGAGTATTGATGCGCTATCCCTTGTGTCATAATAATTGGGGTCAGACCAACACACGCAGCCCATTAGACTAGATGGAACCTCTCCAGGAAACAAGTTGCATAGCAAGCATCACTGAAGCTACATCATGGCTCAGGCAGAGGATGCAGTGTTAAACTGCTAGGGGCATTTAGCCCAATTCAAATTCTCTGCTCCACATCATTGTGAATTGAGGGCACAATAGGAATAATTTTTTTTGCTAGTGTTGCCCTTGCAATTGTTGCCCCAAGACCACTGCATTGTGTGCATTTGAAACCCCCAGTCTCCTGCTTTAAATTTGTGAATTGTGTTTGCAAATGTAAGGTTTTGTAAAAATGATCAATTAGGGTCTGTTGCGAATGTACAATGCAAAAATCCATCAGCTCATAAACGTGCCATTGGTTTTGTTATGAGTTGCTGTAGATCTATGAAATCATTGCTATTTATAGCCATTGTGTCTGATCAAGAATGTTCTGTGTGTGGGAAAGCGCTCTCCTAACTTCCCTCGTTGCTCATTTTTAACTATTTTAAATTGATGTGCCATCCAGTTACTGTTTCACCAACCAGTGGAGATAATTTCTTCCTGTTGACTCTGTCTAAACCACTCATAATTTTAAAGATCCGGTCACCTCTCAGCCTTTTTTCAACGGAAAACATCCCAGTTCCTCCAGTCACTCGCTGTGCTTAGGCTAAACCATTTATCCCTGATATCACACTAGTAACTATATTGTGCAAATGTTTCCATTAAAATATGGGGGGTGGCGGTAGATACCTTATTAATCTATCTCCAGCGTAAAGTATTTTCCTTCCAATATTAACCTTTTAATTCCATCTAGAGCAGAGATTTAATAATAACAATAATAATCCTTACATTTGAATAGCACCTTGTGTCTTTTGAGAGGGTGCTTCTCAGAATATACTGTACTGTAAAGTGAATTGACTGTATGTGTTAATAGCGAAACACGGCAGTAAAATGCACATAGCTGTGACCCACAGTCATGGATTTAGTGACCATTTAAAAAAATGTATTTATTGTTTTTGAAGAGATAATTGCCCCTGGATAAGTGATCTACCAATCGACTAAGATAGTAGTAAGTCAGTTCCTACTTACTGTTAGATAAACAGAAATGTGCAGAGTAAGGAGACGTGCCCAACGCTTCGCTTTGCTGGAATTCGAACCCAGGTCCGCTCACTTGTGAGGCAAACGCTCTAACAACTAGGCTACAGCATTCCATGTGATTTGGAAGGAGAATGTGAGGGGATTTGGGAGGAATTTTAGTGGGATTCATGAATGTGCAGATGTTCTAATCTTAGTAGAAAGTTTCAGTTTTTAAAAAAACAAAACCCTGTTAACTTTATCTTCTATATTGATCACTAAAACATTGATTTAGACTAGCATTTCACAGCACAAACGGAAGAAAAATAGCTAGGACATGAAGTAGAAAAAAAATCATGCTCTGAAGGTAGGCATGAAGAAAATATACATATGAATGTTTTTTGTAAAAAGAAATTCCCTGGCATTTATAAATATAAAGTAAATGCTGAAAAAAACATAATCAAATCATTGGAAGTGCCATTAGCTCCCCAAAATATGACTAACATCACATCTGCAGAATACAGTGTGAAGGCTATATCTGTGCTTTGTAGCCTGACATTTAAAATTTGTGTGTAAATAGGAAAAGCACAACACTTAATATTGAAATCCATTGGAGGTAGCCTTAGTTTCAGTCTCGTTTGTTCATTCTGGCATGAAGCCATCATTTTGACTTGCAGAGGATTTTTGAAACAATTTGTAAGATCTGTAGGCAAGTGAGATGGATTTACATCACTTCAGGTTATTATAAATTTGCACCATTTGTGGCTGATTGTTGGGCAAGACATCAGGAAATCTCCCTTCTCTTGAGCTGAAGACTATAAATTTAGAGTTGGTGGAAAACAGCAACGCACAGAATCTATCTCATTATTCAAGCCTCACTATTGATTGACCCTTTGAGGTACAATTAGAGGTACAAAGAATAGGCACTGGAGCTATCTGCAAAACTACTGAAGCTGGGAGCAAATTGTAAGTATTTATTCTGGGGGCCAGTTGACAAAAGAATTGTATTTATCATAAGCTAACATCTCAGAGTTCACAAAGACTTCACAAGTTCATCATGGTGTTGGGGGTAAATTTTGACTTGTTCAGCTAGGGATTCCCTTCAGGGCTTGGCCTCACAAAGTTGGGGGACAGTACTTTGAGTGAAGTAAAGCTCTGGTTACATAGTTGGGAGATGCTGAAGTACCAACTATTGGACAGTTTTCTGCTCGGTAAGTGGGCAACTGTGACTCGAGGTAATGTCAAACTAACATCTGTAGAATGCAGGAAAATGGGAAGTGAAAATATTTTTTTCCAAAAAATCAATCCTTGACAACCATCTCTGCAGGTAAAAGCAGAAGGTTGAAACTAAAGTTATCAGGCTACGCCTTCTTCACACATCCCTGAGGTTAAATTGAGAAATGAGTGTCATGAAAGTGAAAGGCTCTTGTTGCAGGTTTCCTGTCATTATGACAGGATGCTCTAAGCTTGACATTTAATGGTGCAGAATCGTGTCAAATTCTTGAGCTCAAGTCTTCATTTGGAATTCCATTATCCACAGTTCTTAAAAACATTCTGTGAAGACAGAATTGAAGAATTTTACATGATATAATTCTGCACCATTTTTAATGTGATAACCCATGCCCTACTGTCAGCAGCTATTTTGCCTCCGCTCTCTGCAATTAATTGTGGGGTTCCTCCAACTTGCTCCTGCCCTCGCCTCTTTCCAAGCCAATCTCAAGATGTGCCTTTTTAACGATGCGTTTGGTCATCTTTCCTCACCCACCACCTTTGTCTCTCACTCATGCCCTGTACTTTCAGATGTCCTCCCAGCATGAAAGGCGCTGCATAAATGTAAATTGTATTAAGATAAGGTAAGACTAAATGGATATTTGGACCTATTGGAGGGGCATAAGTTAGGGGCATATACAGTGAGGAAAGTGAAACAAGCAGAGATATTTTGGCAAATCATAGAACAATAAGGCTGGGACTTGATACAATGATTGATCATTGGGTTCTGACGAAGGGTCGTGGACCTGAAACGTTGACTCACTTTTCCTTTCTCCATAGATGCTGCCTGTCCTTCTGAGTGTTCCTGGCGTTTTCTGTTTTTTGTTTCAATGATTGATCAGTTTGGCTCAGTTGGCAGTGACTCACCACTGGTTGAGTTTGTCAAATTGCACCCGCATTATATTGTTGGTCAGGGCTCGCAGGATATTCCTAAGGGCGCTACATAAATGTAAATTGTTGTCTCTTGTTGGTCTGAATCCTGAAGTTTGTTAATTTAGTTTGGTGCTTGTACTTGATTATCTTAATTTTATGGTGAAAGACAGCCAACGAAATAAGCCAGAACTGAACATGAGAACAGCAACAATCTGGATTTATATAGCTCCTTTAACACAAGAGTATTTATGTCCAGGAGTATTTAAGCAACTTTTTCCTCAATATAATTGGCAATGGGTGCTGTTTTGAGGAGAGAGGAGGTCAGAGAGTTAGGGGGTATGGAGGAGTGGAGAGATTTGAAAACAAGAGTGAGGATCTTGAAATCGATCCTCTCCGGGACAGGGAGCCAATGACGTCTGGCAAGAACTGGGGTAATAGGGGAGCAAAGTCTGTTGCGGGTGAGAACACGAGCGGCAGAGTTCTGAAAGAGCTGGATTTTATGGATTGTGTTAAAGCCAGAATACAACTCATAAATGAGCATGGTTGTTTTGAGTCATTCCTGCGGTTATTTTTTAACATTCAGTAAATTTGTGTAATTTTGTTGTTGTTCATTCATATGTATTACAGGCATTAAAAAACACATAAACAGAACTTGATATAAGCAGATGAGACGCTCGATCTTTCAATAACTTGATGTGTTTCATTTCTTATTCTGACCTCAAAACCAACAGTAAAATAATTTCTTGCTTTTAGAAAAGGTGGGTGTATTAGAGACAGTATCTCACTCTCGCCAAGGGAAAATAACAGAAAAGGACCATTTAAGTATCTTAGCATTGAACAACAAACATGGAAGATTATAGGAAGTGTTCAGGGAGACTTCAATAAAAATCTATGTCTCTCAATATCAGGTTGCAAAGATTTTTGCATTTTCATTGTCATTTGAACACTGATAAGAGATGTGCTGTTTTATTTATTCTTCCACAGTAAAGGAACAATGATTTTCGAAGGTGGTTTGGTAGTGTCACAAATGTTATTCATAAGCATTGAAGTGATGAGCCTTTGTTAATATCAACAAAAACACTGCAAATTTTGTTGTACTGTACTTTGTGGGTACTTTCATATTTTCAACATGGTGAAACGCGGGAGGGCTCTGAAGTATATGATGTAATTCAGGGAGAACCTGTGAAATTTGCTAACGGTGAACGGGAGAGTTCCATTAAGCCCTGTAAACTCATATTTTTAATAATGAAGACAAGTGTGCTCAGATACTGTGAAGAAGCAATTGTGTAACATTCCTGGAAAATATTTACAGCAGAGTTCAGATATCTGGTGGCTTTAGTTGCTTTAGTTTACAAAATTAACAACGCTAGGCAGGTGTTGCTCATTACCAATGCATCAAGTGTAAGCCTGGCTCAGATGGTTGCACTCTTGCCTCTTGAGTCAGGAACTCCACTTGGAGACTTTGAATTCATTCCAGACTGAGACTCCATTAAATGTTGGATATGCATTGTATTAATAATAATAATAATACTTGCAATTGATTATCAATTTGATTATTGCATTATCACTGTTTCTGTCCTTTGCATGAGTTTTTAAATCAATCTCTTGTCTGCCTGTTCAGGTTGACATTAAAGATCCCATAATTTCTCAAAAAAATTAAAAATTTCAATCCACGACTGTTTGTGGGACACTGCTGTGCGCAATTGACTGCTGCGATTAGCCCACAAATATACAGGGAATTCACTTTACAATGTATTTTGCGAAGCCCTTTGAGACATCTAGAAGACATGAAAAGCGCTATATCAAATCCAAGTATTATTATTATTATGCCTCTATTCGAAAAAGAGTAAGGAGTTTTTCCAGGTATTTTTGCTGAAATGTACCCCCCCACCCCCACATCATAGTAATTGGTCATTCACTTAACTAGTTGACTGTGGGACTTTGCTGTATGCCATTATTTTAGCTGCCAACAATGTAAATAGTCACTGCATTTCACAGAAAATCACGTGAAGAACTTTGAGACATCCTCTTTACGTGAAAGCGTCTATATCAAAGCAGAGTATTACAGGATTATCAGCAGTCAAATTTCAACCAGATTTTATAGATTAGTGTGCGATATTGTAGCAACAATAACATGTATTTCTATAGTGCCCCTCATGTAGAGTAACATCACAACATCATGTGTTGTGTGTATATATAATCATTGCTTAACAGTAAATAAAAATTGTATTCAATTGTCGCTTTATTTTGTACTATAATACCTTGGATATTTGGATTGAAAATCCCCCACCTTGCCACATAAACACAGTCTGATTCCAGTGTATGATTTAAAACCTCCCACAAATGCTGCACTTTGAGCAAATAGTTTATGCCATTGTCAAATATTGTTAATTTTATAGTAAGAAGCTGTCGTGAAGAGTTACTATGCTAAATGATAGCTGTGAAAATGTTGTGAAATACGCTGTTTAAGGTTCCTCCTGCTCTTCCGTGACTTGCTTGTTGAGATCTCAATCGGGAGGTGACTGGAGTTGGACAGAGGCATACAGGCTCTTTTGGATTTACTGTTTCGCATTTGTTCCATTCTAAAGCTGGGAAACATTTACTCCATTTCTTGCACATTCAAAGTTGGATATTGAGCGATTGCAGAACACAAAACAAAGCGTAGCCATCAGGGACCAGCACTTTTGTTAAGATGCTGACGTGTTATTCCTTACAATACTCAGAAGCAGTGGATTTTGCCAGTCGTTGATCATACATGCAAAGTTAACTTTGTCTTTACCTTGGTGCCTGTTGTTCTGTGAAATACAACTAATATAATACAGTGAAGCTACAATAGTTTTGAAACAATGGGTGCAATTCACTTCAGTCATGTTGCACAGCCTGAGAGTATCATAGGAACCAGGAGGATGCAGTTCAGGCTGTCAAAATTGTTTCACCATTTTGGCAGAACACAGCTGATCTTTGAATGCAGTTTGCCTGCCTTTTCTTCGTATACCCCAATAATCCCTTAGTAAAGCTGGTCATTCACTTCATCGCTACTTATGGGACATTGTTGTGTGCAACTGGCTATCATATTTGCTGACAATGTGGCACACAGTCACTGCACTTCACAGATGTTCTATTTCCGCTCTCAAAGATTCAATCTAGAAATCCTCTCCACTTGCTCCCTTCCTCACCTCGTTTCATGGTCCATCTCAAGATGTACTTCTTTCACCATGCTTTCAGTTGAAGAAGTAGGTTTTCAGGTGGGATTTAAAGAGAGATAAATGGTGGGGCGGGTGGTGGCGGGTGGTGGGGGAGAGAGAGAACAGAGGAGGTAGAAGAGCTAAAAGCGGGAGAATTTAGAGGTTAGAGACACAATGGCTCTAATTGTGTGACACAACAACAACTTGCATTTATATAGCATCCTTCACGCAGAATAGCATCCCTTGGCATCTGGAGAAGGGTCACGGGATGCTCAGCAGGCCTTTTATTTGAATGAAGTGGGTGGGCCATTGAACACTAAGTTTGTGTCTCACTATGATGGATCACTGGCACAGAGGTGGTAAGATAACTTAAAAAGTGCAAGCCACATTTCTCTGCTCTATTTTTCACACACTTTACTGGACCCAAATGCTTTTTTTTAAAAAAACTGCAGTTCTCATGAGGAAGCACCTTCAGATATTGATGTATCGTGTTGAGTGTGTTGGAAGACCTTTGGCAAGATTGAGGTAGACATTGATGAATGTAGGTGAGGCTCCGCTGTCTAACTGCACATAAATAAGATAGATACAATTAGATTTTGTGGTTCAAGATCATCCTCTACTGTGGTCTGATTACACAATATTTAGTTAAAGTTCCTTATTGTGCTAAATCAACGCACAAACCACAGTATAAATCAGGTTTAAAGTGTGTAATTATGAAACGATTTGTACTGCAGCTCGCCTGCCAAATTTAGCAATAGCCCTAAATTGTCTGCCTGAGAACTTTGAAGAGAACATTTTCAATGCTGTTTAAGAGCCATCATATTCATGACTCTTTTAGTGACATGACACCTATTCAACACTTAGCTCTACTTAGCAGTGCTTTCTGTGTGCTTAGATGTACAGCATTCTCTCAGCCCCAGACCAATTGGAGTAAAAGCTGTATATATCAGGTTTTACTGTTGGAAGTGACAATAAGATGCCAAAATTGAATTTATTTATTGACACAGGAGGTAACGGTGAAGTGTTATTGAGCTTCCTGATGTAATAGTATTAATATTCTCAAAATTGGAAGAGCATCACCCTTACCCACACTTCTGTAGCACACGTCCTTGTTATTTTGATTTCTACAGTGAATTACTAATTTAGCTGAAAGCCTATTGCAACAATACTTAAGCAGTTAGGAAAAATTAACCTGTATCAACATGGTCTAAATCCAGTTTACATTCCCTATTAGCGGGTGAACAATCTAAGATCTGGTAGATTCTTCACATGACTAAGAAGAGCCAACATTGAAGAATCAAAGAGTGATGTTGCTATGAATGCTTGGTCACCATAAGCCAGTTATTCCTCTAGTCAGTTTTATGATGTCTTCTGCTCAAAGCACAAAACCCCAGAATAGTCTGCATACTCTTGACTTCCAGAAACGAAAATCACTGTGGATTGAAGTGGTTTGCTCCAAGCGTTTTAAACGCTCTGAGACTCCACCCAGTCTGAAGTGCGTGTTATAAATGCAAGTTGTTGTTGAAATATAGTAAATTGTCGTGGAATATCACAATTTCAACAGGAGTCACTCAACACAATCCCTGTCAAAAATATTGTGCTTTAGATCTCATTGTCTTAAACACTAAAATAACTCCATTCCATAAGAATGGAATAATGTAAGCTTATTCTTTTACCAGTGGATAAAATGTTTACTGATAGCCAGAAGAAATGTAAATGGGCAATGGGGGTAATTTTCCTCTGATTTTTCTGTCTCTTCAAGTTGGAAAGCATATGCTTTTGCTTTCATTTTTCATGAAACAGACAATCTAAGACCCCAAATTTCTCGTGGTTTTGAATCATGGATATTTACAGTAAAATTGAATAATATGTGTATTAACACACATATTGTCTATGTAACATTGGTGGAGACATAGTAATACACATCTTATATTTGATACAATATCTTTCACGTTTGGAGGAAGTCTCAAAAGGCTTCATATGATATACTGTAATATGTAGTGTTACAGTAGACAAACATCTAAAAAAATTAAATGCTGAACTTTCAGAGAAGTTGATCATAACAAATTGCTAAAAGTTAGATATAAAAATTGTCATAATGTTGTCAAAATATCATTAATTCATTGATTCATTCATTCTAATACAATGTTCTTAGATTTTTTTGTATTGCCTTCCATGTCTCCAAGTGCTCCATTTGATCTACTATAAAAGGAAGAGACTGTTTTGTTGGCAAAAATGGAAGTTAATCAGCATATAGCAGTGTCCCATAAATGGCCAATAATGTGAAAAATCAATTGTTTCTGGCAGTTGTTGGCTATGACACTGAGAAAAACTCCCTTTATAGCACGGACACAGCATTGGTCAAAGTCTCTAATGACATTCTAAACATCGTGATCGGGGCTCTCTCTGCCTCCTTGTCCTCCTTGACCTCTCTGCTGCCTTCAACATTGTCAACCACTCCTTCCCCCACACTGCCGCTCTTCCCAACTTAGTCTTCATGAATCTGCCCTCACCTGGTCCGACTTTTACCGCTCTCACCATCTCCACTTTGTTACCACCAATGGCTTTTCTTCCAACCTCTGCAATGTCACCTGTGGCATCCTCCAGGGCTCTGTCCTTGGCCCCTGATTTTTCAATATCTACATGCTCTTTGGTGACATCATCTGCAGACATGGTGTCAACTTCCATGTGTATGGGGATGACACCTGACTCTTATCTTTCTGCCTCTACCCTCGACTCCAGGACCACTGCTGTTTGGACAGACTGTCTATTAGACGTCAAGTCCTGGATGAGAGCTAACAACAACAACAAAAGTACACTTGTCTAGTGGCTTTCACATCAGGAGGACATCCGAAGGTGCTGCACAGTTATTGTTTCAGGCCTGTGTTTGGACGGGGAGGATGGAGGGAAAAGGGGGGATTTGGGGTGACTGATGGAACCGTTGAAGAGGAGGGTCTTGAGGCGGGACTTGAAAGAGGCTAGGGAGGGAGTGAGGTGGAGGGACTGTGGAATTGAGTTCCAGAGGTTAGAGGCAGAGTGGCTGATGGCTGAATGTTAACAAGACCTAAGCCCTTCTGATTGGCTCGTGGAGGGCGAACCTTCAGCCACTCTAACTTCTGGAATTCCATCCTGCTGTCCCTCCGCATCACCTCTTCCAAAGCCTCCTTCAAGTCCCACATCAAGATCCTCCTCTTCGACAGTCTCATCAGTCACCCCAAATCCTTTATTAAAATTTTTTTTATAATTGGGAATTGAGCTCCTTATAGATAGTGTTATACCAGCTTCAAGGAAACATTTTCAAAGATGAAGTTTAGATTGTGTTTTCTTATTCTCTGTGGCACATTTTGTTCCTTTCTCTGAACCTAGTCAGTGATTTTCAGCTCAGTCTCTGCCTTGCAGTCACTTTCACAGATAATCACAGAGAGATTTCAGGCCAAAGCTCCTAGTCATGGGGTTCAGTAGCGTGTAAGATAACACTGAAGTCCACAATGTTTTTGCTTTGTAGATTCGTGCTCTTTAAGTAACATTAAGAACTCAGGATCACTGTTCCTTTTTGAAATCTAGTTGTGCTGCTGAACTTCTATTAAGTGAACCTGGGGCTATGTTCAGACCAGCGGGTGATCACACACTGAAACTGAAGAAGGATTTCTGTTTTCCTTTCAAGAAGAAATTCACCACATAAGGGAAACCAGTCAGATCAAACCAACATTGAGAATCCATTAACTTCCCATTTAGCTTTTCTCACTTTTCATCTGTGTTACTTAAAATCAATGTTGTTTTCACCAATCCATTCAGTGGCAGCTGATGGTAAGAATGCTTTTATCTGTTTACATGGTAAATTGGTAACCTTAGCTTCCCGTCATTTTTGCTGATCAGTTTAATGGTTATCATTTTTTTATTGTACGTTTGTATCAATAGGCTGTGAGTCTCTGGCAGACTAGCAGTACTGTAATATAAATAAATCAAGTTTTCTTAGTAATGCTAGTGCTGACATTTGATTTTTACACATGCATTACTGTACATCAGTGACATTTGAGATCTCTTTAATCCAGTGCAATGTTTATACTGTATTATCTTTTATTTTTACTTCTAACACCATCTGGTGGGTTGTTCCAGTAGATTATATTTTCAAAGATGCAAGAGGTAATAATAATAATCATCCTTGCATTTGATATGGCACCCTATCACGTTGTTGAAGAATCTGTAAGTCATTCCAGGGTGTACTGCAAAGCGTTGTGATGGCAAATGTACCTGCTATTGGTAAATCCTCTGCAGTACATATTGAGCTGGAAAACACGTGATCTTTCCAATGGAGTTTAATGGCTTTCTCTGCATGCATTTATGTCACCCCACCCCCCATCCTACATTCATATCCTCTCCCAAAAACATTGTCCTTGCTCCCACTAACTGTTTCATTTGGTACCAATTATCTTTAGAAAAATTCTTCTTTGTCCTCCCCTTCATACAATTGATTTTGCGAACCAGTTATTTTTAAGAGCTGTGGAAAACCACCTTCCACATTGAGAGAGAATGTAAGAATTTTCAACAGTTCTGCATGATCTTAAATGTCAAATCAAGACAATGGTTTTATATGCATTCATTAAATCATCAAGCTTGAAGCAGCTTGTCATTTCAAATATGCATATTAACTAACACAGCTCTTTCACACTATTTGGCTCAGGGATCCTTCATTTGAGCAGAGTAAGAGTTAATAATGAATAATCATTTGTAGATGTTTGATTGTTGAAAATGGCCCCAGAGTGAAACTCCTCCTTTACCTTTGCTACTTTTAGCCGTATTACAATGTGATGAATATAATGGAGCTCCTATGGCTCAGTGGTTAGAGCACTTGTCTTGCAAGCTGGGGAGACCAAGCTGGGGAGACCTGTGTTCGAATCCAGGCAGGTCAGGGCGAAACCTTGGGCAAGTTTCCTTACTCCACACGCCTAATAACAACAACAACAATTTACATTTATAGAGCGCCTTTCACGTCGGGAGGACGTCCCAAGGCGCTAAACAAGAGGCGTGTGACCCGAGCTGGGAGGGGAGTGTTTGGGAAGGGGTGAAACACAAAGGGGAGGTAAAAGAGTTCGGGGTGGAACAAAAGGCACGATCGAAGAGGAAAGTCTTCAAATCGGCCTTGAAAGAGGAAAGGGAAGAGGCGAAACGGAGGGATTGAGGGATGGCATTCCATAAGGTGGGAGCGGAGAAACTGAAGGCCCGGCCTCCGATGGTGGGGCGGTTCGGGCGGGGGGCTTGGAGCAGGCCAAGTCCTGTTGAACGGAGGGTGCGGGTGGGCGTGTAGGGGGAGAGTAGATCGGCTAGGTAGGATGGGGCAAGGCCGTGTAAGGCCTTGTAGGTGAGGACGAGGATCTTAAATTCGATCCTCTGGAGGATGGGGAGCCAGTGGAGACGGGCGAGGGTGGGGGTTTTGTGGTCACGGAGGCGGGTGCGGGATAGTACACGGGCTGCAGAGTTTTGGATGGCCTGCAGCCAATGAATGGAGGAACTGGGGAGGCCGACTAGGAGAGAGTTTCCGTAATCCAGCCGTGAGGTGATGTACGCGTGCACGAGTGTTTCGGCAGCGCGGGGGGTAAGATAATTACGGAGCCTGGCAATGTTGCGCAGATGGAAATAGGCGGTGCCGGTCAAGGCGCGTATGTGGGGGAGGAAGGAAAGTTTTTGATCGAACATGATGCCGAGGTTCCTGACTGGCTTTGTGAGGTGGAGAGTGCAGCCTTGGATGTTGAGGCTGGCAGCGCCCGATGTGCGGAGGCGCTGGCTTGAGCCAATCAGGAGGGCCTCGGTCTTACTCACGTTCAATTGCAAAAAGTTGTCCCTCGTCCACGATTCGATGTCGGACAGACATGCTGTCAGAACATCGATCGTCTGGGGGTTGAGGGACGAGGCAGAAAGGTACAACTGGGTGTCATCCGCATACATGTGGAAATTTACCCCATGTCTGCGGATGACGTTGCCCAGGGGGAGCGTGTAAAGGGTGAAAAGAAAGGGACCGAGGACAGAGCCCAGAGGGACGCCGTGGGAAACTGTGCGGGGGTTTGATGAAAAGCCATTGGAAGAAACAAAATGTAAACGATGGGTCAAATAAGAGTGGAACCAGTCAAGGACTGTGCCTTGAAGGTTGAGGTAGGAGGAAAGACGTTGAAGGAGGATGGTGTGATCGACTGTGTCGAACGCAGCAGACAGGTCAAGGAGGACGAGGAGGCAGAGGGAACCCTGGTCACAGGCGGTTAGGATGTCATTTGTGACCTTGACCAGGGCAGTTTCTGTACTGTGGATAGGGCGGAAACCTGATTGGAGGGGTTCAAAAAGTGAATGAGTTGAAGGGAAAGAGCGAAGCTGGGAGGCAATCACTCTTTCAAGGATCTTGGATAGAAACGGGAGGTTGGAGATGGGTCGATAACTTGATGGTTGCGACGCATCAAGGGAGGGTTTCTTCAGGATAGGGGTGATGGTGGCTGTTTTAAAGGAGGTAGGGACGGTTCCTGAAGAGAGGGAAAGGTTAATGGTGTCAGAAATGAGTGGGGCTAACAAATGGAGCCGGATGCGGAAGAGGGGGGTGGGGATGGGGTCCAATGAGCACGTGTTGGGTTTCATGGAGGTGATTGTTTTTGTGATTGAAAGCGGGGTGGTGGGGTTGAAAGTGTGAAATAATAATCCCTCCAAAAATACACAATAATAAAATTGGTCATTTCAATCCACGACTGTGTGTGGGACACTGCTGTGCGCAATTGTCTGCTGCAATTCGCCCACAAATATATACAGTCAATTCACCTTACAGTATATTCTGTGAAGCGCTTTGGGATGTTGATAAAAAAATGTGGAAAGCGCTGTATCAAATGCAAGGATTATTTTTTATTATTATGATGTGACAACTCAGACTCATGCTGATCTGAATGGCTTGGTTTGTGAGATTCAGCATAACCCAGTCATGACTTTCATTTGTGAGGTACTTTTGGCAAGTCTCAGCTCTGGACAGAGTTACCACATCTTATTCTTGGTTGTAACATGTCAAGTGACTGTAACACTTGTGTATAAAATTATTGGATTTCTCCATGTGATCCCACAATAGAAACTGATATCAGCAAGCAAATTGGACTGACAAATCGATAATCTTTCACTGAACATTTACAGTGAATGGTAACTAATAATACGTGATACGTGACACCAGGAAAGAGTATTCAGCCAAGCAAGCTGTTTCGGTCTTTTGACTATGGCAAATCATGAATGATTATCGACTTTCCTCTTCCAATCCCCCTCAAAATTGATGCTCACAGAATGCCAAAGGCATGAAAGAAGAGCTCCAGGGTGTTCTATTCCCACATCACTACTGTACCAACTTTCTTCAATCAACAGGCAACATTCTCCTTGGCCCCACCATGCACAAAAACAGTTGGATTCCTCAATGTATCATTTTGTAATCTTAGTCCATCAACATTTAAAAAACTCAAGACCATTCCCATCAAATTTATTTTCTTCCTTTTCACAACTTGGAGCTCGACCCCAGAGTTACCCTTGTTGCTCTGAACCCTCTTTAATGCAACAGTGTGTTTTGAGGTTAGGAAATCCCAAAACACACATAGCAGAGGAGACATCCCAACTGGTGGGTACATTTAAACAGCATCAGTGGATTCCATGGATTCTTAAATTATGGCCACAATTTTGAAGCTAGTTTTCTACAAAGTTGTTTTCATAACAGCAGAGAAGACAACTTTAAAGTTAAGATTTAATTTGACAATTAGCCAAATTCTGGAAGATTAAGAGTTAGAGTAAAAATAATAATATTAATCCTTGCATTTGATATAGCGGTTTTCACATCTAGACGTCTCAAAGCGCTTCACAGAATATACTGTAAAGTGAATTGACTTTATATTTGTAGGCAAAATGCCAATTGTGCACAGCAGTGTCCCACAATTTGATTTTGCGCTTTGCACATCTTCTAGGCGTCTCAAAGTGCTGCACAGAATATACTGTAAAGTGAATTGACTGTACATTTGTGGGCAAAATGCCAATTGTGAAATGACCAATATTATTATTGTATTTTTGGAGGAATTATTAAAAATCATTTTGAAAGTTATTAATTAAGAAAGGCTCATCTCTAGACTTCGAGAAATGGTTGAGTACTTGAGACAAGACAAGACCCAGGAATTTCTCCCTTATCAGTCTGACGCCTTGCTACTAAAGCACTTGCCTCTGATTCCAGTGCAGGGCAAAACGATGGGCATGTTTCCTTACTCCACATGCCTCTGTTTACCGAGTAGTAAGTAGGAACCCAGTTGTTAGTTGATTCACAGATCGCTAACGATTCCTTTAGAACATAAGAATAAGGAGCAGGAGTAGACCATTCAGCCCCTTGAACCTGCCCCGCCATTCAATAAGATCATGGCTGATCTTCTAATCTAATTCCACCTGCCTCCTTATCCCCATATCCCCGAATCCCTTTACAAAAAAAGCTCCTGCAGCTCAGTAGTTAGAGCACTCGCCTTATAAGTGTGAGACCTGTATTCAATTCCAGGCAGATCAAGCTGAAACCTTGGGCAAGTTTCCTTATTTCACATGCCTAATAATAATCCGTCAAAAAAAACACAATAATAAAAATTGTTCATTTTCAATCCTCGATTGTTTGTGGGACACTGCTGTGCGCAATTGGCTGCCATGTTTCACCCACAAATATACAGTCAATTCACTTTACAGTATATTCTGTGAAGCGATTTGAGACGTTGATAAGATGCGAAAAGCGCTATATCAAATGCAAGGATTATTATTATTATTATTAATTGGTCGCTCAATCCATGTGTGACCCTGGTGTGTGCAATTGTCTGCTGCAATTCACCTATAAAATATAGTCAATTCATAATACAGTATATTCTGTGAAGCACTTTGAGACAACTCAAAGACATGGTAAGGCATTATATGAAATGCAAACATTATTATTAGTTGTGGGAATAATTGCCGATATTGCTCACTATTCATTCAGTCGGTCTTTCTGTTTTATAAGAATGAAGTTATAGTAAATTTGTGATTGTTACAAACCAAGGCCAACAATGTGAGATTAAATTACTTCTGGTCATAATTAAATGCTGAATGAAATTATGATCTTCTACTTTAAAGCCTTTCTCCATTTGTCAATTACTTCCTCGCAAAATTCTTGTCACCCGAATGATCAGGACAACTCGATTCTTGAAGTCAATGTTACTCACTATCCATGTGAAGTGATAGTTTGAGTCTTGCAACATCTGTCACCAGCTCGGGAGCCAAATCTTTCAAAATAATGAATTATCACCATATCACCCCTATCCTCTCTCGACTCCACTGGCTTCACGTTACATAGCGGATACAGTTCAAGATCCTGGTCCTAACCTTCAAAGTCCTGCATGGCCTTGTTACCCCTACCTTTGCGACCTCCTAACCACCTATCAACCTGTCCGGTCTCTGTGCTTAGCAGGCTCTGGTCTACTTCACGTCCCCTGTCTCGCAGGTCCCACCGTTGGTGGGTGGGCTTTCAGCCATTCTGCTCCCACCCTATGGAACTCCATCTGTCTGTTCAGGGCTTTGGGATATCCTCCTGACTTGAAAGGTGCTATACAAATGTCATCTTGTTGTTCGCTTTGAGGTGCATTCTCCCACATAAGGAAAACATCTCAAAGTGCTTGACAGAATTTTACTATGAAGTATTGTGACTTTCTATGTGTGGACAACCAGGGCAGCCAGTTTGTGTTACAGCAGTGTCCCATAAACTCACAAACAGCCATGAAGTGAATGATATTTTTTTTATGTGGATGATTGTCGGACAGGACACAAGAATAAATACTTCTTTTTTGAATAGTGCAATGGGATGTTTTACGTCCAACTGAACAGGCAGACAGGACCTTGGTTTAATGTTTCATCCAAATGACAGCACCACCAATAATGCACACCTCCCCCTCACCCAATATGTAATGTCAAATTAGACTTATGTTATTTCAAGTCCCAATGTGGTGCTTGAATCCAAGACCTTCTGACTCAGAGATAAGAGTTCTACCACTGAGCTAGATTGAAGTAATAAAACATGAGTGTTCTCCTGATAATACTTTGTTAACTATAATAAAAAGCCTGAAACACAAACTACATACAGTATTTAATTGCATGGCTTCCTAGCTGTCGAGTTTGCTCACAAAATGCACAGTGATTACACCTCACAGACAAATCTTGTGAAGCACTTTGAGATTTCTCCATGATGTGATAAGGCGCTATATCAAATGCATGATTATTATATAAGGATAAAAATAAAGGTTGATCACTAATCTTCCAGAAGCTCATCTGCAGTGCCTTTATAGTGGATGCTCTTGTGTGATTTAGATTTGGGGGGTTGCCTTTTGGGGTACCATAGTGACGTTTAGATAATATGTGACACTGAAAATGTGGCAACAAGTTAGTTTACCCTTTTCTCAGTCAAATAGACAAGACAATGTAAGTTTTGCCCTGTTTAAATAGCTTGAGGCAATACACAGCAATGCTTAAATATAAGGTAGCCAGCAGATCTAACGGGGAGTTTTGAAAGAACTTGCACAGAGGGTGGTGAGAATCTGAAACTCGCTGCTGGAAACTATGGTTGAAGCAATACTGTATACATGAGCACAAGAGAATAGAATAGGCTGGAGGGGAGGGGTAGAAGGAACTGCAAGTTGATGTGGAGGATAAAAACTGCCATGGACTAGTTATGCAGAGTGGCTTATTTTTATTGTTCTGCGTACCTTTTACATTCAGCGATTCTAATGGTAAATGATTATTATCAAAGGGATTTGGATTTAGCAAAAACTATTGAACATCATATGTTAAAAAAAATCTCTGGAAGCTATGTTCTCGGTGAATCTTAATTTTCATTAAAATTTGAATGTTTCTTTCATTTTTCAATTTCTCTAACTTTCTGATGATGAGATGAGCACAATATCCAAATTTTACAGTACATCACATTCCCTGACTCAAGAAAGTGTATATTTTGGGTTTGTTAATTAACCTTGTCATTTATGCAGTGTGTAATACTATCAGAACCAGACAACGATGTTCCTTAGTTGACCCTCACTCTCACTGTCAAATGTTGTGCAAAACTCATGTTCAGATCAAGTGATCCAGTAACATGAGCAGTGGCACCCTGGAGTCCACAGTTAGTTGAGGTGGTGACAATTCTCAAACCTTTGGGTTATCTTTACCAGTCACTGACACAACCCTGGAGTTAGCAGTTTGCTCTTAATTAGCTTCCAGAGCCCAGACCACACTTCGCATTTTACCCTGATTTCAGTTCCCTTGTGCCCTCCGTTCCACCATTGGTTGCCGCGATTTAAGAAATTCTGGAACATTCTTACTCATCCAACCACCTTGTCCCCTTCTTTTCCCTTCTACTGGTCATACTTGGAAACTTTCCAATTCAAACTTGAAAATATAATAATAAATTGGTCATTTCAATCCACGATTGTTTGTAGGATACTGCTGAGCAAAATTGGCTGCCGTATTTCGCCCACAAATATAAAGTCAATTCATTTTACAGTATATTCTGTGAAGCGCTTTGAAATGTCTGGAAGATGAGAAAAGCGCTACATCAAATGCATGCATGTATTTATTCTGCCTCCATATCATGTTCCGCCATTGATTAATGCTGTGACACTAACCTGCATGAGGGATGCTATATAACAACAACAAAATTATGCTTGTATAGCGCCTTTCATGTCAGGGGGACGTTTCAAGGCGCTGAATAAATGCTAATTGTTGTTGAATTAGGTACGTCAGATCCTCCCCATAATATGCCTACTTTATATGTCCTAGTACCGAAAAAATAGGTCCCAGAATTGTTGCATTTGGTACAGCTCCTTATCGCATTGTTGAGTCATCTCAAAGTGCTTCACAGGATATCATTTAAAGTAGATTTAATAGATATTTTGTGGGTGAACACAGGAGCAGATATATGCACAGTAATGCCCCACAAACAATGAGATGCTATCTAACATGAGGGCTGCTTGCTATGTGCAAAGCATTGCTTTATAATTGTGTTATTTTTCCCTCTCATTTTCTGCTCCGTTTCCACTGGAAAACTTTAGAGCAAAGAGTAAACCTAATGAACAGATAATACAGAGAGACAGACGCACCTTTCAGCATATAAAATTGTCAGATTATCAGCAAAATAAATGATTGGCATTTGTAAGAGAGAAGATTTAAGAGAGTTTAGAATTTTGGATCAAATGAATTGGATTTGTCTATTTCAGTTTTGTAACAGTCTTGTGTTCTTATGAACAATTACCCAGTTCGTCAAGTCTGTTTATCAATATCACAGTCATATCTTTCTTGCAACTAGAAACTAGCACAGAAAATGTTTTGAGTAGTTTCTTGGGAGAGTTTCATTTTTCCTCTTTAAGGGGAGAGTGCATAATATTACAGCATATTGCTTATAATTTCCTAGATGGATGTTTACTGTGTGCATAGTGCATGAAATGCTCATGCATTATCTGGGATAGATGCCGGGCCCTGGGGCTTGATGGAGTATTTGCAATTTAATAATAAAATCCTTGAAACCCCAGAGTGCACTCATCACTCAGTGGCATTGGGCAGAAGATGCAGACTTGAAATATTGGAACTATTAGGTCTAATGTTGCTGAATTGAAGTTTCATCACTTCAAATCTTGTCTGCAGGTTCTCATTTTAAACGAGCAATTGGAAATAATATGAAAACGTGGCACTGAGCAAATTTTGTCCACATATTCATTTTTACATTTTCATTATTGATTTAGCACACACAGCTACCGGGACAATGCTAATGCCAGGCAAATACTTTTCAAAAGCCAGCACCATGGTAACAGTTCTTAACTTTTGTGTGTTTTTTTGTCACTTATTAAGGCTAATCGTTGTAAAAGATGCTGCACAGCAAGTACCCTTCTGCTCTTTTGCCTTCAAGGACTTTGGATATGAAATCAGTCCAGTGAATAGAGTTGGAGGCCTTTACTGACTGTCCAAGGCTGCACCAGCTGAATGCATTCTGGCTTCTAACCTATTTACTCACCGCCAGCATTCCATCCATAACATTGTCACAAACTTGCTGCATCTAATGGGAAATCTCACAGCCCTATAACTAAAGATGGTGACAGCACAACACTAAGGCAGCATTCGTAAATTGAGGAGATGCGCAAAGTTTTAGCTAACTAGGGATGACATAAAATTCAAACATTTTTAAAAAGTGTTCTTCAAATTTAAAGAGATATTGGGTTGTATTATGCATCAGTTGTAAATTATGTGCAAACAAAAGTGTATTTATATATATGCATAATATGCAGGGAAATATTACAAGTGCATTAAGTTAAGCAATATATCACCAATATAGAGAATCTGCTGTTAATTATTGTTGGTTGTTTATTATATAATATGTTTCACAAGATTGGTTTGGATGTAGAGGATCCTTAAGCCCATTTCATCTGATCTTTCCTGAATACTCATCCTACCATCAGCACAATAAACTGTGTTTTAAAGCAGTCTTGTGTCCTGTCCTTAACCACACTTCCTGGCAACCTGTTTGAGTAATGAATTTGCCCTTTTTTTAAATTTGGGCAGTATGGAAAGAACTCGTTATCATTTGTGTCACAATAAAGTGTGAAAGTGAGCTTTTTAATGGAATGTGTATGATTTAGGGCCCATCGATATATCGATATATTGGTTATAGCCGAAATAATTTTTATAGCGATATGCCGATATCGGAATTTAAAATATATCGATATATCGAAAAATTCGATATAAAAAAATATCGGTACCTTGTCGCTGGCATTGCAACCTCCTGGGCCTAGAGCATGGAATGCGCGTGCACATCCGAATGCGTGTGCACCCTGAATGCGCACATTGAACTACAAGACCCAGAATGCTCATCTCTACACAATGCACAGACCGAGGTGCAAGCCGCCATATTGTATTCATAGTCCTCGAATACAATATACAGGTATACAAGGGGTGGGGGGAGAGGGAGGGAGAGATGTGGGGAGGAGAGGGAGGGAGAGACGGGGGGGGGAGATGGAGGTAGAGACGGGGGTGGGGGAGAGGGAGTGAGAGACGGGGGGTGGGGGGGGAGAGGAATGGAGAGACAGGGGTGTGGGGGAGAGTGAGGGAGAGACAGACAGAGAGACACAGAGAGAGAGAGAGATGGAGAGAGTGAGCGTGAGAGACACAGAGAGAGAGAGATATTTACCTCCTGAGCAGATAGGCCCCGAATGCGCACGCACCTCCGAATGCGAGTGCACCTCCGAATGTGCTGCATGCATGCGCAGTATAAAAAGCCCGAAAATATAGATATATCGGTATATATCGATATGAGCCAACCGATATATCCATATCGGAAATTTTCCATATCGTCAGGCCCCAGTATGATTGTGTTGTGCTTGTTTGAGCCAAATAATGATTTGGCAAAAACTTTTTCGGCAACATCGCTCCTTTATAACCATGACAACCAAAAGTTCTGTTTGTGCAACAGACGTTAGCAAACAATTAAACTGTGAAACCATAGCGGTGTCTGAAAAAATAATCTCTGATATTGTTATCCCGAAGCAAGGAGATTGTTACTGATTTAATGGTTTGTCAGTTAGAACGACATTGGGTAAGGTGTTGATATGTTAGTCCAGCCGATAACAGAAAAAAACCAACAACAAAATTACATTTATATAGCACATTTCATACCTAAATTCTAAAATGAAATACCTCTGTTCTTCCATCATGGATTTGTATCAAATGCAAAGATTATGATTATCTTTGAACCAATATTCCCAATATATAGCACGGGCATACAAACATTTGTAAGATTAAGATCAGAATTTGAACTGCAAAATGCCTGCACCCATCATAATAATATTCCTTGCATTTGATATCGTGCTTTTCATGTCTTCTAGACACCTCAAACGCTTCACGGAATATACTGCAAAGTGAATTGATTCTATATTTGTGGGCAAACTCGGCAGCCAATTGCACACAGCAGTGTTCCACAAACAGTCGTGGATTGAGTGACCAAATAATTTTATTTTCAAAATCTTTTTGTGAAATTATATGTTTTTTTTTCATTCCTGTTAAAAAAAAATCACGTAATCAACATAACAACCTTAACTTGGCTTCGTTATCAGGTGAACTCTATAGACCAGCATTAGCTTACTCTATGAATTCTATCATTTGTGAACTGATCTCAGAGCCAAGGCTGATACACTGCTGTCAGGTTTTGACACAAGCGCAGCTCTAGGTTGTTGGTTGTTGTTGCAGGACCTAACATAACTGATTGGGGGGGCAGGAATAATGGAGAACATGTTCCTTGAACTTAAACTGTTTCTGCTTTCAACCATTAATTTTGTAATTAGGTAAAAGTCAGTTCTGGTTGTACAGTTGTCTACCTTGCATCAGCTCTTTACTGCGCACAGAAATCATTCTGCTCTAATGTCTTCTTTAGCACTAGTGTGGGTCCATGAGGAGAGTGTTTACAGTAAAGGAATGGACATGGAGGAAGATTAAACACCTTCTAGGAGTCGGATGAAAAAAAATTATTACTTTATAGACAATAGTTAACAGTTTCTCGATCTTGACAATGCTCACAAACTGAGACTCTCTTGTGTGCTCGCAGACTGAGATCTCCTCTATTAAATGCCTGAGCCCCAAGCTTTTGAAATCATATTTCTGGATATAGTGGACTAACTGGTGGATATGGTGGCCTTAAGCTATTAACCTGTCCACCGACCCCACCTCCCCTCCCCCATCATTCCCCCTCACCTCACTTGAATACATGGGTATTTACTAACCACCCATCAAGATTGGCTGGATGATGCACAATGTGAGGATGTGCACCTCCCCATATCTGTGGAGTCCTGTAGCTCAGTGGTTAGAGCACTCGCCTTCCAAGCATGAGACCTGTGTTCGAATCGAGGCAGGTCAGAGCGAAACCTTGGGCAAGTTTCCTTACTCCACACCCCAAACAATAATCCCTCAAAAAACAATAATAGAATTGGTCATTTCAATCCACGATTGTTTGTGGGACATTGCTGTGTGTAATTAGCTGCCGCATTTCGCCCACAAGTATACAGTCAATTCACTTTACAGCATATTTTGTGAAGCGCTTTGAGACATCAGACACAACTCTGTTAATAAAAACAAAGGTTGCTGGGGAAACTCAGCAGGTCAAGCAGCATCCATGGAGAGAGGAAAAAGAGTCAACATTTCGGGTCTACAACCCTTCGTCTTGACGTTGACTCTTTTTCCTTTCTCCATGGATGCTGCTTGACCTGCTGAGTTTCCCCAGCAACCTTTGTTTTTGTTTCAGATTCCCAGCATCTGTAGTATTTGGCGTTTTGTTTATGTTTGAATCACTGACAACTCTGTTAATGTTTGTGTATCGGAATTTTACCCCTGCAATGGTTGTCATGTCAGTGTAATGCACAGTATCCACGTCTTGTCACAGAGAAATATCTGCCTCATCTGTTATCATCTGATAACGGTTTTCGTACATTCTTCTGAACTTTACATTTTGAGGTCGTCTTTTCATCCCTCAGATTATTGAGGAATGTTTCACTTTTTGCTAGCACAGAAAACGCTCTGTGACAATCAGACACAGGTATCAATATTTGCATTGTGCATTTGCAGCGGGAATAAAAAGGACCCTAATATTAGCAATAAACATGTGATTGTTTGTGAAAATCCCATATCTCAGTGATACAACAACAAGTTGCGTTTACATAGCACTTTCAATGCCAGACGGCATCTCAGAGGTTTTAGTGATCATGTCAAATTCCCATGTTGGGCTCCTGCTATAATTTAGTATTTTTGAAACTGAACATTTTAAGGACAGCAATTTACCTGCAGCAATGTCATTACAGAAATATTCTGGTGAAGATCTGTCACTGGCATTTTGTTTACTACCAGGAACCTCTTCGTTTTGGGGCTTCGGGCAAGGAGAATGATGGAATTCCTTTCACTTTATCCGATAATCTCTCTGAATTTAATCTCTGAAATGTGGCAGCTTCAGGTACTACACTGATGTATTACTGTCATCAATGTAACACTGCATTGTGCAGTTTGAATTGTATACCATACATTCCTTTGTTTTACGTACAAAGTGCATCACTTGAAAAAAATTGTGGATGAATAATCTTCCATGATCTTTGCATTTGATATGGCGCTTTTTCACTTTCGGGGTACATCCCAATGTGATTCACAGGATTTAGTATATGTAGTAGTGGGTATTTTGTAGGCCAACATTTGTGTCTTTCAATATCAGCTCTCACACTATTTTTCACTTTCACTGTCTGCCATGTTCCTTTTACTCATTTAGCTTTTAGACAACAAGAAGTTGCATTTATTTAGCACCTTTCACATCAGGAGGACATCCCAAAGTACTTTGTCATTCAAGGATTTGCACCTGAGCTCGTGTTTGAAATCAAGGAGTGGAGGGCAAGGGGATTGAAAAGATAACCGAAGACACAATCAAATAGGAATGCCTTGCAAGAGGCCAAGAAGTAGGCAAGAGAAGGGGCAAATTGAAGGATCTCCAGGATGGAGATCCTTCAATCTGGGAGGAGAAAGGCTGAAGGCCTGACCACTGATAGTGGGGTAGGTAAAGTGTTGGTCACGGAACAGGCCGGGGTCAGCCAAGCAGTGGGAGTTGACAGGTTGGTAAAGTTTTAACAGGTTGAATCGGTAGAGAGAGGCAAGACTGTGGAGAGCTTTAAAAATTAGGGTGAGGATCTTAAACTCGATCCTCTGGGGAATGGAGAGTCAGTGAAGCCAGGTGAGGATAGGGGTGATACGCATATCATGCCAGGTTTGGATGAGGACACGAGCCACATTTCCGGATTGTTGGTCAGAACACTGAGAGAAACTTCTCATTTTCAATTGTGCAATGAGATCTTTAACATCCAGCTGAACAGGCAGACAGAAGCTAGTTTTATCATCTGATGATCAACAGCTCTGACCAAATCACCCAGGATTGTACTTGGGTGTCAGTTAAGACCACATGAAGTCCTGCGATAGAGCTTGTTGATTTCAGCCTATTCCAGATCTTATTATTTTTAAGAAGCGCTTATTTTGAAAGTGGACAGTGGGAACTGGAAGGCAAAGAAAATCAAGCAAATATCAGGTTTTAGCTGTTGATTGGAGATGTTTAAAGGTTAGAGATGATAGAACAGGGAAGACTAGGCAGTACACAAAAATTAATCTGGCCTGTGTGGCACTCAGAAGGTTAAAAGCATCATCATGTTTCTTCTTTGTCTTCCTGCATGAAAAATAAGTTCCACGACTACCTCATGACATTGGATCCTGACATTTTCCTTGAAGCCTTTTATTTTTTTTGGAAAAAAAATCTGTGGTGCAACATGTTTCATTCCTGCTTGGAATACTAACGCTTGCCTTTGGCTTTTGCAAGTGATAACTGCAGTCCATTCTTACATTCAAACATTTATTTTATGGAATTCCATCCCCCAATCCCTCCGTCTCGTTTCTTCCCTTTCCTCTTTCAAGGCCGGTTTGAAGACTTTCCTCTTCGACCGTGCCTTTTGTTCCACCCAGAATTTTTCGACGTCCCCTACGTGTTTCACCCCTCCCCGTACACTCCCCTCCCAGCTCGGGTCACACGCCTCCTGTGCAGCGCCTTGGGACGTCCTCCCGACGTGAAAGGCGCTTTATAAGTGTAATTTGTTGTTGTTGTTGTTATTTTGGGATTGGATGGCACTGTTGTAAAATGGTGCATTTTGGAGTGCAAGAAAATGCAATGTTAGGGGGTGTAGGGGAGGTTGAGATCACATCCTTTGATCAGGTTAGATTAATGGGGATTTAATGTTGCCTGGGCTGCAGCACTGTTTCATGCTGGAGTCGAATAAACTCTAAAACAGTATCAATTCAAATTGGGGTGCTTTGGATACATTTCAGAGCATCCAAAATCCAGCTTCTTTTTAGTTTGGCTTATTTTCTCTTCAGGGAAAACTTTCTGTGCTTGTAAAGTGGGTCATTTAATGCATGTCAGACATTATATAAGCAGTGATGGGCCAAATTGATTTATGCACCTCCAATTTCTTGTGTGTGTTTGAACATTGCCAACTGTAATTAGGCCTATAGGATTTTGTTTTTTAAAGAAGTCTTTGTATTTGATATCATCCCACATCCTGGTCAATCTTTTCATGACTCGTCACACAAATAAATATTTTGAGGTGAAGTGAATGGCATGCAATCAAAAACAGCAGATAATTTCTGCCTGCAACATCCACGGGTATCAATGGGATGAGTGACCATTTCATAAGGTTTTGGTGAATTTGAATGAGAGATGAATATTGGCTGAGTATATTCCTTACTCTTTTAAATAATGTCAAAGGACTAAAATCAACTCAAACGAAAGGATCGAGTTTTGAGGGAAGGGACCTTGGTTTTACGTTTTCGTCTGAATAGTGAACACCTCGAACAATTTAGCAACGGTGGCACTGGAATGCCACTCAGGTGGAGATTGAAGCAGAAACTGATGAATGATATTAATCCTTGCAATTGATGTAGCACATCATCAAAATGACTCAAAGCAGTGTACATGATTTACTGTGAAGTGTATTCACTGTGTACTTGCAGGCAAAGGTGGCAGCCAATTTCCTACAAACAGCCATGAAGTAGTGATTGTCCACTTTAATGGGATAATTAGTTGGCTAAGGCATTCAGAAACATTCCTTTCCCTTTTTCAGTTGGCCTTCAACTTTTCTGCCCCACTCTCTTGAACTCCACCTCAATCCTTCATGTCATGCCTTTCCTCCGTCAAGGTCCATCCTTCCTCTTTGACTGTGCCTTTGTGATCTTTACACCACCACCCCTCATGCATCCACCCCCAGCTCAGGTGCACACCCTGGACTGTCCAGTGCCTTGGAACGTTCTCCCGACATGAAAGTCACTGTACAAATACAATTTGTTGTTTTCAAAATAATGTATAGGTCTGTTTAACATATGCCTGAACATACACTTTGTTTAACCTCTCATCTGAAGTACAGAACTCCGGCAATGTGGCACTGTACGAGAGTGACAGCGTGACCATGCGTTTAATGTGTCACACCCAGATCTTGAACCCAAACCCTCTGATTCAAAGGCAAGAACCAAACTGCCACTGAATTGTAAAGTTGTGTTCAATATTAGTTTCAGTCATTGGGTGATTGGAAACATGATCCCTGCTGCTGTGAGTGAACACTTTCTATCCTGGTGGTACGACACATGAAAGGCAGTTACAGACATAACATGCTTCAGCATCATGTAAAGGAAGCTTAGTAAACCCCTAAGGCGAAAACTGAAGGTAGGATTCCAAGCGAAGGCTAATTCTGTCTCTTCCAGTTAGAAGGTGTTTGCAATCAAATTCTGTGATGAATTGCTGCCCAGAAGTGAGTAATTAATAGGATCATGCAATAGTTCAGCACACTGTTGTGATGGCTGGATTGTTTCTAATGGCAGGCACAATGACAGTGCATTCGGAAGAGCTAAACTATTATACTTTGTCCATTGAGCAAGTACTGTGTGTTCATGAAAAGCAATCCTAATACCCTGTGCAACACTCATACCCTATGATTATATCTTCTGTAAATCAAATTCTCCCTATAACGACATGGTTTGGGCCGTTGCTTTTCATTGTCATTTTGGTCCAGCACTGGCCCAAAGAGAGCTTTGTGTGTAAGCTGATTCTGTGCCTGTTATTTTCGGCCGATTGTTGATTCGGAGCAGTATTTTTGTTTAACAGCTTAACAATATTGTAGCATTGTGTGATTGATAGAGCCACTAACTTTGCAGGAATTTCATTAATGTCAGCCTGCGTCCAGTCTTGAGTGTTGCAAGTGTGCTAATTAGAACAGCAAAGGGAACATCAGTGACAGAAAGCACAGTATTTGAAGCCTGCAGTTTCAGAGTAGAATTTAAATGGTGCTTTTCAACACGGAATGCCAGGCTCTCGGCAGAGCACATAATACGAGGCTCAATCAATATGCATAACTCCAAGGATAGTGAGGAATTTGACTGGAGCTGTCTGTATGAAGAGCGGACAGCTTCACAAATAAAATAGACCGCATCATCTGTTGCAGCCCATGACACAAAGGGCAGGTTTAAATTGCAAGTTCATCTTGGATTGAATGGCGTACGGATGCAGAGATGGATTGTAAATCATGGAGATTTAATGAGCCCTGAGAGGAAAATAACCATAATTAGGCTGGTGCTGAAGCTGTCTCTCTTTTGTTGTTGTTCAGAAAAAAACGGTTTAAATTAGCATTCGTCACTTTCTCAGCCAGAGATATACGTTCTGCCTTTTTGTATGTAGAAGTGCAATGCCATTTTGATTATCAGGACAAATAAGTACAGTGTTTTAATCCAATGTGCCTTCTTCATTATCGGTTCTCATGTGCAAACAAAATTGACTTTGAAGTAAAGATCAATATTGCAGTCCTTAATTCTGCAATTGTTGTGGCAGCCTAAAGAGGCAAATTGTGGACTTGCAAACTGTTAATGTGTGCAGTTTAGCTGGCTGTTGATGGCGATGGATTGCTAATCTCATGTTCCCCATAACTGCCTGTGAAAATGACCTCCAGAACTGTGAGCCTTGACTGTGAAATGATATTTTAATAATGATTAATTAAACGATAATGAATATAATCCTTGATTTGATATAGTACCTTATCACATTGTCAATGTCTTGAAATACTTAATAGAATTTTACAGTAAATGCAAAATGAGATGTTAAATCAAGGTCCGGTCTGCCTGTTCAGGTGGGCAGTAAAGATCCCATTTAACTATTCAAAAAGAGAAGAGAGTTTCCCCTGATGTCCTGGGCAATGATCCCCAAATAAAATCGGTTATTTATTTCATAGCTGTTTGTTGGACTTTGTGTGCAAATTGGCTGTCATTTTCATTTTCAAAACGACAACATCCTCCCGATATGAAAATGGCTTTATATGAAATGTAATAATAATCCTTGAATTTGCTGTGTCAAGATGTCTCAAAATGCTTCACAGGCTATACTGCAAAGTGGACTGGCTATGTATTTTGTGGGAAAATCACAGCAGCCACTGTTGAATATTCTCTCCTTAAATCAGGCATCATTGGGAATCAATAAACTACTGGATGTTAAAACTTTTTGTATTCTAGTCACGCAACTGAGGAAGGGATCATTTTAAGCAAAAGAATATCGGCCCAAAGGTTTATTATTTTCCACTTTATTTTTGGTTATTCAGGAGTCTGACAAATGTGGAAGCCCATCATCCTGCTAAGAGTATCCAAACCAGAATTGAGAGATTCAGTTGTGTATGCACATGGAAATATTCCTGTCTCGAATGGTATACACTCTCCCTGGAGGGACACACCCTGCTTAGCTAATTCTTTAGTGTTTTGAGTGTTAAAAATTACTGCTTACTATTAAAACAACTTTCATTGTTATCGTGCGTTGTTATGCCAACCATTTCAAAGCATTTTACTGTGAAATGTTTAGCTCATTTTGTTTTCTGCACAGTAACTGGTGAATAACCAATTAATCTGAATGATTGTTGGCCAGGAGAAACCCCCTTTTTCCTTTGGAATAGTGCATGAAGTCTCAAAAAAAGACCAGGCAAAATCCTGACTTGGAACTTGAACCAACCCTCTGCCTCTGAGGTGAGTGTGCTATCAGCTGAGGCAGGCTGACAATGGCAAGTGTGTCCTGTTTTACACTTGCTCATGTGCGTTAGCCGCTAGCCCATTGTTAACCTGACCTACATAGCCTGCTCACAACTGCTTGTCGGTGACAGGAAAGATGCCTGCACGTTTTATTTCCCCCTCCAGTCCATGTGACATCCTCCAGTACAGAGCATCAAAGTGGAAATTGGAAGATAACTTTTCCTTTGTGTTTTCTAAATTAACCAGCCAGGGTGCAATTTGTGCAAAAATCTGCATCGATTATTTCCGTGTCTTTTGAGACCAGTTACTTATTCGCTTAAAGCTTGATATGCTTTTTTTAATCTGAGGATCTGTGCCATTATTTGTGGAAATTATTTGATAACCTAAATGCTTGCAATACTATGTAGTTTTCCCAAAGAATGAATGCTTAACAGTGGCATCAGGATATTTTATTCGAAGGAAAAGAAAACTTAAAATATAAGTCTAAAAAAACAATAAGTGCCACTGTACTGTTCAATGTGAATTCCACATCTCTTGACACTTGTGTGCACAAAGGGTTAGATTAATCATATTCTGAATTGCGTTTTCAAGGTCTCACCGACGGTAAAAAGAAGACAATATTGAATGACAGATAAAGGAAGGGATTTGGAAATACATATATATATTTTATGGTTCAGTTTTGCAGATGAATAATGGCTGCTGGGCAGGGCCTGCCCACACACTAAAGCCAAATGTGTCATCCCTTTGAACATTTCCTTTTAACCTCAACCACCTGAACAGGCAGATAATGTTTTGGTTTATGACTCTTCCGAAGGTGGGACTTCTGATAAAGCAGCTCTCCCCTGCATTGCATGAAGTGAATCTACAATGGGAGTGTCAGGAAACCGGCCAACGTTACTCAAAATATAATTTTATAGCAATACACTTGCTTGATAGTTAATGTTCTGATTGCGTATCCTGAATTTGAATGGTTGCAACTTCTTTGTGAGGTGGGGGCAAGAAGCGATGATAGAGGATGTATTTCCTGTTGTGTTATTTAATTCTTAACCGTTGTTTAATCTGATATCAGCAATTTTGGAGCTGTTTAACTTCATTGAAGTGGAATGAAATTAGAGAAGTTGTCGTCCCCACCACCACACTACAATAAACCTGCTCACTGTTCATGCCACTGACACAATGGAGGGGCTACAGTACCTTCCAAATAGTACAGTACATCCTTCCAATGTGAAAGGTGCTATAACAATATCATTTGTTGTTTGTACAAGAGCCCAAACTGTGAGTATTAGAAGTTCAGCCTGGTTGCGTCCAGCATCATCCATCCCAGGGCTACTCGTGAACAGGAATGCGTACTGTGGCTCATATTTCATCTCCAAAATCCAGGGCATTGAAGCCAGTTGTTACTCTCCACTGCTAAACTGGCTGAGATCAGCCAACTCAGCACAGAGAATGTGCCTTTAGTGAAACCTGAAAGGATTTAACTGCCTCTGCCTGGCTTTGCATAAGTGTGGCCTGTGTTCATTTCAAAATAGGTGAAAGACAAAATCACTGAGATACATGCAGCACATTCAACACATTGTACAATGGATGTTGCTGTATGTTTTGCTGTTAAAAGAAAAGCTCTGTCCTCTAAGTGACTTTTCCAAAGCAACAAGTTGGAACAATTGCTTTTAGGATTATGGCCTAATATGCACGGAAAGTTGGAAAAGTGGGAACAGTAGTAGGCCACTAAACTGGTTGAGGATGTTCTAGCAATTTATTCTATCATCGCAGATCCTTTCATCTCACTTTTCTTTGCATCACTGAACAACATTATCTCCCAAGTAGTCCTTTCTCCTCCTTGCCTCCTCTCAGTCGGTCTTGGGGAAAAGTAGGGGTGTTGATCTCTTTGGGGGTCTGCTGTCACGTTACAGCTCTTCCATCAGTTGGTTCCCTTTTTCGAGAGCGGTTTGGCTACTGTCAGTTTACAGTTTCTTCCATCAGTTGTTTCTCCTTCTCGAGAGTGGCTTGGCTACTGTCACGTTACAGTATCTTCCATCAGGTCCTTCTCCTCTCTTCCTCTGTCTCCGCTCTGCTCTATTCCTTTGTCTCAACCCTTTTATCCTTTCTTGGTCGCATGGTGTTCACGTGAACATCTCATGCCACTCTCAGACATTCTCCGTATTCCACATCCTCTTTTACACCCAACTCTGCCTTTCTTCGTAAACAAGCTCTTCTTATCGCAGCCTGTTCTAACCGGTTTTTCTCACGGTGATACCCAAAAACTCAACTATGGGCAGCAACTTCCCTTATCTTATACAGCAGTTAAAGAAAAACATCACATGATATTATTCTATCCCACTTAGCAGTTTTAACAGTCTATACTAATTTTAACCAGTTCTTCACCAACTCTAGCATATTTACCCATCTATCTTTCAAATATTCCCATTGATTTTGTATCCATGGCCTTCTGGGACAGTGAACTCCACTGCATTAACCTATTGTTGCTAGACATTTCTATTGAAAAAAGTTTACATAATTTAACTAAAATAAAATGTATCTCGGGGCACTGTTGTCAACAGTCTCAGAGGAACACTCACACATGCATTTGCACACAATTAAACAAAATTAATTAAGTAATGTTATACATAATTAACATAAATTAGACATTGAACTGAGGTCCCATCTGTTCCTGTTGAGATGGGCATTAAAAATCCCATACGCTGCTTGAAAAGAGAAGGCAGTTCCTCCTGGTGTCCTGGTGAAAAATTTCCCAAATAAATTTAGTCATTTGTTTTATGGCTGTTGGTGGGACACTGCTGTCTGTAAATTGCCAGCTGTATTTGTCCACAAAATACCCAATGACTATACCTCACAACACACTTGTGAAACTCTTTAAGATGTCCTCCTGATGTTAAAGCTGCTATGCCAAATGTAAGGGATATTATTATTACAATCCACTTCTCACAGAAATCCCAATCTCAGTTACCCTCTCTCCAAAGCTCATTCTCCTGCCTTTTTCACTCTGCTACTTAATAGCTATGACATGTCACCAGTTTACTTTCCTGATTTCAAATAGTTTGTTCACTGAAATTCTAAGTAAGGATGAAAATAAATTGGGGATTTTGATAAGAAAATTAAGTTGATTGGAATAGCAGCTAGAACAATAGCAGCCAACATTGATGGTGCCGTCAGAACTGTGGCATTGAGAGACAGAAGGAAAATGGAAGGTAGATCTTGCTATAATGCTTGTACATGAACACAGCGTCAATAGATACAATGCAAAATTAGATTTGTATAGTGCCTTTCATGTAGGGAGGACATCTCAAGGGGCTGGATTGTAGAGATAGAGTGGAGAGATAGAGCAACAACAACAACATTTATAGAGCGCATTTCACATTGGGAGGATGTCCCAAGGCACTGGAAAGAGCAAGGCAGAGGTAGGGAATTACAGGCATTATGCAGCAAAACTGTGAAGCTAGAAGTAAATTACAGAGTGGAATTATGTGATAGCGCTTGGCACTTGGACGTTATTGCTCAGTGCCACAGGATGAGAAGCCTTTAATTCCACTCATTACCAGATAGTGAGTGAGACAATATGAGATGTCCTTCTGACATGAAAGGCGCTACAATAAATTTAAGGATTATCAATATTTCACTCTTCAACTGCGCTAATTTGAGACTCTTAACAGAGGATATCCATCCATTTCTCATCAGAATACTTTAGAAAGAGTCAGACTAGCTACAAGTCATTCAAAGTGGTTAATATGGGAGCATACTGTCCGTAGATTGTTCCGATGTATACCCAGTTGCTCCCTTTGTTTAGGAGTCCCAATGGAAATTGCTGCTGAAACAGCCTCAGTGTTTCACTGTTCAGAGGGAGGAAACTCGAACTAGTGTGGAGCCTGGGGATTTCCTTACATTTATTATTGGTAGTTGTAGCAGTATTAGTATTATCTAGGTGGGCCGGACAAAAAGTCATTAAAAATAGTTAATAGTTAAAAAAATACAGTCTAATTTATAGTGCATCCTTTGTGACTTCCTCTCAGCATGAAAGGCACTGTATCAAATGCAAAGATTTTATTTTAGCAATTTGCCAAATAGTTTTTTTATTTAGCACCATTGAGGAAGTGCTGCTGCTGAAACCCACAAGGTAGGAAATTACTAACGTAATAATCCAAGCAGTTGAAGTAATACCTTTTATGTTCATATTATTATTATTACCTTTCATGTGGGAAACACATCTCAAAGCGCTTTGTGAGATTCATTACTAGATGTCATGATTGTATATCATGACTGTATATCATCAAATTGGAGTTCTGCAATGAGAACCTGTTAAATTAAAAGCGTGCACCGCAAGTGTGTCTAAGTAGTAGATTTATGCAGTTTTGCCCTGTTTTCCTTGAGTTTGTTTGAAGCTGGTCTCAATGAAGCAATACAATGCATGGTTTAACAATGAGTTGCCACTAATATTCAGACTTATTTGGCCTTTTCAACAATTTAACATTCCTTGAGAGTCGCTGTGTGCTTCAGGTCCTGTCATGTTCCCGTAAGACTCAGCCTGCCTCCACTCAGCTACTTTCTTTGCATCAGTAGAATTATTTTTCAGGCTGCCTTCAGCTACATTTCCATGTTCACTCTCCTCTTTGTTCCTTCCTCTCTCTCCCACTTTACTAACCACAGATTTTAAATGGTAAAACTATAAGCTGCTGCTGGTATCCGGAGGGATTCTGACATGGATCTGTGATACAAATAAAAGCTAGCGGTCAGACACCCAATGTTCCATTGGGAGCAGTGAGTAATGAAATGTAATCATCAGTCACCTAAGGATTAATATATTGACCAAAATTCTGCTGCTTGCAAATCAGAGCAACAACAACAACAACTTTGATTTATATAGCGTCCTCCACGCCGGACAGTGTCTCAGAGCGCTTCACAATAGCGGATCCCAGGACCGAGCCAGGGGCAGGGGTAGAAAGGTGACCAAAGTCGCGGTCGAAGAGAAAGGTCTTCAGTTGGGACCTAAAACTGAGAAAAGAGGGGTTGAGGTGAAGGTAGTGAGGGAGGGAATTCCGGGGCATAGTGGCTGAAGGCCCGGTCACCGAGGGTGGAGTGGAGGATTCGGGGGACATGGAAGAGGCCAGACCCGGTGGAGCGAAGGCAACAGGAGCTGGTTTGAGGAGAGAGGAGGTCAGAGAGGTAGGAGTATGCAAAGGAGTGGAGGGATTTGAAAACAAGGGTGAGGACCTTGAAGTCGATCCTTTCGGGAATAGGGAGCCAGTTAAGTCTGGCAAGGACTGGGGCAATAGTCCAACAGCAGTTACTGGCTCTTAATTCTATGAGCTTTGGGACGCTACCTTGCGTGAGGGGCACAAATTGAATGCAAGTTGTTGTTGCCTCCTCTTTATCACCCCCTTGCTTCATTTCCTGTGGAGAAATTTACAACCTGTGGGTGCAAACCCTTGTGCTAGAAACTGAGTGCACAATTTCTGCCTCACCCGATGTGGCAGTAACAATAATCCTTGCATTTGACTTAGCTTTATTACGCCGTTGAGTCATTTTAAAGAGTTTCACCGAATATACTGTTAAGTGAATTGATTCTAAATTTAATGGGCTAAAACTCAGCAGCCAATTGTGAACAGCAATGTCCTATGAGGAGTCAGTGTTCATGGGACCAAATTCAGTGACCAAATTATTATTTTATTGAAGAGATTATTATCTTTGGAAAAACGATCCTCCACTTGACTACCAAGTGGATTCCTACTTGGCAAGGTAAACAGACATGTGTGGAGGAAGGAAATTTGCCTAAGGTTTTGCCCTGCCCAGGAATCAAACCCAGGCAACTGATTTGTGAGGGGACTGCTCTAACGGTACTCTACAGGGCACCACCTTATTATGAATATATATAATAATATGACAATAGCGTTGGGGGAGGGAATCTAAATCCAGATACATTCGTATATCACCTTATGAATTTCTTAATTTAAAAGACGTGTAGGAAGGAGCTCATTATAACAATTGCTTTAGTAATTAACATGCATCCATCTGACACCCCATGAGATAGCACTTTAGGTTTTCTGTTTTTACCATTAAAGTAAATGGCTCAGTATGGAGTGGTGCCAGCAGCCACTGCTGCAAGTGTATTTGTGTAGCGACTCACAATGGCAAAATCCTCATATTGTTATCCATTGAATTGTTATTTTCCTGTCAGCTTGTTGGGGAGAGACACCAATAAAAGCCAAGAGCTTTATCCGCTACTTTCTCACACTCCATTTTCTGGCTCAGATTCTGCCTGAGGATTAGTTCTGTCATCTACCTCTCACTTGGTGTGCGCAGTGCATCTTAAAATAAAAATAAGTCATCGTTGGTCACCCCTGCATCTGGTCTTAGGATTCACATCGTGTAAGATTACCCTACAATTCAGTGCTGGGAGTGTGCTGCATTGTTGGAAGTTTTGCCCTTCAGAATAGATGTTAAACTGAAGTCTATCTGTTCAAGTAGATGTTCAAGATCCAATGGCACTATTTGGAAAGAGAATAAAGTTTATTTCATTGTCCTGGCTGGAAATCCCAGATAAAATTGGTCTACGGCTCTCCATGAGACATTGCTGTGTGCAAATTGACTGTTGCATTTCGTCCACAAAACAGTTACTGTACTTTAAAGTATATCCTCTGAAGAACTTTGGGGATTTCCTTCTCACTCCAAAAGGCACAATGACCAATTGCAACGATTATATTTGGTTTGATATGAAGGAACCTCTGTGCCAATATTCAGGGGAAATAGTGTAGGGTGGATTGGCACCACCACATTTCTTGGCTCTCAGTGCAGAGGTTTCCTTGATTGGCCATGCATTAAATCAGGGGAAGAGGCATTCACGTGATAAGAGGTAGAATCCCACAGAAAAAGATTGAACTGTGGATGGGCTTTCTACATTGAAACTCATGTTGGGTATTTCACAATGTGTGCAGAAGATGCAGGTTGTTGTTTGTGGCCTCACATTTACCCAGAGAGGTATCACATGATGTAACCAGCGGAATCATGTTATATAAATAATGGAGTATAGATAATCCTTGTATTTGAAATAGCGCTTTTCACATCTTCTTGACATCTCAAAGCGCTTAAGTTGTGAATGGGCTCAGCATAGAAAGGTGTTTTCAGAAACATAATAAAAATAGCAATAGATCCACATTTTCGACAGATATTGAGGGATTGTTGTTCTTCCACAGAGAGAAAGCTTTGCATCTCAAAAGGAGAAGGGCGCTGAAAAGAAAAGTAGTCACCAGGGAAACTGCATAGGTAAAGGAAAAAAGCTCCAGGATTGCTCATTTTTATCATATACGGACTCATTTTCAATCCTCTCCCCTCGGTCCTAAGGCTCACTCTGTCTTTATGATGATTGTCACCCTTTCCAATTTTCCACAGCATAATAGAGATAACTTCCACCAATATTGTGCCCTTCACAGAGGATAACATCTTAGATGGCTGAAAAATATTTGATGATTAATTTCATGTGAAATCTCTAAATGGCTTTTTAATAGTGGTGTCAAATAGGGCTTCATGGGATTGATACTAAAGTGTAGCTGTCATTTTGTAGGCAAATATGGCAACACATAGGGATGGTTCCACAAATGCCCATGAAATAAATCACAAATTTTCCCTTGGGGATATTTGGCCAGGAGAAACTCTTCCTTTTTCAGGATATTATCCAAGGGATCTTTAATGTCCATCTTACATCTCCAAAATGACTCCCTATACAAACAAGCGTAAACTACATCTTTATAAAACAACATTGCATGAGAAGAAATAATGGCTGCACTACAATGCTAAATGCTAATATGTTCATGATAATTAAATCTATTCACATGAACCAATGTTCAAGCCTGTGATCTTCTGAGTGAAACCACATTTGTGATGTTCAAGGTATTGAATTTATTATTTGTTACCAATTAAGTCTGTTTTACTGTGCAACAGTGTTAGATTAATTCCCTCACATTTGAACGCGTATTTCTTGCGAATATATGGAGCTGTCCACCTGAACTAACTGAGCCATCTAACTGATGAGTAAAAAGCTGTACAGATATTGAACTTACTGAACTTGCCAGTACCGTATGTCAGAAATAAAGGTATTTAAGCTGAGGAAAGATTTAATTGAGGGGGACACGGATCCATTGTTTCCATTTGACAGTGAGTCCAAAATGGGTGGGTATCTATAACATAGCCAGCAGTGGATCTAAACAGAGGTTTAGAAGGAACTTCTTCACACAAAGAGTGGTTAGAATGTGGAACACTATTTGAGGCAGAAAGCATCAATCGATCAATCTATCAAAAATTCCATTTCTTTCGCGCTTTTCCCGTTGAGAGGACGTCCCAAGGCGCTGAAAAGTTAGGTAGGGACAAGAGCAGGGAGGGGAGGGGTCAATTGATGTACACACAAGAGGGAAGCAAATAAAGAGGAATAGTAAAGGCAGTGGCTTGAATGGAGTATATCCAGTTACATAGGGGAAAAAAGTAGTCATTCAGCCCCTCAAGCCTGTTCCGCCATTCTATTAAATAATGTTTGCTCTGTATCTCAATTCCATTTACCCACCGTGGCTCCACACACTTGATACCCTTACTTAACAAAATTCAATTGACCTCAGAACTGAAAAATTTGAATCGATCCAACATCCACAGCCTTTTGAGCGAGAGTTTCAGATTTCCGTGCAAAACGTTAGGTGAGTTTCCTTACTCTTGAACATATTCAACCTGAAATCAATAGTTTTTTTAAAAAAAAACCGAAAAGAATTAAGGGATATGGGGATAGGACGGGTAAATGGAATTAAGTTAGAAGATCAGACATGATATTATTAAATGGCGTGGCAGGTTTCAAGGGCCAAATGGCCTACTCCTGCTCCTATTTCTTCTGTTATTACTCCATATTCCCCTATTTACCAATCAGTAGTAGAAACACGGTTATGAGTCGATTGGCAGATTACTTTTCCGGGGTTAATCACAAATCATAAAAAAAAAGTTCACTCAATGCATACCTGTTTGTGGGACATTGTTGTGTGCAAATGGCTACTGTGATTCATCCGCAATACAAACAATTAATTTATGTGCAATATTTTCTGTGAAGTGCTTTAAGATGTCTGGAAGCCATGAGATCAAATGCAAGATTTATTATTTTATTATAAATGGGCCAAATGTACTGTTACCATGCCATATCCATTATCCATTCATATTAACTTAAAATTTAAACTACTTTTGCATTATAAGAAACTGCAGTTGTCAGTGAGCATCGGTACTAGAAATGTAGACTTAAATTAGGAATGATGTTCATAGTTCCCATTTTTACTCCACAGTTGAAGAAATCATCAAGTAATAAGGGCACAAATTATTCATGGAGGTTTTCCCCATTTGCTCTGCATGCAGATGTTGCAGCTTTGAAACAGTGGTGCAGGGTTAATTGGATTCCCCAAAGCAGACAGCAAAGGATTGACGTAACAAGGCTTTAACTTGAATCTGCCTGCTTCAGTCAGGATCATTATCATCCACACATTGTTATATGCTATATGGGACACTCCCGACAACCGACTTAGTACAGGATTGTGGTAGAAAGGAAAAATATTAACAAACACTGTTCTTTTTCCCCCAGCCATTTTCACCTGCTGCCTTTTGAAGCATTAATCCTAAATGCTTCACATTTGAGTACAAATCAACTGGATCTTGTCACTCATGGGAGATCACAACACATTTCCCTGCTCTCTGCAGTGTTCTCCGTGTATGTAATGCATCTAATAATTTGAAACTTCACACAATAACAATCTTGCCTTCGGTGACTACCTTAGGAGCAAGCAGGAACTGAAATCTTATTTGTGTGTGTGTATGTATGTATGTGGAATGTGCCACAATTTGCATCATGCAGTAATGTTATTTGTTTGGTGACTTCAGATTGGCTTAATTTCAACAACAACAACAATTTGGATTTATATAATGCCCTCCATGCATTATGTGGAGGTGCTATATCAAAATAAAATTAAAATGACTGGAATAAAATATTTGAAGGTCAATTTTCTGTGAGAGTTTGTTTACATCGAGGAATATTGAGTGTTTGCAACATCGTAATTCATATGGCTGTCCGACAAGGAAGTGTGCTGCTCAGCTGCCACACTTACGGATTCCTAGTGTGTTCAAACAGTGTGATATTCATATACAGTATTAGCTTTCTTTGCAAATACGCTTTGAACAGCACAAAAATAAACCGATTCAAAATAAAATCTGCCTCAAACCCTCAGGTGTGCTTTAACCTGAGGTGGAATTTCACGTTGTTGTTTTAATCATTGATCTCCACTCAGTGGAGTGAGATTGCCCCTTTAAAGATCTTTGAGAAGCTAAGCCTCTTACATCTTGTACTATAGTCCTTAATGAAATATCAGGCTTGCAGCTATAATTATCATCATTACAGCTCTCAGATCCTTGACCTTTTCCCATCAGTGTGCTGCACATGTGTGTCTGTCAGACTGGTGTGTTTGTTGTTCATATTTCATCCTGGAACAGTGCACACTCTTCGAGGAAAAGATGTAGATCATTTAGGCAGCAGATTATTCCCACTTATATGGTGCCTTCATTTATTTGAGACAAATGAACACTGGCTCTGTAAACGACAGCACAGTTTATGCTGTTCCAATCCTTTCCTTAAGAAACATTTGAATGATCCAGTTTACAACAACAATACAGTGTCTCAGAGTGATTACCGGGTCAGGTAGGCTCCACAAATGACAAATTGTTTGCCTTAATTCAGTGTGTATTAATTGTCTGCATTAATTCAACACAAGTTGTAGGCATCTCAGTTGAAATGTGGGGTGAGATGTATTTTTTTTCACAAATGACCTTTTGCAACTGACTGCAAGAAATTGACACCAGTGATGGGTATTAATCATACTGAATGTTGCTTGTTTTGTTGCGGTGGACTAAATGAGGTGCTAAGAAGAGCTCATTATAGATCCCAAAGCATGGTGTAACCATTAGTGATGGAGTTTCATGGACTGACAGTGTTAACTGTAATTTAAGAATAATTCTTGCATTTGATACAGTGCCTTTCACACTGTCAAAACATCTCTGAACAGTTCAAGATTTACTATATGCTTTGTGGGGGGGACATTGAAGCTAATTTGTGAACCATGTTATTCCACAAACAGACATAAAGTATGTTTCATAGGAATATAGGAATTAGAAGCAAGAGTAGGCCATTCGGCCCCTCGAGCCTTCCCCACCATTCAATAAGATCATGACTGATCTTCTAATCTAACTCCGCTGCCTGCCTTATCCCCATATCCCTTAACCCCTCTATTCATTAGAAATCTTTCAATCTTAGTCTTGAATATGTTCAAGGACTGAGCATCTACAGCCTTCTGGGCTAGAGAATTCCATAAATTCAGTACTCTCTGAGTGAAGAAGTGTTTCCTCAACTATGTTCAAAAAGCCTGACCCTTAATCTTAAAACTCTGATTCCTAGTTATAGATTCTCCTATCAGGGGAAACAGTCTCACACTGTCTACTCATCCTATCCTCATAGGTCAACCCCCTAATCCCAGGAAACAACCTAGTGAATCTACACTGCACCCCCTCTAAGGTGAGCACGTCCTTTCTTAAACAAGGAGACCAAAATTGCACACAATGTTCAAGGCACAGTATCACCAAGGCGCCATACAGTTGCAGCAAGACTTCCCTACTCTTGTATTCTAACCTTTTTGCAATGAATGCCAACATGCCGTAAGCCTACCTAGGCTTGCTGTACATGCATACTAACTTTTTGTGACTAGTGTACAAGGACACCCAGAACCTTGATAGGGTCCACCGTGTCCTCACCTTCTACCCCTCCAGCCTCAACATCCAACAAATAATTCTCTGCCATATCCTCACCTCCACCACACCTCCAGTGTGACCCAACTACAAAATATATATTTCCCTCCTCTCCCCTCTCAGCATTCTGAAGGGTCTTTTCCTTGCATGACCTTTCAACTCCTCCCAGACCATTGTCCAAGGCTCCAAATACAGTTTCATTGTGAGACAGCAATTTATGTGTACTACCACCAATGTAGAATACTGCATTCACTGCTCATGTTATGGTTTCCTCTGTATTGGGGAGACCAAACACAGATAGGGTGACCAATTTGAGGAACACCTTAGTCCTGTCCGCAAGCACAACCCTAATCTTTGGGTTTCTTGTCACTTCAACTCTCTTTCACTCACAATCCAACCGTTTCATCCATGGTCTCCTACTCTGTTCCAATGAACCATAGCGTAAGCTTAAGGAACAGCACTTTATCTATCTGCTTGGGACTTTACAGCACTCTGGCCTCAATATTGATTTGAACAATTTCACACCATAACAGCTCCTCTCCCCCAACCTCTTCTGTGACCATTACCAAATCATCTGGGTCCCAGACACAACTTTTTTCTCTCTGGTCTGCCTGTTTTGTTGTAATTCTCCCCTATTTGTTTTGCATTATTAATACATCTTCTCTACAGTTGTTGCAATCCCTGACTTTGTTTTGCACCATTAACACCTGTTTAACCCATCATCTCCTTCCCTCTACCACATTTTCTCCTTTATTATCACTTTCCTTTCTCCATAGATGCTGCCTGACCCTGCTAATTGTTCCCAGTGATTTCTGTTTTTGTTTTTTGAAGTACGTTCACTTTGCAAACAACCTGAGGTCAGAAGCATTCCCTGCATATAATGTACATATGCAGTCAAATGTCAATAGTGATCTGATGACCTGAAGTAAGCTTTTTTTCTTGAATTTTCACACAACACATGGCCTGACCAAACATTGGACCCAGTCAACCCCGTTATAACAGATTTTTTCTGTGTGAACCTGAGGTGGACTTAAGCAGGGCTAGTTTGGAGTTAACAAATCCAAGCTGTTCCTCAAACTAAACATTTAAAACAGAGCAACAATTGCCTCTTCAAATCTTCTCTTGTTTCCTTCTTTGTTTCAGTGTCTTTCATTGTTGTAGAGTCCGGTATCATAGTAGTTAGCGCACTCGAATCGCAAGCAAGAGGACCCGGGTTCAATTCCTGGGCGGGGAGATACCTTAGGCAAGTTTTTCTTCCTCCACACACCTCTGTTTAACTAGCGGTGTGTAGGAACCCAATAGTTGATCACTTGGCCAATTGCTTTCCAGGGGTAAAAATAGAAAAGCTATTAAATAGGTGTTAATGGTGCAAAACAAAATTTCCTTACTCCACATGCCTGATAATAATCCCTTACAATTTTTAAAAATAAATTGGTCATTTCAATCCACGACTGTCTGTGGGACACTTCTGTGCGCAGTTGGTTGCCGCAATTGGTATATATAATTGATATACCATCAATTCACTTTACAGTATATTCTGTGAAGCCCTTTGAGACATCAAGAAAACATGAAAAGCGCTATATCAAATGCAAGGATTATTATATTATTTTTTCACCAACAAAATACATGGTGGTTTCACTTTACAATTTATTCTGCAAAGCATTTTGGGATGTCTCAACAACTAGGATCAGATGTTATATCAAATGCAAGAATTATTATTTCTCTGGGTATGAAAGTGAGCATTGTACGACCCACAGTTCAGCGGTTTGTGACCACCGAGTGACTGAAATCAATTCAACTATAAATCTAAACAATCATCAACCAGGTGACATTCATCACCACTCCTGTGGCTGAATTCAACCAGTGGTACCATCAATAAAATATATTACATTTCTCTGAGACAAATCAGCAGTTCTCTATTTTCTGCATTATCTGATGACCATGTCTGTAAATAAGGAATGTTCCTTTGTGTTCTTTAAGGCCCAATTTTATTGCCTGTAGAATGGCACAAGACACATGGTCAGAAAAGGACATCGCAAGAATTTATTGAGCAATTTATTGGCACTCGGCTCCATTACTTCTTGGGCTTCTCCCTTCTCTGGTGATATGTAGTACCTACATAAACTCTTGAAAGCATCTTAGCCTTTGACAGTGGAAATGCACCAAGTCCCACAGCTCTTAACTACCTTATTGTTTGTGAAGATTTAGAGCACAGGTTTATACCACTGTTAAACACGGTATTCCGTGTTGAGAGTGCACTAAATGGTGGTGGGGAATTACAGTAAATTTTTCTCATATTTCTTGTTACAAACCACGACACTGTCCAGACAATAAAACAAAGCATCTTTATTTTGATTTATTTGCATCAATAATAAAGAATAATATATATTCTTGTATTCCCCCCACCCCCCACACCCACCCATCACCACTACTCGAGTTTACAAGTTATTTATGGCTATACTATATGAATGGTTTACAGGTGCAGAGGTGCAAAGAAAGAGGCAAGCTGCAGCTAAGGCAAAAAAAAAAAGATCTATTTCAATGACAAGACAGCCAGTCAGTACATTAGGGATTAGGATGAAATGTGATGTGAACAAGAATAGTGGTTGCTGAAGTGCAGCAGGAAAATATCAAGGAGGACACTCCCTTTGATCTCACGTGGCAAAAAAGCTTCCTTGAATGAAGGAAGAAGGTGATGACCTTATGAAGAAGACTGGAAAAAAAGCTAGGGATGAATGTTAAAATAAGGTAGAAGAATAGAAGGGATAAATAATGCAGAGAAATTCATTTAGTTGAGAAACAACAACAGCAATTTGCATTCATATTGCACTCCTCACGATTCACAGCATCTCGGAAACATGTGAGGGAAAAAAATTAACTGCAGATTGTAGTGATTGTATTCAACAAAACTGGATATCTAAGCTGTTGCAAAAGCATCCGGTTCACAATACTATGGTTGTCGCATACTGAAAAAAGAGGTCTATCTTGCATTAGTGTGCAGCCTGAATGTAATTTTTTTTTATAGCAAATATACGCTGGTGGTAATATCTGTGTTCAAATATTTTCTTATTCCCTGTGAGGCTAACAAGTCCAACACAATGCACGTCTGATGACCATGCACACAAAATCAGGTGCGACGAGTTTGATTTTACCCTTGCAGAGAAGGTTTGCTTTGGTTACTGATGGAATATATTTCACTGGGATATTTCAGGCAAAAAAATGTGAGATGTTCACTAACTGGCTTCATAAGCATGTATTGCGTCAGCCAGCCTTAGGACTTGAGTAGATCTGAGATGTACTTGTGACCATCAAGCCCTCCCTGTTCACAGATATACATGATGGGTTAAATAATAATAAAAGAACCCTTGTATTTGAAATAGTGCCACATTTTACTGTTGAGATGCAGCAAAGCACTTCACAGAGTATATGGTAAATTGCAGATTGACTGTAATTTGCAGCAGTTAATTGCACACAGCAGTTTAACACTAACATCATGGAATGAGTGACCAAATTTATTTTTTTGGAAGAGATTATTACCCCTGGAAAGCGATCAGCAATCGACCAACAACCAGGTACTTACTGCTGAAAAAACAGAGGCATGTGCAGTAATGAAAGCTGCCGAAGGTTTTGCACTGCCTGGATATCAAACCCAGGTCCTCTCGCTTTTGAGATGTGCCACCACAGCAATGTACTACTTTGTGTCTCATCTGCTTGATGGAAGTAAGGGACCTACTTTATGTGGGTTCAGGTTGTCTTAATCCAGTTTCCAATGGACTTGCGTCTTTGCGCTAACCCTTACAAAATTTGGTTATAATGGCCATTTAATTAGATCCAGCTATGAGGAAATGCTGGAGAGTTTAGGAGCAGAGAAGATTTAGGTGTGGTTTTAAGATGTTTTTAAATCGGTTCACCGCATTCTCAGGATAAAATATAACATGTAACATGTCATTTGCCACCCTCCACTATGTGTATATTTAATTTTGCACAACAGCTGTTCCTCTGACCACCATGAGAGAAATTGCCAATTTAGTGACAATTAGAACCAAATTTTGCACAGTTTGTGTTGCAAACACATGTCCATTGGGCACTGGATTGAGACCGCTTGAACCTGTATAAATGGGAGTTAACAGCAACCAGAGGCAAGATTTGACCCATCCCTGATAGAAAGATAGTGGGCTATATCCCCTACGTCGTCTAGTCTCTTAATTATCTACTTTATGAGGATAGAGGGTGTGGGCTAATTATAGATTCCATACATTTGTAATCTCATTAACCAAGAAAGACCAACCTCAGCATTTATTTTCTTTCCCCTTACATATTTTCTCTACTTGTTTTGAAACTTTTCTCTATCCATTTACTGCTCTCCAGACACGGTCTCATGTGTCAGTCAGCTCAGTTGTGAGTACTCTCGCCTTTGAGTCACAGGCTGTGAGTTAGTCCCGCATCGGGTTCTTGAGTACATAGACCAAGATGGAACTCTATTGTAATGTTGGCGGAGATTAGTATTATCGGCAGTGCTGCCCTTTGGATCAGATAAATCAAGGTCCCCTCTATCAGTCCAGGTGGATGTTAAAGATCTAATGGAAATGTTTGGAAAGAGAAGGGGATTTCTCCCAATGCCCTGATCAAGGTTAGAAGAGAGTTTGGGAAGGTAGCAGGACATTGAGATTAGGGAAGATGCTTTCATGGAGGAGCAAAACGTAACATGAATGCCGTTCACCTGGATCATACAGTGCTACAACGATTTGCATTTATATAGCGCCCTCCATATGTCTCAGAGCACTCGGCATGGGGCACAAGAGTAACTAGTAAGAGGAACAAAAACAACAACAACTTTGATATATATTGCGCCATCCACGCCAGACGGCATCTCAGAGCGCTTCACAATAACGGATCCTGGGCCCAAAGCAGGGGCAAGGAGAGAAAGATGACCAAAGATGCGGTCGAAGAGAAAGGTTTTTAGCTGACACCTGAAACTGGAAAGAGGGGATGAGAGGCGAAGGGAGTAAGGAAGGGAGTTCCAGAGCTTCGGGGCATAGTGGCAGAAGGCATGGCCACCGATGGTGGAGTAGAGGATTCGGGGGACAAGGAGGAGGCCAGACCCGGTGGAGCGAAGGCAACGGGTGCTGGTTTGAGGAGAAAAGAGGTCGGAGAGGTAGGCGGTTGCAGAGGAATGGAGGGATTTGAAAACAATCTTGAAATCGATCTTCTCCGGGACAGGGAGCCAGTGAAGTTTGGTGCGGGTGAGAATGCAGGCAGCAGAGTTTTGAATTAGTTGGATTTTATGGATTGTGGTGGAGGGGAGACTGGCGAGGAGGGCATTGGAATAGTCCAGCCGAGAAGTGTCAGAGGCATGGATCAGGGTTTCAGCAGCTTTGGGGGTGAGATATTGCCAAAGACGGGCGATCCGTCGGAGGTGGAAAAAAGCGGTGCTGGGCGACGAGAGATAGGAGGATAAGGCTGCCTGGTGGTTATTGTGAATTTTGGAGAGGAAATCCATGACCTTCTCGCACTTTGCATTTGAAGTGAAGATTGAGGATGCCTGAGGGGGTGCATGGAGGAGGTGGAAAACATAAGTTTCAGGTTGCTTTTAGCCTCCAGGATGATGTGTGAGTAATAGGCCGTTTTCGCGTGTGGCAAAGAACGGAGATGCTCGAGCCAAAGTTAGTGGTGAACTGTCAGACCGTTTCTGCCACCTGCTTTCGAGCAGCTGGGTTAGGGTTTTTAGGCAACGGAGATGAGTGTTGTACCAGGGGGAATGGGTAGGTTTGGAGATAGACCTGGATTTCAGGGGGACGACAGCGTTTCTTTGTCACATAACAAAATAGGTTGGTTTTCATTTCATATTTTGGAATGATGATCTGAGTCTGCTTCTGATGATACTAGAATTTATTAAATGGAAGAACAAAAGCTTTTTTGTCATGCCTTTCATGCGGCACATTTGTATCTAATAACTAAATATCCTTATAGTTCATTATCAATCTCAACTGGACACTAAGGTAAGCTCAGAACTAATATGTATTTTATGGCTGTGTTTTCCAGGGTACATTTCCTTTTCAGAAGAGATAAAAACAAATGCTACAACTCCAGTTCTTCATTGATCTTGGAAACTGCTGTACACTGGGTTGAGTCACACGTTTCTTAAAGCCGCATGATCCCATTAGACTGCTAAGTTGAACCCCGGCTCCCTTTCTCGCTTATAGAGCACGTTTCTAAGATGATTCAGCCCTTAGCTTTCATAAGGAAAAGATAATAACAGTGACAAGCGCTTGATCAAACTGAACACTGTGTTCCTCTAGAGCCACAGAAGACTTGTATTGCGTGACATTTATATATTGAGTTTCTCCTGTAGTGCAAATACATGCCTTTCTGCAGTCTTCAGTAATGATCCTTGTTTCAACTTCTTCCCAGTTCAGAGGAGCACATAGGAACCAAATTAATAAGACATCAGTTAGTTATACATACCCTCAGAGACTCATCTTCAGATCTTTTTCGCTTGCACGTTTCAGGCTCTAATGTTTGAAAATCTAAAGCAAATTGATCAAAATATCATGATCATGCACAGTTTATTCAGTGAGTTGCTGAGCCACACAGATCGGGGACTTTTCAGGTTCAATCTGCAATCACCATTGATCTCAACAGCATTAGGACATTAGAATTGGCAATGTAGTGGCTTAAGTTCGGGGAGTGTAAAATCGGCAGGAGTCAGCTGTAGCCAGTACTTATATTTCTTACATTTCATATAGCACCATTAATGTGAGGGTATGTCTTTCACATGATATATAAATATGGTGGCTGTCTATTTAATAGGAAAAGACAGCCATTTTGTGAATAACCAATATGACTAAGGGGTGGGGGTTTGTTGGCCAGGGCACCGGAAGTAACTCCCTTTTCTTTTCAAATGGTGCTCTGAGATCTTTTACGTCCATTTGAACAGGCAGGTGAGGGGGCCCTACTTTAATGTCTAATTTATTGGATGTCTTTTCTGACAATGGAGCACAGCCATAGCTGTACATTGCAGTGTTGGTCTCGTCTATGAGAGTCTGTCTTCGGGGAGGTTGAGTGAGCTTGTGTGCATGTGTCTGCGTGCTTGTATATGTGCGTAAAAAGCAACTGAGTGGACATGCAGATAGGCTGCATGTGCTTTTATAGGCGCTAATGTATCCATTTCAAGCATATCATTCACAAAGGAATTCACATTGGAATATTTGCAGTGTGTAATTACAGTTCTCTTTGAAATTAATGGAATAGACAGTGGTTTACTAGTGTGCACTGTATCCTGTGTTTCCATCATATCCACCAACAAAATTGATGTGACACTCAGAACTTTTTGTGTACCAGCATTAGTTTGCTTGATTTACAATCATTGTATAATAATCCAAGTATAGCACTGTTGAATTAACAGAGGCCCCCAAATGTTCCATCAGTACTGAAATCTAACACAGTATTCTGTCAACTCCAATGTAGCACAAGGTGGTGGTGCTGTGCGCTGTAAGGCCATGCACACATCATGGCAAAGCTGCTGCATGTGGGTGGAGCGCTTGTGTTTTGTTGCACTGGGTACCCTTGTCTTGTTTCAGAACTGCAAGCACCAATGTAACAGGTGCAGGCCTGTGCTCACAGCATGGGCTCCTAGTACCTGCTCCACGTATGGTAGGATTTTTAGTTTCAGATAAAGCTGGACCTCTCTGTTGGTGCTACTGATGCCATGTCATTCAGTACACCTTCAACAACAACAACAAAATTACATTTGTATAGTGCCTTTCATATTGCGATGATGTCCCAAGGTGCTGGACGGAGCAAGGCTCCTGCTGGATAGCTATAACATCAGCATCAGTCCAGTTACATTTCGAACGACTGAATGAACAACCAAATTCTTTATTTTATGCACACAATCATACCAATAATGACTTGTATATATTGCAGCGAAGCTAATGTCTTTCATCTTTGCACATGAATTGATGACCAGGTCTCAAGCAGATTGCAATTCAGATGTTGCCGAGTTCAAAAAGCAAACAAATACACAGTCACTGCACTTGACAATGAATGGTGTGAAACACTTTCAATGATGTGGTCAAGCACTGCATTAAATACAAGTACTGTCTTATTATCAATAATAATAAACAGTAGCAGATTTTTCACCTGATTTATGAGATAATTAACATGGAAATGTCCTGTTAAATCACAGTATGAGAACATAATTTGTTACCATCTATTTTATTCTTGCCTGTTTGGATGATCATAAATCGTAATAAAGATAGTCATGGTGGTTGAACAAATGTTGTTTACGACCAGAAATTTAAAATTTTACACAGTACCAGCTGACAATTCTAAGAAAAGAAAATGAAGCTGAATATTATTTTGCAATATGTTGATTTTCAATCTTGTTTAATGAGATTAGTTTCAACATTTATCAAAAGCTATCATACCCCCAATGGAGTTGGATGTCAGTGTGAACAGTAGGAATCTGTTTTGATTCCAGTGTCAACTATTTGCATTTATTTCCATTGTTGGTTCCTTATTCGATTTTATAATTCACTATTTTTTGTTCGGTTTTGTACCATATTAATTTTCCTTTGTGTGGGAGTATGTGTGTGTGTTTGGGTGTGCATAGTTGTGCCTAGTTCACACATTCATCACATCAAGGCTTGACTATGGAAACTCCCTCCTTGTCGGCCTTCCTGGTTCTTCCCTTCACAAGCTGCAGATCATCCAGAACTCTGCAGCTCATGTCCTCAGCCGTACCGAGCTCCGAGACCACATCGCTCCCACGCTCGCCCGGCTCCATTGGCTCCCCATCCCCTAGAGGATCGAATTCAAGATCCTCGTCCTCACTTTCGAGGCCATTTACGGCCTTGCCTCCCCCACCTACCTGATCTGCTGTCCATCTATGAACCGCCCCGCCCCTCCGTTCAGCGGACTCTGGCCTGCTCCCTCGCTTGACCAGCCTCTCTATCCCCAAACACTGGAACTCCATCCCATGGTCCCTTTGCCTTGCCCCTCACTCACCTCCTTCAAGGCCGGTCTCAAGACCCTCCTCTTCAACCATGCCTTCTGCTGCCCTCCCAACTCTCTCCCTCCTCTTCTTACTCTCTCCCATCACTGCCCCCTAAGCTGCCTCTCTCCCTTGCTCGGGTCCCGACCTGAATGTTCAGTGCCTTGGGACGTCCGCCCATAATTTTGTTGACTTTGTTGTTCATGTGTATGCGCGCCTATAAGGTTGTGTGTTTGCCTGCTTAAGTGTATGATTATGTACGTGAGTGTATGTTTGTATGTATTTGTGTGTTTGGTTATGCATGCGCTTGTATGTTTGTTGAGGCTTGTGTGTGCATGTTTATCATTGTATATTTGTGTGTGCATGCTTGTTTTGTGCATTAACTTGAGCTAGTGTATGTGTAGGGTTGTGTATATATGTGTGGGTGTGGGTGTTGGGAGATGAGGAGAAGGAAGCTCCAGCTAATTTAAATAGTGGAGTTGTATCTATTATAAAATAAATGCTTTTAATGTTACAAGCTCCAACGGAAACAGCAGGGTGAGACGAGAAATTGTCGAACACAAATCAAAGTGGGAAAGAAGCTTGTAGAGATCAAAGACAGTAATGGGATTGAGTGAAGAGAAGATGCTCGGAAGCATGCTTGGAGTGTGTGCCATGAGCAATCGAGGTTTTGGGTATGGATAGTTTAAATTCACTTTATTCAATTCATCTTAACGGATCAATAGCAATAACCAGAATTTAGATAAAATGACCTCCACCTCACAGCTCTATCATATAATTCATCCCTTCAATTCTTTGTTTTTGCTTACAGTGTTTCTTGCATTTACAGTGTTTTTCACAGTTACACAGTGGAGTTCACAGTTAGCCTTTTCTCTAATGGGGTCCTGACACTGCCGCGATTCACAATGTCCTCGTCTGTCAGGAGCTGCATTCCAACAGACAAGTCTGCAGATGCTATCAGTACCCCTGTACGGTCAGGCAATTAAGAAGACTTGTTCATGTGGGATCAGATGATACATCTTTTAGCAGCAGAGTCTCCATCCAAAACCCCGCTGCTGTTCCAGTCTCTCAACCACATTTCCGTTTGGTACATATTCCCTCAAACCTGATCCTCAGCTCAGTTTAATAATTAGTTTTTCTCTGTGTTCAGAGTGCATCTGAAGCCCTTTCCCTTTTTTAATGCTTTCTTGTGCATTTCCATTTGTCGCATGCTCTCCACTCTATCATACTTGCTCCTGGGAAGCACCTTAAGACATTCCAACAATGTGATAGGCATTGCATCAAGTGCAAGGATTATTAATTTTCAGTAAAACTTCCATAAGTCTTATTTCTATGAATGCAAGGGTCGATTTACCAAACAGTTGCATTGGCACAATGCTGGTCTTTATCTCTTTTGGTGGAAAAATGTGTTTGTGCCGCTATATCGACAATGTTATTGATCTCAGTTTGGGGCAGATTTGCCTCATTTATCTGCCAGAATGCGTATCGTTGAGGTGGAATAAAATGAAATTAACTTAAGAACATAAGAATAAGGAGCAGGAGTAGGCTATTTGGCTCCTCAAGCCTGCCCTGCCATTCAATAAGATCATGTCTGATCTTCTAATCTAACTCCACCTGACCGCCTTATCTCCATATCCCTTAATCCATTTATCCATAAGAAATCTATTAATCTCAGTCTTGAATATGTTCAAGGACTAAGCATCTGCAGCCTTTTGGGGTAGAGAATTCCACAAATTCACTACCATCTAATTGAAGCAAGTGTTTCCTCAACTCTGTGCGAGAAGGCTGACCCCTAATCTTAAGAAAGTGACCCCTAGTTATAGTTTCTCCAACCAGTCTCCCACTGTCATACCCCTTAAGAATCTTATAGGTTTCAATAAAATCACCTCTAATTCTTCCATATTCTGGAGAATATAGGCCTAATTTACTCAATTTATCCTCATAGTTCAACACACTCACCCAGGAACCAACCTAGTGAATCTAAGCTGCACAAACCTCTAAGGCGAGTGTGTCCTTTATTAAATAAGGAGACCAAAATTACATACAGTATTCCAGGTGCGGCCTCACCAAGGCCCTATACAGTTGCAGCAAGACTTCCCTACTCTTATGTTCTGACCCTTTTGTAATGAATGCTAACATGCCATTAGCCTTCCTAGTTGCTTGCTGTACCTGCATACTAACTTTTGCAGCTGATGTACAAGGCACCCAAATCCCTCTGAACACGTAACACTATCTAATCTGTCCCATTCTAGAAAATAATCAGCTTTTCTGTTTTTACTACTTCCCCACATTATATTCCATCTGCCATCTTCTTGCCCACTCACCTAACCTATCTATATCCTGTTGCATTCTTTTTATGTCATCTGTACTGCTCACTCTCCCACCTAGCTTTGTATCAACCACAAATTTAGATATGTTAAGTTCTATGTCCTCGTCTAGTGTTGTTATAGATTGTAAATAGTTGAGGGCCAAGCACTGATCCTTTTGGCCCTACTCTCTGTTTTCTTCCCATTAGCCACTCTTCAATCCATCCTAATATATTGCCTTTAATTCCATGGACCCTAGTCTTGTGCAATGGCCTTTTATGTGGCATCTTGTTGAATGCCTTCTGAAAATCTAAATACACTTCATCTACTGGTTCCCCCTATCTAACCTGCTAGTTATATCCTCAAAAGAAAGATTTGTTTAGCATGACTTCATAAAGCCATGTTGACCCCCACTAAGACGTCCTTAGTTGAGGATTCTAGAATTTTCCCTACCGACGATGTCAGCCTAAGTGGTCTATAGTTCCCAATCTTCTCTCTCCTACCCTTCTTAAATAATGGTTTTATGTTTGCGATCTTCCAATCAATGGGAACTGTTTCAGAATCCAGAGAATTTTGGAAGCAAAAGGCATCCACTATCTCATCAGCTATCTCTTATAAAACCTTAGTATATGGACCATCAGATCCAGGGGATTTGTCATATTTCAATTCCAACAGTTTCCCTAGTACTGAACGAACTCTTTGCTGATGTTAATTTCCCTAAATTGCTCACGAACATTAGCTTCTGGTTCACTTCTATTTTTGGTAAGGTTTCAGTGTCTTCTAACGTGAAGACAGAAGTAAAGTATTTATTTAATGACTCTGCCATATCTTTATCCCCCATTATAATTCCTCCTGGCTCTGCCTGCAATGGACCAACGTTTACAACAACATTAACAACAAAATTACACTTCTAGAGTGCCTTTCACGTATAGAGTATGTCCCAAGGCACTGAACAGTTAGGTTGGGACCCAAGCAGGTGGGTGGGGGGAGGGGGATCAGGGTAGGGGGATGAGAGGGGGTAGAGTTAGGAGGGGAGCAGAAGGCACAGTCAAAGAGGAAGGTCTTGAGACCGGCCTTAAAAGAGGAAAGGGAGAAAACGAGACGAAGGGATAGCAGGATGGAGTTCCAGAGCATGGTGGCAGAGAGGTTGAAAGCCCGGCCACCAATGGTAGGGCGGTTCGGGTGGGGGACGTGGAGCAGGCCACAGCCCGCTAAACGGAGGGGATGGGCAGGCTGATAGGGATCTATAGAGACCTGCTGTCTCCCTATCAGCTGATAGCTGACAGGGAGACAGCAGGTTGGAGAGATAGGCGGGGACAAGGCAAGCACATTTACTTTTGCTAGTCTCTTCCTCTTAATGTATTTGTAAAAGCTCTTGCAATCTGTCTTCATGTTCCTAGCTAGTTAGCCCTCATAATCCATTTTTTTCCTCTTAATCAGTTTCTTAGTTTTTCTTTGTTGGTCCCTGAAGCCCTCCCAATCCTATTTTACTGCTCTTTTGGGGAGTATTCGAGGCCTCTTCTTTTAATTTTATACTTTCCCTAACTTCTCTAGTTAGCCACGGTTGAACTACTTCAGCCGTGATACTTTTATTCCTCAAGGGAATATGGGATCGCTGGGAATTATGTACTATATCTTTAAACGTTTGCCATTGTTGGTCCACTGTCATTTCCTTTAATCTAATTCCCCAGTCTAGTTTAGCTAAATCCTCCCTCATACCTGCAAGGTGGGTTTATTTAAATTTAAGACCCTTGGTTTGGACTTAACTACATCGCTCTCTAACTTAATGCAAAATTCCATCATGTTATGGTCGCTCTGCCCTAGAGGAGCCTCAACATCTATATTGCTGATTAGTCCTGTTTTGTTACATAATACAAAGTCTAGGACCGCCTGTCTCCTGGTTGGTTCCTCAGCATACCGATCTAGAAAACTATATCTAATGCTTTCTATGAACTCCTCCTCTAACCTACTTTTGCCAATTTAGTTTTCCCAATCTTTGTGAAGATTGAAATCTCCCACTATTAGGATATTGCCTTTGCTACATGCTCCTCTAATTTCTTGATTAATAGCCTGCACAATACTGTGACTGCTGTTCGGGGGTCCATAAACTACTCCCATTAGTGTTTCCTGCCCCTTGTTATTTCGTACTTCTACCTATACTGACTCCACATTCCTGGTTTTCCGATTTTAAATCCTTCCGCTCTACTGTTTTTATTCCATCCTTTATTAGCAAGGCTACCACCCGTCCTCGTTTTCTGCATTAATAATATGGAGTGCTTCATGAATTTGTGTGTCATTCCTGCGCAGGGGTCATGCTAATCTTCTTTGTATTGTTCCAATTTTAGTATACGTGCTGCCGATTTGGTTAAAACTAGTTACCATTTATAGAGCTCATATTGCTCATATTGCAGACTCTGCTGTCTGTGTAATATTATTGCCAGAGAGCATGGGATTTTTTTTCAATCAGCATTAACTCTGCACCGCCAGAGCATTTGCTTTCTATTAAAGTGTCCCTTTATGTGTCAGCCTGACTTAGTGGTAGTATTCTCGCCTCTGAGTCAGAAGCTTATGGGTTCCAGCCCCTTGTTGGGAATTGGAATCACATTCCAATGTGACACTTCCAATGCATTGCTGTCCATCAGATGAGAGGTTAAGCCTAAATTCCCATCTGCCTGTTAAGGTGGATGTTAAAGATCCTATGACATTATCCAAAAAGAGAAAGGAGTTTATCCTGGTGTCCAGGGCAACAATCCCCCAAATAAAATTGGTCACTCACTTCATGGCAGCTTATGTGCAGTTGCTGTGCACAACTGACTGCTACATTGTGTCTATCACAAAACGTAGGGCAATATTTTGTGGATGAAAATGTGGATTCTGCTCTGTTGCACTTAAAACAGCTAATTGAGAATAGTAATTCTGTGAAATTGATGCATTCAATGACTGCTAGCAGTGCAGAGGTGTTAATCAAAGGTGGTCTTGTGAGGCCCATGCCTCGTAGGTTAAAGTGAGAACAAAAGTGCCATACAAATGTGAGTGTTTGAATCCTGTTGGTGAATGTTCCATCGAGAGGATCTGAAAGAAGCCATGGTGTTATCTTGCCCTTTTATTCCCTCTACCCCCACCCCACCCAAAACTCTTGCAGAAGGATGGGTTATTATCTTAAACCTCAGCAGTTGGATTCTTGCCTCCTGAGTTTCACTTCAGAATCAAGGCTGAGCTCCACTGCTTGATTTCTATGGAAAATAAGAAGCTTAAGTGAAGCATTGTGAAAAAGCAACCTTCAACCTAATGTTTTTAGTTTTCTTTGAAGCAACTTTCTTTTTTTAAGAGTGGCAAAAAGGAGAGCAGTTCCTGTATCCAACAGCAAACCCCCGACAGCAAATGCAAGTTATTTTGTTTATTTTTGCAAAAAGGGATTGTATTAAGGAGCAGGCCATTTTTTAAATCACGTAACATGGGTACAGTACTTGACCTTGCTTGATAAGCACAGGCATTTCTTTGCTTTTCTCACTTTAAGATGTGACCAGTGTGATTTCTTTCCTCCACAATCTTAGAAGAAAGGTAGCTTAGTCTTGTCAATAGCTAAGTCAACATCTGCAGACACTTGCTATATGCTATAGATGCTATAGCATGAGAACAATAAAGATGTATTGAGTATAAACTGAACTCAATCCATTTTGTTTCCCAGAGGAAGGTTACATCATTTTTAATAGAAAAACACATTACACAAAATGTATGATTTTGCCTTGTGTGTGTTTTCTTAAATAAAAGGCTTTAGTGAAAGATGAGCGACATTCCAATCTCTTGGAAGGCTTCCTTTAGTATGAGACTTGAGGAGAACTCTCGCTTCTGAGTTAAAAGGTTGCGGGTTCAAGCTCCTTGAACTGTGAACTCACATTCTCAACTGACACTATGACACACTGTTATTGGAGTGCTGCAGTGTTGGACAAAGGCCACCACATCATGAAGAGAACTTTATCTTAAGTTTAATTTTGTCTTACTTGTTGAACCACCAGGTTGTTCTGTCCAACTGTGTCTTTGGATCAGATAGAGGGACAGCCTTGGGGGGGGTGGGGAGTGGGGGGGGGGGGGGGGGGGGGAGCTGGGTTGTGATTGAGGGTAGGAAGCCTATAGTGTCTGTCAACCTGCAGTTCACCCCTCAGGAAGTGGCAGCCTGTGAACAGGTGGGTGAACCCAGGCTGTACTGTTCAGTTTGTCTAAATTCAAAATGTCATTTGTGATTCAATTGACAATAGCCTCAAAAGACAGACTGTCATTTCACTTTTAACAACCTGAGATGTGCTAGATTCATTTGAAACATGGAATTCCAGCTTCTTCAATAGGAGAAGATTTTCATCAGTCTTTTCAATTTTTCATTTATAGAGGAGTGACATACTTGTGTGGAAAGATTCAAAAATAAGCCAGTCAATTAAAGAATCCTTTTGGTGATAGATGCCCAATTTCTTATACAGTCCATGTCCTTGGATGTTATTTATTGAAATCGTTTTCAGGTGGATTTTTGTATCTACCAAGGGAAGCTATGCCTGTGCTTGGGACCGAAACACTTTTCATTGTCTACTGTCAATTTTGAGTGCTCCCAAAGGACGAAAGTTACCCAGGTGCAGAGTAAAGAGCCTTCTGCTTTGCTTCGACAATTTGGTCCCACTCCAAACTTAAGCAGAAGTAATTGCATCCCTTCTCCCGTCTTTTTTGCAAATGTGACACGATTGAAGCTGTCTTCCAGAAATCCTGGATAAACCGCTGATAGATTGCAACTGTAGGCTGTGTCTGAAAAACATTTGGTGTATTGCCTTTTTGGTTGGGAAGACATCTCAAAATGTTTCACAGGATATACTGTAAATTGTAATGACTATATATTTTATAGGTAAAATGTGACAACCAATTTGAGCACAGCAATGTCCCGAACAGCAATGAAGGGAATGACCAATGTAATCTGGGGAGTTTTGGGCCAGAACATTGGGAGAAATTCTCATTTATTTTTGAATGGTGCAGTGGGAGCTTTAATGTCTGCTGAACATGCAGTCAGGATCTCAGGTTAATGGCTCATTCAAAGGACGGGACATTGAACTGTACAGCCCATCCCCAGCTCTGCACTGGAGAATCAGACTGGACTATGTGAGTTTGAAGTCCTGATGTGGGGCGTGAACCCACAACCTCCTGAATCAGAGCCCAGAGTGCTGCCAACCGAGCCAGACTGACAGAAAGGACAGCTTTTCTATTTAACTGACCCTTTCCAGCTCAGTGAATTTACACCTTGCCGATGAATATATGCAATCCAATACTGGTTGGACATTCTCAATGAAATGGGCAATTAAGATTGCATTGAGCCTGTGCTAATGGTGGACCTTGTTACCTTTATTGTACACTTTATTGTACCTTTAGCACTCTATAATGGCACTACTGCTGTGTGATTGCAGACAAGTATATGCCCCTGCCTGTAAATAAATGCCCCTGCTTGTTTTTAATTCATGTCAACTACGACCAAAACTCTCAGCGGAGCAAGAGTTATTATGTATTCCATTATAGCGTTTGCAGTGCTATCCTTCTTAAAACAGGAGCACAAGTTAATCTTTACCAGCACTACTGTCCATAAGTGATCCATGTCAGCTGACAGGCTGCAGCCCTTGTGATACTGTTATTCCATCGGAACCCTTTTTTTCCTTTCCCATCAAACCCAGGTCCTTTTGCTTGCGAGGCAAGTGCTCTAATCACTAAGCTACAGGACTCCACATGTCCTGTAGCATTTGCATTATATAATGTGTATTTCCTCAAGTACTACTGTTACTCCCACCAGCTGCAAGCCACAAAATGACAATGACAGAACAATAAATTATGCATTTGTCATATGTTTGTGTGGTCTCAAATCTTATTATGAAACAGCTGTTCTACAAGTTGCTAAATAGAGAATAAATGCAAAGTATATTGATTGTTAATGATTTAAAAGGAGACATAAGAGCAAGCCCTATCGAATTTAAATAAAACGTATGTTTATGCCAAGTTGCACTCTTATGAATTTAGCCTATGTAAGCTTTGGGTAAATGTCAACCTTCTTCAGAACGTAAAGCAAAGTCCTTTTCAAGAGCCTCTCATTGCTAGGAATGTACTGTGGCTGAAGTAATACATTTGTGTTAAGATCCCCTTCTGTGTATGATTGTGCTGATTATTGCACTGTAATTCTTAACCATTATAAATGTTTATAGACTGACTCAGTGGTTGGGTAATCACATAGTCACTGATTATGGACAGTTGCAGCACATAAATTGCCTCTGTATGTTCATCCACTGAGACTTGTCTATCTGCAACTCTCTCTTATGTTTGCCACAAAACAACATGTGAATTAGGAAAAAAAAAGTTTGATTTGCATTACCTAGTCAGTGAAGAGGAATGCAGAAAATAGTTTAAATTCCAACTTCATGTCCTACTGCACAGATTTATTACTTCATCTTAAATAATGAAACAAGTAGGAAACCTTCTGTAGATTTATTTTGCAACTATCATTCAAGAAATATTTATTGTAATTGTGAAAACATTTGTAACAAAAGTGCATCAACTTTGGAATGTAATCTTGCTTTTTGTATTTTTGCATTCTGCCGTGTTATCTCTCTTGGATGCGTAACACGTGCAAAGAAAAACTATGAAATTGGCATCCAAGGCTTTTTGCAACATCCATGCTTTCTTTACGTGGTCTTTACATGTATAATGACTCCCACCCTCACATACGTATGGTGTGTAAATAAAGCATGTGCCAAATTGGACCAGTTGGGCCAAATGATCTGTATCTTTGCTGAACAGGCAATGTAAATCTATGTACAGTAAATAGTGCATGGTGTTGTCATATTGCTTAGAGAGACCTTTGAGCAAATGATTGTTTAGGGTTGTGGTCATTGATTATTAAAATTAATAACAGTGTTTTGCAGAACACAGAACAACAGTAAAAATTAGAGACATACAAATCAAGCATTGATATGTTGAAATATATGGTCATACTTTTACCTGCATACACAGAAACATATTTTTCATATTACACTTATTAATGGAGAAAGGATGGTCCATGTAAAGAAATATTAATTTCACTGTGTCATTTTGATTCAGTTTCTCTTGACTCAGCAAAGTTTTTGTGAAACAAAGCACAAACCATTATTTTACCAAAACCGTGTTATTGTGAGAAATCACAATATGATGGCATAACACAAAGTTTTTATCAATTGGTGGATGATAAACCCCAATCTCTCTTACTGTCTTCTGGTTTAAGACTAATCCACAATGGTCTTTCAACTGACAAGAAGGGCAGAATCTTTTCGTTCCCTCACCCCCTCTTTTCCATAACATAATTAAATAATAGACTTCTGTACTTGCAATACAAGATCCTGTACAGATTGGCTCAATCACTCTGCTTTTCCTCACCAAAATTCTCCTCCTTTTTTCATCATCTCTTTCTCCTGAGCTTTGCTGATTACTGAAGCTTTGCTTATTTTGCTCTACCTGTCAGCTAAATTAACTTGAGGAAATGAATTGGGACTGATTCATTTATATATTTTTAAATTAAATATTCATTATTGTTCCAAGAGTTATAAATAAATGATTGAGTAAAAATACTGCGTTAAAGAACTATACCATTATTCCACATAGTATGTCATGATCTCAGTCCCAAAAGCCCAATACTTGTCAATAATTGTGTGCTCTCCTAATAAAGAGAATGGCTTCCCCTCATGGCCAAAAACCACCACTCAGTCTAGTACTACAACAACCAAATTATATTTATAGAGCCCCTTTCACGCCAGGAGGACATCCCCTTGTCCATCCTAAGCCAAGTGCTACCTAGTCTTGTATGGACACCACCACTTAATCTACTGCTAACCCATTGTCCAGCTCAGCACTAATACCCCTACCCAGACTGGTGTTCAAAATCATATTCTTTCTCTTTGACTGAAAGAGCTGATTCTTACTGGAATATGGTTTCTATAGGTGCTGATCAGCCTCCAATAACTCAATCAAAAGGCAATTCTTCATGTGCAAATCTAGACAGTGAGTTATTGTGTGGCCAGCGAGGACACATGAGGAAATCCAGCACTATGTTTAAGAGTATCTAAAGATCTAAAGCAGCTTGAGAGTTACGCCACTTATACATCAAAATATCTGGAAACAATGCACATTCTCTCCTCAGAGGGATACACTTTGCTTTCCTAATTCCAAATAGTATTAGGTGTAGGTTGCCAAGGGCCAAGTTTGGAGACATTAGCGTATGTGTTGAGTTACTGCTGAGGTTTAACCACCTAAACCTTATAGCATGACAGCGAGTGTTGGAAGACAATTCAACATCCCTGATTAACTAATGTTAATAGATGGCTGATTTTTCACCACTTCTGTTACTCAGGGCACCACAGCAAATTGTAATACCTGAACTGCTCTCCTGGCTGAGATCAGCTAACTCAGCACAGATTAGGCATCTGATTTCTGACCTGCTGGTCTGTACAGCTTGGTGCTCCACTTGACGATGCTTTTACTCAGTAAGCCATCGTGGGGGGGGGAAGCACTGACGTCTATCTTCCCATCAGCTTAACTCCATTACTCAGAAATGGGTTTTGTTCCTCTGGTTTGCAACTATGCATCTGCGGTAATTGATCCTCAGACTGAGTGCAACCAGAGAATGTTAATTGCTTATTGCCTGCGAGGTGGGTGGAAACGTCATTTGGCTGTATTGATGTGGTGGCAAGACTTTTTGTGGGTTTTATAAGTACAACGCTCAAAAGATTATTAACCACATTCACTGTTCATAATTGTCTTTTTGTATTTTACTTATAAAGTCAGATTTTCTATCACAGGCAGTTGATCGAAACCTCAGGGAATGGGAGCAAGTATTAGAAATCAAAGCGTACTGTGTTCTGTGCACAATCTATGCATCCCTCGATTAATGAGGACTTAAGCCAGTGAATACAAATTTGACAGTTGTACTGTATTTGGCATTTCCACTGACAAAGCAGCCCATGGCACCCATATTAACTCATTCTGATTTGATCATCCTGTACATGCACATTGAGCACATGTGGAAACTCAACATCGCAATCAGACCACATTTCTATGCCTCCTACATATGGAGATTTCCAAGTGTCCAGACAGAAATACACACTCTTTCCCCATAGAGCTACACCCTGCTTACCTAATTCTGCAGAGTATGAAAGCTTGGGGATTCCAGAGAGTGTATTGGGGGTATTGCTGGACTTTAACCAACTAAAGCCACATCGTTTGTGATTGAAAGCACTGTAAGCTCAAGCTAATATACAGTACGTAGGTTATTTGTGGCCCAGAGATATCTCTAATCATCCCAATATGTCCAGATTCAATTATTATTGAAAACGTCCATTATTCTCAAAACCCTCTTCTTCAATTGTGCCTTCAGCCACTCTTCTACCCTCCTTGCCCTCTGTCCTCCCTTATACCCCCCCCGCCCCCCCCCCCCCCCCCCCCACACCCACCACACACACACAGTCTGCTTGGGTCCAAATCCATGATCCAAGGATTTTTACACCTGTCATTCACGTTTTCTGATTTTGTAAATGTTAATCCATGGGCTTTGGCAAATTGAATTGCCCACTGTGAGGCTGACTTAGCCTCCAGGATATTAGCAACAGGCCATTGTAGGCCAAGGCCCGCCCTCCATAAAGCAGTTTCCCATTTTGATCACAAATCCAGCACACTGCTAGATCCTGCATTTCTTAAATCAGCCAAGGAAAGCTTTCCTCTGCATGCACAACAGCTCAGAATGATGCAGAAGGACTGTTTGGACACATATCTTATACACCATAGGTTTATCTGCATTGGGACCTTGCGGTCCTTGAAGAGAGACGAGAATGCTTCCCATATAAAATAGGTACCACTTTCAAACAGCCAGAGTTGTCCCATCTCGTAGAAGATGCAGAGTTGCTGGGTTAGCTTTCTTTTTTTTTCCTTTAGAAAAATGCTATTACCTCTAAAGATTTTGTCATGAATTGACAAAAGAAAAACGGAATGAAAGGTGTAAAAACCCATTAACCTATGTATATTAGTTTCTCATACATCGTATCAGCCAAAGTTCAACAAAAATTTTATTACATTCATTGTGATTATTCCAAAGCTGGGGATATATAATAAGTAGGAGAGCATTATACATTAATGCAGTCGTAAGTCTTAAGTGAACTCTGATCTTGGCAGGGACTTGGATCCTCAAGTGAACTCAGATCTTGACTTTGCAAATTGCAATTGTTACTTGTTACCTGAACTTCTTTTTATTTTCTTTACTGTTTTCGTTATCTGTGATTTCAAATACAATGCAAAATTACATTTGTGTAGATCCTTTCATGTCAGAGGGACATCCCAAGACGCTGGACAGTCAGGCATTTGGACCCAAGCAGAGTGGAGGCATGTGGGTGGGAAAAGGGAAAGGCAGAGGGCAGGGAGGGTAGGAGGGTGGCCAGTGTTTGAGTTAATTTTGGGGGGGAAGATAACCTTTTGGTAAAGGAATGGAAAAGATGGTGCTCGCTGTGTCTTATATTCTTTGTAGCCTGGTGCTAAAGTAAAGAAATTAGACACTGGTGTCCTTTTATTTATTTAATAAGGAAACGTTGAAAGTGTGGATGGAATTGAAGAAGGACTGATATGAAAACATCTCACCTTCATTGTCAGAAAATTTATATCAGCTTATTTCCCAAGTGTTTTGTTTGATTCATTTATTTTCATCAATATTCACGTGGTCAGTTTCCTATCTAAAAGGCCACTGAAGTAACAGCCACTTTTTGTAGATGCACAAATTAATATGTAAGTGAACATTGGCTTCCCTCCTTGTACTAGGAAGGACAAGAAGCAACTGATGAATGTTGAAGCCAACCGTACCAGTGAAATATCAAAGTACTTCTGCTTTAACCCCCAAAGTCCTAATATCTAACATTGATTGCTTTGTAACTTGGTGGAACAAATGCATTTAATAGATGTTGAAACACTTATTGATATGCTGTGGGGCCCTTAATAATAATCCTTGCATTTAATTTAGCGCTTTTCACGTCTTCTAAAGTGCTTCACAGGATATTCTGCAAAGTGAATTAACTGTATATTTGTGGGTGAAACGCGGCAGCCAATTGCGCACAGCAGTGTCCCACAAACAGTCGAGGATTGAAATGACCAATTTATAATTGTTTTTATTTTCAAGGGATGTGGCATGTGGAGTAAGGAAACTTGCCCAAGGTTTCACTGCCTGAAATTGAACCCAGGTCTCTTGCTTGTAAGGCGAGTGCTCTAACCACTGAGCTACAGGACTCCCCTTATTCCATTGCTGCCTGATGAAATTTGTTTCCAATCTAAAGTTATGAATAATATCAATCCTTGCCTTTGATACAATGCTGTGTTCAATTAATGCCAATTTGCAAGCAGCAATATGCAACTAGTGATTATCTGGCGGATTGTCCTGGTTGTTGTAAATAGCACCCCTTATGCATGGTAATGTCCCAGAATCCCAGTGGAGGTGTGTCATGAATGTGAAAATGCAATCGCTGAGAGGAAAGAAAACGTGGGACTGGAGACAAAAAAGAAATGTGAATATTGGGAATGTTGGATGGTTACAAAATTACAACATTGGTGCAGTTTCTCTTTCAATTGTAAAGGAAAGTAAACTGTAGTACACCAGTATCATGATATTGCGCCTTCAACCTGCTGCACGACAAAGTTATGAGATGCAATTATGGATAGTCCACTATTCTGTAGTGCAGCTCTTTGGGGGAAATATTAGCTTAGCAAAAGGCAATTGGATTCCTCTTTAGCAATGGAGGAAATATTTAGCAAAAGATTCCTGAATGTCTTAGGAGCAAGTCAGCATTGGTGGAATTAAATAACCTGCCTGCTAATTGTCTTGGCAGTCAATACATAGACTGGTGCACTGAGTCCTTTAAATATATATTGATGTGGGATAAGGTGGCAGAGCTGCTCAATGAAAGCAAATAATTCTCTGCCTGATTGCTCAGCCTCTGCGTGACAATGAATCACAGGTACCTGTGGTCTCTATCAGAGTATTATTAATCTTTGCCAAAAGGTTTGGAATTTGAAATTAATTTAAGTACAGAAAGATAAATATGCTCAAATATGCTCAATTACACCATCTTCCTCTTCAGGTTGATGTGGCTCGGTTGTAATGGATTGTAATGCTTTTAATAACCGAAATATATATTTATTTTTGTCTAGCACAATGAGTGATTATCCCAGCCTTGTGGAGGGAGCTCACTCTTTGATTTTTTTTTTGCACAGTTTCCCAATTTGCTGCACAGCTCTCGGTCGTACATCATTCGCTCTTCACCTTTGTGTTTTGCAGTGCGAGAAGAGTACGTGGCAACATTTAAAGGGTCTGAATACTTCTGCTATGACCTGTCGCAGAACCCAATCCAGAGCAGCAGCGACGAAATAACATTATCGTTCAAAACCCTTCAGAGGAATGGCCTGATGCTTCATACAGGGAAATCCGCTGATTATGTAAATCTGGCTTTGAAAGATGGTGCTGTCTCACTGGTCATTAATTTGGGGTCAGGAGCGTTTGAAGCTTTGGTGGAACCTGTGAATGGAAAGTTTAATGACAATGCCTGGCATGATGTGAAAGTGACCCGGAACCTTCGTCAGGTAACAGTACAATGGATGATGTGCGGAAAAAAATGCTCTATTTTATATGGTAACACTCCCGAGGAACAATTTTAACACGCGCATTTACAAATTACCGCTCTACAACAATCAAAATGGTTACGCAATCTTCAAAGTTAGCAACGGCAGGAATTGAATATCATAAATTATTGCTTTTGTTTGATGTTATTCAAACAGATAGCTGGTTAGGTTAGTTTGTTTCACCAGAGCAAATAGCAGATCTAGAATTCTTTTTCAGGGTCAACATTGCAATACAACAACAAAATTACATTTGTGTAGCGCTTTTCACATTGGGAGGATGTCCCAAGGCTCTGGGATAGGAACTGACACATGTCCCTGCACCATATTGCCGAACCGAATAGTTGCACTGTGCGATTGGGGGAGTGGGGGGGGCGGAAATGCTGAAAATCCATTTGTTTCTGTGCTGTTTGTTATTTGTTAGTCACTTGGATCTTGTAAGCCATAAGGGAGAGGGGAATAGAAGGTATGTGAAGAAGTAAGGAATGGGTGGAGACTCGTGTGGCATTTAAATACCAGCACGGTCTGCTTGGGCTGAGTGGCCTGTTTCCACGCTGTACATTATTTGTCAGTGTATGTACCAGCCAAGGGTGAAATCATCAAGTGTCCAGCTGGTGTCCAGTAAAGTTCCAGAGGTGAAAAGACGACTTTGCATTCAATTGCACCACCCACTCCTCAGAAACATTTTACTGGCAAAAAAAATTATAAAGAAGGAGGAAGAATTTTGTTTTAGAAAAAAATGGCACTTAGAAGCATTTAATTAATACAAATGTTCTGTCTTTCCATTTTGCTCATGCACCAGATCCACAACAAAATCCCATTCTAGTATGAATAATAAGCACACCAGCTGAATTACTGGTGCAAAATGAGCATGCAGTGCTGGGAAGCAACTCTATGGGCTGAGGGAGTATATTGAAATCACTGCTGGCTCAATTATCTGTATTTGAGATGCGCCACAAATTCTGTTTAGTTTGTTTTTAATCTGGAATGCTGTGTCTTTCCAATTAATTAATTAATTTGTGTGGGGGAGTGGAAGAAGTTTTTTTAAAAAATTCACAGCACTGCTTCTAAGGTGAGAAGAGCAAAAGGAGGGGATAAATCTGTGTTTCCTTGCCTCATTAAAAATAATGGGAGTCCTAACTGTGCATGCAAAAGTGTTCCTGCCTGGGGTAGCAGCAGTCTTCTGGTTCTTCATGTTTTATACAAGAAGATGAATGGCAGCCGCTAAAAGTAACACAAAAATAAAATAAGTCGATTAAAGAAATTCATCCAAGAAGCAGGTCCACCCATTTTCTGTTAAAAGGGAAATAATAATTCAGGGAAAAAGTTTGGTTTTTCATTATATTTTAAACAGCATTTGCAATCCAGATATGTGAGGATTAATAAGTTTAGCTTGGGCTTTGCACACACTAGATCTGTCTGATGGCAGAGGAGACCATCGAGGAGGCTTTATATCATCGCCAATCCTCTCCCCCCCCCAACTTCTCTCCCGAAGACATCAACTTCTTCTGGGGTCTGGCTCTGCGGGCCCAGGCTGCCCTCCAGTACCTGGATGAAGGAGCCGTCCCTCAAATTCAAGTGAAGCATTGATTGTTCCCGTGTTATTCATCTTTGTGGAGGATCACAACTGAAATTATTCACTTGTCCATTTCCTCTGCCTCTCTTTTCTCTGGCAGTGCTTAAAATCATGTGAGAGATTAGCTTTTCAACCAGTTTAACAGCAAATGTCTGAAGATTAGCCTGTTTCCATTTATGCCATTTATGACGTGACTGGTGTGTTATTGCAGACACAGATTCCAACTGCTCAACAAACTCATCACTGGGCTGGGCGTGGATTTCACTGCATGGCAAGTAAACTCGCCCAAATCTTCTGAGGAGTAAAGCTTGCTACTCCCATCAGCTACCTATTAACAATTTGTGCTCACTAACTTTAGATGTCGTGAAGTCCTGTAGCTCAGCAGTTAGAGCACTCGTCTTCCAAGCGAGAGACTGGGTTCAGTTCCCGGCAGGGTGAAACCCTGGGCAAGTTTCCTTGCTCCACACGCCCAATAATAATCCCTAAAAAAAATTATAAATTGATAATTTCAATCCACCACTGTTTGTGGGACACTGCTGTGCATAATTGGCTGCCGCTTTTCGCCCACAAATATAGTCAAATCAGTTTACAGTATATTGTGTGAAGCACTTTGAGACGTCCAGAAGATTATTATTATTATTACGTCTCACTGTATGAAAACAAGCAGAACAGTAACATTCTGGGACTTGTATCAGAGCTGTGATCTCAGAAGCAATGGTTTATCCAGTATTACCGATTTCTCTATTGTGACTCTTACTTTCCCAGCACACGATACTCATTGGGGTGCATTATCATTTGGTTTATTCAGACATTTGGCTCCCTTTTTGTTCCAATCTGCTGCATATACTTCTTGCACTTCAATTTCCTCTTCAGGTTTCTATTTCTTCTCATGCTCCACCCCTCTTCATACCTCTTATTACTTTCTCTCCTTTTATGCATTTCGTCTTTGCTCTGCAGTTCAGTAAGTGCTGCAAGTTTTTGAGCTACTTTCAAATTTAGTTCTTTCACAGAAAGTCTATTTATTCAGACCTGAACCATGCAAGCATACAACTCTCAACTATTTTTTTTCCCAGTATCAAAACATTATCAATTATTCGTCGAAATTGCATCCCTTTTAATAGTTGTTTGCTCTTGGAGTTAGTACAGCCTCGTTCTCCATCAAGACCATTGGAGGACCAATTATCACCTTTACACATACCTTTTTGGTTTTAGATTGATTGAATAGATGGAAACTTGACATTGGCTAGTAAATTCTTCATGTGTTCATCAATATTCCTGTTCAAAAAACATCTGTACATCTGAACGACAGTGTGCTATATTGATTGTTCCCACAATCAATGCATTTTGTTTCTTCCGATGCTCAGCTTTCCATGATTTTTTTTCCATCCTACGTTATATCGCTCGTTTTTCTGGAGGCGCCGTTTGATCATAAACGTTTTCAGACACAACATTGCTTCTCCTATGGTAACAAATTCCATTGCTTGAAGGACAAGTGCACTACTGCAGATATCTGGTCTGCTCCATTTCAAAGATCTCTCGACATTGTGTCAGAACATAGAAACCATCAAACTCTGATACAACTACTCTTTTAACCATACCACTACCTTGTGACAGTGTTTTTTTTCTCTATAATGTTCCAGACCCAGCAACCTGGTTTCATACAACACTCTTTGGTGCTATAAGATTAGTTGGGAAAGAGAAAGGACTGTTCAGCTCCTTTACCTAGTGCATTACATCTTGTGTCATGGTCTGTAATTTTGTCGCAAAATTATTTCCTGTTTTATTACAATTATTCCTATTTGAGCAAGGAGGTTGCACTGTTCTACATTTACTTTTCAGTGAGTTCCATTTACGTCACTGGTTTCTACTTTCTTGGCTGACTTTGAAGTCCTGGTCTGCCTTTACCTTGTATCATGTTTAATATTTCATACTGTTCAATGAGGTTCTCACTCAGCTGGTGTCTTTGCACACTGTAAAGCTTGCAGTGAGTATTCGGATCACACTTCCTGCCTTATTCCCTTTAAAATTTGGATTGAGTCTTGTTGCTCTTCTCTTTGCTTTGATGTATGTAAGCCTGTTTTTGTGTCAGGTGTGGTGAACCAAACAGAACCTACAATGTCATTGCATCCTAAATGTGGTCTGATTGGGGCAATGGTTTTCTACTTTTGTTCAGGGGCCACCAACCATTCTCTGATTCTATGCTATTCATTGAAGACTTGTATTTCAGCCCCGGCACTATCACCTGTGGTGTCCTTCAGGGAACTGTCCCCCAACTTTTCAATATCTACATGCTCCCCTTGGTGACATCATCCATAGACATTGGGTCAACTTCCACATGTATGCAGATGACACCAAACTCTATCTTTCTGCCTCTACCATCGACTCCAGGACCATTGCTGTCCTGACAGACTGCCTGTCAGACATCAAGTTCTGGATAAGAGCTAACTTTGTACAGTTGAATGTCAACAAGACCGAGGCCCTCATAATTGGCCCACGACAGCACCTTCACATATCAGGCACTGGCAGCATCAACTTCCATGATTGCATGCTCAACCTCACCAAGCCAGTCAGGAACGTGGGTATCTTGTTCGATCCTCAACTGTCTTTCTTCCCCCACATCTAAGCCTTGACCTGCTCTGCCTTCCCTCACCTCAGCAATATTGCCTAACTTCGACGTGACCTCACCCCTCAGGCCATTGATACCCTCATTCATGCTGTCATCACATCCAGGCTCGACTATGTCAATGCTTATCGGCCTTCCCAACTCCTCCCTCCATAGGCCGCAGATAATCTAGAACTCTGCGGCCCATGTCCTCTACCACTCCAAGCTCCGTGTCCCCATCTCCCCCTTTCTTGCTCGACTCCATTGGCTTCTCATCACCCAGAGGATTCAATTCACGATCCTGGTCCTTACCTCTAAACCTCTCCATGGCCTCGCCCCACCCTACCTCTGCGACCTCCTAACCACCTACCACCTGCCTGCTCACACTGTTCAGCAAGCTCCGGCCTGCTCCATATCCCCCGACCCACCCACCCCATCATTGGTTGGCGGCCTTCAGCCACTCTGCCCCATATCTCTGGAATTTCATCCCACACTCCCTCCACTTCATCCCCTCGCTGGATTCATTCAAGTCCCGCCTCAAGACCCTCTTCCTTGAGGGTCCCATAGGCCAACCCAAATCCCCTCCTTTCCCTCCACCCTCCCCGTACCCGACCCCAGCTCGGGTCTGAAAGATTGCTGTCCAGTGCCTTGGGACGTTCTCTTGATGTGAAAGGCGCTATTCAAGTGTAACTTTATTGTTGTTGTTCTGTCAGTGTACAATACATTACATTTACCTATGTTACATTGTATTTGCAATATTGACAGTACACACAGATCATGAGTGCACTCTAATTCTATTTGTTTATGCACTCCCACGTTTTGCCTTGGATTTCTATAGCTGCTAGATGAGGTACAAGTCTTTCACATGGAATTTCTGTTGAAAGCTTTCTGAAAAATCTAAACAAACAATGCCAAGTGGTGTCTCTTTGTATAAGTGTCTTCAAAGCAGCCAAGCAGGTTTGTCAGATGTGATCTTTCGTTTAACACACTTTTGCTCACGGTTTCATTCCATGCTTTGATTCTATGCTCTTCATTCAGGACTTATATTTCTTTCAATGCATAATAGATTGCAAAAAGCTACTTCACAGTACAGATAGCCCTTGCTTAACGTTGCTTCGGTCAACGTTGCTTCGATATTACGTTGATGATACATAGGGAACATATATTCATTTAACATCACGACATTTGCGATTACATCGTTTACGCGGGCGGAAACAAACTACTTTGGGTAGTGAAGGCATACATAGACACTGAACATCCGGATTCCTTGCTCGGGTTTGATTAATGATGTTTTGCTTCAAGTCACACTTTTCGCGAAAGCAACTGCAACGTTAAGTGAGGAGTAAGTGTATATTGTATGGAATGCTTTGAGACACTCTCCCGACATGAAGGCATCATATCAAATGTAAAGATTGTTATTTATTATCTTGCTCTTCAAAGTTAATGCTGGCTGTTTCTTATTGGTTTATTGCAGAGAAATATGTCCTCTTGCCCTTTTGAACAATTTCACAACTGCTTACGACTCCTTCTGCTTTTCTGATATTTAATACCTCCTGAACCAAATGACTTTGAACCTCGTGCACCTCAAACTCACACTTTCAATAATATCCAGCAATTTTCCGCAAGATTTCGAATTATTTTGTATCTTCATATCATGAATTTCCTTTTTATGCAAACACTTTATAGTGTGCAACACTGTTTGGTGAAGCTTTAATGCTGCCAGCACTTTATCGAATTATTTTCATTCCTTCTATATTAATAGCCACTATATTCATAAATCAGTTGGATAGTCCCAGTGCCCCCTTTCCTTCCACCCATTTGACATTGTGGCTAGCGTTTTGTTGTTTCTCAGACTACCTGACTGTTTCCTGAAACTGTTGCCCTTCATGTGAAAAAATTATGTTGCAGTATCTTTTTTAAACCACTAGGTTTCTAAATTATATTGAAAGATTTCCTTGTGAGAAGAATTTGAACATGCTTTAACTTGATGGGTTTAAATCCTTTGAGTGACCCGAAGATCAGTCAGTTTATACAATAGTAATCTCAATCATTCCAAATCTTGATCTCCTGATATATCAGTCATTGTATCACTAAGTTTACCTCTGCACTGTCAGACATTCATCTGATCAGTTTGAAAGCAGATGCTTGGTTACACAGTAAAAGTTTCAGAGTAGAGAATTGGTCCAAACCCATCCAACTTCCTAAAAGATTATTCAATAGGACTAAAATCTCATCACCTATTATCCATGAATCCTTAAGAATCTAGGCACTAGAAACACTTTCTACTGCAGCTCCTCAGTCCACAACCTGTGCTGGTAGTTTGCTTCACTTGCCTATCACCCTTAGTTAATTTGATATGAAAAGACTTTGCTGGAATTTGCAAGGCAGCAACTTGTAAGTCCTCGCATATTTTCACATGCTGTTATCATGAATGAACCCTTTGGCAAGAAGAACCTGCAAACATTCATGTCAGGTGGAACCTTCTCTTCTCCTTCACTTTATCTTCTGCTAAATATTTTCAGATATTATAAAGTGGCCCTTCAATCATCAATGTATGCCTTTGGCAGGAAGGAGCTGCAAGCTGCCAAGTCATGTGGCACGTTTCCTTTTGCTTTCCCTTCTGTCAAATTGTATTATCATCTGGCATTATTTTTTTATTTCCATCAAGTAGTAACCATTTAAAGAGTAGGTACAGATTTTGTAGCTTTACAAAATTGGTGTATTGTGTACCTTTTATAAGCTAAACAAATTGTTACTTAATGATGAAGGTGTTTCTTTATGAAGCAAAGTTCTCTATTTAAGAAAATGCTTTTGCCCCCTCATTCCCCCACCGCCCCCTCCCCCACTCCCAATCAGTCTATATTTTTTGCAGTTATTGTATTCACACAATTTTCTACTTGTATCAATGAATCCTATCCATCTGACCTAAGGTCAGTTAGTGGAATTTGGATGTTGAGAGGATGCTTCATACTTGGGCACCAACAAAATCATACAATCGAGTCAACAGTCAAGAACACTGGTGAAACTGTTCAGCTCTTCAAACAGTATAGATACCAGACTTAAGTAAAAATCCCAGGATTGTCTGAATATGATTTCTTTTACTGGGTTAACATCTGAATTAAATAGGGTTAACATTGCACTTAAACTCAATCAATATGCCATGGTGCAATGATGTACTGCTGCGTGATAGTATAGCATGTGTGTAAGAATTGGAGACACATCTATGTAGCTAGGGAAAATTGGTTGACCTGCACAATTTTGCTGGTTGTCATGTTGACGTAAGGGCTATAAAAGAACATGAAATGCAAAAGTGCCTCTCGGTTGCAGATGGGGATAAATTTTACTTCTTTGGTTCACAGGTTAGAGATGGGAAGAACAGTGAGTTGCTGTTCAATATCAAATGGTCAATATCAAAATCTCTATTTGATTGGGTTATAATCTATTCATGTTTTTGAAGACTGCTTGCTCATTCTTAGTAGAATAATTGTTTTGTCTTGTAAGTGAGAGGCATTAATTGTCTTCAGGAATCAGATGGAAGTCTGTATTTATGTTAACACATAATAACTATTAGTACTTACTAATTGTTTACCTGCTTACTCACCTATTTAAATCCGTCTTGGTTGATCCATACTTTTTAATTCACTAATTTGTCTTGACAATGCAAAAAAATGACCTCGCACTGACCCTTATCTAGATCTGCTTTTTTGCTCTGGTTAATAGCTGCTGACTGTAGCAATTTGAATGTTATTCAGATTTACTTAATTCCATAGACTAGCTAGTTGTCTGCTTCGCTGAGCAGATGCAAAGATCTGGCATTCATTCCTTTAGATTCAATAAACTGTTCTTTGACTTCATCAGTCTGACTAAAGGAGGTTGAGGAACTGAAAAGGATTTCACATGTGCTGTTACATAGATTACTTTAGGAGGGTTTTTTCTCTGTGCAAGAACTAACACAATCTTGTAATGGGTGGATTATAAACAGAAAGAAACATCCTTTAGAAATCTGTAAATTGCAGATTTAAAAAATACAACTTCTTAAACAACAACAATGAAGGTGATGTTTAAACTAACTGTCATGGGTTCAAAGTAAGTATAGAGTCCCTGTTCATGAATAAGGTTTAGCAATATTAACATTTTAATACTGCTATTAATATTATTGATGGCATACTTGTTAGTCTGCTTTTTTCTTGTAAAATTATTTTGCCTTTTTTATATGTTACTAACATGCTTAATAACTAACATGTCATTCATGGAATGTGTCATTCTACTAACCGTTACCTTAATCAAATAATGTACTAACATGGTAGTGAACCATCATATTTTTGAGTAACAATCGTTATTCTGTTCACAGTTTTAATTTCCTTTCTCCCCCCCTCTCCGCAAAGCACTCAGGCATCGGACACGCTATGGTAAACAAACTACATTGTTCGGTAGATATCATTCTAATTGTTTCTTAGTTTGGGTTTGCCGCGTGTTTTCTTTCTTTACTGTAGACTTCATTAACAAAAGAGGAACTGGGGTTGGTACTCTTCTGCTTACTTTGAAATCCTTCTTTCATCTGTTGTTGACCTTCTTTATCTGTTTCTATCAAATTCTATTTAAATCACTTCAGGGGCATCGCTAAAGTTACGAGCGTTTGCATCAAGCTGTGGTTTTCGGGGGATCAAGCTAAATGGTGGCTGGCCCTGGGTTCACTGGCTCAGCCAGTTCCTGATCATACACAGTGCATGGCATGAAGACGTGGACTGGGAATGTCTGAAATGCTACATCCATACATCTGTTCTCCATTGCAAGCAATTTTGGTGTCTTCCCTTCTTTTTCAGTTGGCTCCTGCATGTGCACATCAGTTTGTAAGACCTGAGTGTGGTTCTTAATTCAATAACTTCCCTGCAGTTTATTTATTTATGTTTGATTTTGTTTTGCACGTTTAGTTTTTTTTAACTATATAAGCAAAAAATTAAATAAAATGCAATTGCACGATTGAATAAGGCTCCAGCGCTATTAGTAGTGCTTACAGTGATGGTTTATACTCTAGTTGCTCCAATTAGCTTGTGCTTTGATGGGGATTACATTTCAATGAACTGCACGTTTCTAATTATTTTGAACAACATAACGATAGATTTAATTCACTAATACCTATGTTTAGTTTTGAACTAACTTAGGAAACATTCTACTAACACCGTTTTTGTGTCTGCTAAGTAAATTTTTGTTGCAGTAGAGAAAATATTAACACCAATTTTCTATTTGGCTAACTTTTTTTTCTTAAACTAGTTTAGATTCTAAACTTCTGGGGGAATAGTTGACCAGAAGCTCAGCACTGAGACAAAACAGACATGAAAATGGGTTGCTATCTGCAGGTCGTACACACAAACAAACATAAGGGCTGGAGAGTGTGACCTTGTTATGAATATTGCATCTTTTCCTTGTGTTTTGTTATGTAGGTAACAATATCAGTAGACGGAATACTGACCACTACGGGCTACACACAGGAGGATTACACCATGCTAGGCTCTGATGACTTTTTCTATGTTGGAGGCAGTCCTAGTACTGCTGACCTTCCAGGTTCACCAGTCAGCAATAATTTTATGGGTTGCCTGAAAGAGGTGAGTTAATGTTTGAAAGTATAATGTAGTTGGAGGGGGTGGGGCGTGGGTGTTGATGATGGGGTGTGGGGTGGTGTGGGAGGGAGGGGTGGGAGTGGAATGACAATGACAATACCTTGGCCCAATTTGAAGAAGTGTCCCCTGACCGGGACGTGAGGATGGTCTTTGGAGCTGTGCATTATCGTCAATGGCAAGAAAGTGTTTTCAAACAGGGTGAGTTTAATGATAGGTTTTTTTTCCCTCCCTGCCATTTCTCTTCGCAACAGCCCAGCTGGCATCAGATGCATTGAGGTAAGTGTCCAACCAATGAGCTGTTCCAAGATTCTGAAAGTTAACAACGATTGGAGTTGGAGGCAAGTTTAACGTGGCTTTCTGCAGCTTTCTGTGGTTTCTTCCACCTCAACACTGTGTTTTCTCTAGTTTACACCAGCAACTCCACAGTTATTATGAATGGGGGTGGGTGGGGGAGGGACTCTATTTCCATCCACTAAAGAGATGGAAGTCAATAGTATCAGATGTGTGAGTGATAAACAGGCAGAATATTAAACTGATTATACATTGAATGTTGTCGTACGAGCACCACATCTGGAAATTTGACATCTTCTGTACATAACCTTCTATCCGCAAGATCACACGATTGATTTAGATGAAAAAGGCCCTTTGGCCCATACAATCTGTCCTTCCACAATATCCCAACTTCGGCGTCACACAGCATCAAGGTGCTTTTTAATTGAATTTGATGTCCTCAACTACCTTTCCTTGCAACCTGTTCCAATCGTTAATTATCCTCCGAGTAAAGAAAAACTTATTGGTTGCTACCATGAAATTCTATGTTTGCAACCCTAAATCTACGACCCTTGATCTGCTGACTTGATGCATCTTATAGCATTATTCTTCGTTTACCATTTTAATCCCATTTAAAATGTTAGAGACCTCCATGAGGTCCCGCTCTAAGGCATTTTCTCTCGAAAGCCACTATATAGGATAGTGAACTTGACAATGACAATTCCATCACGGGAGTTATTAAATGGAATGCCAAGACACTGAAAGATTGTGAAGTGAATAATTCCTTTACTGACCATGATGCTTAACAAAATAGTTGTGCCGGTAAATGTGTTTCTTAATTATAGTCAAAATGTTACAGTAGAACAGGATCTTTTTAATGATAAAGATCATAAAATATTCTTGCAACTTGTACAGTTTCCTAATCAGTGTTCCCACACCAACTGGGAAGCTGGACCAGAGGAGCCTTAAAAGCTATCATGTGTTTAAAAAATGTCCTGTAGTTAAAACACTGAGGTTGCCTTATGTCATCTCACCAACTTATTGCTCCTTGTGAATGGTTCCTTTGCAGAATTTGTGCATATTTCCCATTGGACACTTTGTTGTTATTGTAATCGTAATCACAGTCTTAAATTTTTTGATGAATTCTTAAATCATTGCGCTAGACCGTGGCATCATGATTTACAGGCAATTGAACTGCACTAATTTGACAATATAGCCTGAAATCTGCGTATTTATTTGCTTGCTTATTTGACACGATAAGCAACATATCAACCAAAATTCGTAGGTCTCTCGCAACTTCCCATTTGGCAACCTCTAATTCCATCTATGGATATGCATGCCACCTATATGTAATACCTGGCATTTATTTGGACTTCAGTGATGATGAGCTCAGATACATCTCTGGTGTCATACCATAACTATACACTTTGCAGTTTTGAAAAGTTGTTTCGCAACATTTAGAACCCATGAATAGATATGAATTTTATGAATCATTCACTCAAATATAACTAAATAAGATAAATAATTCTTGCATTTTATATTGTGCCTTTTATGTTCAGGTGGACATCTCAAGCACTCTATAGAATTCAGTGTAACTAACGTACAGGGACTAGGAATGTTATAGGAGAACACATCAGACAATTTGCACATTGAAATATCGACAAATAGCCTTAAAAGTATCTGACCATTTTATTTGGAGGATTGTTGACAGGACAGTGAGAAAAACTTCCTTCTGTTTTCGAGCATGGGTATTCTTTTTTGTCCACCTGACTAGACTATATGCAGCCTTAGTGCAACATCCAATCTGAAGAACAACATCTCTGATATTGCTGTGCAATCGACTTGAGGCTTGAACCCACAACACAGTGGCGAGCCTGCTTCCAACTCTGCAAGGCTGACCTCCATGTAAACATCTATGTTCGCCAATTGTAATCATTCTAATGTGGAATTTGCATGCCCATTCAAAAAACTTAACATTAAGTGCATCACCTAATTGGTTTATAAAACACTGCCTTAACTACTGAGAGTATTGTCCCTCAAGGCATTTTACAACCCTTCCAAAACAGGAGAATTACATTGATAGCTGCAGACGTGTTCGTCTGCACTGTACTGATGCTCCGACGCAATCTTTGTTCATTATCAAACATGGTATAGAAGAACTCCTGTAGCATTCAAATAAAATGAATCCCTGTAGCAACAGACAAGGCATAAAAGCACGTACAGTACTGTAACTATTCATTTGTTTAACATGGATTTGGAAGAAAGCGCTATAGCTAGCGGATGAACCAGCTATGAATTTTTGATCTATTAAAATTTCAGTGTTTGACGATCATGAAATGTGTCAACATGAGTGAATGTTGCTGTGGTTTCAAAAAAGGCTGGTTACATACACAGAATATTGGTTTTGCTCTTTAGTTTATCATCTGGGTCACTGACACTTGTTTGGCTGAAACATATAATCTGATTGAACCCTGTTTGATTCAGCATGGTGGTAACATTGCTGTACTACAACTGTGGGTTCAATCATTACCATTGGTCATTATTTAATTCATACTGTCTATGATGCAGCCTAGTGATCATTTGACATAGGGTTTTATAACATTGTTGTGATGTCTCAAATGTATCCTCACAGACCTTTACTGTAAAATGCAGTCCTTTGAATGATATGTTAAATGAGAATTCATTCACTTAATTGGCTTTTTACAGGACATTTCTGTTCAGAATTGGCTGCTTCATTTGCCTCCAAACAGTCACTGCACTTTACAATATAGCCTGTGAAGCGCTTTGGGACGTACTAATTATTTGAAAGGTGCTATGCCGAATGTAAGGATTATGACTATCATTATTTCCAGCTCCGCTCTTTCCTTTCAACTCACTCACTCCTTGAACCCCTCCAATCAGGTTTCCTCCTTTTTCACAGCACAGAAACTGCCCTGGTTATGGTTACAAATGATATCCTAACTGTCTGTGACCAGGGCTCTGTTTGCCTCCTCGTCCTCCTTGACCTGTCTGCTGCGTTCGACACAGTCGATCACACCATCCTCCTCCAACGTCTTTCCTCCCACCTCAACCTTCAAGGCACAGTCCTTGACTGGTTCCATTCCTACCTGACCCACCGTTTACACTTTGTATCTTCCAATGGTTTTTCCTCAAATCCCCGCACAGTTTCTCACGGCGTCCCTCAGGGCTCTGTCCTCGGCCCCCTCCTTTTCACCATTTATACGCTCCCTCTGGGCGATGTCATCCGCAAATATGCGGTAAATTTCCACATGTATGCGGACGACACCCAGCTGTACCTTTCTGCCTCATCCCTCAACCCCCAGACCATCGATGTTCTGACAGCATGTCTGTCCGACATTGAGTCCTGGACGAGGGACAACTTCCTCCAATTGAACATAAGTAAGACCGAGGCCCTCCTGATCGGCTCAAGCCAGCGCCTCCGCACATCGGGCGCTGCCAGCCTCAACATCCAAGGCTGTACTCTCCACCTCACAAAGCCAGTCAGGAATCTCGGCATCAAGTTCGACCAAAAACTCTCCATCCTCCCCCACATCCGCGCCTTGACCGGCACCGCTTACTTCCACCTGCGCAACATTGCCAGGCTCCGCAATTATCTTACCCCTCACGCTGCCGAAACACTCGTGCACGCGTACATCACCTCAATGCTGGACTGCGGAAACTCTCTCCTCGTCGGCCTCCCCAGTTCCTCCATTCACAGGCTGCAGGTCATCCAAAACTCTGCAGCTCTTGTATTATCCCGCACCCGCCTCCGTGACCATATGACCCCCACGCTCGACCATCTCCATTGGCTCCCCATCCTCCAGAGGATCGAGTTCAAGATCCTCATCCTCACCTTCAAGGCCTTACATGGCCTTGCCCCGCCCTATTTAACCAATTTACTCTCCCCCGACAAGCCCACCCGGACCCTCCGTTCAGCAGGACTTGGCCTGCTCCAAGCCCCCCGCCCGAATCCCCCCACCATCGGAGGCCGGGCCTTCAGTTTTTCTGCTCCGACCATATGGAATTCCATCCCCCAAGCCCTCCGTCTCGTTTCTTCCCTTTCCTCTTTCAAGGCCGGTTTGAAGACTTTCCTCTTCGACCGTGCCTTTTGTTCCACCCCGAATTCTTCGACCTCCCCTACTTGTTTCACCCCTTCCCGTACACTCCCCTCCCAGCTCGGGTCACACTCCTGTGCAGTGCCTTGGGACGTCCTCCCGATGTGAAAGGTGCCTTATAAGTGTAATTTGTTGTTGTTGTTGTTGAAAGTATCAGCAAAGCTGTGTAAAATATAACGGTACAGATTGTTTCCTAAGGTTACTATGAATATTCTTGCTGGTGACGGATGTATAAATCAATCACCAGTCGATCCATTTTGGTAATGTCAGTTACAGTTGGCCCAATACCAATTACTCAAATTGGATCCAAGTTATCATTAGACCCTTATCATGATGCGCACATCAGGAGAATTGATGGTAGATCTTAAATTTATCTTCATTTTGTTTTTCCTGAGGCTTTCCTTCGGAAATTGAAAACGGCCTTTTTTTTGACAGGTCACCTAATCCTGAACGATGTGTATGGAGATGAGATATTGGAGCCATTTGATGGAATATCAGGAAACTCAGTTAAAGAGGGGACTGATACGTTTAGGATTAATGTAGAGGTTTGGATGTTTCTTTGCGAGGACAGGTTTTAGTGTGTTTTATCTAATCATTTATCCAACATTTATCCTGCCTTGAATAGAGTTCATCGTGCAAGTAATTTCACAAGGCGGCTCAATTAGTTGAACAAATGAATATGCGGAACTCCGGTTTGGTTACTGATATGTTAGATATTAGAAGTACATGAGGTCATTCAGAGGATCTGAAACATTAAGGTTAGACCTCAAGCAAATTTAAATCCTACCTTCAAAGATAAAATGCTGCATTAAGGTTAGGAAGGTGAAATGATAGTGCACACCAGCTAGTGGTGCTCTGTATTGATTGGGCACAATATCCTGTCTACCCTGTCAGGTGAACATTAATGATCTCTTGATCTCTTGCACTACTTGATGGCTGTTTATGGGTCATTGCTATGTGCAGATTAGTTGCCATGTTCTCCTGCACTTTAAAGATAGTTTAAGTGTTCTTGAGAGCTGGACATACAGCAGGAAGCTTGAAAGACTGTGCTTTCAATGGCAAGCTATACAGTTTCAGCATCAGTTTCAGGTTACACTCCAGCAGTATCCGAACAAATGCTGTGGGATGCCCACATCTTGGCTCTTACCAAGTGTGCCTCATAATCTCTGGGAATTAGTGTGTTTCTCCATGGAGAGCGTGTGGTTTCTATTCCAGACACAGGCAATTATATATATTGGTGCCATGTATGGACGTCTGTTTAGCTTCAATACATTACAAATCTGTATAGTGTCTTTCACATCAAGAGGAGGTTGCAAGGTAGTTTGGATGTTTTTAAGTGTGGTGATGGGTCAGACACCCGGCTGATCAAAAATAAATTAATGAATACCATGATGATTGGTCTTGTTTCTGCAAGTACCGCATATCATTTGATGCAGTGACCCAAAGCAGCTGAAGATTACAGGTTTATAATTGATCCTGTTACTTTGCTTCTCAGTGTCGTAAACAGAAAGAGATGTATATTTCTATAAACATTTGTGTCACACGGTACCCTGTTGATTAAATGGTACTAATGAACACTTGGACAAACCATCAGAGCTCCTGTAAATCTTTTTTTGGTTCCATCCAATAATGTAATCTTCAGGATCAGTTACTCCCCATAGCACATCAAATATAATAATACAACTAGTACCCCAGTACGCCATAGAAAAGTCTCAATGCATTTGGCAGGATACAATCTGAAGTGCAGTGATCTATTTTTAGATAAATGTGGCAGCCAATTTGCAGCCAAACATCCATGAAGTGAATGACCTATTTCATCTGGAGTATTCTTGGCTAGGACACTGGGAGATAACCCTTCATTTTTTTTTCTACTACGGGATCTTTAATGTCCACCTGTAAAAGCGGACTGAACTCTGGTTTAAAGTCTCATCCAAACTATGAAATTAGTAATCATAGCAGTGGACTTCCTGGACTAAAAACAACCACGGCTAGAAATGGTTATCTTTTATAAGTATTGTATGTGAATCACTGATGCTGAAAGATGCAGATCATGGAGTACTGTGCATTCACACTTTCATCCAATTATTCTCTGTGAAACACGACAGGAGTTTTGATGTAAAATAAATGTTGGTCTCATCCCAACATTATTCAATCATCAGAAAGTATAACAGAAAACCAGCAATAAAACCAAGATGAAATGTAATTAACCAAACTTCTCCACCTGAAATGTTAAAATGAGTCTTAAACCATGTGGAATTTCAGGCTCCAGGTATCCACTATCCTGGATTGTGCAGTACTTTCATAAGTGAGGCTGTGGAAATGGAGACCTCTCCAGTGAGTTATTACGTTAAATCCATGTCAAATTAGTTATACTCTGGCAAAATCCTGAATATATACATTTAATAATTTACAAAAGGACGTTCTCCTTTCAAACTCAATTATTGTAAATCCCTGCTGTACAAGAAATAATAATTCTTACATTTAATATCACACCTATAACAACAACAACAACTTCGATTAATATAGCACCCTCCAGGCTGGACGGCGTCTCAGAGTGCTTCACAATAACGGATCTCGGGACCGAACCAGGGTCAGGTGTAGAAAGGTGACCAAAGGCGCGGTTGAAGAAAAAGGTCTTCAACTGGGACCTGAAACTGGGAAGAGAGGGGGCGAGGTGAAGGGAGTGAAGAAGGGAGTTCCAGAGCCTCGGGGCGTAGTGGCTGAAGGCATGGCCGCTGAGGATGGAGCGGAGGATTCGGGGGACATGGAGGAGGCCAGACCCGGTGGAGTGAAGACAGCCGGTGCGGGTTTGGGTAGAGAGGAGATCAGAGAGATAGGGGGGTGCAGAGGAGTGGAGGGACTTGAAAACAAGGGTGAGGATCTTGAAGTTGATCCTCTCAGGGACAGGGAGCCAGTGAAGTCTGGCAAGGACTGGGGTAATGGGGGAGCGAAGCCTGATGCGGGTGAGTATGTGGGCGGCAGAGTTTTGAATTAGCTGGATTTTGTGGATTGTGGTGGAGGGGAGACCAGCAAGGAGGGAGTTGAAATAGTCCAGTCGAGAGGTGACAAAGGCATGGACCAAGGTTTCAGTGGCTTTTGGGGTGTGATATTGCCGGAGACGGGTGATCCGACGGAGGTGGAAGAAGGCGTTGCTGGTGAGGGACAGGATGTGAGGGAAGAAGGACAGCTGGGGGTCGAACCTGACGCCTAGGTTGCGCACAGTTTCGGAGAGTTTTAGAGGCAGACCAGGAAGGTGGAGGAGGTGAGAGCCATGCGAATGGAGACATTGATGAGAGCCAAAGATTATGGCCTCTGTCTTGTCAACATTCTGCTGCAAGAAATTTGCGCTCATCTAGCTCCTGATGTCTGACAGGCAGGCTGACAGAACATCAGGGGACTGGGACTTCGCAAAGTGAAGTGGAGAAATAGAGTTGGGTGTCATCCGCGTACATGTGGAAGTGTGCCCCATGTCTGCGGATTACATCCACAAGCGGGAGCATGTAGCTTAGGAAGAGGAGGGGGCCAAGGATGGATCCCTGGGGTACCCCACAGGTAACCTTAGGGTGAGATCGGGAGGAAAAGCCATTTGTGGAGATGTACTGCTGGCGGTTTGTGAGGTAGGACTTGAACCAGCCGAGTGCAGTCCCACTCAGGTGGATGATGGAGGACAACAACAACAACAACAAATTACATTTATAGAGCGCCTTTCACGTCGGGAGGATGTCCCAAGGCGCTGCACAGGAGGCGTGTGACCCGAGCTGAGAGGGGGGTGTTTGGGAAGGGGTGAAACACGAAGGGGAGGTCGAAGAGTTCGGGGTGGAACAAAAGGCACGGTCGAAGAGGAAAGTCTTCAAACCGGCCTTGAAAGAGGAAAGGGAAGAAACAAAATGGAGGGATTGAGGGATGGCATTCCATAGGGTGGGAGCGGAGAAACTGAAGGCCCGGCCTCCGATGGTGGGGCGGTTCGGGCGGGGGGCTTGGAGCAGGCCAAGTCCTGTTGAACGGAGGGTCCGGGTGGGCTTGTAGGGGGAAAGTAGATCGGTTAAATAGGGCGGGGCAAGGCCGTGTAAGGCCTTGTAGGTGAGGACGAGGATCTTGAACTCGATCCTCTGGAGAATGGGGAGCCAATGGAGACGAGCGACGGTGGGGGTTATGTGGTCGCGGAGGCGGGTGCGGGATAGTACACGGGCTACAGAGTTTTGGATGACCTGCAGCCTGTGAATGGAGGAACTGGGGAGGCCGACGAGGAGAGAATTTCCGTAGCCCAGCCGTGAGGTGATGTATGCATGCACGAGTGTTTCGGCAGCGCGGGGGGTAAGATAGTTGTGGAGCCTGGCAATGTTGCGCAGGTGGAAATAAGCGGTGCCGGTCAAGGCGGTGCCGGTCAAGGCGCAGATGTGGGGGAGGAAGGAAAGTTTTTGATCGAAAGCGGTGGGGGAGGATGGGTTGGGAGACAGACCTGGATTTAAGGGGGACGAGAGAGTTGAAGGTGGAGGAGAGGCGATCGTGGAGCAGCTGAATAGCTGCTTCAGGATCGCTGTGGTTGGAAGACCAGAGAGGTAGGAGGTCAGAGAATATGGGGGCTTCTGTGAGGGCCTCAGGGGGGAGACTTTTCCATGGGTGGAAAAGTACAGTTGAGGGCTTGGTGGAAGAGAGAGGGATGGAAGAAGAGAAGGAGATAAGAAAGTGGTCTGAGATAACCTTGTCCGAGATGCTGAGGTCGGAAATGTCAAGGCCATGGGTGATGATGAGGTCGAGAGCGTGGCCACGGTTGTGGGTTGGTGAGTCAATGTGGAGGGTGAGGTTTAGGGAGTAGAGGAGGTCAGTGAAGTCAGAAGAGGTGGCGCAGGGGGAGTTTAGGTGAAGTTTGAAGTTGTCCATGATGAGCAGACTTTTCAGAGCTGAGGGACAGGGAAGAGAGGAGAGTGGAGATATCGGAGAGGAAGGAGCCAGGGTGTTTAGGAGGACAATAAAGCAGAAGGATTTTAAGGAAAGACAAGGATGGTAGAGCGTGAGGTGCTCGAAGGAGTGGAAACATCCAGAGGAATAGGGGGAGAGACTAAAAGAAGCTTTGGAGATGATGGCCACCCCACCGCCGTATTGTGTTGGAAGGTGTAGCCTGGAGGGGAGGCCTCGATTAGAGTCACAGGGTCATTGGGGGAAAGCCAGGTTTCCGTAAGTCCAAGAATATCATTGTTCTCAGCGAGGATGAGGTCATAGATACTGAGGGCTTTGTTGGAAAGGGAACGGACATTTTGGAGGGCAGTGCGGATGGGTTTGCTGGAGGGGGGAGAGGGAGGAGAGAGTGGTATGGAGAGGATCTGAGGTGTGTAGGAGAGTTGGGTGTGTGGAGAGAGGAGGAAGTGGGGAGGGTACATATGACAGAGGCGGAAGTGATGTTTGCTTTGAGAAAGCGGTTTGAGTGGAGAGAGTGGATGATGGGACAGTTGAGGTGGCTGCTCTGGAACACCCAGAGCCTGGTGCTACGATGGGCCCGGCGGAGGATGCCCAGACTGGAGCAGAGGGAAGCGGTGATGGGGTCCAGGAGGGATAGTAGGTGGGTGGGGTGGAGTGAGAATAGGACAGAGCGGATAAAGTAGCGGATAGAGGGAGGTGGTGAGAGAGACATCGAGGTGGGTGGGAAGAGAGACATTTAGGGTGATGGGGGAGGCTCGGGTCGGGGCGGCAGCCAAAACGCGCACGCAGAGACCAGGAGTGAGTGATCAGCGGGACAGCATCAGAATGGCACAAAGCACAGCACAGATATAGTAATTACCGTCAAGTGTCTGTAAGTTGCTGTATATTTGTAGGCAGAAGCTTATCACCAGGTGGTCGGAACAGGTGACTCTGGTTTATTGAAACCTTGCTGTTTCCTGGTGGGTGGCTTGGCTATTGGCTCCAATGAACACAGCTTTGCAGCTCTGTTGCAGTGTCAAGGGGAAAACAAATCCCAGAGTTTCACTACTGTCGTGGCTTTATCAAGGAAAGATCAACTTGAAGGTAGCAGGAAAACATTCTGCAAGTTGTAGGGAAAGAGTAGCCACCTGCAATAAAAAGATAAAAATAGCAGCCAATTTGAGCAGAGCAATGTCCCACCAGCAGATATGACCAATGGAACTGGAGATTTGTTGTTATTGTTGCCAGGTTCCTGGGAGAAAGTCCCAAGATCTTTGATGTCTATCTAAATAATAATAGGCTGGATTTTAGTTTAATGTCTCACTTGATGAATGGAACGCCACCCCACAATAATGGCCACATGGCACCTGTCAACAAACAGTAACTAGGTACACACTAACCCAGTTGTTAGTTGATTCGCTTTTTCAGAGGCAATCATCCCTTCAAAAAATTTATTATAAGGATAATTTAGTCACTCAAAACATCACTGTTTGTGGGACACTCTTGTGTGCAATTCGCTGCCATGTTTCATCCATAAAATTTACTTTACTGTGAAGTGCTTTGAGATGTCTCGAAGATGTGATAAGGCACTATATGAAATGCAAGGATTATTATTATTTAATACAATGCAGCCAGCACTCTCCCAGGAGACGAGACTACGAAAGTCCCAATGTATGGCTTGAACTCCTAAACTTCTGATCCAGAGGTGAGAATTCCATTATTTCAGTCAAACTAACCCAGTGTAGACCATTACTCCCTTTTTATCAGACATTTGAAATTGATTGCATATTATGTCAATTAACGTTTAATGTCTGATAAGTTAATCACTTCATTGCTTTTTTTAAAAATGTTAGTGCTCGATCTCTTGTGTGCCCCTCTTTTTGTGATAAGTTTGTAAGTCTCTACAACCTCCTTCAACCTCACTGACCTGGTCAACAACAACAACATTACATGTATAGAGCATCTATTACGACATCCCACGTTCGTTCCCTTTGTTCGGTGCACACCAGTGAAGTGCGGTGGCTAAAATGACAGGGTAGGCACTTCGCTCAGCCATACAAACCTTTGGGGGCATGGTTTTATGACATCGTCATGAAGCCACGTCCCTAAAGGCAGCAGCAGAATCTGCCTTTTTCCCAGTCATTTTTTGTGCAAATATGCGTGCACAGAGATGGCATTTGAATGTGATCTGATTGCAATTGATAGAAAGAAGAAAGGCAGCGGTAGCTTGTGCCTATTTCACCCTTTACTGAGACACTGAGAAAGGAATGCACATGCGCATCGGAACTACATTCAACTCAATGGGTAAAAAAGGCACGGCATCTCGCTGCTTTTCTGTTGTTTTTAAGGTAGGCATATCGAATCGCAGTTAAATAATTTTGGCAGTTTCCACTAAAAATCGTTTGCATTCTGTAAAATGTACATTGTAAAAATATAAACCATGAAATAATCATCTACAATTTAAAGTTTTTATTTTCATAAGGTAGGCACTGCCTACCCTGCCTACCCTGACCGCACGTCCATCGTGCACACCTGCCTGCTTCATGTCTCCCACCCAATCCACCCCAACAACTGCTTGGCAGATTTTCAGCCAATCAAATCTTACTCTCTATAACATTGTCCCAGAGTTCCTCCAATTCACTCCCTGACTCACATCTTTCAACACACATCTCAAAATGTACCCCTTTGACCCCCCTTTTTTTCATTCTTTCTCTCCCCAGCCCCTTGACAATCTTCCATTCCTTTCATCTCCACCCCCAACTGAACCACCCGTTTAAAATTGTCGAGCACTTTGAGGTGTTTTCCTGACATGAAAAGGCTTGATATTACTATAACTTGTAATATTGCATCCTTAAATTGTGAGTAATGTCATTATACCCTACATTAAAGCGTCATTTAATTATGATGTGAAGCTTCGTATGCACTAACACTTATGCTGTTAGTGCATATGAAGCATATCTATTTCTGGAGTAGTATGAGCAGGCAGCACCAGGTGAATATTGCCCAGGTTGCATTGGTTTCTACCCCGGGGGAAGCTGAGCTCTGAGCATATGTTCTTTAATGCATGGACAGAGCTCCGCACACTGCCATCAAACTGCCGGTGAAACTTGTAGTGTTTGAGAAGAGGTGACAGGCCACTACACCCACCACTAACAGAGGTTCAATGGTTGTCCAATGGACTTTAAACATTATTTGGCTTGGTCCATGTGCAGATACACTTCAGCTGATCTAAAGCTAAAACAGAGATATCGCCTCATCAAAATCAGCTGAGGCCAGGACCCACAATGAGTTCTGAGGAAGGGTCGGACACCCGAAACGTTGCCTTTCCTTTCTCCCTAGATGCTGCTGGACCTGCTGACTGTTCCCAACGACTTCTGTTTTTGTTTCAGATATCCAGCATTTGTAATATTTTGCGTTTTGCCCACATTGATTTGATTCCGTTACACTGTGGATGTCAAATGTACATTGAGAAGACATTTCACACAGGAAGCCCCTTTTAACATTTGCTTTGGTTAGTTATGTGTCTGCCACTTGCAGAAACCCATTGGCATGCTTAAGGGTATTCAAATGCAGACTGATAGTTCCATATACTGCATATATGCCACCCATACATGGAGATTCTTCTATGTCTAGAAAGGAAGGAGTGCTCTCTCTCCTGCTTAACTAATTCCATAGAGTATTAGGATCACAAGAGGCAAGGACTGGGGACCCCAAGGTGAGCATTAAATAAGTAATCCTTGCTTTTGATATAGCACCTTATCACGTCTTGAAAATGTCTCAAATCCCTTCACAGAATATAATTGAATTGACTGGAAATTTTGTGGGTGAATAGTAGCAGCCAATTGCATTCAGTAGTATCCCACAAGCATCCATGGTTGAGATTCCAAATTATCATTATTCTTTTAAGAAATTATTACTCCCGGTAAAGTGATCCGCCGATTGACAAACAAGCGGGTTCCTATTTACTGCAAGATAAATAGACTTGTGTGGAGTTAGAAAACTTACCCAACTTTTTGCCATGCTGGGAATTGAACCCAGGTCTCTCGCCTGTGAAGCAAATGCGCTGACCCCTGATCTGCAGGACTCCACTGGGATTGGGGTATTACTGGAGCTTAACTAGCTAAAACCAGATAGCTTGCCATTCAAGCTATGTGGCTGGCAAGCTGTCTGGCAAGCGTCCTGCTACTTATCCAGCTAGAACTGCCCTACCCATTAGAACATCGGCTTTGCAGAGTTAACAGGAGCTGAGTGGGAATAATTCCTGCATTCAGTCTGCCATTCTAAGTCTTGCTGATGAGTCAGGAGGGCTGGCTTGTCATCAGCAGTGTTCTTGATAATAACACTTTCTAAGGTAATTTAAAGGAAGTCTTGGGAACTCTTCCTTCATCAGGTGACTATATTACTGTGTCTCCAAGAACAGATTAAGTGGTAGGTGATTAGAAATGAAATTAAGCCGGCAATTCTCCATTTGTAATGCAGTTCTTCATGTTTTTAATAACTAGCCCACATTGTATTATTTCTCATATTGAACTACCCTTGTGGGCCTTATTAAAACATGGCACTACAATTAAATGAGCTCTTTAAAAACTGGAGTAGCCTCATTTTCAAATCCGTACATAGTGCTTCCAAGTCGACATTTTCGAACGTTTGCATTTGTAATCTTATTTTCATTATTTTGTGTCTTTTCATATCTGAATAGTCCTGTAGCTCAGTGGATAGAGCACTCTCCTCGCAAGCGAGAGACCTGGGTTCAATTCCCAGCAGAGTGAAAAGTTGGGCAAGTTTCTTTACTCCACAAGCTTCTGTTTACTTAGCAGTAAGTAGGAACCCAATTGTTAGTCGATTGATAGATCGCTTTTCCGTAGGGTAATTCCTTCAAACAAAAAAATAAATAATTTGTCACTCAATCCATGACAGTTTCTGGGACACTGCTGTGTGCAATTAGATGCAACGTTTCCCACAAAATATACAGTCAATTCATTTTACATAATCCCAGGTAGCAAGCCCATTTGTGGCCCATATGGGCATGGATCAACCCCAATTTGTCCCATATGGGGCCCATATGGGCTTGCTACCTGGGATATTCTGTGAAACATTTTAAGATGTCTCGAAGAGATGATAAAGTGCTATATCAAATACAAGGATTATTATTAGTTTATACAATAGCACATTGAGACCTTCTCTGGCTTGAAAAGTCCTACATGAATGATCGTTGTGGCTGAACAGAACCCACACATGGAACCGGTGCAAAACGTTTGCTATTAATATTCTGTCATAATTAACAATGTAAAACATTATAGTGCTCCAGTCATAGGTCAGCTGAATAACTAGGGATATTCATCCCAGCATAATGAGAATGAAGAAGAACAACAGTCATTGCTTTTATAGAAATTATTGCTATTTTAATTTGGGGAAATAGTCTGGTCCATTTTCTTTCGAATCACAGAACCAACATCAAGGACTCTTAGCAACTTGCTTACAGATAGCACCCTTCATACAGGATAGCATCCCATAGCACTTGTTCTAGATTCCTGGAGATTCATGAAGGTACCAACTCATCTGATTTTAGGAGGTCAGGCACTCAACCTGTGCGTATTCCATTTAGTCAGATAATCCTACATCATAAAGATCTTTTATTCTGCTGAGGGAAGGCATTGGGCATAATTTATTCAGTGGTATTTGGTTCACCGGAGAATTGGACCTGGTGGTGGGCTGAATGGTCTTTCCTGTTTTGAGTCCTCCCTTCTACCTTGCTCATGTTCAGATGTGGTGTGATGCTATCCCTGCTCAGCCCTAGCAATGTTACTTCTGCCCCAACATCGAAAGAATAATAATAAATATTGCATTTGGTACAGCACATTATTATGTTGTTGAAATGTCTTGCTGTGCTTTGCAGGATTTCCTGTAAGGTTTAGTGACTGTGTATTTGTAGGCCAATTTGCCCTCAGCAATGTCCCACAAAGAATCATGAAGTAACTCATCTGTGCACTGTATATTTAAGCACTCTGAGATGCTTTGCTGGTGGATAAGTGCAAAATAAGTGCAAGTTGTTGTTGATCAGTTTTATCTGGAGGAGTGTTGGCTGAACAACACGCTCATCCTGTGCGGATATTGCAATATTTTCCAATTCCCACCCCCGTGTTCCTGTTGGCTTTAGAAAGAGATTGACAGGTTGCAGAAACATTGATGCCATTCTGCTGCATTCATCTGTAAATAGATTGTTTTATGGGCTTGCTGAATGCACTTATGTCTCAGTGAATTAAATAAACGTTCCCTTTTTTCTCCCTATCTAAGCCTATGAAATAACACTGCAACTCACCAGAAACAATTGTGGAAACATAAATTCTGAGGGACAGAATCCCTAATACATGTTTTATTTCAAAATACAATTTTGCCTGTCTTTTTGAATGTGAGGATACATCCTGCACATTTATTACTCTTTAAACTGCTGAATAAACAAGACTGTCATTTCGTCAGATCAAATGTTGTGACTGGTGCTTTAATGGTTGAGACAGCTGATTTATACAGAGAAGCTAGAAAACTCATCATGAATAAATCTCATCAATAAATCTCTATATTGGCTGATTCCAATTATACAGGCAGTGTCACTCATTGCACAGCAGCCCTCATTGCTAGATTATGGACCGATAGGAAGGCCATCAAAACACAAATAACGCACAAAAGGAAATGCAAATAAAAACAATTCAAATAATAAATTATGAATACATGTTTATCAATTCAGCAAATTGTGGCATTCATCCACACACAGATCAAAAATTAAGCAGTCTGACCTTGGTGCAAAAACGAACACCGTAGGAGCATTAAAACAGAATAATCATGATGATCATTAAGTTGCAAAAAAAAGTGTACATGAGGAAAATGCAACTGCAAGACGACAATTGTTCGGCAATGATTGCTACGAAGGTTTTTTTTTTAACAGTGTTACTAGATTAGATTAAATTATTCCCGTGCGTTTTCAGCTCACATCTGGCTCGTGTTTACTTATTGATGAGCGGAGGCCTCCTGTGCACATTATGTCTCAAAGTCACTTGCTTGTAAGAATGCTAATCCAAAATTTGACTTTTCTCCATGAGGTGCAGTTTCAAGCTGCCAGGAAGCTATGTTATCTTATTCATGGAGGATTGTTAATTTACATCATCAATGTTCTCCACTGTGAAGATATTGCTGCTAAATTCCATACTACATATTTATTCATGTTGCATGTTTTTTTAATGTAAAAAGAGTTTGCTTGAGCAACCTTTGATTCAATATACTTGTACTTTTAAACTACAATTATAACCTATCACTTGCTCCCTCGTCTCCATCACCATCACCACCCAACTACTGATCTACTAACCATTACTCCTCTTCCCCCCCACCCAACTCTCCACCCCACAAGTCAACCTGTCCCTCTCTCCAGCACTGTCTCACTCACCCTCGATACTCATCAGCTCTCTCCTAAATAAAACTTTGATTGTTAAAACTTTGCTCACTACCAACCCATCTCAAACCTATCCTTCCTTTCTCAAATCCTGGATCGCTGGTTTTCCACCCAACTTTGTTCACAATTTTCCTCCCGCTCCCTTCTTGAGCCCCTCCAGTCTGCTTTCTGTCTTTCTTCACTGAGACAGTGCTTGTCAAAATTACAAATGACATGCTCTGTTTCTGTGACCAGATTTTCCTCTACCCCACCTCCATCCTTATCTTATCTCATATACTATAGAAGTTCTCTTTCAAGCTTTCTTCACCTCAAGCCTCATTTTTTTTCTCCAAGGCACTCCTTATCCATCTCCCTGGCTCCACTATTATCAAGGTACAAATGATTCAAAACTCTGCCTCCCGTATCCTCAACCATACCAGCTTTCACATTCCCATCACCCCAGTTTTTACTAGGGTCCCCTTGCTCCCTGTTGCAGAGGTGTTCAATATTAAGATCCTCACTCTCACATTCAAATCTCTTCACAATCAGGCCACCTTCCTATCTCCATGATCTGCCCTTACCCTATTCCTTAATATTAAGCTTCATAATTCACAGCAATACTTTCAACCAGTGTGCCTCAGATTTGCTGGTACTCATTGTCACAATTCTTCTGTCTTGTCCCTTCTTTGCCCATTTTCAAATAGATTTCCTCTTCAACTGTGGCTTCAGTCACCTACCCTTCCCTTCCCTCTCTGGTTCCCCCTTGTAAAAAAAGTACCATGGTAATGGTGGTAGTACCATGGTACTACCACCATAACCACGGTACTTTTTTACAAGGGCGGTATCAAGCCATACTGCTATTCAGCATTCCAAGACCCTACCCGCATGAACAACAACAACTTTGATTTATATAGCACACTCCATGCTGAGCAGCATCTCGGAGCGTTTGAAGGCATAAATGCAAGTCACTGTCACAATTGAATCTGTTTAAAATGATTATTTTATGAATTAAAGGTGGAGAATTGTGACTTGATGGAGAATTTTTGAAGGTGGCAGGACCTTCAAAAAGCATACGGGATACTAGGCTTTATAAATAGGGGCATAGAGTACAAAAGTCAGGAAGTTATGATTAACCTCTATAAAACACTGGTTAGGCCTCAACTGTGTTCAGTTCTGGGCACCACACTTTAGGAAGGATGTTAAGGCATTGGAAAGGGTGCAGAGGAGATTTACCAGGATTGTACCACGAATGATAGACTTCGGTTATGAGGAAAGGCTGGAGAGGCTAGGATTATTCTCATTGGAGCAGAGAAGCTTACGAGGAGACCTAATAGAGGTTTTCAAAATCATGAGGGGATTCGATTGGATAAACAGGGAAAAACAGTTTCCACTGATGGGTGTGTCAGTGACTTGAGGTGACAGATTTAAAATAGTTTCGTAACGAAGCAGAGGGGAGATGAGGAGAAATATTTTCAAGTCGCGAGTTATTCGAATCTGCAATGCATTACCTGAAAGGTGGAGGCCGATTCGATAACAACTTTTAAAAGAGAGGTGGATGGTTATTTGGGGAGGACGTGTTTGCAGGGTTATGGGGAGAGAGCCGGGGAGTGGGATTGACTTTGAATAGCTCTTTTCAAAGAGCTGGCACAGACTCAATAGCTTCCTTTTGTGCTGTAAAATTCTATGATTCTATGAGATGCTGCCTAACCTGCTGATTGTTCCCAGCGAATTTTGTTTCAGACTTTCAGCATCTGAAGTATTTTAAGTTTTGTTTACTAGGAAGTATGGTTGAGATTGTCAGGATGGGTTTTAAATACCTTATTCACATCACCCCTCAACCTCCTAAACATAAGAGAATACAGAACAAGTTTATGAAACTTGTCCTCATAAGTTAGCCCCTTAAGACCTGATATAAATCTATTATAATTAGTCGTGCTATTATTCCAGACAAAGGGTAGTCTGGTTTCGATATACTGAAGTGTAGCAATAATAATAATATAATTCTTCTATTTGATAAAGTGTTTTTCACATCTTCTAGACGTATCAAATTTTTTCACAGTATATACTGTAAAGTGAATTGACTACATTTTTGGGATGAAACACAGCACACAATTATGCACATCAGTATCCCACAAGTAATCGTGGATTGAAGTGATCAATTTATTATTGTGTTTTTTAATAATAATAACAATAGACCTCCCACAAATAATAATGCTTGCATTTGATATAGGACCTTATATATTGTGGCGATGGTGAAAATGGTGGAGAATGATTATGCTTAGAGGCATCAAAAGCCTTTAGAGATGTACTTTTACTTATTTGTTTTGGCAACTGAGAAATGGAATCCCTTGAAACATAGCTGTCATAGAGAAGAATAATAGTAGCCTTGCCTTGTTCATTAATGTTAAATAAACCGTCAGGAAATTATTGATAACATTCTCCATGAATCATGGTGGTAGGTGGGGTGTGGGAAGGGTGTACATTCCCCAAATCCAGCTGATCCAAAACTCTATCACCCACATAATCACCGATACTAAACCCCATACCTCATCACAGCAGTTCTAGCCAGGTTCCACACGTTCCCTATCAACGAATAGATTGACCTGAAGATCCTTTCACTCAATTTCAAATCCCTAAATGCACTGGCACCTTCCTACCTTTCCAACCTGCTTATTCCTCAACTCACTGCTCGCTGCCTCTAGAGTGGCTCCGACCTTCTTCATGACCCTCATTCTCTCCTTTCCACCATCATTGGCCCCAATTTCAGCTACTACGCCCCAGAACTCTGGAACACTTGTCCCCTATCCCTCTGCCTTTTCCCTTCTATTCCCATCTTCGGCTCACGTCTGAATACTTTTCTCTTTAACAATGCCTACAATCACCGCCTTTGAGCTCAGCACCATGCTCCACCAGTGTAAAGCACTGTGGGACACCACTCTGCTTGAGGGGAACAATATAAATACAAGATGTTGTTACTTGTTTTATCCAGGGATTGAAGTCCTCAGATTTTGACAACACCATTACGATTGCAACGGGATTGCAATTCTTAGTTTTAACTGTACTTCAATAATACTAGTCCTTTCGAAGCGCTCTGAGACGCCGTCCATGACTGGTTGTGGGGACACTGCTGTGCGCAATTGGCTGCCACATTTCGCCCATCAATATACAGTCAATTCATGTTATAGTATAATCTGTGAAGTGCTTTGAGATGTCTAGAAAACATGAAAAGCTCTACATCAAATGCAAGGATTATTATTATTATTACATTTGGTATTGTCCCTTTCACATTAGGAGGACATATCAAACTGCTCCACAGAAATTGCTCTTGAGTCCAGTAGCTGTATTTTGTGGGCAGAACTCTACCTTTACACAATATGTATTTTCCGACCGTTTAAATTCCCCACTGACTCCAATAGCACCCCCCCTCACTCGCCCCCCCTCCCCCCCCACCACCCCAACCCCACATATAACCTCTCTCTTCTTTCAAATCAATGAATTAACTCTCATCAGCGTTTGGCACACAAACCTGATCACCAGGCTATGATGAGCCAGAGGAAATATGTTTGAAGCTCACAAGTTACATTGCAAGCAGATGATGGGGACACACATGGCTCTGGAACAATGGTTGGGCAGATTTCCTAAGTGGAAATGCAGTATTGTACAGCACTGTGGTTTGGATGTGAATTTTCAGATCTATATCCTGGAATAGTGAAAATCCGCAGCTCAATATGTTTGAGGAGAAATGTTGACTAATGGTTTATTGACATAAGATCTAAAAAGACCCTGAGTGTGACCGAGGTAGGATTAGATAGATAATCACAGGCTGAGGTTAGACATAGTTATTGGTTTATTTCAGCACATCCAGAGTAACTAGGCATATCTAGGCAAGGTTTTCAAATCATCTCTATGCATTTCTGGTGAAGAATATCAATGGAATGATTGTACTTCATCAAAAGAAACTCAAGAATGTCCCAGAAAAACCTCAAACAAGTCCAGCATTTTTAAACAATTTTAAAAGCATAGGCTAGTTCCACTTATTAGTGAATCCTAAATGGGGAATGGGAAATGAGAAACTTGCTCCTAGAAGTTGTGATTGAAGCTAAAAGAATAATAATAATAATCCCTGTATTTGATATAGCGCCTTATCAGCATCTTGGGACGTCCTCCTGACATGAAAGGAGCTATACAAATGTAATTTTGTTGTTGTTGTTATCATGTAACATCCAATTGAATACATCATTACCCACAAGATTAAATGACCATTTTTTTTGAAGGGATTATTATCCCAGATGTGATAATAAATAACAATCGGGTTCCTACTTACAACAAGGTAAACAAAATAATGTACTGAGTTTAAGGCATGTATGAGAGAGAAGGGTGTAGGTGAGGGGAATAGGAGGGAGTATAATCATGTGGACTATTGACACCAATACTTATATTAAGGGAAATATGAGTTGCGCAAGGCGTAGTTCAGCCGAATGACCTGTTTCAGAGCTGTTGCGTTCTATGTAGTTCAATGTAATAAGAATACTTGCATTTGATATACAACAACAACAAAATTGCATTCTAGATTGCCAATCGTGTCAGGAGAATGTCCCAAGACATCAAATAGTGCTCTTTACGCCTTCTAGATGTCTCAAAGCACTTCACAGAATATGGCAGTGTCCCACAAACATTCGAACAGTTGTGGATTGAAATGACCAATTTATTATTGTTTTATTTTAGAGATTATTGTTAGGCGTATGGAGTAAGGAAACTTGCACAAGGTTTTGCCTTGCCTGGAATTGAATCCAGTTGTCTTGCTTGTAAGGCGAATACTCTAATCACCGAGCTACAACAACAACAACAATTTACATTTATAGAGCGCCTTTCACGTCGGGAGGACGTCCCAAGGCGCTGAACAAGAGGCGTGTGACCCGAGCTGGGAGGGGAGTGTTTGGGAAGGGGTGAAACACGAAGGGGAGGTAAAAGAGTTCGGGGTGGAACAAAAGGCACGATCGAAGAGGAAAGTCTTCAAATCGGCCTTGAAAGAGGAAAGGGAAGAGGCGAAACGGAAGGATTGAGGGATGACATTCCATAAGGTGGGAGCGGAGAAACTGAAGGCCCGGCCTCCGATGGTGGGGCGGTTCGGGCGGGGGGCTTGGAGCAGGCCAAGTCCTGTTGAACGGAGGGTCCGGGTGGGCGTGTAGGGGGAGAGTAGATTGTTTAGGTAGGATGGGGCAAGGCCGTGTAAGGCCTTGTAGGTGAGGACGAGGATCTTAAATTCGATCCTTTGGAGGATGGGGAGCCAGTGGAGACGGGCGAGGATGGGGGTTATGTGGTCACGGAGGCGGGTGCGGGATAGTACACGGGCTGCAGAGTTTTGAATGGCCTGCAGCCTATGAATGGAGGAACTGGGGAGGCCGACTAGGAGAGAATTTCCGTAATCCAGCCGTGAGGTGATGTATGCATGCACGAGTGTTTCGGCAGCGCGGGGGGTAAGATAGTTGCGGAGCCTGGCAATGTTGCGCAGATGGAAATAGGCGGTGCCGGCCAAGGCGCGGATGTGGGGGAGGAAGGAAAGTTTTTGATCGAACATGATGCCGAGGTTCCTGATTGGCTTTGTGAGGTGGAGAGTGCAGCCTTGGATGTTGAGGCTGGCAGCGCCCGATGTGCGGAGGCGCTGGCTTGAGCCAATCAGGAGGGCCTCGGTCTTATTCACGTTCAATTGCAAAAAGTTGTCCCTCGTCCACGATTCGATGTCGGTGTTAATTTACAGTGTTAATTTGGCTGAATATAAATTTTTGGAGTGACATTTTAGAAATTTAGATTGAAGTTTCAAGGTGCATTTTTGTGAATTTAACCTCCAACATCATGTGAGGCAATCTTGCCCATTATTGTGCTGACTCAATGAACCACAGCATCACAGCAGATGAATGTTCTCATTAATCTGACTGACACCAGTTTAAATGACATCGCTCACCTTCGCCAAACCATCCTTTATTGATGACTGAAATCTCTCTCCAGATCTACATGCATCGCCCTCGAGGGCAATTGGAGGATTGATCCCATGTCTGAGACAGTCACGGGCAAAGCACTTTCAAGATAATTTATTTTTGCATCTGCAAGTCAAAGCACATCCAACTTGTGATCACCTTGTTGGATAATGAGCCTTTGTATCTTGGACACGACTGCTCAGCACAATCTGCATTTGTGAGACTGAGCCTCAGAGGCACTCCTACGTTTCACAGCATTGCAGAGTACAATGTTACTATCTTACCTCTTCTGCTACTACCCAATAGTCATTCCCTACATTCGAGTGCAATCACTTGAGCATCCACTTCATCCTGCTCAGGCATCTCAGACCTACATTTCTTGATATTTTACATATTTTCTAACCATTCAGTGTTCATTCCGCACCCCAGGTATCTGCTATGTGGCATTGGTGTCTATTAATGTGTGATCAAGGTTGGGGAGTTAGTCAAGGAACTTGGTGCAGTGTTTGTCTGCTACTCTCATTGGGTTTCACATAGTCCAGTATATATATTTAGAGATAAATAAGTAACCAGTGAAAGGATCTGATAAGATCATTGAATCAACTCAGTACAATCTATTGATTTTGCACAATACACAAGAATCCACAAAATGTACAGTCAATCCTGTAAAGCACTTTGGGATATCCTCTCAATGTGAAAAACGCCACACCATATGTAAAGATGATGATTATTATTATTCTTAAAACAACAAATAGTAAAACCGGCACCTCAAAAAAAAAAGGTTCCCATTCAAATAACCGGATCTTTTCTGGCACAATCATAGTGGCGCATTTAATGAGTCGATTGTGGCAGGAGAGGACCGTACAGTACGATTAGTTCTGAATGCTACCGGTAGTGCATTTCCGGTTTGAGGTCTTAAAGGGGCACTGTTTTTCCTCCTTTTTCTCTCTCTTTTTCTTTCTCCCTCTCCTTCCTTCCTCTCTATCTCTCACTCTCTTTTCTATCTCTCTTTTCTATCTCTCTATCTTTCCTTCCTTCCTTCCTTCCTTCCTTCCTGTCTGTCTGTCTGTCTGTCTGTCTGTCTGTCTGTCTTCTCTCCCTCCCTCCTTCTCTGATTGCCTGTGTAGCCTGATGGTATCACAGATTTATACACTGTTTTGGTGGGGGGTGGGAGAAGGAGAGAGAGGCAGGGAGAGAGAGGGTGGTGGGCGAACAGAGAGGGAAAGAGGGTGGGAGGGAGAAAGAGAGGAGTGGAAGGGGGGAGAGAGGTAGGGGAGAGGAGGGGAGAGAGAGAGGGGGGGGTGAGAGATTAATTTAGATGGAAAATGGGAGGAGTGGAGGGGAGTTGGGTTTGGAGCCATTGAGATGCCAGACTAACTGAATCATTTACGGAAAAGACTGGTTAAAATGTTCCAAATGGAATTCGATCACAGTTGTAGATATATTGGTAGGGATATAATTAAACAATATACAGTAAAAGCCCATTCATCCGGCACTTTCGGGACCAATGCCATTTAGCCAATGCCAGTTAAAGCCCCACCTCTCTCTCCCCCTCCCACTCCTCTCTCTTTCTCCCCCTCCCCCACCCTTTCCCTCCCTCCCCCCCCCCCCCCACCCTCCCCAAAAAGCTTGGGGAATCACTCCCCGCCCCCCCCAAAATAGGCAATCAGGGTCCTGATGGGCTGAATGTAATTGTGTTGATACTGTATTAAATACAACAACATACAAGGATTAATTCACAGAATATTTAGCTTATTGGAGGCAAAATTACTATTTTATTTGCAATTTAAATATCTTCACCCACTGCCGACATTTATGCATATAGATGTAGCTGTTCTGCTGGTTGATGATGCATAACTAAAACTAACTCAAAGACCTATGTGTCGTAAGCATATGTGTGACTCAGTTATAATTGACTTTCACACAAGGCAGGAAACATGACTGATGGAGGAGCATGATTGATGGTAGTAAATGATGAATCAGTATTCTATAGATTACTATTTAAACATATTGCATATTGTTTAGGATGATGTTGAAATGAAGCATTTAGTGTGCAATTCACATGTTCAATGCCCAACGGGAATTTTGTGAGTACTTACGTGCTCTGCTCAGCTCAACCTTACCATTATCCTCAAGGCTGAGCTGTTAAACAGTACTAGTTGTTGCTGTTGTTGTACTCAAAGATCTGGTACTAAAATAACAAGCTTCCTTTTGCACTGCAGTAATATATAATTTACATTTCTGTAACACCTTTCACATTGGGGAGGATGTTTCATAGTGTTTGACCACGCTGGCTAGGTATCCAAGCTGGAGGTGGGGAGTGGAAAGATGACTGAAAGTACAGTCAAAGAGGTGCAGTTTGCAATGGGAGTGGGGGTGGGTTGGGGGAAGCCTTAACCGAGGGAATGAGGGAAGGAGCAAGTCGGAGAGACATCAGGATGGAATTCCAGATAGTGGGAGGAATGGCTGAAAGCTCTCCCAACAATGGTGGAAGCAGATAGACCAGGGGCTATGAGTCAGACTCATTATCCACTGATCAATCCTGATATGAGGTGGTAGGGTGGCAGAATCAAATTAACAACAAAACTTAGAGACAAGATGTGGGAAAAATCTTATTTTTAAAATAAAGAGGATCGAAGAAATAACAAAACAGTTTGACAAACAGAAATAAAACTAATGTTGAGTGTTAAATAAAGTGAAATAAAATGATTTAACAGAAAAAAAATTATGGACTCGAAGGAAAAAGAAAATGTAATAATAATAATAATCCTTGCACTTGATATAGCACCTGATCACGTCTTCGGGATGTCTCAAAGTGCTTTTCAAATATACTGTAAAGTGAATTGACTGTATATTTTTGGGTGAAACATGGCTTCTGATTGCACAATGCATGTCAACTTAAACATTCATGAATGGGAAAAATAACTCACTGTGATTAATACAAAATATCCATGTAACAGAAAGTGAACTGATAGAAAAGATAGAAAATCAGTTTATTCTAAAACAAGTAGACCAGCAGTATTGTATATAAAACATTCGCTAAGTATATTTGAAGGAACTTGAGAAATAAAATAGAATTTTAAAGAAATGTAAAATTTTCTCTATGATTTGCTATAAGTAAATATCTCAGTATATATTGTATGTATGTGTACAGAAAATATCCGAGCAACATCAAATACAATTATTTCTCCTTTTACAACTCGAGCAGTTCATTTCCTTCCACTGACATTAATCACCTGTCAATGATCTGGGTTTATGATCTTGGGAATTCTCTCTGGAATAGCAAGTGCTTAAATATTGATTTATTCTCGTTACTTGTTAATGCAGACCACAATTTACCAGGAGCTGGTCATTAAACCCACTCTGCGCACAAAAAATACCTAATGAGTCACTGAACTGGACTTGGCCACCTTTATGTGTGAATTGGACATCTGTTTACAGTGCATTTTCACCTTGATCAAAGTAGTGAAGAAATCTCACACAGTAATCTTTTCTACAATACCCAGCTGAGAGATAGGCTTGAACTTTGGAAAACAGAAATACTGTACAGTGCAAAGCAAATTGTCAGTTTACAATGTGTTTATGGTAAACTGACAATTTTCATAGCACAGGAGTTCTGTAGCTCAGTGGTTAGAGCTCGCACCTCGATAATAGTAATCCTTGAATTTCATGTAGCGCTTTTTCACGTCTTCTAGATGTTTCAAAGTGCTTCACAGAATATATTGTAATGTGAATAGACGGTATATTTTGTGGACGAATTGTGGTAACCGTGGCACACAGCATAGTCCCACAAACAGTCACGCATTGAAATGACCAATTCTTTTTGAGGGATTACTATCAGGTGTGTGGAGTAAGGAAACTTACCCAAGGTTTATTAAAGGCCTTGACCTGCTGGGAATCAAACTCAGGTCTCTTGCTTTTGAGCCGAGTGCTCTGACCACTGAGCTAGAGGACTCCATGATAATAATAATTGAAGGATAATAATCCCTCAAGAAAAAAATAATAAAAGTGTTCTGTTCAACTCACGACTGTTTGTGGGACACTGCTGTGCACAATCCACTGTCACGTTTTGCCCACAAATATACAGTCAATTCACTTTAAAGTATAATCAGTGAAGCACTTTGAGACATTTAGAAGACGTGAAAAGTGCTATATCAAATGAAAGGATTATTATTATTAAACTGTTGCAATTAAAAGGCAGGTAGAAAATCACAACGTGATCAGAAATCACATTGTTGTCAGATGTCAAAATATCTTTCAGCTGAAAACTTATTGGTATCGGTGTGAACGATTCAATACAAATGAAGGCATTGCAAATCAATTCAGGCTGTACTGAGATAGTGTCCCTTAAAAGTACAGGTATCCCCCGATTTATGACAGGGTTGTGTTCCTGAAAAATGCCACGCAAATCGAAATGTCGTAAATCGAAATGTCGTAAATCGAAACGCGTTTCCCTGTACCATCCCATTATATAACCCGAGATGCGTTCTTTTCACAAAATTTTTGGACCTTAAACCCACTAAATAACACACAAAACACACATAAAACACACAAAATAACACACATAGGCAAGAAGGGGTACTTGGGGTAACTGTACAATACTGTACTTTAATACTGATTAAATTACTGTTATACTGACTTGGCGTGCTGTCATTTCAAAATCAGCTGGCTTTTAAACAATGACGTATCGACGTGCCATTGGCCAGTTCAAACGCTTGGATACACTATACGACTGTGATTTTACCGCAAAATACGCTATGTACTGCGCATGGGCAATAAAGATGCGGCAATTTTTTTTCCATTTAAATGAAACCAAATGTCATATGTCGATAAAAAGATGTTAAAAAATTATGTTTGTTAAATCGAAACAGTGTAAATAGAACCGTCATAAATCAGGGGATACCTGCAATTGTCTGTCTTGAGAACATATAAGCAACCATTTTTCAATGTCAAAAAGCATATTGCACAACGGGGCCATAAATAGTATTTAAAACACCAACCTTGTGTGGTTCCTCATGTCAGAATCAGGCACGTGTCTGCAAATGTGACTCAAGTGCAGCTCATTTGACATAGGATTCCCTGATTATTTCCTGTCCAAGAAGTAACGTTGCTGATACAGGTATTCCCTGATTTATGACAGGGATGCGTTCCTGAAAAACTCACGTAAATCGAAATGTCATAAATCGGAATGGGTTTTCCCATACGGTCCCATTATATAATCCAAGATGCGTTCTTTTGACAATATTTTCAGCCCCCCAAACCACAAAAATATAACTTTGCAACAAAGAATGTAATGATAATGAGAATTATTGAATTTAATTAACGGTTAATTTATTTAATACCACATCGAGTGGGTCTCATGGCTCTCGATCGCAGTCGAGTGGGTCCCGTAACGTGAACAGATCCAGTGTCTAGGACCCAACGTGAGCCCCGAGGCCTTGGGGATCACCTGATCACCTCATCCAATCTGCAATCGGCAGCCTCTTGACATCATGCCGGTTGCCAATTGGATGAGGTGATCAGATGATCCCCAAGGCCTCAGGAATATACTAGATATAAACTTTTTCTCAACATCTATACACATTTCAGATTGGTATACAAAATATACTAGATATATTGCATTTTTTTTCTACCCCCAAAAAAATCAAGTAGAATTTTAAAATGTCGTTAAAAGCAAAACAAAATATTGTACATTGATAAAAAAGGTGTTAAAAATTTACGTTTGTTAAATTGAAATCATGTAAACAGAAACATCCTAAATCAGGGGATACCTGTACTGCAGTGAGCATCAATACACTCTCTTCCAACACCACAAAGCAATTAGTCACTAATCAGCATCCGTCTTATTCTCCACCCTTCCTGGTCATGCTTTCAAAAGGCTGTTCATTCAAATACACAATCGCTGCACTTCATAGTAAATGTTGTGAAGAACTTTGAAATGTCCTCCAGATATGAATGGTGCAATATCAAATGATGCACAGATCTATCAAATCTCAACCCATCCAATTGGGAATATTAGTTTTGATTCACCGCTTGTTTTGATCAAACATGATTATAGCATTAGTCAAATGCAGAATGTTTCTTGGGGAAGTTCAGGCAACCCATAATTATAAAGATAGCTTACATCCATTTTGATTCCCATATGCAAGATAATCTGTCAAAAGTCTTTTGAGATACAAAAGTCAAATATCTGGTCAAGTAATGTCAGTTGTGTTTCTGAAAGAATTGCTGACTTCATCCCACCTTGCATTTCGAAGGATAAGGCTTTGTTTAAGTGCTACATAAATCAAAATGACATTTGAATTCCAAGACACAGCTAAAACTGAACCTTGTCAACTATCTGAACATCGGAAACAAGTTAAACATTCCCTTTTTCAAAGCTATCGTAAGGAACGGGTTGATTCCCTGAGTAGATTTGTTTCAATCATCTGTGGTCCTTCCCATGAAACAATAGCAAAGTAATATATTAATAATCTTTGTATTTGAAGTATCAATTAGAGTCCTGCAGCTTAGTGGTTAAAGCAAACAAGAGGACCTGTGTTTGATTTCTGGCAGGGTGAAATGTTGAGCAAGTTTCCTTACTCCACACACCTATGTTTACCTAGCAGTAGGTAAGAACACGGAATGGCAGATTGCTTTTCCGGGGTAATAATCCCTTAAAAAAAATTAGGTCATTCAATTCGTGACTGTTTGTGGGATACTGCTGAATGCAATGCTGTGATGCGTCCAAAACTACACAGTATTGTTCATACAAATACACTGTTAATTCACTTTACAATATATTTTGTAAAGTGCTTTGAGACATCTTGAAGATGTGATAAGGCACTATATCAAATGCAATGATTATTATTATTAAAGGATTCACTGTGGAGTGAGGTAACTGTACTTGAAGAACAACAACAACAACAAACAATATAATTACATTTACAGAGCGCCTTTCATGTCGGGAGGACGCCCCAAGGAGCTGAAAAGTCTGGTCAGGACTCGAGCAAGGAAGAGGGCCAGGGTAGGGGGGAGGGGCGGCAGAGAATTAGCAGGGAAGGGAGAGAGTTGGGAGGGCAGCTCTTCCTTGAAGAGCAGCAGAAGGCATGATCGAAGAGGAGGCTCTTGAGACCGGCCTTGAAGGAGGCAAGGGAGGGAGCGAGGTAAAGCAACTGAGGGATGAAGTTCCAGAGAGGCTGAAAGAACCGTCTGCCAATGGTAGGGTGGGTTGGGCAGGGGATATGGAACCCACTGAACGGAGGGGGCGGGCAGGTTTATAGGGGGACAGCGGATCATAGAGATGAGGTGGATGGAGGGGGTGGGTGGGATGTGGGGGGGTGGGTCAAGGCCGTGAATGGCCTTGAAAGTGAGGACGAAGATCTTGAATTCGATCCTCTAGGCGATGGAAAGCCAATGGAGTGATGCGGTCATGGAGCTTGGTGAAGGGAAGAGCCAGGAAGGACGACTAGGATGGAGTTTCCATAGTCGAGCCCTGATGTGACGAATGCATGGACTAGGGGTTTGGCAGCCTGTGGGGTGAGGCAGTGGTGGAGTCTGGTTGACTGGAGATTTTGATGTTGCGAAGGTGGTGGAAGGCAGTACTGGTCATGGGGCGGATGTGGGGGAGGATGGACATTTCAGGGTCAAACAAGATGCCCAAGTTCCTGACTGGCTTAAATAGGTGGAGAGTGCAGCATTGGATACTAATGTTCTCAGGGCCTGAGGTGCGGAGGCGCTGATGCGAGCCAATCAGGAGGGCCTCAGTCTTGCGGACATTCATCTGGATAAATTGGGCCAGTTTCCTTACTCCACACGCCTAAAAATAATCCGTCCAAAAATAACCACAATAATAAAATTAGTCATTTCAATCAACGACTATTTGTGGGACATTGCTGTGTGCAATTGGCTGCCGCAATTCGCCCACAAATATACAGTCAATTCACTTTACAGTATATTCTGTGAAGCGCTTTGGGACGTCGATAAGATGTGAAAAGCGCTATATCAAATTCAAGGATTATTATTATTATAAAGTTGTCTCTCGTCCAGGACTCAATGTCAGACAATCAGACAGTCAAGACACCAGTAGTACTGGAGTTGAGGGTGGAAGCGGACAGGTAGAGTGGGTGTCATCTGCATACATGTGGAAATTTACCACGTGTGTGGATTATGTCACCAAGGGGGAGCATGTAGAGGGTGAAGAGGAGGGGACCAAGGATAGAGTCCTGAGGAATGCCACACAAGACTGTTCGGGGCTGGAGGAAAAGCTGTTGGCGGACACAAAGTGGAGGCAGTGTGAAAGATAGGACCGGAACCAGTCGAGGACAGAACCTTGAAATTTGAGGTGGGAGCAGAGACGGTGGACGAGGATTGAATGGTCCATGGTGTTGAATGCGGAGGATAGGCAGTCGAGGAGGACAAGGAGGCAGAGGAAGCCCTGGTCACAGATGGTCAGGATACAATTTGTGACCTTGACCAGAGCAGTTTCCATGCTGTGGACAGCACGGAAGCCCCATTGGTGGGGCTCGTGAAAGGAGTAGGATGAAAGAAAGGAGCGAAGCTGGGAGCCAATTACTGTTTCAAGCACCTTTTACAGGAAGGAGAGGTTGGAGATGTGTCAGTAGCTTGAGAGCTGCAAACCATCAAGGGAAGGTTTCTTGAGTACGGGGGTGATGGTGGTTGTTTAGAAGGGGATGGGAATGATGCCGGATGAAAGGGACGGGTTGAATGTGTCGGCAAGTAGTGGGGCAAGGAGGTAGAGCTGGGAGGTAAGGAGATGAGTGAGGATGGGGTCCAGGAAGCAGGTAGTGGGCTTCTTGGAGGTTATGGTGGTGATGGCAGAGGATGGGGAGACAGGTTCGAAGGTGTGGAAGGAGGGGTGAGTAGGAGTCAGAGTGTGCGGGGGAGGTGCGGAGGGGTTGGAAGTTGGAGGGCGGTAACAGCTGAGCGGATTTCTTCAATTTGCGACTTAAGTAAATCCAGCATCTCCTCACAGTGGGATTTGGAGGAGAAGATCTGTGAGGCGTGGTGAGGCTAGTAGGGCGGGGTAGCTTGTTTGTTGTGGCGAATAGGAGTTTGGGGTTGTCTTCCGCCTTCAGAATTATCCTGGAGTAGAAGTGCAATTTGGCAGAGGCCAGAGCAGAGTGGTAGGTTTTGATTTGGTCCAGCCAGATATACAGTGGACCGTTAGACCGGATTTGAGCCAGGTGCGTTCAGCGGCCCGCACCTGGCCCTTGAGTGAGTGGAGGTGGTTGGTAAACCAGTGTAAGGTTTGAGAGTAGGAGGCAGTTTGGGACATGAGGGGGACAAGGGCATCGAATGTCGTAGAGAATGTGGGATCCAATTTGTACACAGCAATGCCCAACAGACATATTTTTCAATGACATTTTCAGTGTCCTCTGGTGTAGTCCATAATGTACTTTCCAGGTGAAAAAGCACCAAATGCAGGGTATGTTCACAAAATTATCAAACTTTTTCACCAATGCCATATCGCCGTTCCCTACTATCGGCTTCAGGTGACTAACTAGAAACCATCACATTCTCACCTCTGCCCTATCTTCACCATGACAACTTATGTATACAATCAAAAATGGTTAACTTTATGAATATCAATCTTCACTGAAACTATTCTACACAATGTCCTTGAATAAGCTTGTCACTTTAAAATGTTAGTGTTACTGAAACCATAATTATCCATGTCTATCTACATTTCTCTCTATCTCTCTCTCACTTTCCTCTCTCTCTCTATCTATCAATCAACACTTCTTGCCCTCAGTGATGTTGAGAATCTCACCTTGCTTTCGGACCTTTGCTGCTTTAGCAAAATTTGCATTGCTAATTTGTGGGTAGGAATATAATCTCCCATTATAGGATCCTATTTCTCTGATGGTGAGAGATGAGTCACTCTCCTGATTGACAGCTGGTGATTTTAATATATCTGATGTCTTTGTCATTCATTGACGATTTATCTTCAGACCACAAATTGCATTATTTTCACCATCAATGTTTTCTCTTTGTAATTGACTCTCCTTTTTAGTGAAGATGCTTTGATCAGCATCTTCTCTTTAAAAGTATTTGTTTCCATTTAGTTGCTGTGGTCCTTAGTATTTCTATGTACTGTACTTTCCTCACCAGACTCTGCAGGTCAATAACCTTGAATTTCTTTCTGTCTCTGGTTCAATGTTCTTTCCCACTTCCCCTCCATAACATTCGGCTAAAAAAAATACAGTCCATTTGCTTTAAAGCATATTCTGTGAAGCACTTTAGTGAAGCCTTCTGTCGTGATGAGGCCCTACATCAAATGCAAAGATTATTGTTATTCTATCTGCATTTTTTAACGTGATACTGTCATGCAGTGATCTGCTTGAGGCTCCTTTTCCTCATCTGGAAGCCTCCTCTCAGTGATATTGACCGCACCATCGGTCACCCTCCCTGCACTTTACACCCTCCGATCCTGATCCCCGGTTTGCATCCAAATCCCTGACTGTCCAGGACCTTGGAATGTCCTCCCGAAGAGAATGAAGCTATACAAATGTAATTTTTTGTAATTTGTATATCATCCATATTTATAGGGTTAATTTCCACATGTAGAGTCGATTAGTGTAGTGGTTAGAGCACTCGCTTCCAAGTGAGATGACCTGATTTCTATTTCTAGTAGTGCAAAATGTTGGGCAAGTTTCATTACTCCACATGCCTTTGATTACCAAGTAGTAAATAGGCACCCTATTAGTCAATTGGGGGGGTCGCTTTTTTGGGGGGAATAATCACTTCAATTTTTTTTAAAATAATAGTTTGAGCACTCAATCCATGACTGTTTGTGCGCAATTGGTTGCCACATTTCGGCCACAAAATATACAGTCAGTTCACTTTACAGTGTATTCCATCAAGCGCTTTGGGACGTCTCGAAGACGTGATAAGGTGCTATATCAAATGCATGGATTATTATTATTATTATGAAAATGACACCCAAATCTATTTTTCTTGTCACGATCTCAGGTCCATTGTTATTCTGTTTGCCTATCTGTCACATCGAGGCTTGGTGGATCACCAACTTTCTATAATTCAGCTTAGAGATGACATCCTCCTTAGTTCTACCCAATGTCTCCTCATCTCAGTTTATGGACACATTATCCTCTCCGGTATACCCCTAAACAGCTGAACTAGTCCACAACCTTGGTGTCTGGTTCCATACATGCCTTTCTCCAATCCTTGCCAATGGTTCCAGAGCTGGTTCTCTAGCACCGACTAGGTTGACTTTGAGATGCTCACCATCGCATAAAGATCCTTTCAGTGGTAGCACCTCCCAAATCTCTCTCATCTGCTTGTACCCCACTCCTCTACCCAACATCTACACTCAGCTAACACAGGCCTGCTGGAATGTCCTAACCTCTCTGCCACAATCATTGGCCAAGCCTTGAGTCATTATGACCCAAACCTGTGAAACTCCTTGCCTCTATTCTTCTGCTCATCCTCTTTCTATCGATCTTTAAATCCCACCTTAAAATCTACCTCTTTGATTATGCCAACATTGGCTGGACTACTCCAAAACTCTACTCATCGGTCTCTCCTCCGCCACCATTCACAAAATCCAGCTAACAAATAACTCTGCCACCCACATTCTCACCCAAACCAAACTTCACTTCCCAATTACCCCTGTCCTCTCCAGACTTCACAGGTTTCCTGTTACAGAGCAGATCAACTTCATGATTCTTACTCTTGTATTTAAATTGCTCCACTCCTCTGCACACACTACCTCTCTAACCTCCTCTCTCCTCGCAGTAGTACCCGCTGTGTCGGTCCACTGGGTTGGTCCTCCTTCTTGTCCCCTGAGTCCTCCACTTCACCATCAGTAGCTGTGCTTTCAGCTACTATGCCCCAAAGCTCTGGAACTCCCTCCCTCAATAGCTTTACCTCGGCCCCTCCTTTGCCATTTTCAGGTTTTGCCTGAAATCCTTTCTGTTTGACCACGCCTACGGTCACCTTCCCCATCCCCCTGGCTCGGCTCCGGGCTCCGCTATTGTGAAGTGTTCCGAGATGCCATCTGGCTTGGAGTGTGCTATATAAATCCAACTTGTTGTTGTCGTTATTACCTTATCTTTTCGCATCTTTGCTCTGCAACCGCCCTGCCACTATGAAGCGCTCCAAAGTATTTTCCTGCATGAAGGGAGTGTTCCAAATATAAGTTGCTGTTGTTCTTCCTGATGTAGAAGCTATTGTTGTAGCGTATTTCAATGTTTGGTAAGAGATTAAAGGCTTTTACCCAATCTGTTCCTTTCATTCTGTATCTTTGGTTGATTTATTTTACCTGCCTTCCTGGCTTATTTTCCACCAATGGTAATTTACACTGAGTTGCATCTGTACATTTGAAGGGTTAGGACTGGGCATTTGCTGATTGATTGCGCTTGTAAGTTGGCTGAAATGTATTTGTCAAGGTTTTATTTAATATTTACAGCAAGTGGTGTAGACAGCAATAATGTATGACCGAACCCAATGCGCAATTAACAAAAGAAAAAGCCAAATTGCCAAATTGTGATTAATTATTTTCCCTGGTGTCAATTTATAACGTAAGGCTACAAAAATTCAGAAATCCCTTCACTATTTGCACCTCTATTTACAAGCTCTCTAAAGTAGAGTATCATCAATAATAACTTATCTTCCTGCTACCCTTAATGCGGAAAAACATTTTTCTGCAAAAAACGGAGTGCATTTTGCAGATCCCAACATTTAACCACCTTACTCGGTTGAATTTCATGAACACAGTGATTGATATTCACGGGTTTGGCTTTCTTGGAAGTGGGGTTCTGAGAATGTCAACACCATAATAAAAAGAACAAAAACTGCAGATGCTGGAAATCTGAAAAAGAAATCAGATCTGTTGAAAATCTGACTAAATCAGTCAGCATTTTACAGAGGTCAACATTTCAGCTTGACCTGAAACAAGAACATTTCAGGTGATTTCTTTTTTGAGACCTTTATTTCACCACATCTTTGAGGCTTACATTGGACAGATTCTCCCAATCCTTCTGATAATAATAGAAAATAATTCAAACCCTTGTATTTGACAACCTACAATCCACATGAAAATGTCTCGAATTGCCTCACAGTTAATTGCGATCAAGTTTAGTGATAACACAAAGGCTGTGGATGCGGGATCATTTCAAATTTTCAAGACTGAGGTCGATCAATTTTTGCTATGCCAGGGTATCAAAGGACATAGAGCGAATGTAGGTTAATGGAATTGAGGTACAAATCAACAATGATCCAATAGAAAGGCTGAACAGGCTTGAGGGACCGAATGGTCCTACTCATGTTCCAATGTTTCAGTGCACATAAGGCAATCATTTGGGACACTTCAAAGTTCCACAAATTGTCTTGAAGTGAATGTTCTGTAGAGGATTATTGACCAGGACAGTGGAAGACAAATATTCCCTTCTCTTTTCGAACAGTATGATGGGATCGTTAGCATCCACCTGAATGGGCAAATACAATCTAGTTCTGCTATTACTAAGAAAAGTCTTATTGGGAAAAACAAAAGTTGGTGAAATCTCTCTTTAATTTAAAAGAGGCAGCGGAGATATGGTGGACTGAATGTTTTCTTTCTGTGCTATAAATTTCTAGAATTAAATTTTTTTTCTTGTGAAATGTGATTTTTGCTGGTTTGATCCACTGTATTTTTCTCACCAATAAGTTTTAAAGGTAGTCATTTCATAACAATGATAATTCCTGCCTTTTGATATAGTGCTTTCCATGTCTTCGGGACATCTCAAAGCGATTCACAGAATATACAGTTAACCCTCATCGATCACGGGGGTTATGTTCCTGGAAAGCTGTGCACACAGTAAAATCTCGTTGGGTAAGTTTAACAAGTAATGGGAAAAGGGGGATTAGGGGAATCCAGCCACAGGTTACCTACCTCAAGCCTCCAGGCACATCCACACCTGACCAATGCAAGATACGTGCTGGGGCGGGCTACAGCCTACCCCCCCACTGGCTCTCACTGACTCACTGGAGACAATAAAAGAGCAATGAAGCAATGCAAAATAAAGCAATAAAACAACAGCTAGATTAAATTATTTTACCTTTGATCCTGGAAGTGTTATGAAACTCACTCTCTCTGTGTCTCTTCTGGTTACCATGCAATGCCATCAGGATGCTCCAAGGCCAAAGAGTCATCAGACTTTCCCAAGGGTGCATTGCGCGCGGGGCCAGCCAGCCGAAGAATCATCGGATTTAGTCAGGAGCTGCTGGCGTCATCACAAGTGCGCATTCGCATGGGGGGAAGCCAGCGTGTATATGCACGTTTTAAAGGCATGTTCGACGAGGGTTAACTGTACTGTAAAGTGAATTGACTGTACATATGTACATATGTGGGCGAAACACGGCAGCATTTTATATTATGATGCAAGGTATATCAACAACAACAACTTTGATTTATATAGTGCCCTCCACGCCAGACGATGTCTCAGAGCACTTCACAATAAGGGATCCCGGGGGTGAGCCAGGTGCAGGGGGAGAAAGGTGACCAAAAGCGCGATCGAAGAGAAAGGTCTTTAGCTGAGACCTGAAACTGGGAAGAGAGGGGGAGAGGTGAAGGGAGTTCCAGAGCCTCAGGGCGTAGTGGCTGAAGGCACGGCCACTGATGGTGGAGTGGAGGATTCGGGGGACGAGGCGGTCAGACCCCAGTGGAGCGAAGGCAACCGGTGCTGGTTTGAGGAGAGAGGAGGTGCAGAGGTAGGGGTGTACAGAGGAATGGAGGGATTTGAAAACATTGGTGAGTATCTTGAAATCAATCCTCTCCAGGACAGGGAGCCAGTGAAGTCTGGCAAGGACTGAGGTAATGGGGGAGCAAAGTTTGGTGCGGGTCAGAATGTGGGCGGCAGAGTTTTGCAAGAATTGGATTTTATGGATTGCGGTGGAGGGGAGATCGGCGAGTAGGGCATTGGAATGGTCCAGCCAAGAGGTGACAAAGGCATGGACCAGGGTTTCAGTGGCTTTAGGGGCGAGATATTGCCGGTGATGGGCTATCTGTCTGAGGTGGAAAAAAGCGGTGCTGGTGAGGGACCGGATGTGGGGAAGGAAGGACAATTGGGGGTCGAAACTGATGCCTAGGTTGCGCATGGGTTCGGAGAGTTTTAGGGGCAGGCCGGGAATATGGAGGAAGTGAGAGCCATGTGATTAAAGAAATTAACGAGAGCTAAAGAGTATGGCTTCTGTCTTGTCAACTATCAGCTGCCGGAAGTTCATCCAGCTCCTGACGTCTTACAGGCAGGCTGACATCAGGGGACTAGGGGTCGCAAAGTGAGGTGAAGAAATAGAGTTGGGTGTCATCTGCATACATGTGGAAGTGTACCCCGTGTCTGCAGATGGCATCCCCAAGAGGGAGCATATAGATGAGGAAGAGGAGGGGGCCAAGGATGGATCCTTGGGATACCCCACAGGTAACCGGGTGAGAGTGGGAAGAAAAGCCATTTGTTGAGATCTACTGCTGGCGGTTTGAGAGGTAGGACTCAAACCAGGCAAGAGCGGTCCCACTGAGGTGAATGACAGAGGACAGGCGGTGGAGGAGGATGGAGTGGTCGACTGTGTCAAACGCAGCAGACAGGTCCAGGAGGACCTCCTGGATATGGAGGCAGAGGGAGCCCTGGTCACAGATAGAGAGGACATTATTTGTGACTTTCACAAGCACAGTGTCTGTACATAAAATCCCATGGTTGGTTTGGATGAAGAAGGCCTTTTGGCCTTCTTCATCCAAACTATTGTGACCAAATTATTATTCTTTTTTATATTGTATTGTTTTTGGAGGGATTATTATTCCCGGAAAAGCAATCTACCAATTGACTAACAACCGGGTTCCTACTTACCGCAAAATAAATAAGGGTGTGGAGTAAGGAAACTTGCCCTACATTTTGCCCCTGCCCAGGAATCAAACCCAGGTCCTCTCACTTACGAGGCAAGTCCTTTAACCACTCACGTACAGGACCACACTGTTTGTCCTAAAATTGGCCTTTTAAACTCTCAACCTGTGTCCTCTACATTTTATGAAACATGATGGTTGGTAATGTAGTTGTGATTGTAAACATTTTTAAACAAAATATTTTACTTGAAAATATTACAATTGAACAGGATTTTTGTACTTCTAAAGATCTGGAAAACTTTGCAATACTAAACCTGCTTCCTCTTGTTCTACTGCCTTGGTACAATCTGAAGTATTGTTCTGGGTTTGCTTTTTCAAATCCATTAAAAACAGTTAAACACCTCTATATAAGATCCTCTCTGAGTTGTCTGCTCTCTGTGCTGCTTTCGAGGTCCAACACAACAACTGGTATAAATGTAGCGCCATTCACGTGCAGTAGCGTCCCCAGTGCTGCTCTATTATTCAACCAAGATAAACACAAATTCTGACCAGACAACATATGTCTTAGCCAGAGCCCTTTGTTAGAGATTTTCAGCTTTTCATAAGGATTACTTAAGGATTAGATATGAGTGATATGGCTCAGTAACAGACAATTCGGCCCAACTAGTCAGTGCCTATGTTTATCCTCTACACAAGCCTTTTTCCTCTCTCCTACACAACTGTTCCCAACCCCATGACTCATGCATCAAGTTTTCTCTTAAATACATTGATGGAAGTATGTTATAAATTTTGGATTTGCTTTCCTTATTTGTTTCATGAACGAGGTATCGGTGAAAAGCCTCCTTGCTTAAGAATGTTTAGCACTATTTCCTGTAAGTTCTTCTGGGTAAATAAAACATTTCTTAGTGTTTGTCCTGAAATTGCCCTTTGTGTGTATCCTGTTTGATTTAATAATGATAATATCCTTGCATTTGATATAATGTCTTATCATGTCTTGGAAACTTCTCAAAGCACTTCACAGAATATACTGTGAAGTGAATTGACTGTATATGTGGGCGAAACGTGATGTGGGCTTTGTATGAAGTGCACTCTTTCCCTGGAGGACACACAGCTATCTGGCCTAATCCCTCATTTTCCTTTTGATGCTGAGTGCCTGATGTTTAAAATCTCATTTTACCAGCTGTTTTTGTTTTAAAATAAATTAAATAGTTTCATCCAGTTAAACCAATAATTTTGAGGGCTGTCATCACCGTCTCACCCAGATACTGGTTCAAGCTGTTGTGTATGTACTATATGGAAGGTGGATGGAAAACTAGATGGACCTTGGACTTTTTTTATCTAGCATTTCTTACGTTCTTATGTTTGGTTACATTTGATAAAAAGGCATTGACACATCTAGTTGGCGTGCAATGAACTGAGCCAATTCATCCTGTGCGAGCAGTCAAGTTCAAACATCTGTCAACACAGGGATTTAAGCTAACAACCTCAAACAACAAAACCAATCTAATATAGAAAAGGAGATGAGCCCTTTAGTTAATTATAGTAAGTGTTTGGCAAACCTACTTAGGTACAATTAAAAACAACAACAACAAAATTACACTTGCATAATGCCTTTCACATCAGGAGGACATCCCAAGGCGCTGGAAAATAATAATCCTTGCATTTGGTATAGCACTTTTCACGTCTTCCAGATGTCTCAAAATGCTTCAGAGAATATACTATAAAGTGAATTGACTGCATATTGTGAGCAAAAAAGAACTGTACTCTTAATTGGCAATATCAGTACAACTTGATGTCATCTTCTGCCATTCGTCAAGGGCTCTATATAAGTGCAATCTATTGTTGTCATTTGGGATAACTGTTGGAAATACAATCAACTCTCGGGTAATGTTTAGAAGATTCAAAAATGGAAGGGAGAAAACAACGTGTGGAAAAGCCAAAGTGCTTTGTGTATTGCTTCAATTGGTAGCAATACTTAGATCTGAGTCGGAAACTTGTGGCTTTAAACCCCATGCCAGGACTTTGAACTCAGACTGGACCTACCCTTTGAATAAGATATTAAACCAAGGTCCTATCTGCCTTTGCAGGCAGATGGTAAAGATCCTGTGACATTATTTGAATAAAGGAGGGAGTTTCTCGTGGTGTCTTGTTCAACAATCCCCAAAATAGAATTGATTATTCCCTTCCTGGCTGCTTTTGGTACATTGGAGTGCACAAAATTGGTTGCCGTATTCGCCTACAAATACACATTCCCTACACTTTACAATGCATGCTGTGAAGCCCACCTAGCCCTGCACCAAATTTAAGTATTCTTATCATTATGACAACTACAATGTACAATGTATTTGCTGCATGGAATTCTGTACAGCATCTTAGGAAAAAGAAAAAACATAGTGTTATTTGCTATTCTATTTACTTTACCAAGAGGCTGTTTGCTAATCATTGTTTGAAGTTTAAATGTATTTTTATTTTTGCAAAGTTAATGTAGCTTCCTTCAAAGACTCATTAGTTGGAAACTTTAGCTACCGAGTTTGTGTAGCTCCAGCATGGGAACTTTTTTTTGCAAAAATTAATTTTTAATTTATATGCATTGCTGTTCAAGCTCATATTGAGGCAAGTTGTGTGGGAGCTATTACTGCTGAGCTAAGAACATTTTGTTTTCAAAATCCCCTTAATTTTAAGCCTTATTGGTATCTGTTGTCTAGCAGATAATGGTTCATACAGCATACTGCTTGATATTGGAAGCTGAAGCCAAACATGCAACAAAGAATTTCGATCTATTTCAAACTACAAGGGATTTATCATTTTATATTCACATTTACATTTGGAATTAGGCGTTTGGAGACTTGATAAAACTTTAGTTTTAGTGAAACTGATTGTAGCTAAGTGACTTTAATTAAAGTTATGTGCAGGGGTTGGATTCTAACATGCAAAGCTCCCTCAGGTCTTTACTAGGGCAAATCCTGATACTTCATTAGTGTCTAAAAACACAAAGATTTTTTAATGTTCCAATGGCTTTGGTGGTTACTCATTATATAATAATAACCATTGCCTTCTTTATATTGCACCTTATCACATTGTTAATGTCTGAAAGTACTTTTAGGATTTACCCTAAAGTGAAGTGATTGTGTACTTGTAGGTAAATTCAGTGTGTATAGCAATGTCCCACAAGCAGCCAGGTGGAGAATGACTTTTTCTTAATCAGGGTGATTGTTGACCAGGAGATTGAGGAGGAACTTTGTTCTCTTATTAATTAATGCCATCTGATCTTAACATTCACCTGAAGAGACTAACAGGAGCTTGGTTTAAGATCCAATCTGAAGGACAGCACCTCTGACAACTCCCCCTCCTCTCCCTGCTATTGGCCAACACATTCATCAGGTTCTGCTCCTCTCCCCCTTAAAACCGGCGTCACTAATGCCCTATTAAAAAAAACCTTGTCTCCCTCCAAACACACAAATTACCGACCCATTTCCAATCTGTTCTTCCTTGTCAAAGCTATGGAACACATTGTTGCTAACCGGCTTTGCTCTCATCTCCCTCTGCCTTCTCGAGCCCCTTCACTTCGGTTCCACCCTGCCCATAGCATAAAGGTGGCGCTTGTTAAAGTCACAAACAATGTCCTTTTCCTTTGTGACCAGTGCTTAAATCTACTTCTCCTTCAGCTACAACTCCAGGTCTGCTTGCTTTTCTCTCGGCTTTTAATACAGAAAGACACAGTTTAAAATGACTTTGATAAGACTATGATTCATAGCTATGATACTCCTTCAATGTGGATAACTGATGACTTGTGAAATTTACTGTTTGCTTACAATACTAGACACTCATTGATCACATAAATTAAACAAAAATTAAATTAGTTATTTGGGGGGTGATTTTCCGTTGATGAAAAACGTGCAGGGAATCACTCATAATTCAGACAGTGAGTGATGACATGGAGTTGGAATTAAGCAGACTACAACATAATAATAGTTATTATAGTTACAGTAATAATGTAATTCCAGTAAAAGTCTGTTTATCTGGCACCCTCAGGACCTGGCCAATGCCGGTTAAACGGCATGCCGGATATTCGGTTGAATATCGATGCTGAAAATCCAACACAAACAAAACTTTGTTTAAAAATGTACCTTACTAATAATAACTAAATATTGTATGGATACTTACCAATAAAGCAATAAAGATGGATTACAGTCTATAAACACAGCACACAATCACAAAGCAAACTTATACAATGGCGGACAGAATAGTTTTTTCCTCTTAAAGCGGCACTGTCAGTTTTTCCTCTTATTTTCTTTCTCTCCCTCCTTCCCTTTCTCTCTCTTTCACACATTCACACACTCAGTCTGGCATCTCAATGATTCCAAACCCAACCCCACTCCACTCCTCTCATTTTCTATCTAAATTAATCAACTCACCACTCTCTCTCCCCTTTTCTCCTCCACCTCTCTCTCTCCCTCCCACTCCTCTCTCTTTCTCCCCCCACTTTCCCTCTCTTTCCCCCCCACTCTCTCTCTCCCTGCCTCTCTCTCCTTCTCCCACCCCATCCCCGACAGAGAGAGGGAGAGATAGAGAGGAAGAAAGGAGAGGGAAAGAGACAAAGAAAAAGGAGAGAGGGAGAGGAAAAACTGCCGTTTTAAGAGGAAAAACCAGAAGTGCCACTTGTGTGACAATCAACTCACTAAATGTGCCACTGTGATTGTGCCAGATAAGATCCGGTTATTCGAATGGGGGCCTTTTTTTTGAGGTGCCGGTTATGCGGAAGTTACGGTTGATCGGGTCAGGGATAAATGGGCTTTTACAGTATTGTACTGTACTATTGCTCCCCCTCCCTCTCTTCCTGGCTCCGGGTCAGACTCCACCAAGAAAAAGCATCCCGGGACACGACTCTGTATGAAGTATGTAATCTACACTCTACACTCTGCTTTCTTTCCGTTAGCCTTAGTCTTCGATCCATATGTTCTATATAAGAACATAAGAATAAGGGGCAGCAGTAGGCCATTCGGCCCCTCGAGCATGAAGGTGAATGTTAAAGATCTGATGGCATTAATTAATAAGAGAACAAAGTGGCCCCCATTCAATTAGATCATGGCTGATCTTCTAATCTAACTTCACCTGCCCCTTGTCCCCATATCCCTTAATCCCTTCATCCATAAGAAATCTGTCAAATCTCAGTCTTGAACATGTTCAACGACTGAGAATCTACAGCCTTATGAGGTACGGAATTCCATAAATTCACTACCCTCTGAGTGAAGAAGTGTTTCCTCAACTCTGTGCAAAACAGCTGACCCCTAATCTTAAAAATGTGACCCCTAGTTATAGTTTCTCCAACCTGGGGAAAGAGTCTCTCACTGTCTACTCTGTCATGCCCCTTAAGAATCTTACAGGTTTCTATAAGATCACCTCTAATTTTTCCATATCCTAGTGAATATAGGCCTAATTTACTCAACTTATCCTCATAGCTCACCCGCTCATGCCAGGAACCAACCTCGTGAATCTATGCTGCACACCCTCTAAGGCGAGTAGGTCCTTTCTTAAATAAGGAGACCAAAACTACATACACCATTCTAGGTGCAGTCTCACCAAAGCCCTATACAGTTGCAGCAAGACTTCCCTACTCTTATATTCTAACCCCTTTGTAATGAATGCCAACATGCCATTTGCATTCCTAGTTGCTTGATGTACCTGCATACTAACATTTTGTGACTGATGTACAAGGACACCCAAATCTAGTGGCTTAGTGGTTAGAGCACTTGTCTTGCAAGCTGGGGAGACCAAGCTAGAGAGACCTGTGTTCGAATCCAGGCAGATCAGGGCGAAACCGTGGGCAAGTTTCCTTACTCCATATGCCTAATAATAATCTATCCCCAAAAAACCACAGTAATAAAATTGGTCATTTCAATCCATGACTGTTTGTGGGACACTGCTGTGCGTAATTGGCTGCCGCGATTCGCCCACAAATATACAGTCAATTTACTTTACAGTATATTCTGTGAAGCGCTTTGGGATATCGATAAAATATGAAAAGCGCTATATCAAATGCAAGGATTATTATTATATTATTATAACACAATCTAGTTTCTCCCCTTCCAGCAAATAATCCCCTTTTCTGTTTTTACTACCTAGGTGAATAACTTCACACGCTCCCACATTATATTCTATCTGCCACCTTCTTGCCCACTCACCTAGCTTATCTTTTTCCCGTTGCATTCTTTTTGTGTCATCCTCGGAGCTTACTCTCCCACCTAGCTTTGTATCATCTGCAAATTTAGATATTTTAAGTTCTATGTGCTCATCTAGATCATTGATATAGATTGTAAATAGTTGAGGGCCAAGCACTGATCCTTATGGCACTCCATTAGTCACATCCTGACAATCTAAGAAGGACCCATTTATCCTGACACTCCAACGGTTTTCTTCCCATTAGCCACTCTTCGATCCATGCTAATATATTGCCTTTAATTCCATGGGCCCTAAATATGAATGCAAGTCTTTGTTACAGTAATAATCCTTTGAATTTTTTGTTAAACGACCTTTCACGCTGGCATGACATCCCAAAGATTTTCACAGAATATAATGTAAATTGTAGTGAATGTGTATTCTCTCAGCAGAATTTCTACATCTTTAGGTAATGGTAAAAAAAAAGTTGTTTTTTATATATAAAATTTATATTTATTTTAAAACATATATATTTTCATCCCCGTGACAACACACACCAAACAACAGAACAATCCCCACCATGTAAACGTACACAACGGCCCTGCCTTTATCCTCTCGCAAAAAAAACTCCATCAAAATAAAAATGTCCACCAGCTTTTTGGAAACACAATTCTATTCTCGTTACACACATAGACGCCTATTATTCAATTTCCAGCACCAGGGCCTCCTTGCTTCTCTGCCCTTTATTTACAGGGAGCAGTTACAAACAGGCTAATCTCAGCTCTGCCATCCTTCACTTACTGGATGGCAGTGGTAAAAAAAGTCCTGTACTTAATGTTGGGCATGGTGCTTTGATCACCTCTCAAATGAAGATTTTTGTTGTGAAGCTATACCCCAATGGGTTCCCATGTTATTAACGATGCATCTTTCCCTATGTAATAATAATAATAATAATAATCTTTGCGTAAGAAATAGTACCATTCACATCAGGAGGATGTCTCAAAGAGTGTCATGGGATACACAGTAAAGTGGAGTGACTGTGCATTTAGCAGGACAAAATGGTAGCTAATTTGCAGAGTGATGTCCCATATAGAGCTGGGAAGTCATGTAATATGCTTTGTGTACCTATAGTTGGCTAGAGACGAGAGGGAACAAACATCCAGGATTTTTGTTTAACTGTTTCAACCTCCATCAACATTTTTCTCTGATTGGTCAGTTTCTTGATAAATTTTTCAAACAAGAGACCTGGGTTCGATTGTAGACATAATGATGAAAGTTTTTCGAGCAAGTTTTCTGACTCCAAACGCCAAATAATGATCTCTCAGCAAAAAAACCCATTAAAAAATTGGTCATTTTCAATTCATGACTGTTTGCGGGACACTGTTGTGCGCTGCTGTGTTTTGTCCACAAATATACAGTCAATTCACTTTACGGTATATTCTATGAAACACTTTGACATGTCTAGAAGACATGAAAAGCACTACATCAAATACAAGGATTTTATTATTTTGACTGTGTTGGGGGAAACGGCCCACTTGTCGGCAAGTGGTTGGGTCACATTGCTAGCCTGCACTTAAGCAAATCAGAAGTTCACTCGCATTTTCAACTTGAGGGAACAGGCAAATAATAATAATAATCCTTCACTATGGTATAGTGCCTCTTCACATCTTCGGGATGTCTCAAAGTGCTGTTGAGATATTTGGGGTACCTCATACCTAAAGTGAATAAGATAATATGCTGACCCTAGTATTTAGTTCCGTGCAGTGTAAAAAATTTGATTCCTCACAGCACTTTCTGCCAGAAAGGTCAGATCCTTGGCTGTATGCTGAGATGTGGAAGAATATGACTTTCTCCCCTTAGTAGCTTTTCCGGTATGCCATCACGTCTCTGGGGTTCCATTTATGCAGTTGGGAGGGGCTGTGAGCTATCAGGACCTTCATCTTAAATTACCATTCCGTTAATTTATTGCAGGTCAAACTGACATTCCTTAGCTCAGAACACGTGAAGCAGAGAACAATGGCAGAAGCTATATTAGATTTAGGATTTAGCTGTCCACCAGAACTGATCTGTAAGCTTGAAGTAGCTGAATATGTGGATTCCACAGATCATTGTGTAGTTTGATTTGGTATTTCAATTAAGGTCAAGGGCGAAATGGTGTTTAGAAGAGCAAAATGTGAAGCTTCATGAACAGCTGTGGGGAGGATTAGGTGGTAAATCAAACTAGCAAATGAACCTTAAGACAAGTTGAATGTTTCTGTGACCATCCCAAATGTCATCCAAAGGCAAAACAGCCCTATGAGAAGAAAAAAAGCTTTGTGACCTTAAGACTGACAGAAGAATTCAGAATAATCTAAAGTCAATGCAATGATATTTTAACAGTCACAAGGCACCTGCCTAACAGTCATGACCGCAAGTATGACTTGATGATAACCAGAATGATTAGAAGAGGTAAAAGATCAATTAAAAGTACAATTCTAGGTTACATTAAAATGCATCTATACTCTACTGAATATTTTATCTTCTTATGTTGTAGACAATAAGTGAAAGACAAATAGAGAGAAATCCCAGTTGAGTCCAGATAGGCTATTTAATGTAACATTTTAGAGTACTAAGAACTTGGCAAATTGTTGAATTCAGTCTTAACTTTAAAGTTGGTTTTCTGCAGTTCTTAAAATTACTTTAAAAGTAAAGTGGCTTCAAAACCCTGTCTGCATTTAAGGATTTGCCAAAGTTTGGATGTTCTAATGTACTACATAACAAGAGTAAATCTAGACCCAGGTGTAATCTCTCTCTTGAAGATTTATAATTCTCGTTTATTGGATAGAATTCTAATACAGGATCTGCAAATGATATATGTGACATTCATCACATCCAGGCTAAACAATGCCAACTCTCTACTTGCCAAATTACCTGCCTTTTACCTTCACAAGCTGCAGCTGAATTCTGCAGTTCATGTCCTTTCCCGGCCAAGTTTCCAGAAGCCTATCACAATAACAACAACTTCAATTTATATAGCGCCCTCCACGCCGGACGACGTCTCAGATAACCCCCGCCGTCACCCGGCTTTACTGGCTCCTCATCCCCAATGGTTCGAGTTCAAGATCCTCATGCTGATCTTTAAATCCCTCCAGGTTTTTGCCGCCAACTACCTCTACGACACTATCAATCTCTACAGATCCAGATATACCTTCCATTTCATATTCTCCACTTAACCATTGGCAGTGAAGCGTTTTTAGCAAACTACCCCCATTCGACTCAGCTCTAATTTTGCCCCCTTCAAGATCTATCACCAGACCTTCCTTTTTGAAGTTCAGTTATCTTTCCTGTCCAACCTCCCACACCCCACCCCCTACTTCCTGTTCCAGTGCAGACCTTGTGGAGTCCTGTAGCTCAGTGGTTAGAGCACTCACCTTACATGTGTGAGACCTGTGTTTCGAATCCAGGCAGATCAGGGCAAAACCTTGGGCGTTTCCTTACTCAACATAACTAAGAATAATCCGTCCCCAAAAAACCTACAATAAATTGGTCATTTCAATCCACGACTCTTTGTGGGACCCGACTGTGCGCAATTGGCTGCTGCGTTTTTCCCACAAATACACAATCAATTCACTTTACTGTACATTGTGTGAAGCACTTTAAGACGTCTAGAAGACGTGAAAATCGTTATATCAAATGCAAGGATTATTATTATTAGTAGTAGTCTGTCAGTGCCTTGAGACGTCCTCCCTACATGCAAGGTGCTGTGTAAATGTAAATTTTGATTGCATTGATTGAATTCTTTTACATCAATCTTTAGAAACAGACTGTAGATAAATTACAGATCTATATGTTTTGTTTCAGAAAACTGTAATACATTTGAGAAGAAACTCAAGGAATTAAATCTGTACACAGCATAGGTGCTCGGTCGTTCTATTCTCTTGCATCCTTCAGGGAGGAAAAAGATGAATCTCGGTTTAAAATATGCAGGAATTCCCAAACTATAGAAGCAGCTGTCCTGGGAATGTGTGGCCTTTATTCCAGTATCCAAAAGAGGAATGCTGCCCTTCCGATGTTACTTCAGGGAGTCCTGTAACTCAGTGGTTAGAGCACTCGACTTTCAAGCGAAAGACTTGGGTTGGGTTCCCGGCAGGATAAAATGAAGGGCACGTTTTCTTCCTCCACAGCCTCTGTTTACCTAGCAGTGAGTAGGAACCCGGTTGTACGTTGATTGGGGGATCACTTTTCCAGGGATAATAATACCTTCAAAAAAATAATCCACACAATCCATGACTGTTTGTGGGACACTAATGTTTGCAATTGGCAGCTGTGTTTCACCCACAAAATATACAGTCAATTCACTTGATATTATATTCTGTGATGTTATTTGAGACTCCTGAAGACGTGACAAAGCGCTTTACGAAATGCAAGGATTATTATTATTGTTATCAAGTCCTGTCTTTCTGTTCAGGTTGAACTAGTAGACCATTTGGCGAAACATGATTGCTGGGGAAAGTCTTGGAGAATTTTGCACCAAAGCACAAAGATCATAAGCTTGAGTTACCATAGATTCAGAAGCAACCAGAAATGTAGCCCAATCTGGAGTGTCTTGAAGAGTTAAGTGATAAGACAACTGTATCCCACATAGTTTTGTACCAATTTCATGGCAGTTTCATGTCAAGCTGGCACAATCTTCATGGTGTAAGAGCAATTTTACGTCAGAATACTGATTTGGATCAGCAGTGAGAGGTTACCTTGAAGGGATTATATTGAATTTCTTGGCTTTTGTATCAACTGCAAAATAAGTGCAGCTGATGTGAAGCAGCTATTTCATGGTATAAAATGGTTACAAAGTTCTCAGGACATCCAATGAGGGTATTATTAGGTTTTTAATCTAAGTATAGGAGCCAAGAATTCTCCTGACTTTTCCTATCATTAATAAGTAACCAGCATTCATATCTCACTTTAACAGAGCTGGGGGAATGTGCAGACCTTAATACACTTATGCTCAGCCCAGGGTAAGAACCTTATACAACTGGAAATGCAACACCATACAGAGTGAAATTATTAATTTGAACTTTGCTCTTCCTCCAGTTCATTGTGAAACTCTGGAACTCCCTTCCTCATTCCCTTCACCTCGCCCCCTCTCTTCCCAGTTTCAGGTCACAGTTGAAGACCTTTCTCTTCGACCATGTTTTTGGTCACCTTTCTGCCCCTGCCCCTGGCTCGGTCCCGGGATCCGCTATTGTAAAGCGCTCTGAGATGTCGTCCGGTGTACTGGAGGGCGCTATATAAATCGAAGTTGTTGTTTTTGTTGAAACTCCCTACCTGAAAGGAGCTTTTAAATTTAATTCAGAGAAAATGTACTGTATGTTTTTATTGATGCTCCTCAGTCCCCACTGCTCTTGAAGATACTCTTTCTATTTCACTGTTCAAAATGTACAACGTTCACCACTGTTTTACTTATCTTCCACCTCCTCTCAGCTATCACTCTCCAGCTCGGATGCCCACCAGCTTTGCCGATTATTTTGAGATGTCCTCCTGACATAAAAGATGCTATCTATATAAATGCAAATTGTATTATATTGGGCTGGAATTCCATTTACCCACGTGCTGATAGTCTCCAATAAGCTCATTGAAATAGCTGTTATTCATGTGTGAACTTTCAAATTGAGCATTGACAAGGTCATGCAGTATTGATTGGTGAGCCCAATTGGACTCTCATCACCTGGGCCAATAGAAAAATGCCGTTGCAATTTTTTGGCGGAATCTGCAAAATCCAACTTTCTGCCCCTAATAATTTGTTTGCACATATCAGCAACCAACTGATGTGGAGAGAAGAGACAACCCTAACTACTAAACACAAAAATAATAACCTTTGCATTTGATATAGCATCTTATCATGTCTTTGAGATGTCTCAAAGCATTTCAGAGAATTTACAGTAAAGTATAGTGACTGTATATTTTGTGGAATAATGCTTCAGGAACATTGGCATTGAGAATGGTGGGGAGAGAGACGAGTGGTCTGCTCCTATCACTTGGGAAGCAGGGCTAAAAGAACTCCACAATTCTGAAATCCAGCACATTAAACTTTGGTAACTATAAATAACGACAAGACCATTTTAGTCCTTTTGTCAAACCAACACCACCGCTAGCTCAGAGCTTTATGTGGTCATAGATTGCAGGCAGGTGAATAAGTTTGGAATAAGTTTTGGGCCCCTTTTTGTTTGCTATAAAGTCCCTGGATACTGGGCACAAAGTTTCCTGACCAGCACTTTACTCGGCTTTTCAGTCCCTTTCTGGCATCACCAGTGGCCTCTTGCAAACTGCCATGCAGTAAAATCGCACCAACAGCACCCCTTAATTTTCCTTGAGACTTCAAATTTCCCCAACAATTTTAGACAAATATTTCCCCAATTTTCCATCAGCCCTGCTCATGATCCAGTTTCAGGGATCAGTGAGTAGTTTCTGGATCTGGGCACTGAGATCAATTTTAATTGAAGTGGCAGGGTAGAGGTGACCATAAGCAAAGACCTTCCTCTTTGATCATGCTTACAGTCACTCTCCCCCTCCCTGTTCCCCGACTTGTTGCCAGACTCTGTCACTGTGAAGAGCTCCAGGAGGCTAACCCTCTGTGAAGAGCACAAGTTGTTGTTGTTCATGCTGCAAGTACCATTCCAACTGAATTCAACTGCTCAGCATAGGCGTGGAATCAAATATTGAGTGGTCTGTGTGGCTCAGCTACTCAATGTATCAACCCCCTGAGTTTCTGGAGGAAATCCACAATTAGTTAATTTGAATTCCAAACAATGGAATGAATGGTTATTTTTTGGATGTGTTTTGGTGTGTTTTCTTGTTTGACTGTTTAAATAAAATTGAAAGAAGGCGTTTTAATTAGTCACTATGCAGCAAGTTCTCCCACGTGTGCAGATAATACAAGAGAGTGTTTACATACTATATAAGTTTCAGATCTGATTTACTGAAGCAAGATATTATGAAGTGACATAAACCGAACAGTGGAGTGAGTGATTTGTTTTAGAATTTCTTATTTAAAGTACATTTATTTACAGTTTGTGCTCAGAATTGTAATTATACATAGCATCTGTCATGTTAGGAAGAATTGTGAGTATTTATGCCACAAATGTAAGAAAATACTTGTCCCTTAATTGTAAGTAAACAAAAGCCCTATATTTAGTATGACAATGTTCATGTCGAAGGGGATGTCCATGAGCGTTTCACAGGATTTTCATGCAGGTCAATGTCTTGCAAACAGCCATGAAGTGAATGACCAATTTTATTTGGGTGATTGTTGTCTAGGACACAAACGTTACAGATCAATATCATAGTATTATATTCTTATATCATAATATTATGATATTGTTATATTATTATAATTATTAATACATTACCAATATATTATACTATCATGATATTACTATTATATGATATTTTATACCATATTATTATTACAGACAATCATGAGAGTGGTTCAATTCGGGATGGCCATTTGGCCTATTGGATCTGATTCTTGCAGACCACCAACCCTACTGTCCTCCAGTCACAGTATCAAGTTGTTTTTGACATTGAACTACTTTCAATGACTTTATTAGGAATTTTCAAAGAGGTATTGCTGGATGGATCGTACATGCTTTTGTATCCAGACAATGGCAAGAACACGTGTCAGGTGAAAAGAATGGTAAGTGGGAAAGGAAGAAATGTAGCCCAGGAAGGACAAAGAGAAACTTCAAATCTTTGAGATTGAGAAGTTGAAATACTGAAGGTAGATTGTAGAGAGAAAGAGAGGGAGTGAGATAACATCATTATTACATCCATCATAATAATGTTGTCTTATCACGTTTTCGAGACTTCTCAAAGCACTTTGCAGAATATACTGTAAAGTGAATTGACTGTATTTATAGGCAAAGCACAATAGCCAATTGTGCACAGCGGTGTCCCACAACAAGTCATGGGTTGGATGACAATTTTTTTAAGGAAGTATTAAGCATCTTAAAGACGTACTTTCTGTCAAATGTAGTGACTGTTTTTACATGCAATTGTGGCAGATATTTTGTGCAACAAACAGCCATGTTGTGTATTGACAATTAATCAGGCATTGCAGATGTTCCTGTCCAAAAAATACACAATAAATGCACTTTACAGTAAAGTCTTGTGAAGCAATCTGAGCTGTCTTTCTAATATGAAAAATATTATATGAAATGCAGTCTCCCCAAGAATTAAATAAAGGAAAACGGAAATGGAGAGCAAGATTGTGCCATTAATGTATAACAGCTATAAGCACAGTGCTTCACAGCTTCAGGCTCAACTCATTAGCTCAATAGTCCCTGAAGTTGACCTCCTTAATAGTCAAGAACAAAATGAGGACGTGACAATTCTTTAATAACGACTTACAAACTCTCAATTAGTGTCAGATGGAAAAAAATGAGTGACTGATTTTTCTGTTTGCACATATGTTATAAAATTAAATATATGTGCTTTATCCAACAATGAAAGTCACTTGTACCAGCTTCATCATTTAATAATAATCATTGCATTTGATATAGTATCTGATTTTGTTGGGATATCTCAAAGCACTTCACAGGATTTAACTGTCAAGTACAGTGACTGTGTACTTGAAAGGAAATGTGATAGCCATTTTGCCTCAGCAATGTCCTGCAAGCAGCCTTCAAAAATATCAAAGCATTCAAGTGCAGTGATGGTGTATTTTTTTGTAGGCAAACACCTACAATGTATGATTAATTGTCATTTAACATTTAATAATAATAGTCCTTCCATTTGATATAGTGCTTTCACATCTTCTAGACATCTCAAAGTGCTTCACTTGGCTACTTGTGGACATGTTTAGAAGCCTGAAATCCCATCTGTTCTAAACTATTTGGTCTTGCAATATCAGATTGCACAGAACTGTAGAAAACAAAATAATTTTCAATGCACTTTACAGTAAATGCAGTGAAGTGCTTTGAAATGACATCCCATTTGTAAGGTGGTATATTGGGATGTCCTCCAGACATGAAAGCCGCTCTATAAGTGCAATTTTGTTGTTGTTGTTATATCAAATGCTATTATTATCTTATTATTTATAACCCTTGTCCATATTCTGGTCATTTATGTTGTCAGTCTGCCTCAACTCTTACCTCTAAGGAGTAGGTTCAAACCCCTACGTTGAGTTATTACTGTTACAGATTAGCATTCCAATTCCACCCTCCTACAGATAATCTTTGACTCTGTAGCCCGTGTCTTCTATCGTTCCAAACTCTGTGACCCATCTCCTCATCCTTGCCCAACTCCATTGGTTCCCCATCCCCAGACCCATCCGCCCAACCATTGGTGGGTGCGCCTTCAGTCACCCTGCCCCCACCTCTGGAATTCCATCCCAAAGTCCCTCCACCTCGCCCCCTCCCTGACCTCCTTCACGTCTCGCCAAGACTCTCCTCTACAATGGACCCATCGGCAACTCCTTGCCTCCGTCCTCCTGACATGAAAGGGTAATTTTATTGTTGTTTGTTGTTGTTGGTGATGGGGGAGTACTGGATTGTCAGAGTTACTGTATTTCAGATGAAACATGAAACCTAGGATGCATTTGCTTATTCAGATGCATCTTAAACATCCAATTAGACTATCTGTAAAGGTAACAGAGTTTCTCTCTATTGGCCAACAATCTCTCAGATAAAATTTACATAATGGCTGTTTGGAGGACAGTGCTGTGTCTAAAATTGTCTGCTACATTTTCCAAAATACACACAACAAAAAACTCTGCACATTCATTTGGAACCAGAAACTTGTATTGACCAGGAAACTCGGCAACTTCCTAAAAGGATTGAATGAGAACGATTAATTTCGCAAAATAAGCAAGAAAATCAGACAGATCCACTTATTTGTACTTTGGTCCCAAGGTCACACTAATCTCAAGTGGGATTCACAGGGTCTTGTTCATTCTAATGTGTTTCAATTACTTATGCAGTGTAAATCCTATACAATAGTTTATAAAGCTTGTGTTATTGGGGTAATTGACTTGTTTAGATTGCCTCTTATAATAAAGCTATCATTACTGAGTATTCTAGTCTTTCTCACAGCCAGTGTTAGATCTGATTGCCTGCTCTGCATTATCGTCAGACATAGCTTAGATTTACCCTAATAGCATGGCTGGATTGACTGCACTGCAATGCCTGGAGGTAATAACGGTTTGTTTATTCTAATGAGACTGTTGCAATGAACCAACCCGTGAAACACATGGTACCAAATGCAGTGCTGCATTATGGTCTGAAAGAGCTTCATCACAGCCAATGTCAAACTGCCTTAATGTGAGCAGATTAGAAAAGTCAATAATACGCTGGACTATGGAACCTTATCCCTCTCATTGACTATCCCTATTATCATGGTAAATAATTATGTTTTGAATAATCCCATTGCTTTTCCTTCCATTACTTTAAGTGAATTATTCCAAATATCTCTAACTATTTGAGTAAATCGTTTCATGTTATCTTTTTACTATTTCCTAGTTATATCCTCTGGTCTAGTCTTAGTTTGAATTAAGAGTTTGGGTTTACCTTATCTATGACATTTATATGGGATTCCTTAACCACATTCTTTCCAGAAAGTAAAGCTTAAACTCCTTTAATCTTTATTCACAGCTTATCCCATTTGGATTTAGGATTAATCTTTTGCTCTTTGTACCTTTTCTAATTTATATATTTACTATGGCATAGAAACCAATTGTGAGCACAATTTGTGGTCTGACCAGTGTAAAGCTTCAGCATTACCTCCGTAGAATTACATTCTACTTTTCTGGCTCAGCATCCAATTATACCACCAGATTTTTTTTACTTCACTGCAGTATGTGATGCTCAAATAGTTATTGAAAGTGATATGATTACCATTAATCCCAGGTTCCCCTTCTAAGTCTCTGCTCAATTTCAATCAGATTCATTGTATTCATAAAAATCAATTATTTACTTTGTCGCTGTGGGCCTTTGCCCTGTGCAAATTGGCTGCCATATTCGTCTTGAAATACAGTCACTGCACTTGACATAATTTCTCTGAAAAACTTTGAGATGGTATAAAGTGCTACGTCAAATGAACTAGGATGTTTTCTCTAACTATTTACAACTCTTAGAATTTTTCAATGATACATTTCTTTGCTGGCTCTCTGAGTAATTGCATGAACAATTTATTGGCATCTTCTGTTGACACTGGTTGTCCTCATTTTATGTTGTTTCCAGTTTATTTTTTAATCCAGGTCATTCAAAGTAAATTAAAGACACCATGACATGATCTCAGAGCAATAGACCTGAAAATAGCATTGTTGTGTTACCCTTATTAATTCTTGGCACAGTACTACGTTTGCTCTTCTGTGAAACCTCAGAGGACTTATTGATTATTTGATGATGAAAGTTTGTGACCCACATATTCCTGCCCTGCTCAGCTCAGGCATTGTGGCAGATATACAATAAAATATATACATCATCTGACCCTTGACATTTGTTTATCTTAAATACCCCAACCGTCTCAGGTAGGTCTGCCATTCTGAATTCAGGATTCTGTAGGACAGTAGATGGCGAGTCATTAACCACAAGGAATACTCATTTACAATTCCAACTATTTTATTATCTGTAATACCACTGACATAAGTAATGCAAGATGGAAAAAAAACATCAATTTCTATCAAGTTCACTTTCCATCGTACTGGTGGTCACATGCACATAAGTCCCAAACTACTATATCCCATAATGTTATTTCCTAAAAGAAAACAATCGCATCTGTGTTTGAAGGAATCAGCACTTCCTGCTTCAACCATCTCCTGAGGGAGCCTGTTCCACAGCTTTACTATTTGCTCCCTCAAATAGTGTTTCTGTAGATTTGTTTTGAATTTACCCCCACTTCGATCGCAGGCTGTGTCTTCTGGTTTTATTATTCTAGACAAGTTGAAACAGCCTGTCATGATTTCCGTTGTTTCCCCTTCAGAATCTTAAAGACAACAATCATATCTCCTCTCATTCTTCTCTCTTCCAGTATGAACACAACCACTTAACGGCTGCTCATAGTCCAGACCCCCTCCATACATCCCAACATCTGATTTGCTTTATTCATTATCACCGAACATGTTTGTGAACTGCTTCAATGTCAATGTCAAGACCCCCCAGATATTTTTTCATTTTCCATACATATAATTTTCTTTCCATTCAAATAATAGTCCTTTCCTGGATTTTTTGTGAAGTATATGAAGTATTTTACGTTTCCTTACATTGAATTTCATCTGCCCAATTCCCAAGTATTTTCAAATCTTCCTGAAACCTATCTTGTTCAGCTTTGCAATCTACCTTTGTTACCTGGGTATCATCTTCAAACTTAGTCACTGTACTTACAACTTCTAGATAATTTATTTAAAAATATTAAATACTAATAAAAGAGGACCCAAAACAGATCCTTGCAGAACTCTGCTCGTAATATTTTCCCAGTCTGATGAAATTCCCTCTACCACTACCTTCTGGTTTCTCAATCAGTTACGTATCCATTGCAATATGCAATAGGAGCTCCTGTGGCTTAGTGGTTAGAGCACTTGTCCTGCAAGCTGGGGAGACCAAACTGGGGAGACCTGTGTTCAAATCCAGGCAGGTCAGGGCGAAACCTTGGGCAAGTTTCCTTACTCCACATGCCTAATAATAATCCATCCAAAAAAACTGCAATAATAAAATTGGTCATTTCAATCCACGACTGTTTGTGGGACACTGCTGTGCGCAATTGGCTACCGCATTTCACCCACAAATACAGTCAATTCACTTTACAGTATATTCTGTGAAGCGCTTTGGGAGGTCGATAAGATGTGAAAAGCGCTATATCAAATGCAAAGATTATTATTAATATACTTCGACTGATTCACACTTTCTTTACTCTCAGTACCAGCCTCTCAAGAGGAACTATATCAGAGGCCTTACTGAAATCCAGATATGCAACATCCACAGCCTTACCCTTATCAAGCGCCCTTGTTACACCATCACAAACAAACAGTAAATTAGAATGGCGAGTCCTCCCCTTCATGAACCCATTTTGGTTATAATTTATGTTTTTGTTTCTGTCCAGGTGCTCCATGAATTTATTCTTAATAAGTGTCCGTAATTTTACCCACAATGGACATCAAACTTACTGGTCTGTAATCTCCTGTCAGTTTTGTTATCTTTCTTAAAAATAGGAGTCACTTTTGCCTATCTCCAGCCCCCCAGCACCTCTCCTGTATTCTAAAAGATTCGAGCCAGCGTTTCTGCGACTACCAACCTTAAGGATCCTCGGGTGCAATTTATCTGGCTCCTTAGATTTATTTATCTTAAGTATGTACAACTGTTTAGCAACCATGCTGGTATTGATATGAGCAGTATCACAATTTTCCTCTGCAACATCTTTGAGGTATTTTTCTAGATTAGATAGATTATCCGTCTCACACTTAGTAAAAACTGATGCAAAAAATATATATTTAGCACGACTACAAACTGTGCACCACTATTTGTCATGTCTTCTCCCGAACTGGCCTTCAGTAATCCTATTCCATCGCTTATTTTTGTTTTACTCTTTATGTAACTAAAATGCATTTGGGTTGCTCTCCTTCACATCTCTTGCCATGTTCAATTCAAAGCTTTTCTTTGCCATTCTGATTCTTTAGACCCTGCATCTCTGGCTTCTTTGCTGTTACGATACAGGAAGAGTGTCATAGTATGACTCTGAGCTCATTTAGCTATGCTCATCCCTTGGGTAATTTAGGCACTTCCAATGCCTCTCTTTATCCATTTTAGCACATCCTATTTGTGAACATTTTCAACACTGAGATTGATAGGTTTCTAAAGGATAGAGGGATTAAGGGATATGGAGATAGGGCAAATGGAATTAGGTTAAAAGATCAGACATGATCTTATTAAATGGCGGGGAAGGCTCGAGGGGCCGAATGGCCTACTCCTGCTCCTGTTTCTTATGTTCTTACGTTTTTACCTATACCCCAGGATCATAATCACAACTCAATCCATTTCTTTCCATTTCCAGGCAAGGTGCCAAAACGCAGTTTAAGCATCTTTGCTACCTCTATTAATTCTGAAATTCACCTCGTCATAGCACTGCAAGCAAGCAACACTGGCTCACCTCCCACACATTGAAATTATTTGTCCATCCTCTCATCAGTATCCTCAGATTTTGCCTCGGCATACAAAATTCCCCCCTGTTAATAAAAATAATAATATTCCACTTTAATAATGTTGCCTTATCACATAATTGATACATCTCAAAGCGCTTCACAGAATATACTGTAAAGTGAATTGACTGTGTATTTTGGGGGCAAAACAAGTATTCTGTGTTAGCTTTTTTTTAAAAAAAGTCCAATTAGTTTTCTAATATTCTCAGTACTCTGGGATATTACCCTGCATGAAGGCCACCATATAAATGCAACTTGTTGTTGTTGTAATTTTCTCCTCACTGGCCAACATCTCTGCTGCTGGTCCTCAGCCTCCTCCTTCAACAACCCATCCAAGTAGCCATTGTTCATGGATGAGTGTCAGCAATGAATCTTGGCAGATCACCAAACTGTAGAAGGCATCACAGCTAATTCTAACCTCTTGTTACCTGCCTGCCACATGAATTTATAACCAATGGGGGATGCAAGAAAGGTATTCCTAGCCGGCTGTGCCCTCCTAAACCCCGGGAGGTCCCTGCAGCCCTCACTGAGATGTGTAAACTAAGCATTTCAACCCATAAACTCCCTGTCCATAAGTTATAGCTCTATCCACACTAGCATTGGGGTTGTCCCATCCTGTTAGTTTTTCATTAAAGCAAATAAAGAAGAATTCTGGTCCCCATGTAACAGGAACAATATTGTACAATAACAATAACAACAAAATTACATTTATCGAGCGCCTTTCATGTAGGGAGGATGTCCTAATGCGCTACAACCTGAGAGACTACATTAAACGTTTACAAGTTTGTTTCCCAGGGTTGGTCAGGGTGTCTATCATGAAAGATTGGTCAGGTTGGAACTTTTTTTTATCTAGACTTGAGACAATTGAGAGCAGACCTGATAGAGGTGTTTAAGGTTGTGAAATGATCCAATAGAAGAGATGTTGATAAGTTGCTTCCACTTATTGGCAAGTCGAAAACAAGTTCGGGTGGGGGAAGAGGGGATAAATATAAGAAAGACAATAGCAGATCTAAAACAGAATTTCAGAGGATCTTATTTGCAGCTGACTGTGGTAAGAAGGTAGAATTCACTTCGAAAGCTGTGTTTGAAGCAAAAAAGCATTGTACAGTAAACGCCCGTTTAACCGGCACCCTCGGGACCTGGCCAATGCCAGTTAAACCACGTGCTGGATATTCAGGCGACCAACTGCCAAAAACCTAAAAAAAATAAACTGTTTTTAAAAATTAAAAATTGAATTAACATTTTTTAAACATACCATATTAATAATAGACTAAATAATAACAGAGTATTGTATGGATACTTACCAATAAATATCAATTACAGTCTATAAACACAGCACACAGTTACAAAGCAAACTTCTACAACGGCAGACTTCAGTGGCTTAAAGTGGTACTTCCATTTTTACTTCTTTTTTTTCTTTCTCTCCCTCCTTCCCCCCTCTCTCTCTTTCACACACACTCAGTCAGTCTGGCATCTCAATGGATCCAAACCCAACCCTCTCCACTCCTCTCATTTTCCATCCAAATTAATCAACTCACTCTCCTCTCTCCCCCTCCAACTCCTCTCTTTTTATCCCCCCCTCTTTCCCTCTCTTTCCCCCCCCTCCCACCCCCCCACATTCTCTAGCCCTGCCTCTCTCTCCTTCTCCCACCCCACCCCGCACCAAAACAACTGTATAAACCCACGATACCATCAGGCTACACAAGCAGTATGTAGTATCCATCACAGAGAGAGGAAAGGAAAGAAAGGGGAAGAGAGAGGGAGAGGTAGAGAGGCGGGCAGGCAAAGAAAGAAAGAGAGAAAGAGAGAAAGAGAGAAAGAGAGAAAGAGAGAAAGAGAGAAAGCGAGAAAGCGAGAAAGCGAGAAAGCGAGAAAGAAAGAAAGAAAGAAAGAAAGAAAGAAAGAAAGAAAGAAAGAAAGAAAGAAAGAAAGAAAGAGGGAGGGAGAGAGAAAGAGGGAGAGAGAGAAATAGGAGAGAGGGAGAGAAATAACAGTGTACCTTTAAGATGAAAACCTGGAAGTGCCACTACCAGCAGCATTCAGAGCTAAACGTATAGTACTCTCCTGCGACAATCGATTCATTAATTGCGCCATCGCGATTGTGCTGGATATGATCCGGTTATTCAAATCGGGACCTTTTTTTGTGGTGCCGGTTATGCGGAAGTTACCGTTGATTAGGTCACGGATAAACAGGCTTTTACTGTACTTAAGATAAAATTTGCTGTGAATCCATGAGGCGGAAAATAATACAGTATTGGTGAGAGGAATGGGAAGGTTGGGGGCTCGTGTATTAACCCACCAGAGGCAAGTTGCATTGAATAGCTCATTTCTGTGCCGTATCACTGTTTGTAACACAATGTAGCTGCTCACGTGTCTTTCTATTGAATCTCTGAAGAAGAAAGAAGATTTTCCAATTGATAGAAGCTTCTCACTGAAAATGTCTCAAAGCACTTCTCAGACAATCACTGCGAGTTTAATAACTGTTAAAGCACTGCAATCAGTTCCATTTCTAAGGTCCACACCCTGCCATGAAATGAATGAACAGAGCCTTGTTTGCCCACAAAGACCAGGTGACACAGTTTGAAACAATAGTGTGGAATCACCTGAATAGGCTGACATGATCACTTACTTTAATACTTGACCACACTTTTGATAATGAGCCCCCAGCCTCCCACCTCTTTCCTCATGCCAACCTGTGGGAACTTAGCTGTCTCCACTACTTGGCTGCTAAGCACTCCAAATGTCGGGTGCTGTTTAAACTCAAGTCATTGTTGTTGTACTGAAGCAAGAGCGAATTTTTTGCATGGATTCATCAATCTGAATTTCACTCTCTGCTCTTGGTGGTATTTCTCTCATTGAGAAAGTTAAAGTTTGTTTTATTTCACTTGGAATTCATCAAAGTGTACAGCAGGGGATTAATCATTCCAGCTTATGTGTTTTTTAAACATTGGCAGCTTTTATTCAGCAAAAGCAAGGCATTTCTTGTCCATGAATCTTCCAAAAATACCATTGAAAGAAGAAAGTACTGTACTAGGTAATGATATTACATCCTTGCATTGCAAACATGAGAACAACAACAACAGGCACAGACTCAATGGGCCAAATGGTCTCGTTTTGTGCTGTAAGATTCTATGATTCTATGAAAATTATATTTGTATAGCGCCTTTCACATCAGGAGGATGTTCCAAGGTGCCGAAAACTATATCAGGTCAGGTGTTTGGGTTTATTTTCTCCTGGAACAGTGAAAAGAGCATGATTTCTGTAGCACCATGTCACATCAGACTATCTGTACGTGTTTCACAGATAATTACTATCAATTACTGCAGTGACTGTTTGGGTTGGTATTCCTTGATGACGGTGAACTTTATATTCTGTACAGTACTTACAATACAATTTGAGCCTGTGTCAATACCTGGATTATCTGAAAGTGAATTTAGGTCATTAGATCTCATTTTCTGGCTTCCCTGACTTATCTTGGTTTACAACCTTAATTTTCCTAATTAGTGAACTAATTAAGTAGCTTTGCCTTAGTCGAGAAGTCTTGTTTTTGCTGAAGTTCAAAACAGTTTCATTAAATGCTCCAAGATCTTATCCTACATGAGGGGAACTATATCAATGCCAGTTGCCATGAAGGAGCTTGTTAGTAACATCTAGATTACTCCTGTTTTATCAAGCAAAGTGACTAAGTATGGATTTCTCTTGTGAGTATCACTCTTCCTGGAGTTTTTGCTTAGCTCTGAGTTTGTGCCAATACAAATTGGTAAACTTCACCATATGACTCTTCATCTGGCTCAAGGTATCATGCAGTCTTGTCTTATTGATTGATTGTGATTGTATAGAATCCACTTGAAGGAATCCACCTGTTGTTCCAAATTATATTGCTTCACTCCACAATTATAAGATCTTGAGTAACTCTCCTTCATCATAGTATCAGCTTTAAATTGGTATGAATTCAGAAATGTATGTGCTGAGGTTTTCAGGATTTATTCAACAACAACAAAATTATATTTATAGAGCGACTTTCACTTCGGGAGGACGTTCCAAGCCGCTGGACATTCAGGGGTCAGGACCCGAGCATTAGAGGGGGTGGGCAGGGTTGCGATGAGGGAGAGTAGAGAGGTTGGGGAGCAGCTGAAGGCACGGTCGAAAAGGTGGGTCTTGAGTCGGGCCTTGAAGGATGCAAGGGAGAGAGTAAGGCGAAGGGATTGTGGAATGGAGTTCCAAATATTGGGCCAGAGAGGTTGAAAGCCCAGCTGCTGATGGTAGGCAATTCGAGTGGGAGATATGGAGCAGCCCATAGCCTGCTGAACGGAGGGAGCAGATAGGTTGATAGGGTGTCAGCAGGTCAGAGAGGTAGGAGGGCACAAGGCCATAAAGAGCCTAGAAAGTGAGGATGAAGATCTTGAATTCTATCTTGTGGAGAGCCAGTAGAGCCAGGCGAAGGTTTGGGCGATGGGGTCACAGAGCCTAATGTGGGAGAGGACACAAGCCGCAGAGTTTTGGATGATCTGCACCTTGTGGAGGGAAGAGTTGGGGAGGCCGATAAGGAGGGAGTTTCCGTAGTCATTTGAGGTAACAAATGCGTGTATGAGGGTTTTGGCGGCCTGAGGGATGAGGCAGTGGCTGAGTCGGGAAATGTTGCGGAAGTGGTGGAAAGCAGTGCTGGTCAGAGTATGAATGTGGGGGAGAAAGGACAGTTGAGGGTCAAAAAAGACGCCTAGGTTCCTGACTGATTTGATGAGGTGTATTCAGATATACCTGGGTGACAATTGAAATTCACCTGCAGGTTGCAAGCTATGATGCTGTGATACAGATTGTGATATTCTTTCATTTTTTCCAATCCACCCCCCCCCCCCCCCCCACCCAACCCGTCACTTGAAAAGGGCACTCAAATTGCGAGCAACTGAAACCAAAATCCTCTTCCCACCCATCTGTCAAACTAGTGCAGACTACCAGTGACTCAAGTGTAAAATATCAAATTAGTGGGACATATAGCTCATTAATGGGAAGCTGATTATACATCATTCTTCACCACCAATTAGCCCTCTATGTGTTATAATAATATAATAATAATCTTTGAATTTGATATAGCGCCTTAGCTTATGGCTTTGAAGGAAAATGCATTCAACAAAACTGCAAAACAAATTTCCTTTAGGGCAGACAGATGGTGTCAAGTTAGCAGTTCCTCACTGCGTGGAAAGCGAGAGCTGTAATTGATTTTTTTTTATTGCTTTTCCACACAGGATTGCTTCATTTTTGTTATGTTGTGTTTTAAGTTGTGTTTTTTTTTAAGTCCTAGTTTTGTTTTCCGGGGATCACAGGAGCAGGAAGTAAAACTGTCTTTTAAGCTTTACAGAAACATAGTCTGCCTGGATCAGGGTTTGACTCAGTAACACACTCAGTTTAATTGGCTGAGTTCCTTGTGACAAGTTCCTTGCGACTACTTGTGCCTCTATTTTTAGAACTGGGGCAGGAACTGGTCTAATGCCTATGAAAATCAAAGGGTCACGTGAGGTGTGAGTACTCTGAAGGCTGTGTTACTGCGCATTGAATATTCACAACTCCCTTGCTTCCAACCCCGGTTGATGATGGCAAAGCATGCTGTGCTGTTATATTTAGAGGCAGGAATTTCAGTAAACGGATGAAGCTTTCCTGTGAATGATTCCACTCTTGTCAAGTTGAGCGTACAGAAGGGAGCCATTACACCTTGAATCCTTAAAAAAAAGTGGTTTTATTGTGCACTGTTACCTGTATTTACTGCATATCACACAAGGATGTGGGACTATCTTTGAAGGTTATCATGGCACTTTTTAAAAAAATTAATAGTTAATGGAATGAACCAATTGTTTATACTGTACATAGAAACAGAAGTAATGGAGTCAAGTTTTCTAAACTCATTTATAAATGTACATGTGTTGTGTAGAACAATAGCAATGTGCATTTATATTGTGCCTTTTACATAGCAGAACACTTCAACACTTCAACATATTTCAAATATACAGGAAGTTACTGATGTCCTTCATTATGTAATTCTGAACAGAATTACAGGATCCAGTCCTTTCCAATGAATCATCTCCTCCATTGGATTCTCTTCCGTTCCTCACTCATTTACACATTTATCTGTGGAATACTGCAGGGCTCCAACCTCGGCCCCCTGCATTCCTCATCTACAGCAACATTGACAAAATTACATTTATAGATCGTCTTTCACGTCGGGAGGATGTCCCAAGGTGCTGAAATCTACATGCTTTCACTTGGTGATAATAATTATCCTTGCATTTGGTGTATAGCCTAATCACAATGTTGAGCCATCTCAAAATGCTTCACAGAATATATTGTAAACAATAGTGAATGTATCTTGTGGGCGTGCAATCTGCATCTCCTTCCCCTATCCCCCACAGCCCAATTTGGTGTTCACCCTTCACTCTACCATTGTAAAGCGTTGTAAATGAGCATCGCTGTTGTCCTGCACAACACAGGTACATTTACAAATGATTTTAGAAAACTTAACTCCATTACTTCTATTTTTATGTGTGAAGAGTTAGTACATATACAGTAAACCAAAATTGTTGTTGTTGTTAATTGACTTCATTGCGTTATTTTTGAAAAAGCGCCAAGGTAAACTTGAAAGATAGTCCCACACAAGCTTGTGTGATATGCACAGTACAGAATAAAGCCACTTATTTTCTTTTTGCCTTCTATAATTGGTATTTTGGGAAGCACTTCACTGATCTGGTAGCATGCATTTGAACAGAACATCTAACGTGAGGAAATAGATATATTGTCAAGGAAATAGATGGAGGTTACGATCTAGAGTGGCGAGGAGGGAAGGGGATATGCATTAGTTTTTTTAAGCAAGCAACTGAGAGGGTGCAGGCAGTGCCTACTTTAATAATAATAATACTTCTGTTTGATATAGCAATTTTCCCATCTTCTAGATGCCTCAAATCACTTCACAGAATATACTGCAAAGTAATTTGGCTATATACATGTGGGTGAAACGCTGCAGCCAATTGCGCACAGCAGCATTCCACAAACAGTCTTGGATTCAAAAGATCGATTTATAATTTTGTTTTGAGGGATTATTATCAGGTATGTGAAACTTGCCCAAGGTTTTGCCCTGCCTGGAATTGAACCCAGGTCTCTCGCTTGTAAGGCAACTGCTCTAACCACTGAGCTAATTAATTTACCTTTCTGTGATCACTCAAACCATTGCCTCTGTGATTAGCTGATGTGTGGCTGGCCAGTAAGTGGAGCAAGCCAGTGTGTGTGTATCTCTATTTGATTTTGTTCCCCCACCCAAATGTAGAACACACTTCCGTTGTGAAGCATGCTGTTGGAAACCTTGCAGAGAAGTGATAAGTTCGACCCACCTGAGAGATTGAAATGACAGGCAGCCCCGGGATGTGAACTCCCAGCCATCTGGCAGAGACAGTAACATCAAATAGCAATGCCAGTTGAAGACTCAGCACTTTGGCCTTTTTCTAATGTTTTACCCTAATTTACTTTCATAGTATTGAGTCTTTTTTTTATATTGGTGATCAGGATTTTGTTCTTATATTTAAATATTTTCACTTTCAGGACACAGAGTGCCCTAACAGATCGGTATTATAAAATAAATAAGTTGGAAGTCCGGAAACAAAAACATCTTTTCATAAAGGTGTCATGGTACATTTGTAAATGTACATGTGTTATACCTTAGGATGTCCTCCCGACATGAAAGGTGCAATATACTGTATGTGTAAATTAGTATTGTATCAGAATATAGAAAGAATTGCTCAAGAAGACAATAAATGCTGTCACTCAAAGCGAGAGAAACGCTTGGCAAGTGAAAAGAAAGTTCACTGGATTAAAAAAAATGCCATTGGTTTTAATGTTAGAGCAGCCTTGTCGGGCCAATCGGCCTTGTCCTGCTTCTATGCTGTTACAAAAAATAAAATAAATTTGGCTGCAGTTTTCTACTCTCCTCTGCAGACCGTTGCCTCTTGCAAAACATGGATTCTGTGTGCCATTTAAATTTCTGTGTCATCGACATGGGGTACTAGGCTGACAGGTGGCAGAACAGTATGAGCACCACAGGTGCATGCATCATATATGGGAAATGTGTGCAGGACGAGCGTGAGAGGAAGAAAGTTGATGCAGATGCCACACACTGAGCCGAGCTATTCTTTTACAAATACCAGGTGCACAGACATCGGAATCATGCTGAGGACTAGATATGGAGGTTTTTAATAGAAGACTTTGATTACCCAGAAACCTGGAGTGTGCTTGATCTAAATATGAAATAGTTGTCCGAGTTTATGATCAATACATATTTAAGATGCAACAAAGTACTGCATAGAATACTATTACATAAAAGCTGGCAGGGTAGCTCATCGGTTGTTAGATTGACTTTAATATTCTTGCTGTCTAACTTGAACGTTTCATTCTTGATTGTAATTTTCTGTAGCTCAAATACAAACCAAAAATGCTTTTAATCCCACAGTGTCTCAGTCAGGTTTAGTTGGTAATAGTCTCAACTCTGAGTTACAATGTTGTGTGTTCAAACCCTGCATCTGGAATTTGAACTCACCTTCTAGGCTGACACTCCAATACATTGCTGGAAGAGCAAAGCATCCCTAGAGATGCTGTCCTTCAGTTGAGATATTTAAGCGCTGTCCCATCTGCCTGTTCAGATGAATGTTTAAGGCGCTTCTTGAATAGAGAAGGGAAATTCTCCCGATATCCTGGCCAATAATCCACCAGATAAAATTGGTCATTAACTTCATGGCTGTTTGTGGGTCATTAGTGTTTGCAAATTGTGTCCTACATAAAATGTATAGTTGCTTGTACTGCTTCAAATTAGCTTGCCTGTTTAGGATCAATGGAGCTCCTGTGGCTCAGTGGTTAGAGCACTTGTCTTGCAAGCTGGGGAGACCAAGCTGGGGAGACCTGTGTTCGAATCCAGGCAGGTCAGGGCGAAACCTTGGGCAAGTTTCCTTACTCCACACGCCTAATAATAATCCCTCCAAAAAACCACAATAATAAAATTGGTCATTTTCAATCCACGACTGTTTGTGGGACACTGCTGTGCGCAATTGGCTGCCACGATTCGCCCACAAATATATACAGTCAATTCACTTTACAGTATATTCTGTGAAGCGCTTTGGGACGTTGATAAGATGTGGAAAGCGCTATATCAAATGCAAGGATTATTATTATTATTAATGGGCCAAATAGCAGCTGTGTGGGAAAACTTTTCTATGATTTTAAGACTAGCTTGTGTGCTGCAGATAGAAATTGTATTGAGTGTGCATTTAGAATATTTAAATCTGTGGGTTAGCACGATGAAGGATGGGAAAAACGGATGTGCTAAATGGATGTGCGTAAATTAAAAGAGATCCAAAGCTGGCCAAGAGGAGTGACAGTATGTGTTGCATGTATGTTTCATGGCATCCAGTAAAGTGTTTGTTCTATAAAAAAAAATTGTCTTTCATCCCACTTTCTAACCTGGTCTGTTGAGTTTCTCTGGGTGTCTCAATTATGTGAGCAATATGCAGCTCTATGTTGACAGTATGAAGAGTGTGTCTTCATTAAAATAAAATAGGCACTGGTGTCGATTTTTATTTTATTCAGAATTAATGACTTCCATCTCAGTATTACATCCTTGAATCTGCAGCCAAAACATATGTTGTTTTGTGCTCCCAACAGAAATTAACATGATGTTTCGTGTCTTTTTAATAAAAATGATGCTGGATATGATTTGGAGCAGGAAACATGATTGGAACTTGCCTGCTTGAATTGTGTTTCCCAAGGACTAAGGTGATCTCTGCTCACTGCTTTCAAAAAACGATTTGTATTATATTCTTATCAAAGAATTGCTTGAGAGATTGCTTTCTCTGCTTGGGGGTAATTTATGATAATAATAATAATAATCCTTGCATTTAATATAGTGCTTTTCACGTCTTCTAGAAGTCTCAATTGGCAGCAGCCAATTGCGCACAGCAGTGTCCCACACGCAGTCGTGGATTGAAATGACCAATTTTATTATTGTTTTTTCTTGAGGGATTGTTATTAGGCATGTGGAGTAAGGAAACTTCCGCAAGGTTTGGCCCTGACCTGCCTGGATTCGAACACTTGTAAGGCGAGTGCTCTAACCACTGACCTACAGGATTCCACATTTCTCCTGCCTCATAGAACATAAGAATTAGGAGCAGGAGTAGGCCATTCGGCCCTTCGAGCCTGCTCCGCCATTCAATAAGATCATAGACCCAGTAATCAATAGCAATAAACCCAGACAACAGGACTCACTATACAGTGATAAACACCGGAATCTCTTACACCTTTACAAATCACTTCATTCCCTGGCACCTCACTTTCTCGCCCACCACTCCACCACCCACTGCCTCCGCTTGGCTAGCCCTAGCCTACTGTTTGTGCCTTCAGCCACGACCCTCCTGGAACTCCCTCCCCAACTCCAAATCCCTCCTAAAGACCTGCCTTTTTGATGGTGCTTGCGGTTTCCCTCCCTCCCTTGTTCATTCCCTCCCCTAGGGGTATGTACGCATGTTGTTGTTATAAATAATAATAATCCTTACATTTGATGTAGCGCTGTTCACGTCTTCTAGGCGTGTCAAAGCGCTTCACAGAATAGACTGTCAAGTGAATTGACTGTATATTTATGGGCAAAATGCAGCAGCCAATTATGCACAGCACCATACATAGCACCGTGGATTGAAATATACAATGAAAGAGTTAATACCTGGAAAAGCAGTGGGAAAGCTTGCCAGACACTCTGAGGTCCCTAAACCTTGACTCTTGACAACCTGAGCCTAATGCGAAGCGCTTTGAGATGTCTAGAAGACGTGAAAAGCGCTACATCAAATCCAAGTATTATTATTATAATAATATTCTCTGCAAGTTTGTAATCAGAGTACATCTCTCTCAGGAGAGAGTGCACATTGCATTCTTTGACATGGGGTGGGCTCCATGTGTTGGTGGTATACACTATCAGTGGGTGGGCCTTCAGCCATTCTGCCTGTGCTCTCTGAAACTCCATCCCAGAATTCCTTTGACATGTTCACTCTGTCAGCTCATTTAGGGCCATTTCAAAACGTGCCTCTTTGACTGTGCTTTCGATCACCTTGACACTCCCCAGCCCCTTGGTTCTCACCTCCTGTTTGGGTACCTAGCAAGCAGTGTTAAGCGCTTTCTGTGTAAATCTATTGTATATGTGGAAATCCCAGCCTGGTTTGGATGCTATTAAGAACCAAGCTGACACATTTTTTTTAAAAAGCATTATAATAATTTTGTAATTCAATCCACAACCGTTTGTGGGACACTATTGTGTACAACTGGCTACCTCATTTCGCCCACAAAATACAAAACAATTAAGTAACTTTACAGTATATTCCGTGAAGTTGTTTGAGACATCTCGAAGACATGATCAGATGCTATATCAAATGCAAGGAATAATGTTATTGGGGAAATTGTTGAATTCAATCTTAACTAACTTTGAAGCTTGTTTTCTGTTGTTCTTAAAATAACTTGCAGAAAATCAGCTTCAAAATTAATATGATCTAAGAAATTGCCGAGTACTGGATGCTCTGAAATGTTACATAAATAGAATAAAATTAGACCCAGGTAGAAGCTCTCTTCTGATGTATTTTCAACTATAGGTACTTCTAAATGCTCTCTCCAGAGACTGACTCCTCCAGTCATGTGAATAGCAGTAAAAGTTGCCGAACAGTTCATTGGAACTCGTGAACTTTTTTTTACTTTAAAAAAGTTGAACAATTGGTTAAAATCTCTATTACCGATTGAACTTGGAGCTCGTTGCTTTTTTAGTATTTATTTGACATGAAAATTGTGTTCAAGTGGAGTGAAAGTGCAGTATGATCATTGTATTGGATTGTTCTCAATGTTGCACGTCTTAAGGTCTTGTTGTTCTCAAGTCATGCAGCAACTCATTTGTGTCTCTTTGATGTGTAGGCTTTTACTGCCACTGAATTTTGGAATGAAAACTGCAGTGAAAATATTGCAACAAATTTTAGCTTTTCTTTTGGAGTTCATTCTGAAATAATTCTACTCCAAAGCATTGTACTATGTGAAGGGTGGTACACACACATAAGTTTTATCTTTATAAATCCCATAAGTCGTACATTCGCACTGGCAGCATTAGTTTCCATGCATGCACACCCCAAGAAGCCAGTCAGGAACCTAGACGTCTTGTTTGATTCTCAACTGACTTTTCTCCTGCACATCCATGCCATGATCTGCTCTGCCTTCCCTCACCTCTGCAACATTGCCCGACTCTGCCACTACCTCACCCATCAGGCCACTGAAATTCTCATTCATGCCTTCATCACGTCCAACAAGGCCTGAAGAGGTTCACTATACCAATGCCCTGTTTGTCGGCTTCCCCAACACATGCCTCCATAGTCTGCAGTTCATCCCGAATTCTGCAGCCCAGGTGTTCTCCCACATCAAGCTCTGTGACCCTATCAACCCCATTCTTGCCTGACTCCACTGGCTTCCCATTCATTACTCAGAGGATTTAATTCAAGATCCTGGTCCTCACCTTTAAAGCACTCCATGGCATTGCCCCACCTTACCTCTGTGACCACCTACCAACCTGTCCACTCCCTCCGCTCAGTGAGCTCCGGCCTGCTCCATGCTCCAACCCACCTGTCCCACCCTCATTGGGCGTGCCTTCAGCCGCTCTGCCCCTAACCTCTAGAATTCCATTCCTCAGTTCCTCTGCCTCCCTAACGTCCTTCACGTCCTGCCTCAAGACCTTTCACTTTGACCAAACCATTGTCAAACTCCCTTTTCCTCCCTTCTCGCACCTCTCCCCGATCCCGACCCCCCTCAGGTTTGATACATTGACCGACCAGCACCTTGGGACATCCTCCCGACATGAAAGGCACAACCCAAATGTATTTTTATTGTTGTTGTATTCACCCCAGTCCCATTCAGTTGCCTATTAAAACCGCTTAGATTTCCTTGCATTACTCGTATTAATCACCTCCTAACTTGTAACGCCTCTCCCCGCCCTCCATTACCCCACACTTACCGTTTGCTCAGAATCAATGGAAATGGTGCCCTAACTCATTAAGACATGCAGCTTTACTAGTCGGCTGCATTGAATTGCTGGAAACATAGTTGCGATTCAATGCGGTTCCAATGCTTGCTGGTAAGTGAGCATGCGGCAACAAATCAAGACAGATTGAATCTTGGGAGCTGCAGTGTTGACCTTGCAGTGACATACTACCATATGTACACTTGCAGGCTGCATAGAATTAAACCATCACAGTGAAGATTATTAATATGTCTCCATAATCTGGAACTTCATCCCTTCATCCCTTCAACACTCAGAACACATGAGAGTGAGACTAAATATGAGAGTTCTGCAAGGTGGGGGCAGAGAGGCTGAAAGCCCGTCTGCCAATGGTGGGGCGGTCAAGGCAGGGGACATGAAGCTGGCCTGAGCCCGTTGAGTGGAGGGAACGCACAAGTTGGTTGACTGTTTGGAGGTCACAGAAGTAGAGGGGAGTAAGGCCAAGGAGGTCTTTGAAGGTGAAGATCAGGATCTTTGAATACCATTGAGTGATAGGGAGCCAGTGGAGTCAGAGGAAGATGAGGCTGATAGGGTCACGGAGCCTCGTGAGGGAGAGGACATGGACAGCTGTTTTTGGTTAATCTGCAGCCTGAGGAGGCGTAGTTGGGGGAGCCGAATAGCAGTTTGCGTAATTAAGCCTGGAAGTGATGAACGCGTGGATGAGGGTTCTCAGTAACCTGCGGACAGTGGCAGAGCAGACAATGTGGGAGAGGTCTGGAAACGCGGAGTGGGTCATAGCTCAAGTACAGGCAATGAAGGACAGTTGAGGATCGAATAGGGTGCCGAGGTTCTGCATTGGCTCTGTGATGTGTAAAGTGCTTCTATGAAGCGAAATGCTGTCAGCAACAAGGTGTGGAGGCATTGACGAGAGCTAAGTCGGAGGGCCCCATTTCTAACCTGTCCTTCCTTTCCTAAGTAGTTGAATGCATTGTTGCTAAGCAACTCCATGCCCACCTCTCCTCCCACTCCCTTTTTGAACCCCTCCAATCCGGTTTCCATCCTGCCCACAGTAAAGAGACTGCGCTTGTGAAAGTCACAAGTGATGTCCTCTCTAACTATCACCAAGGCTCCCTCTCCCTCCTTGTCCACCTGGACCTCTCAGCCGCGTTCAACACAATCGACCACGCCATCCTCCTCCACTGCCTATCCTCCATCATTCACCTTAGGGGGATCGTACTCACCTGGTTCGAGTCCTACCTCACAAACCGCCAGCAGTGCATCGCCACAAATGGCTTTTCCTCTCCTCTTCCTAATCTATATGTTCCCTCTTGGTGATATTATCCGCAGACATGGGATACACTTCCACATGTATATGTGGATGACACCCAACTCTATTTTTCCACCTCACTTTGCGACCTCCAGTCCCCTTATGTTCTGTCAGCCAGTCTGTCAGACATCAGGAGCTGGATGAGCACAAATTTCCTGCAGCTGAATGTTGACAAGACGGAAGCCATACTCTTTGGCTCTTGTCTTCAGTCACGTGGCTCTCATCTCCTCCATCTACCCGATCTGCCCTTAAAACTCTCCGAACAGGTACGCAACCTTGATGTCAGGTTCGACCCCCAACTGTCCTTCCTCCCGCACATCCAGTCCTTCACCAGCACTGCTTTTTTCCATCTGCGACGTATTTCCCATCTCCGGCAATACCTTGCCCCAAAAGCCGCTGAAACTCTGGTCCATGCCTTTGTCACCTCTCAATTGGAATTTGCAAATGCCCTCCTCGCTGGTCTCCCCTCCACCACAATCCATAAAATTCAGCTCATTCAGAACTCTGCCGCCCACGTTCTCACCCGCACAAACTTCGCTCCCTCATTACCCCAGTCCTTGCCAGACTTCGCTGGCTCCCTGTGCTGGAGAGGATCGATTTCACGATCCTCACTCTTGTTTTCAAGACTCTCCACTCCTCTGCACCCTCTACCTCACTGACCTCTCTCCCCAACACAGCACCAGTTGTCTTTGCTCCTCCGGTCCTGGTCTCCTTCTTGTACCCCGATTCCTCTGCTCCACTATCAGCCACCATGCCTTCAGTCACTACGCCGCAAAACTCTGGAACTCCCTTCCTCACTCCCTTCGCCTCGCCAAATCAAAGTTGTCGTTGTTGACGTTCAAGTGGAGAAAGCTGCCTCTCATCTAGGACTTAATGTCCCAACAGGCAGACTGTGAGAACAGCAGTATTTCTGGGGTCAAGTGTGGAAGCGGAGAGGTAGAGTTGGGTGTGATGAAGTGAGTTAGAGAAATATAAAAGCATATTGTAAAAAGAATGCAGAATGGGATTAAGTATATAGTATTTTCAGAGAGCCAGCAAAGGCACAATGGACCAAATGGATCCCTTCTGTGCTGTGTATTTTTATGGTTCAGTAAGGCAGATAGGAGTTACCAAGGTGCCCAAATACTCAGTACAGTAAAAGCCTGTTTATCCAGCACCCTCGGGACCTGGCCAATGCCGGTTAACGCGCGTGCCGGATATTCAGCCGAAAACACACAAATCAACCCAAAAAAATGCATTTTTCCGGATAAATTCCAGTTTATCGAATGCGGACTATTATTTTGAGATGCCAGTTGTACGGAAGTTACGGTTGATCGGATCACGGATAAACAGACTTTTACTGTATTAACGAATCGTGTCAATCATTGCTCAATTGAAGACACTCTCATCTCAAAATCAGAGGTTTGTGCATTCAAGCCCTGCACCAGGACTTTGGGCTACAAATAGAATGGTAATAATGATCCATACATTTGATGTGCACCTTTCACATGACACAATTTACTGCAAAGTGCAATTACTGTGTATTTTGCAGGCAAACACAGCAGTTAATTTGTGCACGGCAATGTTCCACAAACAGCCATGAAGCAGATGACAAGTTTTATTTCCCAATGGGATCCAAGCAGATTTTAAGCTACTGAGAGCAAGTCCTTGCTGCTGGCCAAGCAGAAGCTTTAGATCTATTGTGTCAATTTTACGTTAATTAGTCAAAATCCGAAGGACAAATTCTCCCATCAAAGTCCTCCAAACAGGATATATTTTATGAACTGGTAATGAGTTAGAAATGTTTCCACAATTATATTTCCAGTTCTAAAAAGAGATTAAAAAAAGGAACAAACCAGACTTGTTAATAAGCGTATGACAATTAAAGAAACGGAACAAGAAGCTCACAATGTGAAGAACATGGCACTGGAACACCCCAGAACCTTGAAATGCCATTTACTTTGTACCTGTCTCTCGTCCAAGCTCTTAACAAGCTAAAAGGCAGGGACAATGTGTATGTAAGCAGGTTATTTCGCTTAAACTAATTGCAAAATTATACAAGCCTGAAGGAAGACCGTGGCTTAGAAGTATTGTTTCAATCCATCACTCTCCTGTGCTGAAGATAATGTGCAGTAGGGCTTCTTTGAAGGAGGTTGTGCTGATTAACTCTCGCTCTAAGAGGAGAGCTCTGTGAACTTCAGTTAAAATGGAATTAAAGGTTATAATCTTCTACAATTTGTCCATTTATACATTTTGCCAAAGCTAAATATTGTTAGCAAGAAAAAAACGTGTGCACAAATGTGGCTGTATTTTTATTAAAAAATCATTTAAAATGGTTGTGAGAAAGAGTTGGAAAGTGGAATTAATGAAAAGGGCAATTTAAGAAAGAATTGAAAAACATCAGTCACACTGATATGATGGGCTGAATGGCTGCCTTCTGTGCTGGGAATTTCTTTGTTTCCATCAAAATGGAATGTGGCAAATAGAAGAATTCTGGAAATAAATAAAACCAATAATCCTTGCACGTATTAACCAAGATACCATCTGCCAGTTCTGGTGGATGCTAAAGATTGCATTGTACCAGTTAAAAAGAGAAGGGAATTTCTCATCTCATTGCGGTTTAACGTCTCATCCTCCAGCAATGCAGCACGTCCCTAGCATTACATTGGAGTATCAGTTTAGACTATGTCAGTTCTAAATCCCAATGTCAATATTCAACCCACAAACTTCTGACTGAGAGGCTAAAGTGCTGTCAACTGAGTCCGGCAGACACACATATTTAGCTGTTTGGCAGATCCAAAAAGTAATTTTCCCTCAGTCTCTTTCTGCCCTAAGTTCATCTTAACTCTGTCCTCAGCTAATACTTGGAGAGTTTTACTGAGATAACAGAAATATCTTAATAACACAGAGTTCTGTTTGGATGTTACTTGACAAACATTATACTGATCAAAGTGAAGTTCAACCAAAAAGAAAAAAACATGCAGCGTTTTCTTTGTGAATGATGAAAATCATTTCCATGTCAGTTTTTGTTCTTATGATTTTTAGCCAGAAATATATGGGATTCGGAGATATGCTTCTTGTGTTAATGACCTTTGTCTTGCTTTACTGGAATTGATATTTGACTGGCAGCAATTTCTGTGCTATCTAGCAAGTCTAAGTCCAATGCCTTGTAGCCAAGCTTGACGTAATGTGCAGTGAGAGTGTAATGTGTATTGTGTGTCATGTGTGGTGCATGTGAATTTGGAGAACAAGTCAAGCAGCAACCAATTTCCACTGCAATGTCCCCCAAATCAGCCATGAAGTGAATAACCAATTTTATCTTGGGGATTGTTGGTCAGGACACTGGGTGAAACTTCCTTCTCTTTTCAAATAGTGACCTGAGATGTGTAATATACACCTGTAACTAGGGTCCGGCAAAATATCGATATATCAGTTATATCCGATATAATTTTCATATCGATATGCCGATATAGACATTCTAAAAATATCGATATATCGAAAAAGTCGATATATCAAAAAAGTCGATATATCGAGGGAAAAAATCGGAATGCGCGCGCACTGAACTACAAGACCCAGAATGCTCATCTCTATACACAATGCACAGACCGAGGTGCAAAGCCGCCATATTGTATTCATAGTCCTAGAATACAATATACAGGTATGCAAGGGGTTAGGGGAGAGAGACGGCTGGGGGGTTGGGGGATGGAGAGATGGCGGAGGGGGGGTGGGGGGGAGAGAGAGACAGCGGGGGGGTGGTGGAGGGGAGAGAGAGACGACGACGGGGGAGGAAGGGAGAGAGAGACGGCGGGGGGGGGGGGTGTGGGAGGAGAGATAGATGGTGGGGGGGGGTGGGGGGGAGAGAGAGACGGCGGACGGGGGGTGGGGGGGGAGAGAGAGATGGCGGGGTGGGTGGGGTGGGAGAGAGAGACGCGGCGGGGGGGTGGGAGAGCGAGACGGCGGGGGTGTGGGAGAGAGAGATGGCGGGGGTGGGTGGGGGGGGAGAGAGAGACGGCGGGGGGGTGGGGTGAGTGAGAGATGGCGGAGGGGGGGAAGACGGGGGTGAGAGACGGGGGCAATGTGATAATATACAGATAGATATAGATGGGGGATGGGGTGAGAGAGGAGAGAGACACAGAGACACAGACAGAAAAACACACAAATGGAGAGAGTGAGTGTGAGAGACACAGAGAGAGAGAGATATTTACCTCCTGAGGAGATAGGCCCCGAATGCTCGTGCACCTTGCGACGCGCACGCATGTGCAGTACAAAAAACCCGAATATATCGATATTTCGATATATCTCGATATGAGCCCTTCAATATATCTAAATTGGAAAATTTCCATATCGACGGATCCTACCTGTAACAAGCACCTCTGTTTATCATCTCATTCAAAGGATCGCACATCCAACAATGAAGTGCCCACCCAGCACTGTGTAGGAGCATCAAATAAACTGTGAGCTCAGTATTAATGTGGGTCTTTCACCCACAACCTTTTGATTCAGAGTCGAGAGTGCTACTAACTGAGCCAGGTTAAGTCCGTTTCGCAATGAGACATTGGCAGACATTAAGATCACACTTGTCTATTGTCCATCTCAAAAGTCACTGTCCAGGCTTAGTACTTGATCAGTGATTTTTTTAATCTATGCAATTAATGTGTGAGGTATGAAGAATGCGCTCCAGCCCAATCTCGTCCTTCAAACATAACCACACCCCTATCATCTCATTGTCACTTTAAGCTGTTTATTAAATGAGTGCAGTGTACAAGTTTCCACTAACCCTTCCTGGTACCGCATTCCAGCTGTTGATAACCATCTAGCTAAGAAATTCCTCCTGGTGCTCTCTTCAAAGTTTGTTCTTAGTAACCCTCAAGGTAGTTGTTCTTTATGCCTCAGTGACAAGAAGTGCGCAGTTATGACTTCAGGATCTAAAATCAACTGATGTAGCACTATATTCCAGTATACGTTTGCCTTTTTTGAGGTAGCCTCACACCGCTTGAACATCCTTAGACAAGCCAACTAATATCTCTAGGTTTCTTTTGATCCCTTTGTCAGTTTTAGTCTATCTCCAGAGAACGGGTACCTTCCATTGCTACCTCCGACATGAAGCAACTTGCATTGATCTAAATTGAATTGAATTTTTCTTGTGATCAGCTCATGTGCAATATTGTATGGGGTCCTTTTTGTAAAATCTTGAGCTCTCTTGTCCGATGACATTGGTACCCTTTGGAAACTGAAATCTGAGGTTTCTAAGCTGTTCAAGTTTTAGAACATTGAGATTTTTCTTACTCCACAAACCTCTGTTTACCAAGCAGTAAGTTGGAACCTGGTTGTTAATCGATTGGCAGATTGTTTTTCCGGTGGTAATAATTCCTTTTAAAAAATAATAATAATTTGGTCACTCAATCCGCGACTGTTTGTCAGACACTTCTATGTGCAATTAGCTGCCGTGTTTTGCCCACAATATATAAAGTAAACAACAACAACTTGGATTTATATAGTAATCTTCAAGACATCTTGAAACGTTTCAGTAACAAGTTGGTTCCCTCCTTCAAGGAAATGTAGAATAGGACTGTTTCTCTTTGGATCGAATGGTCTTTTTCATTAAGTGGTTTTCCTTGCCAAAAGTATTACCGGGGTATTGGAAATTTTAGCAGGACAACTGGGAAGGGAGTTGTGCCTCTGGTTTTATGCTTGATGGCTTTATCAGTGAACTGTGGGTTATCATGATGTTGCTGTTGTGGGAATGTTTACAGTCAGAGTGGCAGAGTTCAGACAGGGTGCTTGTGTGAGTCAACTGATCCAAGTGCTGAAGGGACAGATAGCATTATTGGAGTGGAGGGGTGATATACATAGAGAGGTCAGTCAATGTCAATAATTCTCTCTTAATACATGGTTGGTTTTAGAATCGGCAGGATAGATGATGAAGGATGCTTGTGCTAAAAGGTTTGCATGAAGTTTGAGAGTAAGAGAATCGAAAAAAGTACATGCATTTTAATAATGGTAAAATTTGCATTCATTTGTTTGTCCATTTATTGTGCAAAAGGAATAAGTTCATGAAAATCCACAGATTTCTTCCAATTCAATTATTGCCCTTCTTCATACAATCATCAGCTGAGCCTTCAGTAAAGATGCTCCCACCCTCTGGAAATGCCAAAACCATATCCCAGCAGCTTGCCCCCTCGCTGATCATTTATTTTCCTGAAAGTCTACATCCGTACCCATGCCTGTGGTTATCTGCAAGTTGCCTGCCGCATTCAACTAAAAAATACAATAATTACACTTTACAGTAAATCTCGTGAAGCACATTAAAACATCCTCCCAACATGAAAGACACTGCCTTTTATGCAAGGATTATTAATAAAAGATAATTACATACAGTAGAAACATTGCAGAAATATCAACAAGATTGAACTAATTAGAGAGGGAATTGGGCTCTGCAGGATTGCACGCCTCGCAATCTGGAGTTAAGTCTGCTGTGCATTGACCTAAATGAAGTGTGTGAAAAAAGGAAATGGCCAAGATAATATGACCATGGCCTATTACGGCAAAGTAAACAAAGACAGTGGGAGACACTGCAAGGAATTGCAAAAGATTTCAAAGGAACAAGGCAAAGTTCTGGAAATGAAAAGATTCAGGGTTGACAGTAAGTGAGCTTGTAGCCTTCCCGTCCAACTTCTCAAAAGACCTCCTTAATATCTCCATGTTTCTATGTCATGGGAATCTTTAGGAAGTCAAAAGGATAAATGAAGCGAAGCAAGGGTTTTGCCCTGTGTGAAACTATAGCAATGTTGCTGCGCATAAAGTTTTGCATTAGTATAAAACCATTTCTCATTCACTGCTATTTGTGAAGATTTTGATACAAACATAACATTTAAATATAAAATCCTGATTCAGACATGAGCTGTTCCTTAATTGTCTGTTCTTCAGTGCTCGGCACTTTAAAAATAGTTAACAAAATCTCAATCGCAGTAATAATGTTTTGTACACAAGAGTTTTTTCGTCCATTATACTGTTTTTTTCCTCTTCAGATTTCATGACTGAATTAGGCTAGTTATGATGCAACTACAGTATCGGTAAATCTTTATTAACTGAAGCTTGTAGATCAAAGCATAATTGTTTGTTGAGATACACATCAGAAAGGCAGCTCAACCCACTGCTTTTGCACTTTTCTATCTCCTGTTATTTTGTGGCTGTTTGAGGGACATTGCTGGTGGCAAATTGGTTGCTGCATTCTCTCACAAAAATACACAGTAACTGCACATTACAGTACAGTATATCCTATGACATACTTTGAGAAGTCCTTGTATCAAATGAAAGTTCGGAAAGATGTGCATTGAAAGCATTAACTCCTTAAAACAAAGAGCTGGATAAAGATTTGATTAAAATGGAATGGATGGTTTAAAAGTATCAAATTTGTGGAGTTCTGTAGCTCAGTTGATAGAGCACTCGCCTTGCAAGCGAGAGACCTTGGTTTGATTCCCAGCAGGGCAAAAACATGAGCAAGTTTCCTTATTATACCTGATAATAATCCCACAAGAAAAAACCCAACAATAATTTGGTCACTCAGTCCACGAATATTTGTGGCACACTGTACAATTGGCTGCCACATTTCGCCCACAAATATACAGTCAATCCTCTTTACATTATATTCTGTGAAGCGCTTCGACAAGTCTCAAAGATGTGAAAAGCACTATATCAAATGCAAAGATTATTATTATATTATTTAACCATCAATATGATGGATTTCTTTCAGTAGGACTGCTGAACTAACATCCTCAGAGACCAGAGTGGAATACAGTAGCTTGTAATGTTAGACTGTTACTTACAGGCTTTTGATTTAGAAATCTTAGCGAACACAATGATGGACACAATGGGGTTTAAATTTGTAATTCCAAAGGAATCCCAACAGAAATTGCTGCTAAGCTAACAGAAACACTGTTATCGAAGTAGGTCATGCAGTTTCCATGAGACAGCATGAGCTTGTTTCCTTGGGTTAACATGAAATATTTCCAATGGGTTAATCTGAAGTACTTACAGTTACACTCAGAAATACACTCTCCCAAATTCCGTGACTAATTCCTTTGAAAGGATTTCCATTAGAAATTGTAGACCCCAATATAAGTGCATCTGCATCTTTCGTGGAATTCCCCATGGCACAGAGTGGAGGGAATCACCATTTGAATGGATTAATAATAATAATACTTGCATTTAGTTCAGTGCCTTTCATGTCAGGAGGATGTCCCAAAGCGCTTGATAGGATTCACTGTGAAAGTGCAGTGACTGTGTGTTGTGCAGGCAATTATGGGACTGAAGGCATGATTAAAAATATACTGTGCAGGTACAATTAAAAATGGAATTGCAAATATTTAAAAATAACTCAGGGAGATTGAAGGCATATGAGATTGACATTTAAAAACCTTATTTGCTTACCTTCTTTCAGATGAGCTGAATTTTTTCTCTGCGAATACATTTGCACCAATTGCAAATCTGTGCTGCATTATTGTTGAATTAAAATTGATTTGACTTGTGCCTAGCTTTCCATAACAACTGTTAGTTTTCCTTTCAGAAAAATACACATTCACTACATTTACAGTATGTCCTGTGAAGCAACTTGATATGCCTCAACAATGTGATAAGGTGCCAAATTATATGCAAAGATTATATATCGAAGGCTTTGATTACAATCAATAATAATCCTTGTATTTTATATAGCGCCTATGAAGTCTTGGAGAAGTCTGAAAGTGCTATAATATACTGTATATTTTGTGGGTGAAATGTGGCAGCTAATTGAACACAGCTGTGTCCCACAAACAGTCACGGTTTGAAGTGATTGAAGTGATTGCACTATTCCGATGCCTTCCTCGCTGATCTCCCCTCCATCACAATCCATAAAATCCAACTCATCCAAAACTCTGCCGCCTGCATACTCATCCGCAGCCAAACTTCACTTCATTACCCCAGTCCTTGCCAGACTTCACTGGCTCCCTATCCCCAAGAGGATCGACTTCAAGATCTTGTTTTCAAATCCCTCCACTCCTCTGCACCCCCTACCTCTCTGACCTCCTCTCTCCTGTTGTCTTCGCTCCACTGGGTCTGGCCTCCTCCATGTCCCCCGAATTCTCCGCTCCTCTCTCGGCGGCCGGGCCTTCAGCCACTATGCCCCGAGGCTCTGGAATTCCCTTCCTCACTACCTTCGCCTCGCCCCCTCTTTTCTCAGTTTCAGGTCCCAGCTGAAGACCTTTCTCTTTGACCGCGCCTTTGGTCACCTTTCTACCCCTGCCCCGGTCCCGGGATCCGCATGTGTACGCAATATCCGGTGTGGAGGGCGCTATATAAACAAAGTTGTTGTTGTTGATTAATTTTTTTCAGGAAATATTGCATTTCTTGGTGCAATCAAACAATTGCTCAAATATTCTTTTTCCCAAATGCAACTGTTTGGTAAAGAAAACAGGTTTTAAAACTTTACTGTCCCTTTCAAAATGCAATATACCGCAGATGCTGGAAATCTGATACAAAAACAGAAGTCACAGGGAACACTCAGCAGGTCAGGCAGCATGTATCGAGAAAGGAAAATGAGTCAACGTTTCAGCTCCACAACCCTTTGGTAGAACTAGGTTCCTTTCATGCCCCTTTAATGCTGCAAACAACAAGTAAAGCTTCAACAAGACATGCTCCTTTCATGCTGCTTCAACAAGTAAAGCATTGAATAAACAGAGTGCAGTATCAGTTACTGTCGTCCCAATCGCTTATTTGCTATCTCCAAGTGGCGATTGCAGTTCTATCTATTTCAGTTTGAAAAAGACAAGCTTTTTGTGTGCAATCTATTCTGCAGTCAATTCTGCCACCGATCAAGTCTTCACACCCCTTCCCTTCCCATGTGTGCTGCCACTTACATGGCTCATTGCAAGCAGAAAACCTTTTCAAGAGCTCTTCGAAGACAATATTAAGGTGCGCCTATTTTGTTTTGTGTAAGACGTTTTCACTCTAATTGGCCACCAGCGTATTTTGTTCTGCCCTGTCATTATCCCATTGTCACTAATTTGATTCAAGGAGTCTTATTTTCTCCACCTCTGGAGCTACGATCCACAATTGCCAGTTGTTCCTTTCCACAATGGCAAAAACAGTCATAATTGCAGATCGACTTTGAGAAGATCTTTAAATTGTCGGATAACATTGAGGAAGAATCATGCTGTGATATTGCGTGCTCAAAAGGTGCGACATTTCACATAGGTGTGGATTGAGAAAGCAATTTTACGGATTACGGCACATAACCTTTCCATAGAAAGTGATTTATTTCAATAAAAGTGTGAAGTATCTACTACATTTTAAAATACCCCAGAAGCACATTTAGTAATCTTCTATCAACAGCACACTCACCATGGGGAAGACATTCCCACCGGGCTCTAGATTTACTGTATTTATGGAGCATTCTTAAATCCCGCATTCAGTAAAACTGATATTTTGAAAATGCAGAAAAACTGCCTCAAAATTGCGTGTGAATTTAGCAATTTGCCTAATTTTGCAGCCTTTGAGTGCTACATAAGGCAAATAAATCTAGACCTGGGTGGAATTTCTCGCCAATTGCAACTGATTTACAAAATAATTTTATTTAATTTGTTTAAAAAAGTAGAGGAACAAAATATTTTAGATGCAATATTAGCACAGCTTGAACAACTGCTTTAAGTTATAAACCAAATGTTTGGTTTGAAAATTAAATGTAAAAATAGCAATTTCAGATTTTGTGTTTATCATTGCTGTTTGCACTGCACAGGAGAATGCGATTGGACCATTTAACAAACAAGATTTTAGTAGTAAACAAAATCTCAGGACATTCAAAATACAATTAAAGGCGCTATTGCATTTGACCAGAAATATGGCAAGGTTTATAGTGGATTTTTATAGAGCTTTATTTATTGATAATGAACAACATCCAGTAATTGTAATCATTAATCTTTTTAGCTTGGACACCGTTCACAAGAATGTTAGACTACTGTGCAACCTGCATCTACAATAATAATAACAATCCTTTAAAAAATGAATATGATAAATTGGTCATTCAATCCACGACAGTTTGTGGGACACTGCTGTGCACAATTGGCTGCTGAGTTTTGCCCACAAAACACACAATCAATTTACTTTACCATATATTCTGTGAAGCGCTTTGAGGCATCTCAATAACGTTTTAAAGCTCAATGTCAAATGCAAGCATTATTATTATAATAGCTTCTGCTGGCAATAAAAAAAGCTGAGAATCAATTCAGAATGAAAACACCAGCCGAGGAATTTCAACGCTATGTGGGCTTTACGTGATGATTATAAACATGGTATCTTGTTGGTGAAAGGAACTTAAGCATTGACACCACTATCTTCTTTCCACTTGTGGCAATGTATTATTCTATAAATAAATGTGACACCTTTCGTAGCTGATGCTTTGCAAACTATCGCAGATCGAGTTCTGAACTCAAGGTCTAGTAGAAAGGAGTGTTACATTTACATGGTTGTTATTTGGAGCATCAATGCTGCTGGTTTCTTTCACTTTTCTCTTCCGACAAAAGTTCCCAGCATGAGTTAAGGGTAGTTCTGATTATTAAGTAGCAAAAGCACGAGAACCATTGGTTTTCCTGTTGGATCAGCTGCTTCCATGCTCCTGTTTGTTAAATAGGTTGCACCAAATTGCGCTCATAACTGGATCATTAAGAGTAGGATTGAGTTCCTGGTTAGCCATTATTTTAGCCCTCTGTTGGTTGGGATTGGCATTGCAGTACTTCTGATCTCAGGACTTTGATCTGCCTTCGCAAAGAGGAATAATGATAATCACAATCCACGCATTTGATAAAGAGCCATATCACACCTTCGAGACATCTCAAAGTGCTTCACAGCATAAATTATAAAGTGAGTTAACTGTATATTTAGTGGGTGAAGCACAGTAGCCAATTGTGCACAGCAGTGTCCCACAAAGTGAATTGAATGACCAATTTTTTTTTTTTTAATGAATTATTTCCCCCAGAAAAGCAATCCAACAATCATCTAACCCTCGTAAATCAAATGTAAAGTTTATCATTCTAGTTTTCTTCAGATCAGATAGGATGAAGGAGACTTCTCTTATCACAACAACAACCTGCCTTTTTTTTAACGATTCCAATGTCCTGGCCTGAAATTATTATTATCACAAGCATATCATATCATTATTATCATAAGCATTATTACTTTACATATGAAAGTAGCTTATCAATGTCCCCTCTGAGTTTTCTTTACATACAATGAAGATCCTTAGGTTGTCTACTTGTTATTTATAGTTCATTCCTCTAAGATTGGGAATTACCCTTATTGCTTTCCTTTGCACTGCCTCAACTGTATGGGCAGTACTCTAGGTGTAGCCTAATCAGAGCACTATTCAATCTGAGCATGCGTGATGTTTGGGATCTGAACTCAACTAATACAGCATTATGGCCTAGCTTTCTGTTTGCCTTGTTTATTTCTGCCTCCATTGTTTCTTCATCATGAATCAGCTAACATCCCTAGATTTTTTCCCTGGAAACTTCTATCCCATTGATGTACATATGTTTCCTATTCATATTTTCGCCCACAAATTACACAGTCAATCCACTTAGATTCTATCATGTGAAACTGTTTCAAATAAGGTGTAATAAGGCAGTGTATCAAATGAAAGTGTTATTATTATATTTCACCAATTTAACAACAACAAAATTATATTTGTGTAGCATCTTTCACATCGGGAGGATGTCCCAAGGCGCTGGACTTTCAGTGTTTCGGACCTGAGCTGAGGTTGGGATCTGGAAGGGTGGAGGGAAGGGTAATGATCGATGGCACAGTCGAAGAGGAAGATCTTAAGGCCAGAAGGAGGCCAGGTAGGGGTGTGGCGGAGGGATTGCAGGATGGAATTCCAAAGTTTGGGGGCAGAGTGGCTGAAATCACAGCCACTGATGTTGTGGGAGGGGCATGGAACAGGCCAGAGTCCACTGTTCAGAGGGAACAGGCAGGTTGGTAGGGGAATAGGAGGTCACAGAGGAGGTGGGGTGAGAGGATGGGGGGTGATAGGAACGCGGAACCTGATGCGAGAAAGGTCCCAGGCTGCAGAGTTTTATATGATCTGATGGTCTAGTTCGTGAGTGCTTAATTTGAGGATTGGTGAGATAATCTACACAGCAAAGATTACGTTTCCATGCTCTTTAATTTCTTTATCTTTATTTTCCCAAAACAATATTGCTTACACTGGGTGACCAAAGCATTTTTGATAATTACACCATTATTTAAACAAAATATCATCATTTGTTTGAAACATTTTGGAGGATGTATCACTACATCATTTCTTTAAAATGTTAAAGCATTGGAAAGGGTGCAGAGGAGATTTACTAGGATGGTACCAGGAATGAGGGATTTCAGCGATGAGGAAAGGCTAGAGAGGCTAGGTTTATTCTCATTGGAACTAAGAAGGTTACTAGGAGACCTAATAGAGGTTTTTAACATTATGAGGGGATTCGACAGAGTAGATAGGGAAAAACTGTTTCCACTGGTGGGCGAATCAGTGACTTGTGGTCACAGATTTAAAATAGTTTAAAAAGAAGCAGTGGGGAGATGAGGAGAAATGTTTTCACCTAGCAAGTTGTTCGAATCTGGAATGCATTGCCTGAAAAGATGGTGATGGCCGTTTCGATAACAACTTTTATAAGAGAGATAGACATTTATTTGGGGATGACGGATTTGCGAGGTTATGGGGAGAGAGCTGGGGAGTGGGATTAAATTGCTCTTTTTAAAGGAGCCGGCACAGACTCGATGGGCCAAATGGCCTCCTTTTGTGCCGTAAGATTCTATGATTTGATGTATCACTACTTTTTGGTCATCCTGGTATTTATTCAGTTCCCTGAGCTTGTGAGAGAGAGGCTGACTGTGATTCTGAGACCTTTGTATTAGTAATAATCCCTCAAAAAATAGCCCATAATAAATTGGTAATTTCAATCCACAACTGTATATGGGACACTACTGTGCTCAATTAGCTGCCACGTTTCGCCCACATATACACAGTCAAATTCACGTTACAGTATATTCTCATCCACGACTTGATGTTCAACAGGAACTCTGAGACACTATGCTGCATGAAGGGTGCAATATAAATGCAATTGTTGTTGGTTTGTTGTTGTATCCATACTATAAGGTCATATCAAGATATCCTCCTGATGTAAAAGGTGCTCTAACAAAGTAATTTTGTTGTTGTTGTTGTTGTTGTGCATCCACATCTGCAGTGGTTGTGGTAGTTCTCTAAAGTCATGTGAAGTCCTGTAGCGCAGTGGTTGGAGCACTCACATCGTAAGCAAGAGACCTGGATTTGTTTCCCAGCTGGGCAAAATGTTGTGTAAGTTTCCTTACTCCACACGACTCAGTTTACCTAGATGTAAGGAGGAACCCGGTTATCAGTCAATTGGTGTATCTCTTTTCCAGGGGCAATAGATGCTTCAAAAAGTAGTAATAAATTGGTCACTCAATCTACGACTGTTGTGGGACACTCCCTTTCACAATTGGCTGCCATGTTTCTTTCACAAAATATACAGTCAATTTACTTCATATTCTGTGAAGCACTTTGAGACGTCTCGAAGACATGATAAGGCACGTTCTCAAATGCAAGGATTATTATTCTAAATCCTGGCTGAGCCTTTCAGAATTCAGAGGAGTGGAATCACATTGGCCATTGGTTGATATGCGGGATGCACTGTTGAGCGATTACAAAGCACTTTATATAATTAAGTCAGCAATGGAGAGGATTGTTATTGCAAACTGAAATCCTTAATTACCAGCAAAAAAATGATTATAGCTTCACCTCAGAACCTGGCACTTAATCAGCTTTCAGTTCTCAGTGTTGTATCCTGCAATGTCTTTTCAGTAGGAGCACAACAAATAGCACTTAGTTATTACTTGAAAGGTTTTGTGGTGAAGAGCCAACTTCAGTAATTATTATAATTCACACATTATTATGCAATCGGTGACAAGGTGCCTACACGTATCTTAAAGGCTATTCATTGGATTCAGTTCTTGTGCAGTAATTCGTGGCATACACAGTCTTTGAAAGGGGAGCCACGTTACAGTGTAATTACACAGAGATTGATGATATTGTAATTACGGGCTTTTTGTTTAAATAATGTGTGCACTGAAACAAAGACAGTGCTTCCTATTGATCTCTAACCTCCCTGTAAACTTTCCACAGTCATTTGAGAATGTCACACCACTTCCAGCAAAACACTTTATTTTCCTCTCTCTTCTATTTTATAACAGGCAACAAAGGTTTATTTTTTGTGGGTGCATTTTTTTAATGGTCACCTTGTGTTACACTGTTGAGCACTTAATAATAATCCTTATATTCCTTGCATTTGATGTGGTTGCCATATCACGTTGTTGACACATCTCAATGTACTTCACAAGATGTATTGTGAATTGTAGTGACTGCATTCGTGTAGGCCAAGATTGCTCTGCGTTTACTTCTCTGTGCTCTTGCAGACCTCTCTAAAGGTTTCTGTTTATTGGGTTGATGCATCACATCTTAATCACTCCTTCTTCAATGCTCATCCTTCAAATTTTAGACTTCATATGACCTTCAATTTGCGTCTTGACAAGTTCTATGTGTGCCTTCTATTCATATTTCCAATAATGAAATTTAGAATACAAATTTTCACCTTTATAGCACTTTTCAAGTGCTCTGGGACACTACCCTGTGTAATGTTGTTGTTTTCACATTGGAAGGTTGATCCCAAAACACTTGCTTGGCTCATTTGTAACATTCACTTTGGGGTCATAGTTTATGGACATAGGCGGTGGGTAAGTAAGGCTACAGATGGCTCAGCCCTTTCTCCCCACCCCCATCTAATTACAGCTCACTTCCTTAAAGGGAGCTGGGAGTGCAAAGCCTTGAGTACTAGGAGCGCTAGGGTCAGTCTTCCTTCTCCCAACACATCATCATCACCCGCCCACTTCTAGTTTGGCAGGCTGCTCGTGACCTCTGAATTGGCTGTTAATTCAAGCCAATTGTTCTCCTGTCTTAAAAGGGACCGATCCGTTGACCAATTTTACCCCCTGCACCATCTATTATATTTTCCCTGCCATGTATGACTTATACAACAACTTACACTTATATAGTGCCCTCCACGCTGGGTAGCATCTTAGAGCATCTAAAATGGGTTCAAGGCTGACACAAACATTGGCAGAGGTGAAACATATCATCCAAGGTCTTGTGGACGTTGAAGAGCCCAGGTCAATCATTTGAAGAAAAGAAGCTGTTTCTCTCACCATGCTGGTGGGAATTCTTTAGGATTATTGGTCATTCACCATCGTGGCTATTTATGGAAACTTTGTTGGCCCTTTATAACTGATGTGTTTGTATAAAAGCACATCACAATAATTACTTGTGAAACTATTTGAGGTTCTTTGAATTGATCAGACTCTATAAAAACAACAACTTTCTTTCCTAGAAGTGAGTTGAAGCTTCAAGCCAACAGGTGAGAGAAGCGTTTTATTCTAGATTGCAATAAAATTTGGACCTCAAAATATACAGTCACATTACAGAATATTCTGCAGACTGCTTTAAGACATCTCAAAGTCGTGATAACAACAACTAAATTCCAGTTGTATAGCGCCTTTATTAAATGCAACAATTATTATTAAATCCCACCCTAAAACTCCTACAGTCACCTGTCCAGTAAGCTTGGAGCCGAACTCTGCGACTTTGAAGCATTCCTGAACATTCTCCTACCTGAAGGGTGCTATATAAATGCAAATCATTTGGGTTTCTTTGTTGTTCCTTACATAAAATAAGATATTGAGTGCTTGTCAAATATACTGGTGGCCACCAAGTGTGGAAATTAGAGATTTAAAGATCTTGGCCACAGGGAAACGCAAAGTTTAGAAGGCAAGGTAACAAAATGAAGTGACTCTGGAGGAGAGTTGAGAACCCCACACAGCATGGGTGAAAACATCTTCTTTCTTCTCATTAATTCTCTCTATTCCTTCTTTCTCCCAATGTGTACCTATTTGTCAAAGACCATGCTGTCCGATGGAAATAGCTGTCTAGGCACAGGTGTGGCTATGGCAACAACCATGAGAGAAGGCTTTTATTAGTAAATAAATTTTAGCAGTGAATGGCTTATATATACACTCACACAATACAGGTAAATGAACTTTAGCAGGACATGGAGTTCTGTAATTCAGTAGTTAGAGCATTCGCCTTACAAGAAAGAGACCTTGGTTCGATTTGAGGCAGGACAAAATCTTGGGCAAATTTTCCTTACAACACATGCTTGATAATAATCCTCAAGAAAAAAAAATGGGTCAATTGTTTATTAGTCGATTGGTGGATCTTTTTCTGGAGGTAATATTGCCTTCAAAATAATTACAATAAATTAGTCACTTCAATTCACAGCTGTTTGTGGGACAATGCTGTGTGCAATTGGCTGCTGCGTTTCTCCCACAAAATCTACAGTCAATTCATTTTACAGTATGTTCTGTGAAGCTCTTTGAGATATCTGGAAGACATGATGAGGTGCTACATATATCAAATGCAAGGATTATTATTATTTTAATTGGCAGCTCCCTCTCTCCATTCAACATTGTTGGTGTATAAATGGTGCTGAAATCCAGCACTTTCACCCATGCTACACAACATATTAGCAGATACCAAAAAAGCAGCAACCAAGGAAGTAAAGTGCACCCAATGAATAGAAAACACTCACACGTGCTGCATTTCATTGTACCATTTTACCAACAAATGAAAAAAAAGGTCAAACTACACATGCATTCACTTTGCGAGTATTAGTATTGAGATCACATGCCCAACCTCAGTATCTTTTACTTATTTTTCATCTATAATCAAAAATGGAATTTTGCCACTGTTAGATTCCCAATTTGTAACATATGATTTGTGCCTTAGACATTGGAAAACCCTGGCCTGAGATATAACCCTCTTTTTATTCCTGTCGCTTTTTGTCTCGCTCTTTGCTCCTTTCTCTCATCCGTTCTATCTCCTAGTTCCTCAGTCTCATTTGGTCTCTTTTTATTCCTCTGTCCTTGTCTGTCCATCTCCTAATTTCTCTCTCCCATTCCCTCTCTTCCATTCTATCCCTCCTTGTTTCTCTCTTCCCATTCTGTCCTTTTTGTCTTGTTCCATTCCCCCACTTTATATCGCATTGAATTTGTAGCCTGTGGAGTGACTTTTGAATGATGATTTATTCGAAACAACTCCTGACATCTGCATGCATAAACCACTTGTCCGTTGCATTTGTTAATTATGTGGCCTGACACCACTTGACAGATTAGTGGTGGCGTACCAGTGAGCTCTGCAATTTATCCTTCATATGTCCATGTAAAATAGTTTGAATTCATGGCAAGGCTGGAGGAGTTTACAGCCAACACAGTACAGACATGAGTTATTTGATAGGTTCCCATTCTAATCCAGTTTGAAGCTCACAAAAACTGTTTTAGCTGTGGCAGTATTTATAGCAGTCATGCCACGGGAGTGTCTTTCAGCAGAAATCTCATTGCTTTGTACCTGTCATTGCCATTACTCTGATGGCGAATTGTTGCTTTCCAAAAAAAATCTGCTTTGCCACTCAAGTGAATGGCAAACAGTATTCTGCAGTCCTAACATAGAGGTAACAAATGACTAACATGGGAATTGTTTGCAATGTTTATGATTCAGATCAGTTTGTGTTTTATTTATTTTTCATGAAGGACTCCTTCCCGTTTTCCCTTTTTGTTCCCCATTCGACGCTTGCTTCTAATTCCTTATGATTTGTTCACTGAAGCCAGTTTGGCTTCCACAACAATAACAAGGCATTTATATAGTGCACTACAACTACACGTGTAAAATTATAGCATACTCCTCATCTGTGTGTGAGATGACAGTGTACTTACTCCCTGTGTGTGTGAGGTTATACCATACTCGCGATGAGTGTCCTTTCTCTCTGTGATCAAGGCTCCTTCTTGAGCCCTCCTCCTCCTGGACCCCTCCACTGCATACACCACAGTCAACTGTATCATCATCCCACTGCCTCTCCCTCACCGACTTTTGTGGGACAGGACTTTCACGGCTCAAATCCTGCTTCACCTCATCACAGCCAATGGTTATTCCTCTCCTCCCCCCAGCCCGCCTGTGTCCGGGATATTCTATAGTCGGAACTCCTCAAGCTCCCCAAGGTCTCCCTCAGAGTTTCTAATCCTGTGCATAATTTAGGCATTAATAATAATCCCTGCATTTAATATAGTGCTTTTCACTTCTTCTAGACTTTTCAAAGTGCTTCATAGAATATACTGTAAAGTGAATTGACTGTATATTTGTGGGCCGAAATGCGGCAGCCAATTGCACACATCAGTGTCCCACAAACAGTTATGGATTGAAATGACCAATTTTTTTAAAATGGATTATTACTGTGTTAGGCATGTGGAGTAAGGAAACTTGCCCAAGCTTTCGTCCTGACCTGCCTGGATTCGAAACACAACTCTCACGCTTGTAAGGCGAGTTCACTAACCACTGAGCTGCAGGACATTAGGTGTGATCCCCAGCTTTCCTTTCTACCCCACATCCCTTCCCTGACCAGGCACACGTTTTTCCACCTTCATCACATTGCTCAACTTAGTCCATACCTCACAACTGACATAGCTGAAACCCTCATCCACGCCTTTTTCACTTCCTTACTGACTATTCCAATGCCCTCCTCGCTGGTCTCTTCAGCTCCACCAGATACAAAATCCAATTAATTAAAAACTCTGCCGCTCAGATACTCACCCTCAAAAAAACTCTACACCTGTATCACACCAGTCCTTGCCAGACTCCACTGGTTCCCAATCCCCAAAAGGATCGATTTCAAGATCCTCTTGTTTTCAAATCACTTCATTTCCTTGCACCTCCCTATTTATCTTACCTGTTTACCCCCCAACACCACAACCAGCTCAGCTGGCTCCAGTCTTCCTGTTGTCTTTCATGGCCTCTGTTACACAATCATGCCTTCACTCACTGTGTCCAAAAACTGGAACTCTCTCCTTCTCTCCCTCAATCCCTCCATCTTATCACTTCCAACCTCACCTTCAAAACCCACTTGAAGACCTTCCTTTATGATCATGCTTAAATTCACCTCCCACTCCCTCTGCCCCTGGCTTGCATCAGACTCCAACAATGTGAAGAGCTCCGGGACGTTATCCCGTGTAAAGGTTGCTATATAAATGCAAGTTGTTGTGTGAAATTATACCACACTGCACATGCTTGTACACCTATATCACGTATGTGTGTGAGATGATTCTGCATTCTCCGTATTAGGATTATATTGTACTCCCCGTGCATGAGATTATACCCTAAAGACAGCCATCTAAGTAAAACACTTGTCAATGCATTTTCCCTTCCCTTTTAGGTGGTGTATAAAAACAATGATGTCCGCCTGGAGCTGTCGCGGCTTGCCAAGCAAGGCGACCGCAAGATGAAGATTCACGGGATGGTGGCATTTAAATGCGAGAACGTCGCCACCTTGGATCCCATCACGTTCGAAACCCCGGAATCCTATGTGGCGCTGCCAAAGTGGAACGCTAAAAAGACGGGCTCCATCTCATTTGATTTTCGTACCACTGAGCCCAATGGGCTGATTCTTTTCAGTCATGGGAAACCGCGCCACCAAAAGGATGCCAAGAATCCCCGGATCGTCAAGGTAGACTTTTTTGCCATCGAAATGCTCGACGGACACTTGTACCTTCTGCTAGACATGGGATCTGGTGCCATTAAAACGAAAGCCACTCAACGGAAGGTGAATGACGGCGACTGGTATCACGTGGACTTCCAGAGAGATGGACGATCAGGTGAGATTATTCCTTAAGAAGTCTTTTTCCGTGACTTTTTCTCTTCCACATTGTCTTTGGTCCTCTGTTCAAGTTACTGGAGTGAGGCTCCAGGCATATCAGCTGCTCTTTGGCCAAGTGCCCATACTTCCTGTGTAAGCTGAGAGTGTTTAGCAGGTCAGTGCCATTGTTGGGGACCATTTTAGGCAGGCTAGATCCCATTCTGCTCTGACGTCTATACTTGCATATTTTTCAGCATGGATATTAAGATACAACAACAATAAATTACATTTGTACAGCACCTTTCATTTCAGTAGGATGTCCAAATGTGCTGGACAGTCAGGGATCCACACCTGCACTAGTGAGTGGATCAGGAGGAGTGGAGGGTGGGGAGAGTAATATTAGGAGAGTGACCGAAGACACGGTCGAAGAGGAGGGTCTTGTAATGAGTCTTGAAGGAGACAAAGGAGGGGATGAGCTGGAGGGACCCTGGGATGGAGTTCCAGAGGATGGGGGCAGAGAGGCTGAAGGCCTGCCTGCCAAGGTTAGGGATATAAAGAAGGCCGTAGACCACTGAACAGAGGTAGCAGGCAGGTTATTTGGGGGTTAGGAAGTCCTCTAGATAATTTTTACGCATCCTCTTCAGATGAAAAAAATTAGATTAGCCTTTAATCCCTCAATTTGATAAAGCGCCTTATTATATCATCAAGATGTTGCAAGGAACTTCACATGAAATGAACAGTGTAGTGTCAGTGTATTTGTACGTAATTGGGGCAACCAATTTGTGCCCAGCAATGTACTACAAATGGCCATGAAGCAAATGGCTGAGTTTTTGGGGGGATTGTTGGCCTAGACACTGGGAGAAACACCCTCTTTTCAACATTGCCATGGATTATTTCTTGTCAAGGCAGATGTTTAATTTATCACTGGAAGGTTGGCATCGTCTGCAGCATAGTGCCACACAACCGCCCTCCCCCCTCGCCCACCCAACCCCAGCACTGCATTGGAGCGTCCACAAAGACTGTGAGCTGAAATTCTCAACATAGGGCTTCAACCCACAATTTGCTGACTCAAAGGCAAGAGTTCCATATTGAGCCAGGTTGACACAAATCTGGCTAATATGTCTATCTGTTGACCACACAGACAGTTAAGTGTCCTATTATCAGTGTCGATCACTCAGCAAACACCAGGTCTTTCGAATCAGAATGAATTTGATTAGAAAGGAGCTGAAAACATTCCTTGTGTTTCTGATTTAATTGTAGCCTTCTCCTTTTTTTAATTGAAGTGCAATAATCTGTTGATTTATCGGTCACATTTGAGATGTAATGTTTTTCCAATATGATATACTGTAGTTAGTATTTATAAATTACTACCTTCTCTTTCTGTGGAAAAAAATGCACATTTCCCTGGTTTCCCATCATTAGTATTAATGGAGGATAACAAGTGAATTACAAGTAGAGCAGATGGGATGCAATTACAGAACTGGAGAAGTCACCAGCAGGGCCCCGTGCAGAGTGTTCAAAATTAAGAAGGAATTTGGTAACTAAAGCAGAATTTATGTTCTATTCATGTGTATTTAATATTTCTATTGAAACCCATTAACATGAAACCAATGGGTGAATAGGTATTGGGTGAAACTGGATTGGAAAATTATGTGTTATCCACATAATCATGTGTTTGGAAAATGTAGTGTGTCAGAGTGCAATTCACTCTGTGTGTGTGTTAGAGAGAGTGTGAGTAAGCGAGTTTCAGTGTCACTTCAAATGCCCACTCCCACTTGCTTCACCACAGCTCCCAATCTGCACTCCTTTCACCCATCTCTCCCTTCTACCTTACTCCCATCATCACACAGATGAATCTCACCACCTGCTCCTTTGAACCCCTCCACATCCAGCTCCTGATCACCCAACTCCCACTCTGCTGCCCACTGCAGGCTGACACAATTAACCAGTCCCTTTCCCAGGCTATGTCCAAGTCTCCCTCAAATCCGCTGTCATCAATCCTCTCCTTAAAAAACTTACCTTTGAAGCCTCTAACTTCACGGACTTCAGACTTGCCCTTCCTGAAGCAGTTCAATCTCTCCCATGAGAAGACACCTGGCATCCCCTACACAGTGCAGATTGGCTTGAGAATTGAGCAGAAGGGAGAGGTGTGTTGATAGAGAAGGTGAAGGGAGAAAGTGAACCTTGCTGTTAAACTTCAATCAAGATACCTCTCTCAACAAGCACATAAGAAAACTTATGAATCCTGGCGATGTCCAGCAGCTTGATCAACATCAAAGAGAGGAAGATAATTAATGTTTCTGCTGTGGCTCTTTATCAGAACCTGCCTGACATTCACATGAGGAGACACACATAAAAACATTGACTTATCTTTGTCATGCTGATCAGACTGTTGAACATTTCTAGAATGTTCATAATATAACTGATTTCTGTTACAGACGCAATGATGGTGAAATTTCCTCTTTTTACTTAAAATTGGATTGTTTCATTCAGCACAGGTAATTTGGTTAAGTAAAATGGACTGATCTGTTAGCATTTGATATTTATGTATTCAACATGAGGTAGACGTTACAGTGCAGTTTACAACAACAACAAAATTACATTTGTATAGCGCCTTTCACGCTGGGAGGACATTCCAAGGTGCAGGACAGTCAGTGTTTCAGACTCAAGCTGGATTCAGGATCGGGGGAGGGTAGAGGGAAAGGAGGAGATTTGGGGTGACCGATGGAACTGTCAAAAAGGTGGGTCTTGAGCCAGGACTTGAAGGAGGCTAGGGACGGGACGACGCGGAGGGACTGCGGGATGGACTTCCAGAGGTTAGCGGCAGAATGGCTGAAGGCTCGCCTACTGATGATGGACGGGTGGGTCGAGGGACATAGAGCAGGCCGGAACTTGCTGAGTGAATAGAGTGAGCAGATTAGTAGGAGGTTAGGAGGTCACAGAAGTAGGGTGGGGCAAGGCCATGGAGGGCTTTGAAGGTGAGGACCAGGATGTTGAATGAAATCCTCTGGGTGATGAGGAGCCAATGGAGTCGGGTGAGAATGGGAGAGATGGGAGAGATAAATCACCAAAAATTGGTGATTTATTTCATGACTGTGGAACACTGTGTGATGTGCGCAATTGGCTGCTGTGTTTTGCCCACAAAATATATAGTCAATTTGACTTTGCAGTATATTCTTTGAAGCACTTGGAGACGTCTCTACAACGTAATAAGGTGCTAAAAAAATGCATTATTATATCAACTACAAGGATCAATGTTATAAAGTATATACATTATTCTTTGAGCCGTTTTGTTTCCTTTTAATGTGTTACAAAGTGGACTTCAGTCTTCGAATTGGTATAGGACATCAATAAATGTACCCAAAACAAAGTCCTTAAAAGCTGTTGACAAATATGCAGCTGAAGTCAACCCCCTGAGGCCAGGAGCGATGTTGCCAGATAATCCATGTACACTCAGACTTTACATAGATTTCTTTCACAGGTACTTGAGTTTGATAGAATTCTTCAACACTCATGCAGAACCGAGCAATTACTCAGGGCTTGTTCTGTATGAGCGTTGACAACCTCGGAGAAGGCGACAAAGGAAATTATCACCATCTCAAGTCAAACGGAAGGCCAGCAGCTTCAATTATCATTTTCAATGGACAAGTTCTATTATCAGTGGGCAGCTGCCCCAAAAACGGCCATTCTCTTTGGCGGAAGCTATTTTGTGTGTCGAGTTTAACAACCTCATGGTGCTGTATAGCATTATGCTCTGTGTATTTGTCCGGTTAAAGTGATGATTCTGTCAGTGCTATTCAGGTGCAGAATTCTGGAAATTGTGAGCTAGTTTGAAGAATATTAGGTGATGGGACAGCTGCTCTTGCTCTTGTCATATAAATTAGAGTCCTGCTTCTCTGCATGAGTGTGAAAATTTCACCTCCTTTTTGAATTCAGGACCACTTTATCTTAAAATGGGTGAATTGTGCAGAATTGTAGAATATGGACAAATTCAGCCTTGATTTGGAAAGCAAATTTCCTGTGAAAACAATCTAAATGATAATAATCCTTCGATTTGATATAGGGCCTCTTCAAGTTGTTGAGATGTCTCATTGGATTTTGATGTGCATTTGTAGGCTGGGGATGTGCTGCATTGTCAAAGGTGTTATCTTTTGGATGAGATGTTCAGTTAAGGTCCCATCTCCCTAACCAGGTAGACATTAAATGTCCTACAGTATGATTCAAAAAGAGAAGGGAATTTCTCACGGTGTCTTGGCCAACAGTCCCGCAAATGAGAAGGATAGTCCTTCATTTCATGTTAGTGGGTATTGCTGTGTGAAAGTTGTGTTTGCAATAAAACTTTGAGACAAGCTCAAATTTTAAAAGTTCTATTTCAAATGTAAGGATTATTATGAATATTATTAGAATGCACACCCAAAACTAGTCTCTCTGCCATCATATTTTCAGTAAGTACCACATACAATGACAATATAGGGTCCACAGGCTATTAAATCCAAACCACATTTTAAACCCCAATGTTTATTGAATTTTAGGTGTGTATACACACAAAACCTTAGAATTCCAAAATGAAAGAGCATGGAGTGGAGAATTTCATGGATAATTATTTTGTATGAGTACATATTCACACCAGTCTAGCATTGTGAATAGTGCTGAATTTACAGTATTGCTGACATTACTGGATTAGGTGCAAACTGCTGGAAATGTTCATTTTCAGCTCATCCACTTGTCATTTCAGCTGAGCTGTGCTTTACAAACTTAAATTTACAGATTGAATGAAAAGGGTTGAATTTAAAGTTAAGTGTATGAGATGGCGGAATGGGATGTGGTTTGCAAACATGTAAACTAATGCACAAACAGAAGTGCATTCCAATTTGTGTCTCTTTTTCCACTTGACCTTTCCAACAGACTTCTCCACAATCTGCCAATTTCCACCATCACCAAGCTTCAGGTCATTCAAAACTCTGCTGCTCATTTCCTCACCTGCTCTAAACTCCATATGCTGTCGCCTACAGATTGATCTCCAGGTTCTTACCCTTCACGTCTTTGCATTTTTATTTTCACAATCTCGAATCCCACTATTCTGCACACTGCTCCACTCACTAGAATTGGACCTCCTGCATTTTCTCTACCCCACTATCAGCAACCAAGCCTTCAGCAGATATCCGCTCACCCTTTGAACCTCCCGCTCTCTACCCCTCTATCTTGGCTCTCCTCTCTATTTGTGTTTCAATCTTTTTATTTCACCTATGGTCACTAACAACCTCCACCCTCCCTCACCTCCCTTGCTCAGCATCCATCTTTGTAAAGCGCCCCAAGACATTATCCAATGTGAAGGATGCTGTATAAATGCAGGCTATTGTTGTTGTACAGAGTAATGTTGAGTTGGTCTTGGGCTGGTAATGGCAAACTAATGGGGATAAAATCTCTGACAACCGATCATTTTTATGACAAACACAAAAAAATGCAAATTTTTCAGAAATAAAACTGTAAATGTCCTGGTACAGCAGGAGTAGATGTTGCATCCAATGAAAAGCCTGTGATCACTATAATGGGATGTAAGTGCATAAAAATATCTGGGAAGATGCTAAATTGTCAGCAAATAATGTCCATGCTCTGACATAATGTATAGAATTAACAAGAATATAATTTTTATAAAATACAGGGGATAATGAAGTATGTTTTCTGTATTAAATTTTCATTATTTTCACCAAGCAGGAAGTCCGAAAATTGCTGAGACCATCAATTTAACTGAAAAGGCTTTTTGACCATGACTTAAGGACTGCTTGAATGAGTGGTTGTATATTGTTGCCAAATTTATAATCAGGAAACATAGAATAGCTGTGGGGTTCAGTCAGTTTGTTCACCCTGAATCAGTGGTACACCAAGAGTAAAGAATACGGGTATTCTGAGGGAGTTAAACTGTTGTAGTCACAATTGCATATAAATGGAATACGGCTAAATATATCCCCAAATGCGGCAGCCAATTTGCACACAACAATGTCTCACTGTGACAGAGCAAGCACCTATTTGGAGGATTGTTGGCAAGGACTCTGGGAAAAACTCAATTTTTTTTAATAGTGCCATGGGATCTTTACCAACAGCCGATAATAATAATCATTTTCAGTTTAACGATTATGACTAACAGGTTGGAGATCCTTGTGAAATCCATTGGCTGAAACCACACAAAATTTAGATCATTTACTTTTTTTTCAAAAAGCTTTCAAAAGTGCTTTGAGACATTGATAAGATGTGGAAAGCACTATATAAATGTAAGGATTATATATAATCACCACCTCCCCTTAGGATTGTGATACAAATATCTGGGTCCTACACATGTTTGTCCCTGGAGTACTGGAGCTGAATGGTTAGAGCGCTGACCTTGCAAGCGAGAGACCTGGGTTTGATTCCCAGAGTTTGATTTACAGTCTAGGTGAAATCTTGGGCAAATTTCCTTACTCCACATGCCTAATAATAATCCCTCAAAAAAAAATTGGTCTTCTGAATCCACGACTGTTTGTGGGACACTGCTGTGCGAAATTGAGTACCACGTTTCACCCATATATACACAGTCAATTAACTTTACAATATATTCTGTGAAGTGCTTTGAGACGTCTATAAGACATGAAAAGCACGATATCAAATACAAGGATTATTATTATTTATTTATTTGAGTTCTCAGTCATAGTAACAGAGTACACAGTCACTTTCAAACCTCAGTATTCAGATCGTTCACGCACTTTCCACGACAAGATGAAAACAAATGTTATCAGTGAATACTGTAATCACAGATAAAATGCAGCAAACTGAAAGCAATTCAGCTCCCCGTCAAACCCACTAGGTTGTCCTACCTACCACCCAAGTCTTTTTCAGAGCAGAAGATTGACTGCATAGTAAGACGGAATTTAGATTTGCCAGTCAGTGGACATTGCTGGCCACAAATAGTGGCACAATAACGCTACTGAACACGATTCTGGTTCAACTCAAATAAAAAAATTGTGAGCTGGTAGTTGGCACTCTCATGCAACATCATGATGGAATCGGGTGGGCTGGGGTGTGGTGGTGTTGGATGGAGAGGCATAGTATCCTAATGTGTAGTTATTCACCAGCCTAGTGGACCCCACCAACGATATAATAATAATGATGATTTACCAATGATTTACCATTTGTATGGTCATAATCCCTTTCAAAAAAATAATAACGTGGTCACGTTTTGGGTCCACGACCCTTTGTAAGAAATGGGGCATGTTAGGAAGGAGAGATTTTTATGGGCAAACCGAGAGCGGGGAGGCAGAGCAAGGAAGACAAAGGAGAAAATGTAGTAGAGGACAGGAGATGATGGGTTCAAGATGTGTTAATGGCGCAGAACAAAGTGGTGGGGGTGGGGTGGGATTGCAACAAAACTGAAGTGAAGAGATGTTAATAATACAAAACAAATGGGAGTGGAAAATTGCAACAGAACAGGGAGACCAGAGAGAGAAAAGGTGTGTCTGGGATCTGGATGATGTGGTGACAGTTGCAGAAGAGTGGGAGTGGGGTAGGAGGACCTTCCCCCTCCCCCTCTTCTGTGACGATTACCATATGAGCTGCTGAGTGTTCCCAGCAACTTCTTTTTATATTGCAAGGATTATTATTATGATTATTACCAATAATATGATGATTATCACCTGGGCAATAAATAGGTCACAATTTTTCTCCCTTTCATTTCATCCCCTCTCTTTAGGTCTTCCCAGGACACTCTTAGGTTTCAACCCATGCTGTTTCATAATTGCCCACAATGATCTGTGTGGGGTGACAGTTTCCTATTTCCCGATTTTCCCCTCCCGATTATGAAAAATTGTGTTCTACTTGATCTTTCTCTGAATCTTACTGCTGAGTTCCAGGAACTTGCTGCGAGGTGATTGCAGAGTCAAAGCTGCTTCCTACAACACTATGATTTAACACTTCATGTTATACCATGCCAGTTCAATACAAATTCAAGATTTGTTTGCATAACTGAGGGTAGATACAGATGCACATGATCCTGGCAAAGAATGCTTACTGATCAGATCCAACATATTAGTTGATAATCTCCCACAAAATATACAGTCAATTCATTTTACAGTATATTCTGTGAAAAGTTTTGAGATGTCTCGAAGACACAATAAGGCACTATATCAAATGCAAGGATTATTATTATTATATTATTGTATAAACCAAGTTAAGCTACTTTCATATGTAAAGTAATAATGTTTATGCATTTCAGGCCAGGACATTGGAATAATTAAAAAAAGACAGCTTGCTGCTGTGATAAAAGGGGTCTCCGTCATCCTATCTGATCTGAAGAAAAGCAGAATTATAAATTTTGCATTTGATTTACAAGGGTTAGATGATTGTCAGATTGCTTTTCCGGGTAATAATTCCTTAAAAAAATAATAAATTGGTCATTCAATCCACTTCATGGGACACTGCTGTGCACAATTGGCTGCTATGTTTCACCCACTAAATATACAGTCAATTCACTTTACAGTATATATTGTGAAGCTCTTTGAGATGTCTCTGAGAGGTGTGATATAGTGCTTTATCAAATGCATAGATTATTATAATATTATTGTATAAACCAAGCTTATAAGATACTTTCATATGTAAAGTAATAATTCTTAACATTTCAAAGAACAATATTTAGCCTACTTCTAGCATTAAAGAGCTCAAACTATTCCTAATATTTGATGGATATTCATATCGGTCTTATCTGTTTTTGGCCGTGAAACAAAATCAGAATCAAAGTGAGGTTATTGACCAGTGAGACACAATGTAATCTGAACGCTAGAATGCTGATGCATGGGGATATGAACCATATTGCTGGTAATTGGAATGCTGACATATGCTTTGAGTTGTGACTTTGGAAATGTAAACAAGAGTTGGCTGGTGCAGACTAGTCTTGCACCTGTGACCGAAAATAACACAGAGGAATTATCTCACACTGGAATGCCAGGAAAGGCATTAATAATGACTTGAGCAGTCACCTGAGACTCTTGAACACATCTGTAGGTAACATCCTGCTTTGTTTGTAGCTACTGAATGTTAAAGAGTCTCATTTGTGAGGTTCGCAAATCCAGATTTGTTGCATTAATTAACTTAATGGTGCAACTTTAATGCAACTCAATGGTGTATGACTTAATGCTTGTGAATTGCTGTATCTTGGCTGGCCTTTTGTGAATCACAAATTAGCACAAGTCCAAAAAGTTCAGAGGTCAGCCTGGCACCCTCGCTGCTATGTCAGAAGTTTGCCATTCAAATCCCACATTTGGAGAATGATGCTTCAATGCAATTCTGGGAGTGTGCTGCATTGTTAGATGTGCTGTCCTTTGGATGAGACATTCAGCTGGGTATTAAAGATCCAACAATAATAATAATCCTTGCATTTGATATAGCACCTTATCATGTCTTCTATGCTTCTCAAAGCGCTTCACAGAGTTAATTACAGATTTAGTTACTGTACAGTTAATTGACTGTATACACTATTTGTGGGCGAAACGTGGCAGCCAATTGCATATAGCAGTGTCCCACAAACAGTCTTGGATTGAAGTGACCAATGTATTACTGCTTTTTTTCTTGTGTGTTCCTACCAGTTACCTGCTTACTGCTAAGTAAACCGAGACTTGTGGAGTAAGAAAACTTGCCCAAGCTTTCACCCTGCCAGGAATCAAATCCAGGTCTCTTGCATGCGAGACATGTGATCTAACCACCGAGCTACTAACGAGCCTTCAGCCACTATGCTTCTAACCTCTGGAACTCCATCCCGCGGACCCTCTGCCTCATCCCTTCCCTGGCCTCCTTCAAATCCCGCCTCAAGACCCTCCTCTTTGACAGTCCCATCGGTCACCTCAAATTCCCCCCTTTCCCTCCACCCTCCCTGCCCCCGACCCTAGCTCTGGTCTGAAATATTGACTGTCCAGTGTCTTGGGACATCCTCCCGACGTGAAAGGTGCTATACATGTGTAATTTTGTATTGTTGTTAACGCAAACATTTCAGTCTGCAAATACCACAAATTTTGATCTTCATTGTCATGTACAGGGTGACCAAAAAATCATGATACCATTACAAAGTCTAATAAAGAAATGATCATTTTTTTCAGATAATAGGGTAGAGTCTTTGGTCACCCTGTATATGCACTGAAACCGTTTGATATATTTTCTGACAAAACATAGAATGCAACAGCAAAATAATAATAAAGATTCATTGAAAACATCCATAACGATCCTAATATTTGCCCCATTCCTCTTAAGGTACAGCCATCATCAGTTGTCTATAATTCAAGACCTAAAATAACTTTAACAATGTTGTATGAATAGTTAGTAGCTTACGCACACTTAGCCATGACTGTTTGTGGACACAGCTCTGCACAATTAGCTACCCCTTTTCGACCACAAAATATAGTCAATTCACTTCGCATTATATTCTGTGAAGCACTATGAGACTTCTCAGCAACATGATAAGGGGCTACATCAAATACAAGTATTCTTATTGTTATTATGCACTGAATCGATAAGTACGTTAAAAAGGTACTGTATTGTGAAAGTCTTAAGGCAGTTAATATGTTCATATTCAACAAGAGCAACAACAAAATTATACTTATAGAGCGCCTTTCACGTCGGGAGGACGTCCCAAGGCGCTGATATTCAATCCTTTCTAGAGTCACTATTCTTGGAAAGAATAGCATTACATTCGGTTTCCTCATGTATCAGATATCCAGCGGATAGAAAAAAACACACGTAATTACAGTATTAAAGACAACATAAGCACTGAATGGGGTAAGTAGCATGTGGCCCTGCAATGCACATATGGACTGAATGAGTTAATCTCACCCAAGAGCAAAATGGATCGGTGACCACTTATAAACATGTATTTCATAAGATATACCGATACCCAATGCTAACACTTTGCTTTTTCTTCCCTCTTCAGGCATTATAGCCATCAACAGTAAGCGCTCACCGTACATGGCACATGGAGAGAGCGAAATTCTAGATCTGGATGATGACTTGTATCTGGGCGGACTGCCTGAGAACAAAGCAGCTCTTATTTTCCCAACAGAAGTGTGGACAGCTCTTCTCAACTATGGATATGTCGGATGTATCAGAGACTTGTTTATTGACGGCCAAAGCAAAGACATAAGGAGAATGGCTGAAATCCAGAATGCAGCAGGAGTCAAATCTTCATGCATCAAGGAGCCCCCGAAGCAGTGCCTTAGCAATCCGTGTCGAAACAATGGTATTTGCAGGGAAGGCTGGAATAGATACGTGTGTGACTGTTCAGGAACAGGGTTCCTTGGCCGATCTTGTGAGAGAGGTAAGCAGGGAGCCTAAAAACTTCCAACCGCTGAGTTTTTCGTTTTGCTTTAGTTAGATTTGAAAATTGATCAGAGCGAAGAGATATGAATGAATGTTTTGATCTCAATAGTGAAAGGCGACTAACTTTGCTTACCTGAGGACTTACTTATGGTTACCATCAGGTGACAGACAGTTCAATCGCCTGAGTGGTGGGGAGCAGTGAAGTAATGCGTTTCATCTCAACAGAGAATGCGTGGGATTCTGCAACTCACTCCAGCAGAATCTGGTGTCTCACGTTTAATTCTGTTAGTGTTGTCTTGCAGATCTCCAGGGCTCAACAACCCACCTGTACATACACACAACCACACACATACACATACATATAAATCCTTTACCCCATTTTCTCCTTTGTCTCCCTTGCTCTGCCTCCCCCTGTCTGTTCGTCCTTAAAAGCCTCTCCCTCCCAATAAGCACCAATTCTGACGAAGGGTCATGGACCCAAACCTTGACTCACTTTCCTTTCTCCATAAATGCTGCCTGACCTATTGAGTGTTCCCAGCGATTTCTGTTTTTGTTTTATATAAATGCATACATATACTCACAACCACTCATACAAGTACATACACGTAAATCCACATGTACAGATAAACACACACTCACACATGCGAATATGATAAACAAAATTCTGAATATGCAGAATAGAAGTCTAACAATTGAATGACAGTTCATTTCTTGAAAAGTAACTGCTTGTGAATGATGCCTCTGATATAGGTTTAATCATTGGGATAATACTGTGTTAATGTATTAATCACCTTCATTGATAAAATTGTTTATTTAGTCTTCAAGCTTTGATGGGAGATGGTTGACTGTGGATGAAAAGATGCCAAGGTTGAACTGAGAAATTTTGTAAATCTTTCAATATCTTGGAAGGTTTTCTTGAAGATCTGGGAGTATTTGTGCAGTACTTTCTCTCAAAGTTAGTGTGGCTGCAGTGAAGACCATGGTAGTGTAGGTTGATATGGTCTGTAGAAGGAGTGAAATTGCTAGGACCAAGCATTAGTTTACCTGAATTTCTTATTTTCTAATGCCAACATATTTACTCGTGTTTACCAATCGGCAGTTTGTCCTTGTGAGTTTCAAAGTTGTCTAGCAACAAATCCTATTAGTCAAATGTTAAAAGCAAGGTCTTGCCTGTCCATTTTAGTGATTCATATGGGTGTTCGGGATCCCATGGCACTGTTGTGAAGAGTGGTGTGTTCTCTGGGCTATAATTTTTCACCTTATCTAAATTAATTGGGCCGGTGCAGATCAGTCACTGTTTGATTATATTTCACTTACATTCACCTACTTGGAAAATAGAGTCACCATGCTTCAGAGTAAATCTCGTGAAGCGCTTTGAGATGTCCTCCTGATGTGAAAGGCGCTACATCAAATCCGAAGAATATTATTTTATTATTACATAAAATTCACCGCTCTTAAAAAAAAGTGATTTGTGCAGATTGCTTTGAGGCATTTTGAGATGAAAAGGTGATGCATCAAATGAAGTATTATTATAATATTTAATAGAATCAGTCAGTGTTTTACTGCTCTGTTGGACTATTTTTTGCAATAGGTAAAATCCACTAAAAAGGGAGATAGATGAACGTTGTGCCTCTTGTCCTGATGTCTGGCAGTCACAGACTAGGATTGATGGCAGTCATGATGAAATCTGTCGCATAACCTGCTTCCCTGTCTTAGTTAGAAGATGCTGAGTGGATGAGTGGTGATGAAAATAAAAGGAAACTGGTGGGAGCTGTAAAAAATCAGGGAGCTAATCTTTGCTATCATAGGCATTATTATTATTTACTGCAGTTACAGAAAGCTAAAGTGATTGTGTTGGATTTCCTTTTAAATTATGCTTCGCCTTCAAAATATACAGTCAATTCATTTCACAGTATATTCTGCAAAGTGCTATGAGACAACTTGAAGACATGATAAGGTGCTATATCAAATACAAGGATTATTATTTTCGCCCTTGAATTCGATCCATTCCAAGTCCATATGTGCTCATATTGACACTGAATGAGAGAATTCAGAGCTGAATATTGGAGATGCAGCATATCACGATGTACAAACACCAAATTCCTGCCATTATTAATAATCATTTTTTTCATTTGATACAACACCTTTAATGTTAGAGGAGGGAGTCAAAATGCTTTGCATGATTTACTGTAAACTGTGTGCTTTGTAGGCAAACACATAAATCAATTTGGCACACCAATGCCCCACAACATCCATGAAATGAATGGCCAATATTTAATGTAGGGATTGTCGGCAAGGAAAATGGGAGAAAATCTTTTCTCTTTTCGAATAGTGCCATGAGATTTTTAATATCCACCTGAATAGGCAGATGTTATCTTGGTTTGACATCTTAACCAAAGGACAACACCTCCAACATTGCATTGGAGTGTGAACCTGGTCCGTGAATTCATAATCCCAAAGTGAATCTTGAACTCCCGACCTTCTGACTCAGAGGTGAGAGTGCCAGGGAAACCCAATTCCTATTAATTTCTTGCTCACCACCCCACCCCAAACCAACCCCTCAAATATCTGGACTGACTGTCAGCAGTTTTGCCTGCTGTTTTGCCAAATGAATAGGTTGATAGATTAACTAATAATTTTACTTCTGAAAGGAAACTTCAGAGGGTTGTCATCAGAGACTGAGTAACACTTTCATTTTCAACCACAGGTGCTGAAGAGCTAACTTAACAGCATTGAGCTCAGTAACTTCTTGAAGTCTATCCCCTTGTGATGCCAGCAACATTAGATATGCAAAAATATTCGCAGGGGGAGGGGGGGGGTGGGGTGGAATCTGGAGGAAGGCAGGAGAGAGACAAAGGATGTTTTAAACACTAATGATCCTTCCTTGTAGCTGATCTTTAAAAGGAGTCCAGATGGTGGCAATCTTTAAATACAGTCACCCATCACAATCAGCTTCCAGTGTACTAAACACAATCTACCACAGAGCAATTGCGTGGATTCCAAAGACTCATTTGAGATAGCATATCAGGAATCAACTTCAGAGTTATTTACAAAAAACCCAATTACTAAATTTGTTTCCAGTTCTGAACCAGTTCATGGATCAACTTAAGAATAATAATTTACACTGCACTTGGATCTTTAACCAGACTTCCAGCAATGTCTATTTTTTCAAACCTACACATTGTCATAGAGAAAGATATGATTTGACATGTAAACACAATGAACCCGGTCCTCATTATAATTCTAACCATTATATCCTGGGTTCACTTGTAGTGTGACCGTACCCTGAAAGTCACTTACCCCCAAATTCCAAAGCGCTTGCAGAAAGCTGTCTGATTTGCTTCAAATTGCCGGCTGGTTTCTTCCGTGCTAAAAATGTCTGACTCCGAAAAAGAGAAGGGAGATTCTTCCGCTGTCCCAGCCAACAAACCCCACCTCACTCCCCATTAAAATCAACCATTCATTTTATGATTGTCCATGTTGAACATTGCTGTGTGCAAATTGGCTACTGTGTACATGTGTAGAACTACAAAATGCACACAGTCATTCGCTTTGCAGTAAATCCTGTGAATCGCTTTGAGTCGTCCTCCTGATGTGAAAGGAGGAATATCGAACAAAAGGATTATTGCTAGGATTAATATCAGTGCCTGCCCTGCTCTGACCTGATGGCCTTGGAAGCCAGGCAGGTTGTAACATGGGCTGCCAGTGTGCAGATTGATTGTGGAAGTACTGAGTGGTGATCCAGCCAGTTTGTAATTCTAGTTGGGATTTTATGGATCCAACTGACAAATTATAAAACAAGGCTCCACTGTGTGTACAAATACTTTAAACTAAAATACTGCACAGGCATGTCTTTCATGTCCCGTGTGCTTGTTGAATACCATAACACAACTGGTCACAAATGGAGTTTTATTTTTTCATGGTACAGTAATTTCAAATTTGCTGACGTGTTGTGTGCATATAACTAAGAATGTGAATCGTGCACGGATATTTCAATTGAGATTAACGGCACATGCTTGCACGAGATCTCTAACTATACAACTTTACGCATAAAGCTGCCTAGCTCCTCGGAGATATTCCCTACAGGACAAGATGTGAACAATTTACTGCTTTTTCAGCACTATAATGGTACTCCACATTTGACCCAGGGTTAAACAGCCACATTTCAACCCGTCTTCTTAGTTGCACAATTTTGCAAAATGTCCTCCCTATTGGCCTTTAAGAAAAACCTTAACAAGCTCAATTGGCTATTTTTGTAAATGTTTTCCACGGCAGTTTTTGAGATGTGGGAATATGAGAAGTTGCAATGAATAATTCATAAGCAGGAAAGTCCCACTGTTGTACTCCTGCTAAAGCATGAAATTTTTGCTCAGTTTTTGCTATTTTTATTTGGCCATCGAGGGGATCTGATACATGCAGAAATCCATCACCATGCTTAAGAATATCCAAAACAAAGTATGCAAAGGGTATGGATATACCCAAAGGGTATAAGATGGGCCCAGTGAGACTGACAGTATACTTTTGCTCTAAAAGCTGGTGCAGACTCGATGAACTGAATGGCCTCATTATGTGCTGTAAATTTCTATGCCCCTAATGGAGGCTTAAAGGCCCATTCCACACACGTATGTAGTTTTTTGTGCTCCCATTAACAAACAGGGAGGATCAGATTGAACACTCACACTCTTCAGTATCAAAGTCCCTTTAAACCATTGAGATCAGATGCTATCCTCTTGTCTGGTAGTTTGGCTCTACTGTTAAAATAGAAACACAAAGAGACAACAGTTGGAGAATTGTCTGGTGAATTTGCGGAGGCATTTTCCTAAAAAATTGATAAATCCACCAGATCCACTCAAATGTGGGTATATGCTCAAAATACATGAATAAGAATCCGATACTTTCCAGAGTTAGGTAAGCGGGGAGACGCGCATTATATTCAAAATATGGGAATTTCCATGTGTAGGTTGGATACATATGTGGAACTCTCAGGCTGGCTTTTATACTTCAAAGAATGAGATTCAGCATGTATCAGACATTTGGTTGACCATCAAGAATGTTTCTGCATGATCCTGTTTTGCGAACTACATTTATCGTTCATGTCGGCATGATGTCTCAAAGCGCTTCACAGTATTTACTATAAAGTGTGTGTTTCGTCGGTGAAAGTAATGGATGAACAATGCTCTTTAGCCTGTTTAACCGATCTACTCTCCCCCTACACACCCACCCGGACCCTCCGTTCAACAGGACTTGGCCTGCTCCAAGCCCACCGCCCGAACCGCCCCACCATCGGAGGCCGGGCCTTCGGTTTCTCCGCTCCCACCTTATGGAATGCCATCCCTCAATCCCTCCGTTTCGCGTCTTCCCTTTCCTCTTTCAAGGCCGATTTGAAGACTTTCCTCTTCGATCGTGCCTTTTGTTCCACCCCGAACTCTTTTACCTCCCCTTCGTGTTTCACCCCTTCCCAAACACTCCCCTCCCAGCTCGGGTCACACGCCTCTTGTTCAGCGCCTTGGGACGTCCTCCCGACGTGAAAGGCGCTCTATAAATGTAAATTGTTGTTGTTGATGTTGTTGATTTTATTTTTCTAAAATACTCACCCTACCATCTTCCCATTGCAAGATCAAGTTGTTTTTATTTCTCTTCAATGAGTCCAACAATCTTGCCTATTTCTGCCTTTCTGGTGACCTGCTCCAGCTGTGATTGATTGTCCGCTGTGTAAGGAAATAATAATAATCCTTGCATTTGATATAGTGCCTTTTCACACCTTCTAGTCTCAAAGCATTTCACAGAATATACTGTAAAGTAAATTGACTCTGTATCAAATGCAAGGATTATTATTTTTTTTCTGCCCTTTATTTGGCTGCTTTTGTGGCACAAACTGTTTTCTGGCTGAGAGGACTGCAGGCAAATTGCTCCGACCTTTGCCAGTACTGTTCTTGCCAGCAGCTGTGTGAGACCAGTACCCTTTGTCTCACTTGCTGTGCAATATTGCCTTCTTTTGCATGAGGATTTGTCTGCCTTCTACTTCTGCCTCTTGCCAGAGGCAAGAGGCAGAATGATATTCTCCACAGAGGATACTTGAGCTCTTGTCTCTGTAGTAGATCACATTGGGAATTGTTCCAGGCTCATTTGATCTGAGTTCACAAATTAATTGTTCCTCACTCAAATTCCTGGGCAAGATGTCGAATGAGATTGAGAATCAGAATACTCCCAGTTAACAATTTGGTCGGTACATATATATCACTAAACTCTGCTGGTAAATAGTATGGGAGAAGCGATCTCTCTCAAGCAGAGCACTGCCCTGTACAACAGGTCTCACTGTTACTTGTAAGAGTCTGTCTTGGGGTCAATTCTATCACTGGTAATGCTTGTCAGTGTTCTTCAGTTGGAGTCAGTCACTACAGGCAAACAGTATCTCTGCTGTCTAGTACATTCAGTGCCCTTTCCATTCTCTACAGAATAGAATTTGTTCAACAAGTAGTTATTTCTAACTCCTCCACAGGGTTGAATAACACTCTCTACAGGAGTTAAGTTACTCCTTCTACAGAGGTATCCAGTGCCCTCTACACCAATCTACTCATGCTGGGGTCCTGTACAAATTATTCCCTCTCCACCTGCCCCACCCCCTACCCCCCACCCCGGCCAGACACACCACTTCCCTGATGATATTGACCACTCAATACATAGCTGCTTGCGAGATGTGGATTTCCGTGTGCAAATTGCCTGCTCAATTGGCTGCTGTGTTTGCTTACAAAATAGAGTCTTTATACTTTACAGTAATTCCTGTGAAGTGCTTTGAGACCCCCACCCATTGTGAAAGGCACTATATCAAATGCAAAATTACTATTATGACAACCACATTACATTGTCCTACTACTAATGTAGCCTATGATCAGAAGCCTTGTTTCAACAGAAATAAACCCAAAATATGCATAACTTGAGCCATATCATCTGCCAATTTTTACTTTTTCAAACGTGGTTCTCCAGTTTAAAAATACAATTTTGTATGGTATTGTACACACTGGAAGTAGAGATCCTATCAATAGCTAACGATTGTTCCTGAGAAAAGGCTTAAAAATTGTAAATTATTATTATAATAATCCTTGCATTTGATATAGCGCTTTTCATGTCTTCTTGACATCTCAAAGCGCTTCACAGAATATACTGTAAAGTGAATTGACTGTATATTTGTGGGCGAAACGTGGCAGCCAATTGCGCACAGCAGTCGTGGATTGAAATGACCATCACAATCATAACTGCAGACACCTCTTGCCTCTCTGGTGTTTTGTTTGTTCTATCACCGCTAAACACCTCTTCTCCCCACTTTCGTTTGAACCCACCCCTTTCTGTTTCTCCCCCTGAAGTTGTCAACATATATTCAACCCATCAGTTAACACACTCTTGTTTTCCTTTTCCTTTGTCTTCTTTGTCTCCTTTGTCTTCCATGTCCTGCCTCTCCCCCTTTAACGTCCTTAAGAAACCTCTCCCTCTAAACAAGCCCCAGTTCTGACGAAGGGTTGTAGACCCGAAACGTTGATTCTTTTTCCTTTCTTCATGGATGCTGCCTGACCTGCTGAGTTTCCCCAGCAACTTTTGTTTTTGTTTCAGATTCCCAGCATCTATAGTATTTTGTGTTTGTTTCTTTTTGGAGGGATTATTATTAGGTGTATGGGATAAGGAAACTTGCCCAAGGTTTTGTCCTGACCTGCCTGGATTCAAACACATGTCTCACGCTTGTAAGGCGAGTGCTCTAAACACTGAGCTACAGGATTCCACAATTATCTTGTGAGTGGTGTTAGGTGATGGACACAGAGTGAACCACAATTGGCCTGATCACTGACGATGTCTACTGACATTAAAATGCACAGACTGGAAGCAGAATTAATAAACCCACATAAAATGAAAATGTACAGCAGCCATGTATCACAAATTGAGGGCAATTTGATCTTTGAGTTTGAAGTACAGTTGTAAATGATTCAAGGTTTAACTCTTCATCTGAACCATTGTAATTAGATTACATTGATACCATCCAACAAATCATTGTTTTCTCTTTTTTTTTTGCTCCCTGTCTCTCACCCTCTGTCTCTCGCTCCCCTATATTTGTTGGAGATATATATGAGAATTTCACATTCTACTTGCAAGCAAAGCTTCTGTTTCAGTAATAATGTTAATTCTCACATCTGATTTTGTGCCTTTCACGTCGGGAGAATGTTTTAAAGCACTTTACAGGATTTATCATAAAACATAGTGACTATGCAGGTGCAGTCAATATGGACACCTCCCCCCCCCCCCCCCCCCCACCCATCACCCTCCACGTAAGAAAGTAGTTGGCAATAGACCTGTGCTGGCGTTCCACTCTATAGCTGTATTCTGGCTTTTAGCCAGTTGTTTTGATGTGTCCAGATTGTTCGATCACAGGCAGGGCACATTTGGCACCGGACAAAAGCAAGCTGTCGGGAAACATTGCACCAGTGTTTGGTGGAACGTGCTAACTCCACCATCCTGTGGCAAAGTTTAGCTACTGCAGAAGGCACAGACCGTACTGAAAGCAAGACCTTCAGCGGCCCGGTATAAGACTCAAATCCACTCCCACTCTATTCGAGAATCCCAAAGTAGCCTTACCCTAATAATCAGCTTTAGAAATGTGTTATGAAGCATGTCAAAGAATTGTTCTGGAACTATTTTATCCCTAACTGAATAAGCAGGACCATTTTAAGGAAGTGTGTGTGAAATACAAAATGGAGGCTGTCAGATGGTGTTTTGCATTCCTTATTGTTCTGGTACTTTGACATGCAACAGCGCGCACTTCATACTGTGCTGAGTTTCATGTTCCTTCCCTACCCGTTTTGTTACACAGCCTCTGCCATTCTTTAATCCTGACAAGCACAAAATTCCTTCAAAAACGAGAAAGCCATTTCTTGATGTGCACATTTAAACCTTGCATTGACTGCCTGCCTGCAAACTGGTCTCCAGGCAACAGAGACAAGCCCACACTCGGGTCAATGTAGCTAGGAGTACTAGGAGTGTTGTGAACTTGTTGTCCAGATTTTATAGATTGATACCTGAAGGTGGCATGAAATTCCTTCACATTTATACAATAATTGTTAACCACACATGTAACACTATAGATTTCCCCACTTTCTTGTTTATAGGAATATTATTAAGGCGTTGTCTTCCTATGAAATTCTTCCAATGAAATTCCAATTTCTTAGGCATTTCATTGACAGTGCCTCAGTTATATGTGGCAAGATTTTTCTTGTGAACAGAAAAAAAAACAGATGGGGAGAAAGATGTCACAGCAATATAATCCCCTTCTTCCACTTCTATTGTTAAATATGTTATGTAGGTGTCTACAGGAGGTTTTGTTGCAGGTGTGCATAACTCTTGTATTTTTATGCAAAACTGATATAAATTTACAAATGCAGACAAAATTTATGTATACATAACTACACAAACCCACGCACACATTCATGCATTCATACTTACATGTATATACATATTGATATGCACACATTTATACATCGACACATATATACACAACATAAACACATACACACACACACACAGATACATACATACCTAGGCATATAAATACAAGCCTTTGAATGTTTAATTTTAAATAGAACAAGCAAATACATACAGCACCAAACATCAGTGGAGATAAAGAAGCATTTTCCGGTTTGCAGTAACTTACCCCATACCTTCGGGACATGGGTTTGAGGGAAGTAGAGGCTGGTGAGACATTTCAAGCTTTGGTGCAAAATTAGTTCAGCCATTTTCAACCTAACTTGAACACCAAACTGCCAATTTCATTGGGAGAGTAACAGAATGACTAAATTTTTAGAAGCACATATTGGTACATTGTAAGGGCTGCTTTTAATGTTGGGGATAAGGCTCATTGTTAAGCGGCAAAGTAGCTCTGCACCTAACAATGCTATACCTGATCTGCTTGATACTGTGTTTCTGCAAGGTGCACAGGACAGGATATTTTGCTATTTCCCAACACTAACATCCCTCATCTGAATGGCCAGGTCTGAATTAAACAGTGCAACAGCTAACCTAACAACAGAATATCCTACAATTGAATAATATTTGACAGAGAAAGACAGGCTAGCTAGCATTTCAGATGTTCTTTCCCTTAACCAGAACACAAAGGATCTGATATCATTAACAAAACATTTTTTTTTAATTGCCTTTAGACATCCTGCAAGAGTGAAAGGCACTGATTTATGTAAATTGTATTCTAAAGCACAGTACTGTAAATGGAATATAAAGCTTCTGAATGCTGTCCTTAATTTTAAAATATTATTATTGGTTACTTTATTTTGGAACTCAGCTGACTCAGTTAACATCATCTCTACCCAGCCTCCCAATCTCAACCCCCCCACACACTTAACACACATACAGACACTCCCAAAACTGATCTAGGGTGTATGGTTGAGAAGTTCTAACTGGATCTAGATTTGCTGTTAATTTCTTCGCATTTTTGGACTATTACAAGTTTGACAAATTCTTAAATATTGCCTTCAATTTTAAGCTGGTTTTCTGTATGTTATTTTAAGAAATGTGGTAAACCAGCTTCAAAGTCGAGACTGAATTCAACAATTTACCAAATGTTGAACATTCTGAAAAAGAGTAAATGTGAATCTAGGTTGAATTTCTTTCCCTATGTTTTACCAGTTCGGCCTCTCCAATTCCTCCCTCCACAGGCTGTAGTTAATCCCAAACTCTGCAGCCCATGTCCTCTACCGTTCCAAACCTTGTGACCCCATCTCACCCATTCCCCCTCCATCCATGTCCCACGACCCATCCGCCCAACCCGCCCTTGGCGGGCAAGCTTTCAGTCACTCTGCCCCCAACCTCTGGAACTCCATCCTGAAGTCCCTCCGCCTCGCACCCTCCTGAGCCACCTTCAAGTCTCGTTTCAAGACTCTCCCCTTCGATGGTCCCATCGGCGACTCCTTCCCCGTCGCCATGCTTCAGACTATCCAAATCAAACTGAGAATGCCACGCATCCCACCTGCATATTGAAATCCCAGAGATAGATTTTTAGAATGGAATGTGCACTCCCTGGATTGCTGCATCCTCCTTACCCAATTCCTGTGTTAGGCTCAGGTTTCCAAGAGCTAAGGCTTGGGGGCCCCAGAGTGTGTGTTGGGGTAACTGATGCAGACCATTCAACCAGCAAAACTCCCTGCGAGTTTCCCAGTGGGCAATGCATCTCAGTATGAAATGGGTGATAGCGTTGCCACCGTCTTTATGTAGTGGTAAACCTAAAAGGAAGTTTAGGAGGAACTTCTTCATGCAGTGGTGAGAATGTGAAACTTACCGTTGTAATAATAATTATAATAATCCTGCATTTGATATTGTGCTTTTCACATCTTCTAGACGTCTCAAAGCGCTTCACAGAATGTACTGTAAAGTGAATTGACTGTATATTTGTGGGTGAAACGCGGCAACCAATTGTGCACAGCTGTGTCCCACAAACAGTTGTAGATTGAAATTACCAATTTTATTATAGTTTTTTTTGGAGGGATTATTATTAGGCATGTGGAGTAACGAAACTTGCCCAAGGTTTCACCCTGATTTGCCTGGATTCGAACACAGGTCTCATGCTTGTAAGGAATGTGCTCTAGCCACTGAGCCATGGGACTTCAGACAGGGATGGGTTTTATTGCCTGTTGTATATATGGGTGGTTACACACAATCTCAGTCCAACAGAGCTGTATTATGTCACAATGTTTTAGAATAAATAAATGAAGAAGGCACTCTGGTCCATCTGATCTTATCCCTTTAGATCACCCAACCTATTGTCCTCCCATCACTTCATCAAACTGATTTTTAAATTAGGCTAGTGTCCTTCCCTCCACCACCTTTCCTGGAAACCTGTTCTGGTATCTGTCCTGAAACTTCCTTTTAGAACTCTAAACCTTTGTCTTCTTATTCTACTGTCATCATGCATTAATCTGGGTTTGCTTTTTCAATCCCATTTAAAATTTTGTACACCTCTCAGAGGTCCCTATGAGTCATTTTCTCCCAAGATTGAAGAGTCCTAACTTTGAATCATTGCTCTTAGCTCATTGCTGTAACAGTATACATTGTTGTAAGCTTTGCTTGAAGTAGAAAGTGTTAGTAAGCACATCTTCCCGACGTGCAAGGTGTTCTATAAATGTAATTTTGTTGTTGTTAGTATATTTAAGAAACAAATTGAAGTGTACGTGGGGGGCAGGGGAAGAGAGAGATATAGAAGAATGGATCTGGAGAAATAGAGGCTCTTGTGGAGTGTAACACCAGTATGGACTAGATGGTCTGTTTCCAAGGTGCAAATTCAGATATAATGTGTGAAAACCGCATTGCAGATCTTTCAAAGAAATGAAGGATACAATCCTGATTGATCTGAATACATGAATTGCACAGAAATAACTGAAGGAACTAATCCTGATTTATTCCAACCTGGGATTTTTTTTCAACTTGTAACTTATTGCAGTGAAAACTGTTTGTGAGTAAGCCCTCCCCAAAATAGTTGAAATTCACACTATCCCATGGGAGTAATATGAAGTATGGGTCAGTGCTGTAGCAGGGATTGCTGTAAACAAGGAGTGTGTATTCCCTCATTTGTCCCACAGATGTTTTCAGTAGACTCTGCAATTGCTGAATATGGATAGTTACATAAAGGGCTCCCCTATGGAAGCCGGAAGATCAACACTGAAACTAACAGAAGACAGAGCAGATGGGTCCCTCTGACATGATGATGATGGCAATCCTCACAGAACAGGTCCACCAGCAGTCTTTGATCAGCTCAGCCGCACAGCCTGTCCCTTTACTGATTAACAACAACTGTCTTTTTTTTAACACATTCCCCAATTGAGTCCTGCTGGAAGTGCAGCGAAGTCTCTGCTAAGCTTTTCAGCCTTCACATCAATACTTGTCAGCGATGAGGAAAGAAAAGGAGTCTTTTTTTAATCAAACAAGTGGAAGAACGACCATTGTATGTAATAACTGGTTTCAGCTAACAGATACACCTCACTGAGGATCCCTGCGTGACATAAGTAGAGCAAGTATGAATCACTCCCAGTTGGGCTGTACAGAGAAACCCTTCACATATGGGTCATTATTTAACGGCTAGCAATCTGTCGAAACAGTGCTCTTAGACACATTAGGGTAAGCATTTCTTTTGACAGTTGCTCATCCAAATCAACACTAATCCTTAACAATTCTACAATGGTATTTACAATTTATTATTCAAGTAGCAATGAACTTGAATGCAGTAGCCTTTGCATTCATGAAGTTAAACCAGATTGAAGTTTGATTAAGGCTATAGCCTAATGACACAAATGAGGCACTATCTTTTGTGTCGAAGTGGGGTGAGATGTAAAAGATGTTAAGTATCTCACAAGGTTTGTTTGGGTGAAGAAAGTTAAGTTTCTCACAAGGTTTGTATGGGATCTCATACCATTCCCACTGTCTCACCATCAGAGTATCTTAAAAAAAATTCCAATATCCTGGCCTTAACCACAATTTCTGGCAACTAGCTCCAGTTGATAATTGAACCTCTGGTAAATAAATATTTCCTGTTGTCTGTCCTGAAATTGCCCTTCACAACTCAAAATTTCTCATCTTGGTGAATAATTAGGTATTATTCTGAATTTATTGTAGATTGTCATCCTATTCTAATAACAGTACTACTAATAATGTGTGCAACAACAACAACAACAACAATTTACATTTATATAGCGCCTTTCACGTCGGGAGGACGTCCCAAGGCGCTAAAAAGTGTGCAATAAATGCAGAGCGTTTCTCATCTTGAAAATATTGCAGGATTTACTGTAAAGTATGGTGACTGTATACTTTGTGAATGTTTAAGCAAGCATGGTACATGAAATATCACGGATTTAAATCACACATCAAACAATAACTAAAAAGCCAAGTAGAGCTAATAGCCTATGAAAAATGATAGCCCTTCTTAGTGCTGTGGGTGCTGCGAGCCAGCCAATGACTAATAAGCCACTCTCTGTTGACATTTACCAAGGCTGTATTTTGAATTGCTCCAGAATCCAAGCTCGCTGTAATTTTAACCTTTGCAAGCAGGAGTTATATTTATATGGTTGTGCGTGTGTGTGTTTTTGCTTATATGACAGAGGCAACAGTGTTGAGCTATGATGGAAGCAAGTTCATGAAAATCCAGCTACCGGTTGTGATGCACACAGAAGCCGAAGATGTATCATTGCGCTTTATGTCCCAGCGAGCGTACGGCATCTTGATGGCAACAACCTCACGAGACTCCGCAGACACCCTGAGGCTGGAGCTCGACGCAGGGCGTGTGAAGCTCACCGTTAACCTAGGTAACAACCACTTCACTCTATCCTTCATCACATTCCAGTTTTCGTTTAATAGTAAAGGCTGTTGCATTGCAAACTATGATCGTAGGATTTTTGTGAACAAAATTATTTAACGAAATAAACCTATTGCAACATTGTCCTAAGCCCATCTTTTGAGATTGTATGTTTTGCCATAGTTTGGCTTTCCGCCCCATCAAAAATATTACTTTTATTCCATCGTAAATAATGCGCCTTGTTCAAGGAGTTTCTTGAACTAAGTTATGAATTTCATTCTTACATCCATTTAATTTTCTTCTTCACATTTTTAAGACTCCTCATTTCTGTATTGTTTTGGACTCTGAAATGAGAAGCCTATATGATTGTTTTAAGGTGGGAATAGTAGCAAAAGAATATAGTGTAAATGCATTGTGCAGTAGCAAGAGATAGAATTGTACAATGAACTATGTAAGTGATATTGCGCTACAGGTCTGTAAATTTATTTATAAGTAATAACACTGCGATTATTTCTTAAATGACAAAAATAGATCTGCATTAAGATTTTGTAAATTACATGTTAAAAATCCAATTATATCAGTTTAGTTGAAAAATGTGAGTGTAAAAATTTCTAATAATGTCATAATGTTATTGAGATAAATGTGCATAGAGCAGATGTTTAGAATCTACGATTGATGGCAGGCTGTAGCTATTCATCTACAGTTTAATAATTGGGTGAGTTTCCTCTTCATCGTCAGAGTTCTTAACAAGAGCAGCTTCCACTGCTACACATTGGTTCCTTTTATCTTTCACAAGTTCATTTTTTGTGGTATTGTGGTGATATTTACGCACTTGTTTTGTATCAAAAGATGGTACACAACCCTTCAAAGGCCAAGGTCTGCGGCCCTAAGCAAACAGCCATGCGAACAAGAACATACAGCTTCTTTTACAGTGAAAATGCTTGCTTTGAACTCAGTTTTCAGAGCCTTATGTATGTACAATAATGTAACACTAAGGTCAGACAACTGGGTAAAAAAAATGTATAGCCCGAGTCAGTCTGCAGTACTTGTTGAGAAAGAAACCTTAGTGAGTGAGGTTCAGAATATATTGCTGTGGTTTGATACACAGACTCAATGTTGTTTTCACAGCAGGCTATGATTGAACATTGGCGCACACTTAGTGCATCCGAACACATTAATTAAAAATACGTGGAATATGTGCACTTCCCCAATCAGCTGGGATCTAGATCTCAGCTGTAATAATGGGGCTTGCGTTCTTTACAATGCCTCATTGCATGGAAACATGTTAAATTACTTTGCACAAGATACTTACTATGGAAATACCAAAGCAATGAAAGCAAATGTTGTTCCACAGACCAAATTGGCAGCTGATATGTGCTGATGACAACCTGTTGAGATGAGCAGCCAATTAAGTTGAATATGAGTGAGGACGAAAATAACAACAATAACTTCCATTTATATAGTGCTCTTTAGGCCAGATGGCGCTTAAAAGTGGCGGAGTCAAATCCTGAGCCAGGGGGAGGGGGAAGGTGACTATAGGCAAGGCCGAGAAGGTATATAATTTTAGAAACTAAAGCCCAGTGGAGGTCATTTTGCCCATTGCGATTACACTACTGTTAACTCCTATATAATCCTATTTTCTTGCAACCCAATATGTTGTTTCTCTACAATTGCCTCTTAATATAAATATAAACCAGGATAATCTTTGTTATCTAATCTGCATCAGGAATTGCCCATAAATGAAAGATAAATGAATAGAAGGGTAATAAAGATATTTATCAAATTGCAAATGGAGAGGTTAGGAGAAAGTAGGATATGGAATGCCTTGCCGAGATGAGCAGTGGTTGAGGCCAAATCACTATTAGCTTTCAAAAGGAACCAGATAAATAATAGTAACCCTTCCCTAAAAATAAGTAATTTAAATAAGAGTACAAAAGTCAGGAAGTTCTGACTAAACTCTAGAAAACTTTGGTTAGGCCTCAGCTAGAGTACTGTGTACAATTCTAGTCACCACACTTTAGGAAGGATGTTAAGGCATTGGAAAGGGTGCAGAGGAGATTTACTTGGGATGGTACCAGGAATGAGGGACTTCAGCTATGAGGAAAGGCTAGAGAGGCTAGGTTTATTCTCATTGGAAGAAAGAAGGTTGTGAGGAGACCTAATAGAGGTTTTTAACATTATGAGGGGATTCGACAGAGTAGATAGGGAAAAATGAGTCACAAATTTTAAAAATAGTTTCAAAAAGTAGCAGAGGGGAGATGAGGAGAAATAAAAGAGGTTATGGGGAGAGAGTTGGGGAGTGGGATTAAATTGTTCTTTTTAAAGAGCCAGCACAGACTCGATGGGCCAAATGGCCTCCTTTTGTGCTGTAAGATTCTATGATTCTAAATGGTATTTAAAAGTGTGGGTAAAAGATACTGAAGGAATTATTCTTTAAAGAGCCATCGCAGACATAATGGCCTGCATGGTCATCTATCCTGGAAATTCTATGTTTCTACGGTTCTAACCCAGCTTCCTGCTGCACATCCCTCCCGTCATTATATTCACAGCATAATTATAAACTATGTTTTATTCAATTGACTACTGGTTAGAACTCGAGAGTGAGTGCATGGGAAGAATTTAACAAAAATATTAATTAATAAGCCTCTTGAGGTTTGGCCCTCCCAACACGTTGTGTTATCACCTGAACTTCTTGATTGCAGTACAGCCTTCAAGCATATTACAAATCAGCCTTTATTTGCAAAATTCCATTCACTTTCTTAAATCCAAATGCTATTAGCATGTACTTGTGTTTGCATCACTGAGCATTGCTGCCATAGGTTATTAGTGTAAGAGAGATTTCACCTCTGCATTATTCCTTACTCTGCCACAGTGACATCCCACAAGGTAATACAACACTTCTAGGCAAAGCAAGATATGGCCGACATTGTAAAATAGAATTTCTCTGAGTTTCTCCACCCGTCTTTTTATAACTCTAATAAAACTTACATTTGATATATGGCTTTTGATGTCGAGAGGATTTCTTAAAGAATTTCACAGAATTATATTAAAATAGCTTAGTGATTTTTTATTTCAGAAGTGAACACTCAACATAGGGGTAAATCTATTCTTTCCACGTCCAATAATAAAAGTATTATCTCCTCAATGTCAATTCATCAACAGGTCTGCTATCTGAAAGGCATTGACGCCAATCAGAATCATAGATTCACAGTATTTTACAACACCAAAGGAGGCCATTCAGCCCATCAAGTCTGTGCTGGCTCTTTGAAAAGAGCTATTCAAAGTCAATTGCACTACCCAGTTCTTTCCCCATAACCGCGCAAACCCATCCTCCCCAAATAACCATCCACCTCTCTTTTAAAAGTTGTTATCGAATCGACCTCCACCACCTTTTCTGGCAATGCATTCTAGATTTGAACAACGCGCTGAATGAAAACATTTCTCCTCACCTCTCCTCTGCTTATTTTAGAAACTATTTTAAATCGGTGACCTCAGGTGACCAATGGAAATAGTTTTTCCCTGTTCACCCTATCGAATCCCCTCATGATCCTGAAAACCTCAATTTGGTCTCCTCGTAACCTTCTCTGCTCCAATCAGAATAAACCTAGCCTCTCTAGCCTTCCCTCATAACTGAAGTCCCTCATTCCTGGTACCATCCTGGTAAATCTCCTCTGCACCCTTTCCAATGCCTTAACCATCCTTCCTAAAATGTGGTGACCATAATTGAACACAGTACTCTAGCTGAGGCCTAACCAAAGTTTTATAGAGGTTAGTCAGAACTTCCTGATTTTTATGCTTTATGCCAATATTTACAAAGCCTAGTATCCCGTATGCTTTCTTAAGTCTTATCTACCTATCCTGCCACCTTCAAAGATTCACTTGCACAAACCCCCAGGTCTCTCTGTTCCTTCACACCCCTTAAAATTGTACTATCTAGCCTATATTACCTCTCCTCATTCCTCCTTCCAAAATGCATCATTTCACATTTCTCCACATTAAACTTCATCTGCCATGTGTCTGCCCATTTTACCATTCTGTCTATACCTTCTTGCAGGTGGCTACTATCCTCCTCACCATTTACTATTTTTACTAACTTTGTATCATTTGCAAACTTGAAAAGGTACTCCCTATACCAGATAATTAATATAAATTAAAAAGAGCAGTGGTCCCAATACCGATCTCTGGAGGACGCCACTCTACACTTCCTTCCAATTAGGAAAAAAGCTGTTCACCGCAACTCTCTACTTTCTGTCTCCCAACCAGTTCTGGATCCATTTTGCCACTGTCCCTTTAATGCCGTGGGCTTCTATTTTCCTTACAAATCTCTTATGTGGCTCTTTGTCAAATGCCTTTTGAAAGTCCATATAAACTACATCCATTGTACTACCTTCATCCACCCTTTCCATTACCTCATCAGAAAACTCTATCAGGTTTGTTAGATAAGATTTACCTTTAACAAATCCATGCTGGTTGTCCTTTATTAACCATATTTTTCCAAGTGAAGATTTATTTTGTCCCAGCTTATAGTCTCCAGATGTTTCCCCACTACTGAAGTTAGGCTGATGGCCTGTAGTTCCTAGGTTTGGATGCTCTACTTTTTCCTTTTGTGGGAATGTATTTGTTCTGTCCCCGATCTATCTCCTCTTTGAAGACTTCCCATTGCTCATTTAGCTGTTTTACCTGCCAGTCTTTCTTTCCAGTCCACCTTGGCTATGTCCCTTTTTAACTCACTGAAATTAGCCCTCTTCCAGTTGAGTACCTTCACTGGGTCTTGACCTGACTTTTCAGTGCTTTGGGATGTCCTCCCGACGTGAAAGGCGCTATATAAGTGTAATTTTGTTGTTGTTGTTTGATTGTTCCTTGTCCCTTTCCATAATTACTCAGAATCTAATAATGTTGTGATCACTATTGCCCAGATGCTCTCCTTCTGAAACCTTCTCCACTTGCCCCACCTCACTCCCCAGAACTAGATCCAGCACTGCTTCCTTCGTTGTTGGGCTGGAAACATACTAATCAAGAAAGTTATCCTGTACACATTTCAGGAATACTTTCCCCTCCTTGTTGTTTACGTTGTTATTTTGCCAGTCTATGTTGGGATAATTGAAGTCCCCCATTATCACTAATCTATTGGTTTTGCATCTTTTTGAAATCTGCTTGCAGATGTTCTCATCTATCTCCTTCCCACTATTTGGTGATCCTTTTCTTTCTTCCCTATCCCTCCTGAATATATTTTAGCCAGGAATATTTAGCTCCCATTTCTGCCCATGTTTGAGCCAAGTCTCCATTATTGCTACTACATCATATCCCCATAAGGCAACTTGAGCCTGCAACTCACCAATCTTGTTTGTCACGCTCCATGTATTTGGGCACATGTACTCCAAGACCGACTTGGCCTGCATTTCCCCCCCGTTTTATCCCTCCTTTTTCTGGACACTTCTTTTTGCATTCCCTTCCCCCCTCAAAATTAATTTAAACCCTTCCCTACCTCACTAGATAACCTCCCCTCAAGGACATTAGTCCCAGCCCTGTTTAGATGTAACCTATCCATCTTGTACAGTTTCCACCTGCCCCAGTACTGGTCCCAATGATCCAGGAATCTGAAGCCCTCCTTTCTGCATTGTTTCTCCAGCCATGCATTCAAGTGCTTGATTCTTCCATTTTGAAACTTGCATGAGGCACTGGGAGTAATCCAGAGGCCACACACCTTTGAGGTTCTACTCTTTATTTTTTTTCCCCAGCTTCTCATGCTCTCCCTGTAGCATCTTTTTTTTCCAACATCATCAATCCCAATATGGACCACCACTTCTGGATGTTCCCCTTCCCCCTGTAGAATTGTATTCACCCTTTCTGTAATGTCTCAAGACCCTCCTCTTCAAATGTTCATGCCTTCTGCTGCCCTCTCAACTGTTTACTCCCTCTCCTAACTCTCTCCTGACCCTCCCCCCCACTGTGCCCCTCTCCCTTGCTTGGGTCCCAATCTGACTGTTCAGCACCTTGGGACGTCCTACCGACATGCTCTATAAATGTAATTTGGTTGTTGTTGTTGTCTTCAACCTGGCACTGGGGAGGTAACATACCATCGGCACCAGGGAGGCAACATACCATCTGAGACTTAAGTCTTTGGTTACAGAAATGCCTATCTATACCTTTGAGTGTTGCATCTCCAATGACAATTGCATTTACACTCTTCCCTGTGTTCCCCTGTTCATCCAATTGTTTTTTATTACATTCCCTCGAGGTATCAACACCCTCATCAGTATTCAGTACAGAGTAATGGTTTGTGTGTGCCACACATTCGGGGGATTTCTGCACTTTTCTTACCATACAGGGGTATCGTCCAGTCACTCTCCCTCTGAACCCTCAGTGGCTGTGGGGTGACCAAATCTTGAAATATTTGGTCCATGAAATATATAATGTAGTGTCTCCAGTCTCTCTTCAAGCTCAGAAATTTTGAGCTCAAGCTCGAACAGCCAGAGTCACTTTCTGCATACGTGATTGTCCAGTTTACACAAAGCATCCTGGAGTTCCCACATGACACATACTGTGCATGCCACGGTTCTCAGCTGCCCAGCCTTGTTGACAGACATGTTTTTATATTATTGTCAATATTATATGACATATATGTTACAACTTCGCACTTACTTCCCTCACTGCACCTTTCCCAATGGCATGGGGTCAGGATTCCACAAGGTCAAGCACTCCAGGACAATGTGAAGGGCACTTTATAAGCTTTATTAAGTGGTTGCAGATCCCTATCAGTGAAACCCACTTCTTTAGCAGTCTGTTATTTTAGATGATGTTGCATTGTTGACCATTCGATGCAACACCTCTATATTCGTTCCCCCTTCCACTTTTGCAATAGGCCCCATTTTCTATTGGCCTGCTATTGCTTGGTCATTCTCTAAAGGTATCTGTGCCCTTTGTTATTTGCTTGCCAATGGGTTTATTACTATCAAAGGCACTGTCACCAAATGTTGCAGTTAGACTTAGCCCAGCAACAGCTCATTCAAACCATTTCATGGTGTCAGAGGACACTCATTGTCAAAGAGAAATTTTACTGCTTAAAATTTGGTATGATTTCCTTATAATCTAATAACTATAAATATCTGAGTGCAAAACATTACAGTGTTGTAGTCAAAACACAATATGGTAACTGTTTGGCACACAGATATTTGGGAGAAATGGACAATTTCTTAGTCTTCAAGGGGCCCAATATAATTCTGCTCAAAAATCATAACTGTACAAATGCATCAACCTTCCCTCATCAGTCATTTGCCAAGTAGGGCAGGGGGAGACAAATACTGAGTCATAATGTCCCCCTGCTGCTGCCCGTTATATTATAGCCAACTGCAGTAATGCCAGATGCAAAGGTCAAAGGATGGCAAGGAGGACTTGACATCAGAAATAATACTTATTAAGCTGCATGTGGTTTGAAACAAAAACATTCACAGCAAAATGGGGCGTTTGACAATCCATGAAAACATGTCATGAGCTGCCAATGCCATTGTGGAATGTTTGCTTGTAGCTCCTCCTAGTGAGAAAACAGGAGAGCTGCAAACAATTCTTTCAGATCAATAATAAACATAGAAACATAGAAACAGGAGTAGATCATTCAGCCCTACAAGCCTGTTCCGCCATTCTATAAGATCATGGCTGATCTGCACCTCAAGTCCAATTACCTGGCCTTGTCCCGTATCCCTTCATATTCTGACCAAACAAGATTCTTTCTCTCCCATCCCGTCCACTTGCCTGCTATTGTTTCTGGTGACAGAAAGGTATTGTTCTCCTTACGTAAAGTCAAACAATGGCTCCAGAGTTATGTGTATTTTATATACATACTTTTTTTTAAAAAAGCAAAGCATTTCCTGTAAAGAGGTTTGTACATTTTGGTCTTTGGCTGTTTGCACCCACTTTTCTGTTGCGGTTGACAACACATGACAAACCCAGCTACGTGAAACTTAATCTAGAATGTATATTGATTGAAATTCCTCAAGGGTACTTAAAGTAATCTTAAAGAAATTGGCTGACTCCTTCCCCATCCACCCCACACCCTCACACACACTTCTCTCCCAAAGCATTTCATTGGCAAATGTATAAGCACACTTTAGTTCTTTTTTTCAGGGTGGGAGGATTGGAAAAATGTCTGAATCAAATTAAATAGTAGTTGCCCAATTTTTTTGTTCTGGGGAAAAAACATTTTCGCTCAAGCAAGATTTCAAATGTTTGCTTCTTGATCAAGTTCCCTTTTGTTCCCAGCAAATCTTACCCTTTCTACGAGCACACACACACAAAACAAAATGCGGACACTTTCAACATTTGAATCGAAATTCCTAAATTGTCAGATATGGTCCTGGTAATACTCTTTCAAAACTGTGCTCCCAGCAAGAGAACGCTGTAAAGCATCAAAGAGCCTTTGAGGAACGTAACAATGGTCAAAGATATGTGATCTGGGTAAAGCACTGCCTGCACCCCATTGTGACGGAGCACTGCTTATTTTCAAAGTAGGTGGCTGTGTTCTTTCACAGATGAGGAGAAGCCTGTGAGCTGTCCGGGTCAAATATCTTTGATGTGACAAAATTTCACTTCCATCTAGGTTTGGGCATCATGTAGCTGATGTTTGCAAGTGGCCATCTGCTTATGTTCTTCACTAAAGTCAGAAAGTAAGCTAAATATTGCTATAGTGTGAACGCCACTCTGGCAGTAAGATTTATCAATAACATACAGGAAAGACCAGAGTAAAATGGCCACAGTTGCGTGTGTCTGTCCCCGGAAGGGTGGAATGTGATTTTTTTGGATGTCTGCAGCTGTTACCTTGAAGGATGCAATTTCATTTTTCATCTATTCTTCCCCATCTAGACTGTATCAGGATTAACTGTAATAACAGTAAGTTGATGTTCAAAGTTTCTTTCACTCTATTTTCTCCTACTTTAAAACACTTTGTAAAACTGGAATTTAATTTGTTAACCTAGAGTGATATGTGTACTTTTAAGGGTAATTAAGAATGTAATTGCAATCTATTTAGCATACAATGTTACAAGACACTTGTCAGGTTTCAAATAATGCATGGAAAAACCTTACCTTTTGCATGCAATTAGAAAGGTGTGTTTTATATAAAAAAATGTCGAAAAGCAAGGATTGTGGCTTTCAAAAGAAAATTACGAACAGGAAAGTTTCTTGGCTAACTGCTCAAAATGGGGAGAAAAAAAAATGCTAAAAATAACCAGTTTAATACAGTTCAGTTGATGCCCTGAGATACAACATATTTCAATTTTGTAAAGAAGTTCCAAGTTTAAATTTTATATTTAATGACAACAACATTACATTTGTATAGCACCTTTCACATCGGGAGGACTTCCCAAGGTGCCAGACAGTCAGTGTTTCAAACATGAGCTGGGGTCAGGAAAAGGGAGGGTGGAGGGAAAGGCAGGAATTTGAGGTGACCAATGGAACCGTCGAAGAGGAGGATTTTGAGGCGGGACCTGTATGAGGCTAGGGAGAGGGCAAGATGGAGGGATAAAATAAATTTAACACATTTCTAATGTTCTGTTTCCATTAATTTTCAATGCACAAAGTTTAATAAGATTATTTGACACAACAAACAAGGGAACAATGTGCAGCACCCTTGCAAGATTCAGTTGCTAAAGAAACGATCACATGATTTCACTGATTTCATGCACCTCTGTTGAATTTCTGCGTCATATTTTTGGCCACATGAATAAACCGCTGAAATTTGGTAGGTTTCATTCAAAACATTAAACAAGAAAAAGCAAAACTGGACACTCGTGGCTTTCGGGACAGTGTTTCATCAAAGAAGGAAGAAACAATTGAAATGAATGAAGAAGAAGTGGAAAGGTGGTGCCAAGCTTGGGTTTTTTGAAAACCTGTGGCTCATGGGAGATAAGGAAATCTGAGGAGATGAAGAGTTCCACAAACTTTGGTTATTGGGGAAAGAAGCCATTGGAGTCAGGAGCCTCTCAATTTTTAGTTTCTACATGGTGAGCGTGCAGGTAAGGTAAATAGTTTTTGAGTCAATGCATTCAATTCTTGGGAGTGCCAAGAGTAAAATTACCATCTTTCTGAACAAAGCTTATTACCGATCGTATTACAAAAAGATTATTGAGGTGTGGTGGGGGAATAAATGTCTTGGCCTAATATAAGCAAATTGAACTTCTTTGAGGCTATTTTATTCAATAGAAGAGATGTAAACATGTTGTCCAAGATCAAAGGAGTCAGAACAGTGAGATCCAGAGAAGAGGAAAAGGGTTGAGCTTGCAAACATCCAAGGTAAGAGTCGCAGCTGGTATATTAGTCATGTGAGGAGCATAGAAGAAACTGTGGCTTTGAGGAATAGAAAGAAACAGGGTCCTCATTGCACCCATCTAAGGAGGAGATCAAGGTTTTCAAGGTTATTCAGTGTATGGTTTAGGTCACAACATGTCAACCGACTACAAAGATGGTGGAAGGTAAACTAGACAGACCTCGATCTTCTGTTGCCTAGAAAATACTTATGTTCTTAAGGTCCAGCTTTTGCCATTGTCATCTTTAAGTCAACACTTCTTTAAATGAAACAGGGGAAACTGTAATATTCCAAACATTTCACAAGCTGCGTATTCCAAATTGACTGCTACAATTTCAATTCAATATGTTTTACATATATATTTTTCTTTATCCTAACATTTAATATACTATGGAAACTCTCTCCTCGTCAGCCTTCCCGACTCTTCCCTTCACAAGCGGGAGATCATCCAGAACTCTGCAGCTGATGTCCTCTCCCGGACTAGGCTCCGCAACCCCATTACTCCCACCCTCGCCCAACTCCATTGGCTCCCCATAGAGGATCAAATTCAAGATCCTCATTCTTACTTTCAAAACCATTCACTGCCTTGACCCTTCCTATCTGTCCAACCTGCTGACTCTCTATCAATCTGCTCAATCTCTCCGTTCAGCGGGTTCTGGTCTGCTCCATGTTTCCCGCCCGACCCGCCCTATCCATCATTGGCTAGGCTTTCAGCCTCTCTGCCTCCACACTCTGAAACTCTCCACAGTCCCTTCGCCTTGCTTCCTCCCTTGCCTCCTTCAAGGCCGGTCTCGAGACTCTCCTTTCAATCATGCTTTCTGACGCCCTCCCACCTCTCTCCCTTCTCTCCCTTCTACCCTGCGCTCGGATTCTGACCCCTGACTGTTCGGCGCCTGGGGAAGTCCTCCTGACATGAAAGGCGTTCTAAAAATGTAGCTTTGTTGTTGTTCCTCAATTTCTCTCATCCCCAATTTGATGACCCACTTGTATCCACTGGATATAAGATCAGCAGCGAGAAAGCACAAACAGCTAACAATAACAGCTTAGAGCCATGGAGGCAACATCTGTAGCAATTGATGTAACTGTTTATCATCTGTCTTTTTACCCTAGTTGAAGATATGGGCTTGTTTTGCTCCCAGAATATGTTGTGGTTCACCAACTGATTTCTCATTGCCTCCTGTTACTTTGTCCTTTAAGTATCAAGTATTTTGTTCTTGCCTGAGATATCATGGCGGATTCCCACTCGAGCCAGCTTCAAATTAGAATACAAAATTGTATTTTGTGTTCCTTTCACACCACAACATCCCAAGATGCTGGACAGTCAGACATGAGCTGACGTGGCAATATACACTTGTGTTCATTATACTGGCACCATGACAGTAGTGTGGCCTAAGCACTCACGTCCTTGTGGAGCTTGCACAGATGTTTTGCTTTCTACGCCACTCCAGTCTGCTTTCAAGGACTCTTGCTCTCGCTTCCCAATGCCACTTATCCAGGTGTGTGAGTTGAAGGTAGGTCAGGAAACCAACGTTGATTCCACCATTGCTGCTTACACTTGCAGCAGACTCAACTTAAAGCACAAAGCTTTGTGGTATACACAGGAGATCACAAAAGAATACAACCATCACAGCAGAGTACAGCACAGGCCCAGGTAAGTGAAGTATTGGAGGCAGTTTCTGTGGTGGTGGGGTGATGGGTGGTGGGAGTGGGGGGAGGGGGGCGCGAAGGTGGGGGTGGTGGTCAGCCAGGTATCTGGCATCTGGAAACCCATCACCGTGCTTAAAAGTATCCAAACCAAATTGAGAGTTCCATGCATCTGATCTACAATGGGAAATTCCAGAGATATTTGTTGGAATAGAATGTACTCTCTCCCTAAAGAGATGTATTCTGCTTCTGGCAAGTATTAACTGCAGGTTGGCAAGAGCCAAGGCCTGGGGACTCCAAAGTGTGTGTTTGGGTACTGCTGGAGTTTAACCAGCTAAACCCATGTAGCTTCCCATTGAAAACATTGCTTGGCAAGCTTTCCTGCTGCTTCTTCAGCTTGGACCTTACCTCTTACGGCTTTGGCTTGCAGGGTTAACATGAGCTGAGTGTGAAGAATTTCTGGCCACAGTGCCTTTCTAAGTGTTACCCATGAGCCAGGCTAGCTGTGCTGTCAGCAGCTGTGCCCTTGAGTCCTGCGGACCCCCTGGCTCAGCAACTAGATGACCAAGACCACCACAAGGGTTGGCTCGATTCTGACATTCCTATGCCAAATATGTCACCTTCGAGCCAGTTCAGTGACAAGTCTCCTTGGAGCTTTTCAGAAAATGATTGAGTTTAGTCTTAACTTTGAAATCGTTTTTCTGCCGTTTCCCAAAAGAACTTGCAGAAAACTGGGTCTTCAAAATTAAGGCTGTCATAACAAATTTGGCAAATTTTTGATGCTCTGAAATATTACGTTAATAAGCTAAATGTAGACCCAGGTGGGTTTTACTGCTCTCGAGTCTCTTTATTTCTTCCTACCTGTCAGCTGTTGTACCCTAATATTCCCCAATATGCATCTTATTGTCTCATTTCAGATTGTATTGGTTTTACTATTATTTTTGAGTTCCGTAGACCACAGGATTATGGGGATAGAGCAGGTAAATTGCACTGAAAAAAAACCTGAAGACATGATAGGATGGAAGGTCTTTTCCTGTAATGTACATCTCTATGACTTGATTTATAATACATTAATTCATATACTGGATGGCCATCGATTTTGAATCCCAAGAACCCTTGTATGTATTTTAAGTAAAATTCGAAATAATATTTGCATTTGATGTTGCACCTAGGTAACGTCAAATGTCACTAAGCACTCTAAAGGTAATTATGAGCAATTGTGGTGACTGTTTATGTGGTTCTTTTGCACACAGAAAACTTACCAAATGCCAGGACTAAATAACCAATTTATCTGGAGGGATGTCTTCCTGAATGCTGGGAAGAAATTCCCTTCTCCGTTTGCTTTGAGACATCTAGAAGAGATGAAAAACGCTATATCTCATTCAAGGATTATTATTATTTCTCAAACTAAAGGCATTTTGATATCAGGGTTGAGGCAGCTGCTTGACAAATTTTCAATCGATAATATGGTCTCTTTCATCTTCACCTCCCCCAATGTCTTCGATCCATGTTCTATTACCAAGGAAACAATCCTGGTGAAACATATTCAACAATCATTTTCTATCAGTTTCCAGCACTGGAAAATTCTCTTTAAATCACAGAGGAAAGGAAGTTGGACATTGTTTGAGTCTACTTCCATTAGCTCCACCAGGCCTCTCATACTTTGCCACAAGGGGCAATGGGCTTAAAATAGCTACTGGTTGCCAGCAGAGAAATTTCTGCTCATTCACACACTGAGGCTTTCAGCCTTCAACAGTGATGTCTCAGAGGGCACCTTTACAAAGTATGTAAGATGCTAAACAGGAAACAGGAAGCAAGAACACTAATTTCAGAAACAACAAGGCAGCAAAGAGGTCACAGTTCAGGGTTGGGAAGAGGAATATTATGTCAAAGAAGCTTACAACAGAAGGTAATGAATGGCTGGAATGGGTTACTTTGAAGGGTGGTTGACCATAGGATACTGGACTCATATAGGAAACAACAACAACAACAACAATTTACATTTATATAGCGCCTTTCACGTCGGGAGGACGTCCCAAGGCGCTAAACAAGAGGCGTGTGACCCGAGCTGGGAGGGGAGTGTTGCTCTGTGTAGATGATAAGGTGAGATTCAGAGCAGAATTAAGATTTGGCAAATAATTCTGTTAAAATAATAATATATATATATTATTCTATAATATATATATTATTCTATAATATATTATAATGTATAAATTATAATTATACATATTCTATAGATTATATATAATCCTTGCATTTCATAGAGTGCCTTTCATATCCAGTGGATGTCCCAAAACGCTTTAAAGGAATTACTGTAGTATGTAGTTACTATGCCGTTTGTAGGTGGCAGCAAATTTGGCACTGAAGAGTCCCAAAATAGCCATTAATTGAAACACCAATTCCATCTGGGGATTGTTGGCCAGGATACCAGGAGAGAGAAATTCCCTTCTCAAATATTCAGTTCCCTAGGATTTTTAACGTCTATGAGGCAACCAGATCCTCATTTTTACTTCTCATCAAAAATGTCACTGTGAATAGTTAAGTGACCGATGAAAAGTGATGTCTGTCATTGGAATAGTTTAAGTCAGTGATTGGAAACATGTATTAACATTTACCAAACATCACTGGGGAATCATATGCAGCCCCATCTCCAATGGGTTTAATTGGAGATTCCAGCAGTCAGCCAGAATGTTGTGGAGATAACAAAACTGTAATTATTCATTGTAAGCTCTTTGTTTTATAAATCCTCATGTGATTGTTCTAGCTGTGCATAGAAATCACAGGAAACAAAGATTAAATAAATCATTCAGACAGATTAAAGGGGATGCAAATGTGATCATTTAAAAATAATATTTAATAAATATTTATTTTGAATGACTCCCTGTCACAGATTGATTAAAAATCCTATGGCACTATTTGAAAAGAGAAGGGAGTTTCTCTCTCCCAGTGTCCCGGCCAACAAATCCCCCAAATAAAAAAGTTTTTTTTCGCTCCATGGCTGTTTGTGGGATGTTGCTGTGTGCAAATTAGCTGTTGCATTATTCTTCAGCACCTTGGGATGTCCTCCTGATGTGAAAGGTGCTGTATAAATGTAATTTTTATGTTGTCGTTGTATTCCCACAAAACACAGTTAATTCACTTTACAGTATATCCTTCAAGCGCTTTGCGAGTTCTGGATGACATGATAAGGTGCAATATCAAATACAAGGATGATATAAATTGCAACTGCATAACTCCCTATTTTTACAGGATAATTGGATTATATATATGCCTTCACAATTTGATGGACAAGGTCTTTGTACCCAATGTAGACTGAATGCTAGAACAGCAGAAACACAAAATAAATTGCTTCAGACCTTTCTCACTGAATAATTTTTTTTCAATTATTTCAGGTACAATTACTGTGTGAAAATATAAAAATAACCGTAACAATGCAGCAGAAGCCATCTTAAAGCCAATTATTCAAAGTTTGAGCTCCCCATTAAGAGCCTATCTGATAAAAAAAATTCAAATGTGATCCCAATGGTAATTATTTTCCAGACTTATTTCACTGCAACTATTAGTTGGCATGTCTCATAACACTAACACATTCAAACAAACAAACAAACAAAACTTACATTTATATAGCGCCTTTCACGTCGAGAGGACATCCCAAGGCGCTGTACAGTCAGGTAGGACAAGAGCAGGGTGGGAAGGATCAGGGCAGGATAAAACATAGTAGGAAAAGTAACTGTATTAGTGGGCGAATTCACATTCATGAAGGTACTATCAATAATATATTATGTAAAGCAGGAAAGTGGAATTCTTTTCAGCACAATGTGGCAGCCTTATCTTTTTGCTGTGTGTCACTCACCATCCCACCATTCTGTCTCTCTCACCCACCCTGGCCCCATCCATGCCATGGGCCCCATCCTACATACATTCCCCCCTCCCCCACCCATCTCTCCTTCCTTCCTTCCTTCCTTCCTTCCGTCCTTCCTTCCTTCCTTCCTTCCTTCCTTCCTTCCTTCCTTCCTTCCTTCCTTCCTTCCTTCCTTCCTTCCTTCCTTCCTCTCATCCACCATCACCACAATGAAATCCACCACCTGCTGCCTTGGCTCCCTCCTCACCCAATTGCTGATCACACAGCTAACCCTCCTCTGCCCACTGCTGGCAGACACCATTAGCCAGTCTCTATCCTCAGGATCAGTCCCACTCCCCCGCAAAACTGCCAACATCAACCTTATAAAAACTGCTTTGAATCCTTCCAACGATGGCCACTACTGCCCTATCTGAAACCTGCCTTTCTTGCTAAAGCTCTGGAACATATTGTTGCCGACCAACTTTGCGCACACCTCTCCCTCCACACCCTACTCTAACTCCTCGAGTGCAGCTTCTGCCTGCCCACAGTAGAGAAACAGCGCTTGTGAAAATCACAAATGATGCCATCTCTATCTGTGACCAGGGATCCCTCTGCCTCCTTATCCATTTGGATTTCTCCGTTTCTCCTACACAGTCAATTATGCCATCCTCCTCCACTGCCTGTCCTCCATCATGCAATTTATTGGGACTGCACTCACTTCGTTCTAGTCTTACCTCACAAACCGATTCCGCCCAGTCACCTGCTGGGTCGCCCAAGGATCCATCCTTGGCCCCCTTCTCTTCATCTACATGCTCCCTTTCAGTGATGTCATCCGCAGACACGGGGTTATCTTCCACACGTATGCGGATGACATCTAACTACTTTCCACCAGTTGCCTGATGTTCTGTCAGTTTGTCTATCAGACATCAGGAACTGGACGAGCACAAATTTCTTGCAGTTAAATGTCAACAAAATGGAAGCCATACTCTTTGGCTCCTTGTCAACATCTTCTATCCCACAGTTCTGATTGCCTCCACGTACCCGAGCTGTCCTTTAATCTCTCTAATCTGTGCTCAACTTTAGCGTCAGGTTCGACCCCCAGTTATCCTTCCTCCCCCACATCCGGTCCCTCACCAGCACCGTTTTCTTCCATCTCTGCCACATTGCCCATCTCCATTAATACCTTGTCTGAAAAGCTGCCGAATCACTGGTCCATGCTTTTGTCACCTCTTGGCTGCATTACTTTTAATGCCATCCTTGCCAGTCTCCCCTCCTCCACCATCCACAAATTTCAGCTCATCCAAAACTCAGCCTGCGGCATTTTCACCCTTCATACCTCAATTATCCGAGTCCTTGCCAAACTCCACTGGCTCCCTGTCACAGAGCTGATCAACTTCAAGATCTTCACTCTTGTATTAAATCCCTCCACTACTCGGCACCCCCTACCTCTCTAACCTCTCTCCTTACAGTAGTACCCGCTGCCTCCGCTCTTCTAGATCCCCCCCACCCCTTTCCACCCCACTCCCCTCTCTCCCCCCACTTCCCTCTATCCCCTACTCCCCACCCCCCCCCACATGTCCCTCTCCCCCTCACTATCCTTGCTGCCCCCCCACTCTCTGCACCCACCATCCCCCATACTCTGCTCTCCCCCACTCCCCTCCTCCCCCACTCCCATCCTCTCCCCACTCTCATCCTCCCCCACTCCCCTTATGCCCCCCTCTCTGTTCATAGCCCCCACTCCCCTCCTCCCCCACTCCTCTCCTCCCCCCACTCCCTGCCCAACCCCCTTTAGATTGGTACTGAACTAAAGCATCGTCATGTCCTGTACCTCAGTAGTTAGAGCACTCACCTTACAAACGAGAGACCTGGGTTCAATTCCAGTTTCCTTACTCCAAACACCTAATAATCCTCAAAAATCTATAATATATTGGTCATTTCAATCCAAGACTGTTTGTGGGACACAGCAATTCGCTGCCACATTTCGCCCACACATATAGTCAATTCACTTTACAATATATTCTGTGAAGCACTTTGAGACATCTAGTGAAAAGCGCTATATCAAATGCAAGGATTATTATTAATGCCTAAATTGCACACAGCATTGGAGACGCTGAGGGAGAGCCTGGGGAGCTTGAAGAGTTCCAACCAATAGGAGAAATGATGTTGACGGGAGCCAAGGAACATGGCTTCCATCTTGTCAACATTCAGCTGCAGAAACCTTGCACTCATCATTTGTGCTTGATGTCTGTCAAGCAAGCTGACAGGACATCAGAGGACTGAGAAATGCGATATCAATTGCAAGGATTACTATTATTATCATCTGCTGCGAAACAACTAGTGAAATAAATAATGTTTACATAATAATAATAATCCTTGCATTTGATATAGCATTTTTCATGTCTTCTAGACATCTTAAAGTACTTCACAGAATATACTGTAAAGTCGATCGACTGTATATGTGCAGGCAGAATGCAGCAGGCAAATGTCACACAGCAGTATCCCACAAACAGCCATGGATTGAAATGAACAATTTCTTTTTTTTTTGTAAGGAATTATTATCAGGTGTGTGCAATAAGGAAACTTGCCCCAGATTTCGTCCTGTCTGTAATTGACCCAAGTCTCTTGCTTGAAAGGAAAGGCGAGTGCTCTAACCACTGAGCTAGTGCTCCAACATTCACAAACTAAGTCCTTTCGTTTAAGGTTTTTAACTTTCCCATAAAGTGGACCTCGACCACTGTGAGTGAAACTATCATCATATTCAGATGCTTCAGACCCAGCAGGATTTTGCAGCAAAGTTAAACTAGACTGAATAGGTCAATGGAGACCCACTGATAGCAATTAGAATTTGTCAAAACTAAAGTATGCTTGCTCCACTTTTTAATACAGTATATAGAAGAGAAACAATGGGAATTATTAAGGTGAATTTCAGATGCAGAGAAAAAAATAGGCATTATAAAGGACTTTAGACAGATGAAAAATATAAAGGCAAAGAAGAGACAGTGTGGAATTATGTGATGGATGACATCAATACCCAAATACACTACCCAAGCACTCATGAAATTGCACAGCAGAGCAAATAGCAATCAAATAAAGGAGTGTTGTTTCTGTCCAGTGAGACAACTTGACGTATGTACATATTCGGGAAAGTTGAAGTTGTAAACAATGTGTGTTAAATTGCTGTACTTTCTGATGCAGAAAAGTCAGATGGTCCCTGCAACTGTGAACTTACGTTCTCTTGTTCTATCTCAGAGCAACCAAAAGTATTGTTATGGGTTCACTTTCTCAATCCCAATTGGATATTTGCATACTTCCAATGCAGATCGATGAAGCGCTTTGAGACAATTTACCAACAGTATATAAATGTGAATTATATTGTATTTCTACTCTCTTATTGAACAGTTGCAAGCAAATGTTTATTGAAGATTTCAGAACCTTTACACTACCACTATTCTACCTGCTCACACAGACCTGTGTTTGGGGACTCAGGCAATGACATGGACAGAGAAGTACAGGTGGAGCCAGTTGGCAATCATGTTCAGTGATTGTCAACTGGATCCACCTATGCTACTCAAACCATTTCAACTCTGCACTGTCCTATCATCCTGTAAAAGGTCACAGTCTGAGCCAACAGGATGCTAAAAAGCAGCATCCTCCAACACAGAGATAGGCTACCAAGGTTAGTCAGAGATCCAAATTCCTCCAAGATCTCTCTTGGAACATTGACAATATTCTTGTCGTATTAGCATTTGAGAGCAGTGGTGGACTTTGCTGATGAAGTTCCATCAGCAAAGTCTCTGAAGGCTCTTGTGAGCCAGATGGCCCATTTCAGTCAGTACATTCCTGGCAAGTCTCATCAAGCTGGTAGGTCTGTAGCCTGGGGTTGCACTGGTTCTAAATTGTGTTGTTCCCATTCCATCTGCATTCTTCAGTTGTTTTCTCTTTCTCCAGGACAATGGTAAATGTCTGCTTTAACTGTGCTCTTGGGCAACAAACTTACTCGCTATATTCACTTTATTCATCTGATATTTATCTGCTAATGTTTTAAAAAATTTCCTTAAGCCCACAGTTAACCACATAATGGTTTTGCAGCTGTGCAATACTATAAGGGGTTTTACTCAGTGAACTACATAAGACCTTAATAAGCCAAATCGACCTTTTCCCTCACATTTTTGCTAATGGAACTGTCTCCCTCAATCCCTTTGCCATGCGCCCTCCCTCACCACTTTCAAATCCTGCCTAAATACCTTCCTTTGCGATCATGCTTAGAGTCACCTACCCACTGGCTCGATGTCAGACTCTGCCACTGTCAAGTGCTCCAGGACACTACCCCCTGTGAAGGCCACTACCCAGGTAGCAAGCCCATATGGGACAAATTGGGTTGGATCCATGTCCATATGGGCCCCACATGGGCTTGCTACCTGGGTATGTAAATACAAGTTGTTGTATCAATTTTAACTCGGATGCAGGAGAATACTCAGGCTGCAGAATTCTGGATGATCTATAGCCTATGGAGGGAGGAGTTGAGGAGGCCAACAAGCAGAGAATTCACATAGTAAAGCCTGAATGTTATGAATGCATATATGAGAGTTTCGGCAGCCTGTGATATGAGACAGTGGCAGAGTTGGGCAATGTTGTGAAGTTGGAGGAAAGTCAGAGCAGGTCATGGTATTGGATGTGGAGTAGAGAGTTGTGGATCAAACAAGACACTTAGGTTCCAGCTGGCTTAGTTGGCTGGAGTGTGCATTTTTACTATGCTTCACAGTAAAATCATTTGAGGTCTTTGAAACATCTTGGTCACCTGCTAAGGTGCTAAATCATATGAAGGATTATTATCTAGTTAATGCACTCGTGAACAGAAATATCATGTGTTATTTACTTCCAACTTTATGCAGTCAATTCACTTTATAGTACATTCTGTGAAGCACTTTGAGATGTCTAGAAGACGTGAAAGCGTGATATCAAATAGAAGGATGATTCTTATTAAGTTTACCACGCATCTTTGTTCCTCAAACATTTGAACGTGTGATCCAACAGCAGGTTGAGGAAAGTAGGATAGCCAATGATTTACAGTTGACAAACGTTTAATTTGTTGAAACGGAGTGTGACAGCAATAAATTAGCCATCACATAATCATTGTATGTTACTATCCTGATGAAATCAACGATGAACTGGAGGTGGTGCCTCTTTAAAAATGTAAATAGTGCTTTGGAATAGTGTACATTAAATCTATCGCTGATCTGAATTAATAATAATCCTTGCAGTTGATATAGGGCATCATCATGCATTCGAACTGTCTCAAAGTAATTCAAGGATAATACTGTAAAGTGAATTGACTGCATATTTTGTGGACAAAATAAGATTTGAAACAAGGTCTCAACTGCCTGTTCAGGTGCATGGTAAAGTTCCCTTTGGTACTATTTGAAAACATTGTCTTCACAGAGTACACTCTAAAGTGAATTGATTGTATATTTTGTGGGTGAAACACGGCAACCAATCGCTCACAGAGGTGTCCCACAGTCGTGGATTAGAGTGACCAATTTATTATTATTGTAAGAATTGTGTTGATCCTGATAAAAGTAGGTTACTCAAAGACAGTTGAAAAACAACTACAGTAAAAGCCCATTTATCCGTGATCCAATCAACCATAACTTCCGTATAACCAGCACCTTTTTTTTAAAAAAAGGTCCTCATTCAATTAACCTGATCTTATCTGGCACAATGTATCAGTATCAGTATTTTGGAATGCTGCTACTAGTGCCTGAAGGTGGTGCTGCTGTTTTGTTCCCTCACAGAATACAGTATGATTACCTCTTGAATGCTGCCATAGTAGTGCACTTCTGGGTTTGAGAGAGGCCAGGAAAGAGAGAACCCTAACCCAGGGGGTAGAGAGGGAAAGAGGGTCGGTAGATACAGAAAGGGAAAGGGGGTGGGGAGAAAGAGAGAGGGGGGGTGGGGGGGAGGAGGAGAGAGGGGGGGGGGGGGGGGGGAGAGGAGGGGAGAGAGAGAGGGGTAAGTTGATTAATTTAGATGGAAAATAAGAGGAGTGGAGGGGGTTTGGGTTTGGAGCCATTGAGATGCCAGACTGACTGTGTGTGTGTGAAAAAGAGAGAGAGGGAAGGAGGGAGAGAGAGAGGGGGTGAGTTGATTAATTCAGATGGAAAATGAGAGGAGTGGAGGGGGGTTGGGTTTGGAGCCATTGAGTTGCCAGACTGATTGTGTGTGTGTGTGTGTGTGTGAAAAAGAGAAAGAATAAAAGAAGACCCTAACGCAGGAGAGAGGCTCTGAGGGCTTGACAGTGGTGGAGTCTGACCAAGCTTGGCGATTGGAGGAGGGGAATGAGGAGGTTGACTGTAAGCACAGTTGCGGAGGATAGTCTTCAGAGATGATCTAAAGAAGGTAAGATGTAAATGGCAATGGCAGGGCAGACACCAGGATATTTTTTTCTTTATTTAGAGAGTAAATAACAACTGGAATAGGTTGCCAGGATGCTTTGTTGTGTTCAACACCTTGGGACGTTCTCCTGATGTGAAAGGTGCTATGCAAATGTAATTTAGTTGTTGTTGGAATGCTCATTTTTAAAAAAAGTTTGATACAGTGATGGAAGAACAGTAGGGTGGTTATTTCTAGACGGATCAGTTCAGATGGATGAAGGCCCTTCTTCAACCAGACCGGTCTTGTGATTACAATTTAGCTGATTAGGTGTGGGTGAAATATCTGTTTAAGAAAGCTGGAATTGCCCATGCGAAGTGGGTGTTGTTTATAAGTCTTACTCTCTGCATTAGTCTAACTCCACATTTGGTGGTAACACATTTATAGGAGTCTGTAAACTTTAATTTGTGACTCTTAACTTCTAGGTTGGCAGCTGGAATATTTTTTTTTGTTATGTCAATTATCTCTTTCATTTGCCAATACTTCATTTCTGGTCAGCGCATCAATTTGCATGGTTTCTGATGCGGTTCCCTTGGGATTGAATGAGTTCTGTATCTGATCAAATGGTGATCTAGCAGGTAAACACTCCATCACTTCAGCTGCTTAGTTGTGGGTGGATGTGTGTGTATGTAGAGAGAGGAGAAGTTTATGTGTTTGAGGCATTGGTAGTTGAAGTGATTGTAACATTTCCATCAGACTGGATTGCATCAATATTATCGTCTTGTAGAGAGAAGCCTGATTTATTCTGTATTACATCACATCAGTGCCAATAAAACAAACATCTGATTTGGAGTCGTGCACAAGCAATAGTTCAGTGTGCCTGACTCCTTAATAACATTAGAGTACTCCCATGAAAGTGTTTTGACTGCGGACTGCCTAACAGCTTTCAAGGGGCCGCGGAAGAAACAGCCCAGTTGGATTTGTACTTCATGCAATTGTTTGACGCTGCAGAATTACTGCAGTGGAATAAATCAAACTCTCTCAGCTGGTAGAGCCTGAAGCAGAGCTCCAGGACACAATGTACTGGCTTAACCCCAATGTATCATGCAAATTTGGGAAGGAGTGTACTTGGATCGATGCAACATTCATAACAATTTACTGCAAATATTTCAATAATAACAATATTTATATAGCACCCTTCATGCACAGTGAATGTGAAGTCCTGTAGCTCAGTGGTTAGAGTATTCATCTTAATAATATTCATCCTTGCATTTCATATAGTTTTTCAACATCTAGACATCTCAAAACGCTTCACAGAATATACTGTAAAGTTAATTGACTGCATATATGTGGGCGAAACACGGCAGCCAATTGCGCTCAGCAGTGACCCACAAACAGTGGGAAAAAGACAAATATATATATTTTTTGAGGAATTATTTGGCATTTGGAGTAAGGAAACTTGCCCACGGTTTTGCCCTGGAATTGAACTCAGGTCTCTCGCTTGCAAGGTGAGTACTCTAACCACTGAGCACCAGGACATATAAGCGAAAGACCTGGGGTTGATTACAGGCCAGGCGAAACGTTGGGCAAGTTTCCTTACTCCACATGCCTGATAATAATCTCTCTCAAAAAAAATGGTAATTTCTATCCACAACTGTTTGTGGGACTGTTTGCATATATATTCTGTGAAGCGCTTTCCGACGTATAGAAGACATAAAAAAGCGCTTTATGAAATGAAAGGATTATTATGGCAGACAGCATCTCGGCCATTTAATGTTGCATTAGGATTCCATAGTCTTACTAACCTCTTCAATATTCATTTTCCAATAAATATGTGACTCAGTTGGTAGCCCTCTCGCTTCTCAGTCAGAATTCAAGCCTTGTGGCGAGTCTTTGAGCTCGTACTCTAGGCCGCCTCCCCCAGTGTAGTTCTGGGTGAATGTTGCATTGTCTGATGTGCTATCCTTTGGATGAAACGTGAAACCAAATCTCTATCTACCTGTTCAGGTGGACATTAAAGATGGCTGCCGCGTTTGCCAACAAATTAGTCAATGTATTTTACAATAATTCCTGTAAAGCCCCTTTGAAATGACTCAACAGCATGGCAAAGTTAGAATCATAGAATCATAGAATTTTACGGCACAAAAGGAGGCCATTCGGCCCATCTAGTCTGTGCCGGCTCTTTGAAAAGAGCGATTCAGTCCCACTGCCCTGCCCGCTCCCCATAGCCTAATAGACCCGTTCTCCCTAAATAAAGATCTAATTCCCTTTTAAAAGTTGTTATCGAATCAGCCTCCACCACCTTTTCAGGCAATGCATTCCAGATTCGAACAACTCGCTGAGTGAAAAAATTTCTCCTCAGCTCCCCTCTACTGCGCCTTGAAACTATTTTAAATCTGTGACCACGAGTCACAGATTCACCCACGAGTGGAAATAGTTTTTCTCTATTTGCCCTGTCGAAACCCCTCATGATCTTATAAACCTCTATTAGGTCTCCCCTCAATCTTCTCTGCTCCAGAGAGAATAACCCTAGCCTATCTAGCCTCTCCTCATAGCTGAAGTCCCTCAATCCTGGCACCATCCTAGTAAATCTTCGTTGTACCCTTTCCAATGCCTTCACATCCTTTCTGTAGTGTGGTGACCAGAATTGAACACAGTATTCCAGCTGAGGCCTCACCAAAGTCCTATAGAGGTTAGTCAGCACTTCCTGACTTTTGTACTCTATACCCCTATTTATAAAGCCCAGTATCCCATATGCCTTCCTAACAGCCTTGTCTACCTGTCCTGCCACCTTCAACGAGTCACTAACACAAATCCCCAGGTCTCTCTGTTCCTTCACACCATTTAAAATTGTACTATATCAAATGAAAGGATTATTATTTATTATAGATTCCTATTCTGGGTCTTGATCTCTGGAAATCAAAAACTTGGGGGAGAGCATTGTATATGAAATCCAAATGTCCATCCTTGTGCTTTCTCACAACAGAGGCTCAGTACGTAAAATCAGTAATAACACATTCATTTTCTTTTATCTCTGAAAGACACAATTTTTACGTCATAGAGTTCTGATGTTATCATCACCATACCTCAGTGAAAGCATGAATTTCTGAAACAGAATACGGTAGAAGCCTGTTTATCCGGCGCGCTCGGGGAAGGGTGGGGATGGGGTGTCGACTAATTGACTGTGCCGGATAATCGGGTGGTAAATTGCCGAAAACCCACCACAAATAATTTGCTTATTTTAAAACATACTATATTAATAATATACTAAATAGTAACAGAATATTGAATAGCTACTTACCAATAAAGATTTCTGCACACTCGGTAAAAAATCTGTATTAAAAAAAAGCATTTTTTACTGATTGGTAAAAACCTTCCTGTTCGTAAAGTTAATAAGTGCGCATGCACACGCATTGCGCGCATGTGCAAATTGAGCATACTCGCGATTGCTGGAATGGGGAATTGCCCCGGGAGGGGGTTGAGCAATCCGGTTAATCGGGTCACGGATAAACGACTTCTACTGTACTTAGTTGGAGGAAAGCAGCAAGAAGAATTCCTCCGCAAGAACTTTCAAGAATTGTTATGTTCTGACATCAGTTAAAAAGATTATTCCAATTAGCAAAAGGAAAACTGAGACTAGCACCAGAGGGTTGACTTGATTCCGATGTTCAGTTGACAGGTAAACATGTTAGTCGATTAGCAGATTGCTTTCCAGGGTAATAATCGTTCCAAAAATAAGATGATAAAAATACAGTCACTCAATCCACGATCATGTGTGGGACACTGATGTGTGCAATTGGCTGCTGAGTTTTTACCATTGAACAAACAATCACTTCTACTTTACAGTATATGCCATGAAGCGCTTTGAGACGTCTTGAAATGCATGATAAAATGTTATGTCAAATGCAATGATTATTATTATTATAAACATGAAACCTTGGAACCAATTCAGCTACAAGGAGGTCCTCCCTCCCTCCCTCCCTCCCTCCCTCCCTCCCTCCCTCCCTCCCTCCCTCCCTCCCTCCCTCCCTCCGGTTAGTCAACACTTGTTTTAGATTACAGGAAGATATAATGCAATAAACAAGGACAGATGCAAAATACTTCAGGGCATTTTATTAAATACAGATCATAGAACAAAGAGATAACAATGTAAAATGGGAAAATCTTTGCAAAAAGAGCGCTTTAAGATGATTATTAAAACGAAAGTTGAAACATTATTACTTACTTAGAGAAAATACAAATATCAATCAGGAGAGAAATGTATGCTTATCAAGGTTTTGGATTGAAACTGCAATATTAATGCTGAGATTTAGATTACGATTTAATAGCATGAATAGAAATGTAAAAATAGAGATGAAGAATAGGATTAAAATGGTTAACCCAGAGGAGCTGCTTTATAAAGGAATAATCTACATAGCATTCTATCACTGAGATCTTAATATCTGTATTTTTCAAGTCACACCATTATTAATAAACTATATATAGCAGTAATAAAAAAAAATCAGGACAACTAGATCTCTCAACCGCAGAGGTCAGACTGACCGCATTGAAATAGCAGGTTTTAGCTGCATTGCATTTTCAATAGGTTATGCGTAGTTCAAGAAAGTGTAATGAAAATTGGCATAGAGCTGCTTACATGTTAATAAATACATCATGATAATAATATTCTTGCATTTGATGTAGCATCTTATCACATCTCCAAGACATCTCAAAGTGTTTCACAGAATATACTGCAAAGTGAATTTACTGTATTTTTTGTGGGCGAACAGCCAATTGTGAACAGTAATGTCCCACAAACAGTAGTGGATTGAATGACCAATTTATAATTTTTGAAAGAGATTAGTATCTCCTGAAAAGTGATATACCAATCGACTAACAACCAGGTTCCTACTTACTGCTGAGTAAACAGGTGTTTGTGGAGAAAGGAAACTTGCCCAGTATTTTTGCCCTGCCGGGAATCAAACCCAGATTCTCTTGCTTGCAAGGTGAGTGCTCAAACCACTGAGCTACAGGATTCCTCCAGACTAGATCATGAAGGTGTAATGAGAGTTGTTAAGGAGCTGCGTATGCGTGAATAAGTAGGAATAAATATTGTTGGAAGTGGCAATGCATTTCTGTACTGATGATATCTGGAGTCCTGTAACAGAACAGACAATTTGAAGTAGTTCCTTACCCAATAGATAGTTGATGACTGGAAAAGAAAGAGTGGCCGAGGCTAGCACTGTGGACTCAATTATATTTAAAAATACATTATTCATAAAGTGAAGGGAGTTTATCCTGGTTCCCTGGATATCAACAACATAATTATACTGGTATAGCACCTTTCATGTTAGGAGGACCCAAGGCGCTGGACAGTCATTGTATCAGACCCGAGCTGGGGATGGGGAAGGTGAAGGGAACAACAACAACACAAGTACATTTATAGAGTGCCTTTCAAGACGGGGGGATGTCCTAAGCGCTGAACAGTCAGGTTGGGACCCAAGCAATATGGAGGGGCAAGGTAGGGGGGAGGGAGGGAGAGAATTAGTATGGGAGTGAGAGAGTTGGGAGGGCAGCAGAAGGCATGATCGAAGAAGAGGGTCAAGAGATCGGACTTGAAGGAGGCAAGGGAGGAAGCGAGGTGAAGGGACTGTGGGATGGAGTTCCAGAGTATGGAGGCAGAGAGGTTGAAAGCCCATCCACCGATGGTAGGGCAGGTCAGGCAGGGGACATGGGGCAGACCGGAGCCCTCTGAATGGAGGGGGCGGATAGGTTCATATGGAGATGTCACGTCAGAGAGATAGGAGGGGCAAGGCCGTGAATGGCTTTGAAAGTGAGGACAAGGTCTTGAATTTGATCCTCTGGGGGACGAGAAGCCAATGGAGGCAGGCGAGGGTGGGAGTGATGTGGTCACGGAACCTGGTGTGACAGAGGACACGAGCTGCAGAGTTCTGGATGATCTGCAGCTTGTGAAGGGAAGAGCCGGGAAGGCTGACAAGATGGGAATTTCCACAGACGAGCCTTGATGTGACGAACGCATGGAGAAGGGTTTTGGCAGCCTGAAGGGTGAAGCAGTGGCAGAGTCTGGTGATGTTGTGGAGAAGACAGTGCTGGTCATGGTGTGGATGTAGAGAAGGAAAGACAGATCAGGGTCACCCAGGTTCCTGATTGGCTTAGAGAGGTGGAGAGTGCAGTCCTGGATGCTGAGGGGGGTGGGGTTTATTGTGGGGGAGAATTTGGGTGACCGATGGGACTATCGAAGAGGAGAGTCTTGAGATGGGACTTGAAGGAGGCTAGAGAGGGGGCGAGCCGGAGGGACTGTGGGATCGATTTCCAGAAATTAGGGGCAGAGTGGCTGAAGATTCGCTGACCAATGGTGGGGCAGGTGGTTTGCAGAACATGGAGCAGGCCGGACCTTCTGAGCGGAGTGGGCAGACAGGTTGCTAGTAGTTTAGGAAGTCACAGAGGTAGGATGGGGAGAGGCCGCGGTGGACTTTGAATGTGAGGACCATGATTATGAATTTAATCCTCTGGGTGATGGGGAACCAATGGAGTCGGGTGAGAATGGGGAAGATGGGAAGCTTGGAGACATAGAGGACATAAGCCGCCGAGTTCCAGATTATCTGCAGCCTATAGAGGGAGAAATTGGGAAGGCCGACAAGCAGGGTGTTGATGTAGTTGAGCCTGAAGGCAAGAATGAGGGTTTCAGCTCAATAAGGGGGTTGAGGTAGTGATGGAGTCAGGCAATATTGCGGAGGTGAGGGAAGGCAGAGAAGGTCATGGCTTGGTTGTGGGGGAGGAAATACAGTTGAAGATCGAACACAACACCTAGGGTCCTGACTGAGTGTGGGACCATGGAGGTTGATGCTGACAGTGGCTGATGTGTACAGGCGCTGGCGCAAGCCAATCACGAGGGCCCGTCAAAAGTTAGCTTTCCCCCAGAAACCAGGCAGGACTTGATGTATCAACAAGCAGTCTGTCAGGACAGCAGTAGTCCTGGAGTCGAGGGTAGAGGCAGAAAGATAAATAAAATTGACTCATAGGTGACGCTGCTATCACTGAGCCAAGCTAACATTCTAGCAGATTAATCCTTCTATTCAGATCCAACTATGTTTCTGTTAAGAAAATCGAGTATGTTCAGTTGCACAATTTGAGCCCCAAATATGTGTTTAAAACAAAATGTGCTTTATTTTATATCCAATTCTCTTCTCTTCCTTAAGGCACAGACTTACATGGGAGCATTTTTTTTGCCTTAGGAAAGAGAAAGCAGGTAGAGTACATTCTCTGCTGTCACACCTATCCTCTGGTAAGTCACCAAAGTGAGTGTTACATGAATGAGCCTTGGTGATCAGTGCATCTCTGGGGATAATTCAGTTATGTTGTAGCCTTCCAGCAGAAACTGTTTGTTATCTCACCTAACATCCACACACACAGGAGATGTTGGTTATGAACAGCAGGAAATTCTGGCAGGTCTCTGTCCTCCTTTAGCCTATGTTGCAGTGTGTCGCAGTGTCATTAATGGTGCTCTGACTGAGTGTAAAAACAGGAAAAAACCAAGGTCTTACACCTGAGATCCTCCAGTATATTTACCAAACAAACCATCAAAGGGTGCCATAATTATTATGTTAATAAAAAATGAAGTCCAGTAGTGTTAGTTGTTTGGTCGGATTCATTGCAATTTTTAAAATTATCAGAGGAAAGAACACGTTTACACATTACACATTGTGAGGACAAGGAAAGGACACATTTCCTTGTCCTCACCTTCAAGGCCATTCATGGCCTTGCCCCCGCCAATCTCTCCGACCTGCCATCTCCCTATCAGCCCATCCCATCCCTCCCCTCTGCTCAGCAGGTTCTGGCCTGCTCCACGTACACCACCCTAACTGCCCCACCATTGGTGACCAGGCTTTCAGCCTCTCTGCTCCGACACTGTGGAACTCCATCCCGCAATCCCTTCGCCTCACTTCCTCTCTTTCCTCCTTCAAGGCCGATCTCAAGACCTTCCTCTTTGACTGTGCCTTCTGCTTCCCTCCTAACTCTTCCACCTCTCTTACTCTCCTTCCCCCTAACCCGACCCTTCCCACCCCTGCTCGGGTCTCAACCTGACTGTTCAGGGCTTTGGGATGTCCTCCCAATGTGAAAGACGCTGTATAAATGTAATTTTGTTGTTGTATTTAGAACAAAAATATAACAACAGTGAGAAATGTGGCCATTTCACATGGGGCAAGTAGCTGAAGGCAGGTATTTTTCTTGCTGTGCTGTTGTTGACCATATAACCCCAGGCCCTATTGGGTAGGTTAATCACAGCTCGTCAAGTGGCAGGGAGCTTGCTGGACAGCCCCCTCAATGGCAACGTTTAGCAGCTTACAACAACAACAAATTACATTTGTATAGCACTTTTCATATCGGCAGGTCTTCCCAAGGCATTGGACAGTCAATGTTTCAGACCCGAGCTGGAATCGGGAAGCATGGAGGGAATGGAGTGGAAGGGGGATGACCAATGGCACGGTCGAAGAGAATCTTGAAGAGGAGACCCGAAGGGGGCGAGATGGAGAGATTGCAGGATGGAATTTCAAAGGTTGTGGACAGAGTGGCTGAAGGCTCGCCCCCCGATGGTAGGACAGATGGGTCGAGAGTTATGGTGCAGGTTGCAGCCCTCTGAGTAGAGGGTGTGGACAGATTGGTAGGGGGTTAGGGGATCGCAGAGGTAGGGTGGGGCCATGGACTTTAAAGGTAAGAACCAGGATCTTGAATTGAATCCTACGAGTGAAGGGCAGGAGATGGGCAAGGATGGGGGTAATCGTGTCGCGGAGCTTGTTTTGGGAGAGGACAGGGCTGCAGAGTTCTGGATGATCCACAGTCTCTGGAGGGGGGAATTGGGGAGCCCGACAAGCAGGGCATTGGCACACTCGAGCCTGGATGTAATGAAGGCATGAGTGAGAATTTCAGTGGCCTGAGGGTTGAGGTAGTGGTGGAGTTAGACAATGTTGCAGAGGTGAAGAAAGGCAGACCAGGTCATGGCTTGGATGTAAGGGAAAACAGACAGTTGAGGACCGAACAAGACACCTAGGTTCCCGACTGGTTTGGTGAGGTGGAGTGTGCATTCATGCAGGTTGATCCTGCCAGTGCCTGAGGTGAGGAGGTGCTGGCATAAGCCAATCAGGAGGGCCTTGGTCTTGTTGACATATGGTTAAACTCCATATAGCAATGTATATTTTGGTGTCCCCAAATCTAACCGCAGTACTCTCAGGAATTAGATAAGCCAAGTGTGTCCCTCTGGGTTTCGAGAGTGTTTTCCATTTGAAAAACAGGGAAAATTTTATGGCAGCTTACCTATGTAGAACTGTTTAGTCTGATCTGGATACTCTTCGGTATGAGAATGGGTTACCACATGTAATAGACACCCCCTTGACCAATCAATATCTACCAATAGTCATGATGACCTTATTTACACTTGTTCATTGTTTCAATCCATTTGACTCAAATCTTGATTGAGAAATTAATATTTTGGAGATGCTAGATTATTATTAAACCAATTGTATCCAGCAAAGTAATGCAATATAGGAATCCTGTAGCTCAGTGTTTGGAGCACTGCAAGCAAGCGAGAGGACCTTTTGGCAGGGCAAAACGTTGGTGAAGTTTCCTTACTCCACATACCTCCATTTACCTAGGATTAAGTAGGAACTTGTTTGATAGTTGATTGGCAGAACGCTTTTCCTGAGGTAATAATTCCTTCAAATTAAATAAAAATATTTTGGTCATTCAATCCACAACTGTTTGTGGGATGCTGCTGTGTGCAATTGGCTGCCATGTTTTGTCCACAAAGTTAAATCCATTTATTTTAGTATATTCTCTGAAGCGCTTTGCGATGTCTTGAAGATGTGATAAGGCGTTACAGTATATCAAATTCAAGGATTATTATTATTACTATCTTTCTGTTTACAATGCTGGAAGTGGGTCTTTCCCCAGAGTGAATTTGCAGGACCTGATCAGTTGTCAGAGAGAGAGCACAAATCTGAGATCACATATTTTACAAAGGGAATCAATAGACAGACAGTCTGCTCACGCACTAAGTGTTAAACAACACAAAGCAGTATTAACAGAATATTCTGGGTATACTGTATGACCAGAGAATGGTACATTCCATAGGGATGAGAGAAAAATAACTTGGATGTAGTAAGGAGGTAGCTTTAACATCAAACTACAACATGTGCCCTCCTAAAAGGAAATGTCTTTCTTCTTTGCCTTTGGCAAGAGATAACAATTAGAGTACATCCTTCCTGACAATACACCATCAGAGTTCCCATCAAAGCTCTGTTATTTTGACTGGGTCTCGTCACTTTTGTCTCCTCATTTTCCACAGGGGATTTCCAGAGCAAATAGTGATAGATTACAATGAGTTGAGCGGTAGACATGACTGTATACAATGCATGAGTATCGTTGGTATTATCTTTTGTACTCTTATCTGATATAGTTTCCTTGTAACATCTACTTAACAATCAAGCCGGGTGTCACGATTGTTGCGAGAAATATGTTAGCAGATGGGTTAAGGGTAAATAATGAAAATCCATCCTGATCCACTGCAGTTTCAGCAGTATGCAACAACTATTCATGTTTATATTGTGTCCTCCATGCCGGCCGGCATCGCAGTGCTTAAATTGGATTTCAAATATCTGTGCTCGTAAATGTTTGTGCTCAGGATCCAAAATGGGTGGGACAAAATAGGTTCAGCAATTTGTGGAACAACTTTACACAATTTATAATTAATCACAAAATAACTTGCAATTTTACAGAGCTTTGTCATCAATGGAAAGTTGTGGAAATATTTGCCAAAAATTGTAGGGAAATTTGACATTTTGCAGAAAATCACAGGGAATTGATTGGTGCTCTTAAAGTATTTTACTGCCAACCTACTTTTTTTTCACTTTATTGAACAAAACTAAACATGAGGGAATAACACATAGTGTTACAAAAAAAAGTATTACTTCTTTAACTGTGTGGCCAAATTGGGGGAGTGGGTACATCTGCCAAAAAAAAAGGCACTTAGGATCAGTGTCCAGATTGCAGGAGCTCACCACCTCCTGCCTCTCAGGGCCCAACACACACACAGAGAAAAGGACACACATAATCAGACAACACAGAGAGATACATTCTCAGAGAGATAGAGAGAGACACACACACTCACAGATACAGAGAGACACACATTCTCAGAGAGAAACACACACTTATAGACACAGAGAGAGATACACACGTGCATGCACGTGAGTGCACACACAGGAGAGAGAGAGACACTCATAAACACACACACGTATAGAAGAGACACACACACAGACACATTCACGAACACATACATACAGAGGAGCAGGAGACACAAACGCACTCACATAGAAACACTCACAAACAGACACACAGAGAGGGAGAGACAGTCACCTAGACACTCACAAACACATAGACAAAGAGACACACTCACATAGAAACTTACAAAAATAGTGAGAAGGAGAGATGCACTCACATAGGAACTCAAAAGCATAAAAAGAGACACACACACACACACATACAGACACTCACAAACACAAAGAGAGAGATAGACCCACATAAACAATCATGAGAGCACAGCCTCAAGTGGAGTGAAGCTTACTTTCCCCATGCTGCACAGCACATGTGTCCGGAGCCACTCCAGCAACAGTGATAGCAGATAAATTGTGTGAGAGGCCCTGGGAGGAGAAACTACATTGTTTAGTGGTTTTATAGTGGAGACACCGTAGCGGGTTCCACAAAAGAAATGCGGCCACACTTCTATTCTCCTGGGTCATCATCAATGTCCCTAAAGTATCTTATATTAATCACTGTAGTGTCAAGTCTGGTGACTGTTTTTGTAGGTATCATTCTTAGATTTGATATGGCATATTATCACATTGTCAAGGCGCTTCACAGGATTTATGTGGCGCACACACTGACTATTTTACAGGCAACCAATTTGCCCAAGATAGTATCTCACCAACAGCCATGGAGTAAATGACCAATTTTATCTGTGGCGGGGCAAGGGGGGATGTGGGGGGCAGATTGTTGACAAAGACACTGGGAGAAACTCCCTTATATTTGTCAGTCATAGCAAAGAATTTTCATGTCCACCTGAACAGGCAGATAGGACCTTGATTAAACATGTCATCTGAAAGATAATGGAGCTCACCCCCAGCTCTTCCTTGTATTGAAAGCCGGAACTATGAGCTCAACCTCACTATGGGGCTTGAACCTACAGCCTTTTGACTCAGAAGCAAGATTACTGCTGATTCAGTCAAGCTGAAACCCATTGTAACAAAGGTTGCATTAACACTTTGGTGTGTTGGTACATTTGTAGCTTGATTCTCTTTAAGTTTCATGTTTTTCTATTAAAATAGTTAATACATATGAAAATTACTGTGTAGTGTATAAGGTGCTATTATGATGGAAATTCAAAACAGAACCTCAGTGGAGTCCTGTAGCTCAGTAGTTAGAGCACTGGCCTTGCAAGCGAGAGACTGGTATTTGATTTCTGACAGGGAAAAACCTTAGCCAAATATCCTGACTCCACATGCCTAATAATCCCTCAAAAAAAATGTCGTCATCTCAATCCACGGCTGTTTGTGGGACACTGCTATGCGCAATTGGCTGCCACGTTTTGCCCACAAAATATACAGTCAATTCACTTTACAGAATATATTGCAAAACACTTTGTAACATCTAGAAGATGTGAAATGCGCGATATCAAATGCAAGGATTATTATAAAATAAACAACAACAAAATTACACTTGTATAGCGCCTTTCAAGATGCTGGACAGTCAATGTTTTGTAAATACAATTATAAAACCAAGTAAAATATAAAGGATGTTATTCCTTCTCCCCCACCCCTATTTAAATCAGTGGGGAAGAATAATTCATTTTGGTTAGCCTCTTCAGATCTGAGCTAAAAATTCAGAAATGTTAAAACCTAATCTAACAATTATTCAACCAGTAAAACATCATCTATTTCTATAAAGGCAGATCACAACAACAAATTGTATTTCTATTGCACCTTTCACATTGGGAGGATATCCCCAGACACTTATTGGAAGAATTATGAAGAACTACTGGTTATAATACATAATAGCACATACCTGAATTTTAGGAATAAAACATAAACCTTATTGATTGGAGGTGACAGAAACAAACTGAATACCAGTGTGATGACAGGTCATACACAAGCAATGTGATTTAAAAGTATGTTTCAATTCGCCTTCGTTCACTAATATCTATGATTACTATCGTGCTACAGAATGAAATTGGTTCTTGTATTGAGAATTGTTTTTTGCGTAAAATGTCAAGTGAAGGAATTTGAATTGCAGCAGGTTCCATTCTTCATATCTTTTCTCCTTACATTTTACTGGAATACCATTCCTGTGAGAGCAGTGCATCTCCCCATCCACCTCGCCTTTCTGATTTTGACCTGCTTTTTATCGTTTTCTTTATTACTGTCTTGTGCTTTGTGAATTCTTCTCTTGATAGTATAATTTTCTATTTTCTCCCTGGTCTGCTTCCCCCACATCTCCAGCTCCCAGGCCTCAAACAGTGCTGGTCTGAGTCAGGCACCAGTACGTGCATAATAGCAGTGTGATGATAGTGATAGAAATTTGCAGCACAAAAGGAGGTTATTCAGCTTATCCAATCTTCACTGGCCCTCAGATCAAGGTGTTCATTAATTCCTAATGCCCATTCTTAGACCCATTCATGGCCTCTATCCTTCATACACCTGTTTACTTCCCTCTTGAAACCTACCATGGGAACTCTGCCTCTACCACCTTATAATATCATAATAATAATAATCCTTGCATTTGATATAGCGGTTTTCATATCTTATCGACATCTCAAAGCACTTTACAGAATATATTATGAAGTGAATTGACGAAACCCATCAGCCAATTGCGCACAGCAGGGTCCCACAAACAGTCGTGGATTGAAAATTACCAATATTTATTATTGAGGTTTTTTTTGACGGATTATTATTAGGCATGAGGAGTAAGGAAATTTGTCCAAGGTTTCGCCCTGACCTGCCTGGATTCTAACACAGGTTTCATGCTTACAAGGCGAGTGCTCTAACCACTGAACTAGAGGAGCTCCACTTCACAGTGCATTCCACATCCCAACAATTCTCCTGAGTGAAATCAATGGGTTTGATTCACAGGCAGGGCAAAACAGTGTGCATGTTTCCTTACTCCAACTGCCTTTTCACCCAGCAGTAAGTAGGAACCTGGTAGTTAGTCAATTGGATAATTTTTCCTTCAAAGAAATAAGAATTATTTGGTCGCTCAATGTGCGCAATTGGCTATTGTATTTTGTCTATAAAATATAGACAATTCATTTTACAGTGTATTCTGTGAAGCACTTTGAGGCGTCTCTAAGATGTGATAATGCACAATATCAAATGCAAGGATTCTTCTAATCGTTAAGCTTTCTTTTCACTCTTTTTGCAACTCTGATCTGAATCATTGATTTTCCTACTAGTGGAAATAGCTGCTCACTCATTACAATACTGTCAAAACTCCTCATAATTTTGTATAACTCTATCAACTTTTTCTTCTCCAATGAAAATAGACTGAACTTCTGCAATCTCCTAATTAAAGCTCCTCATCCCTGGTACAGTTTTATCAATGAGGTCAATTGTATCCCCATTTGAAGTCGGCTAACTCAGCAGATACTAGAAATTAAACCTCAGAGCTTCCCTACTTGCTTTATACCCAACTCAGCTCCTCACTGTTTGTATTTTGTTAAGCATTCAGGGTGATTTGAAATTCTTTCATTTATTTTAGTCGAGGCCTGCGGGTTTCTTTCAGCCCATGGGGCCATCAAGACGCGAGCCTCTGAACATTTGCACAAGCCGAAGCAATACTGTGTTTGATACTTATTGTGTTTTCAGTTTTTCTTGATTTGATATGTTTTTGATTCATGGCATGAATCAAGAAATATTCAATGAAGAACATTTCCAACCATGACATTTGAACACCACTGATTTATTGCAATGTTAACCAAATTTATTTTAGAAATTTGCAGGTAAAATGTTTTAAAAATAAGAAGATTGATGTTACATTTAGATCCAAAAGACATCCTTTCAAAATAAGCACTGCAAAGATCACTCAAGTATCCATTAGCTATCACAATACACAACTAAAACATTATCAATAATCTATCATTCAGTTAATGCATGGATGTAGGACAAATGTGGAAATTGACTGGTATGTTTACCAACAAACAGTCATCACAGTACAACCTGTGAAGCTCTTTGAGATGCCGCAGTAACATAATAAAGAGTGAATTCAAATCCAAGGCCTATTATAAACTAACCGCTCAATTTCAAAATATCCATTTCAAATCTCTTTTGATGGCTCTTCATTTTCTCACGAGAAGCTGCCACCAGCGCCTTGGGATGCCCTTTCATGAAAGGTGACAGATGCTATATTGTTGTTTCCCCAGCTCTTCTTCACACCCTGGTCAACAGCAACATAGTTGGGCTTGATATCTTAGATTTTAAGGAAAAATTAACCTGTACTTTCAATGCTAAAGCACAATACAGTATTTTGATGCTGGATTGTACTACACAAGTACATTACTTTTTGCTCCTTTTTCTCTTTCCCAAGATACCATCCATCCCCAAATTGATCTGCTCTCAAAGCTTTTACCAATGTTCTCAATAATTGATTTCTAGGAGTTATATGAAAGTGATATGGAGTGACTGTTTGTAATTTGTTTTCGGTGGTATGTGAAGACCCCTGGTTTCTGGCATGTACTTTTCTGTGATTTCATGGCCAAAGTGACACATAGAAAATTTCAGGCATTATCCTCTATCATATCATTCTAAGCAATATGCAATTCTGCAAATTATTTTATTATTTTCTTGATCAATCATTTTTCAAATATCTCTATCTTAACAAAGCTCTAAAATTGCTGGAACTGCCGACAGAACTGCTTCTAATCAAATGAACCTACTCTACTATCAAGGATTATTATTATTGCTCAAAGGAGAATAGAAGAAAAAGTGATTGTGCAGCAAGGAATAAATATATAAGTAATAATTATAATCATTTTACACACAGCGACCAGGCTGTTCAGAGAGATCTTTAAACTAGTGCAAAAGTTACACGTCTGAATGATACTGTTCTCATTGCGGGCAGAAAAGAGGAAGCTCGTGTTATTGAGAAAGCAGAGAGTGAGCGGCGGCCGCTCGGTTCAGTTAACTTTCTTTCCAAAAAGCCATGCGATGTGTGTGTGTGTGCACTAGGTTGAAACACTGCACTCTGTAAAATGAGCATTGCAGAGATGAGTCTTTTTTTATTAAAATAAAAGCCAATGAATTGATCTGCAAGCTTTGCTTAGGGTGGGTGTGTGTTTTGCTGTTTTGTGGCTAAATTAAATCTAAATTAATCAACCCTCTGCCTCTCTCAAAGAGTACACTCCGGAGAGTGCATTGGTTTACAGTACCGGCAGCATTCTGAGCTAGCGCCACCATCAGGCACCTAGTAGCAGCATTCCAAAATACTGACACAACACAAAACACCAAAAAAATGCATTTTTCTGGATAAATTCTGGTTGATCGAATGCAGACCTTTTTTTGCAGTGCCAGTTATACGGAAGTAATGGTTGATTGGGTCATGGATAAATGGGTTAACTGTACTAATAATAATTGCATTTGATAAAGTACTGTAAACAATTATTTAATTGAAAGACACAAGATTAAGTTCTGGAAGGGTGAATGAAGTCAAATTAATCAAAAGATCTTCTTCATCAAAATCTCTCTTGAGATAATAACAGTAATAGTATTGTTATTATAGCATTTGATATAGCACCTTAACATGTCGTTGAGAAACTTCCTGTTTTTTTGAGTGTTGCCATGGCATCTTTAATATCTACCTAAATGACCAGACAGCTCACAGTTTAATCCTTCACCTGCAGTGTGGCATCACCGACATTCAATGCTCCCCTCAGTATTGTTGTGGCATTTTCATCCTGGATGATGAGTTCAGGTTCACTTGTTATCAATTGTTCAGATTCCTAATTTGGGTTCCAAACATACATCCTCAGTTCGTATGGTTCTCTTTGTCATCTCAGTGGGTTTACCTCTAAATTGATCCCTCAGCCCCATCCATTAAGGGTCTCTACCTTTGGGAATTCCCACATCAATCTCGCTGCCTCACCTCTTCTTTGTCTGTCAGAGCCAGAGCCAGTTTCCTTACTCAACACATTTCAACACAACGCAGTAAAGTAGCTAGGTAAAGGCACCTCATTGTTCGTTGATTCGCAGAATACTTTTTTTTGGGTAATAATTACTTGAAACATTTATTTTAAAAATTGGTCACTCAATCCATGACTGTTTCTGGGACACAATTGTCTATCCCGTTTCACCCAGAAACTACAGTAAAAGCCCGTTCATCCATGACTCGATGAACCGTAACTTCCATATAACCGGCACCTCAAAAAAAAAGGTCACTGTTCAAATAATCGGATCTTATCCAGCACAATCGCGGTGGCGCATTTAATGAATCGATTGACGCATGAGAGTACACTATGATTACTTCTGAATGCTGCCGGTTGTGGCACTTCTGTTTTTTCTTCATAAAGCTGCACTGTCAGTTTTTCCCTTCCTTCCTTATTCCTCTCTTTTCTTTTTTCTCTCTGACGGATATTACATTGCCTGTGTAGTCTGACTGTATCGTGGGTTTAAACACTGTTTGGGTTGGTGGTAGGGTGGGAGAAGGAGAGAGAGACAGGGAGAGAGATGGTGGGGGGAAAACAGAGGGAAAGAGGGGGAGAGAGAGGTGGGGAAGAGAGAGAGGGGGTGAGTTGATTAATTTAGATGGAAAATGAGAGGAGTGGAAGTGGGTTGGGTTTGGAGTCATTGGGATGGCAGACTGACTGAGTGTGTGAAAGAGAGAGAGAGGCAAGGAGGGAGAGAAAGAAAAAAAAAGGTAAAAACGGTAGTACGACTTTACGCCACTACAGTCCACCATTGTAGAAATTTGCTTTGTGATTGTGTGCTGTGTTTATAGACTGTAATCGATATTTATTGCTTTATTGGTAAGTATCCATACAATATTCTGTTATTATTTAATCTATTATTAATATGGTATGTTTAAGAAAAAGTAAATTTTTTTGTGTTCGGATTTCGACAGCTGACTGCCTGAATATCCAGCACGTGGTTTAACCGGCATTGGCCAGGTCCTGAGAGTGCCGAATAAATGGGCTTTTACTGTATTGTCAATTCAGTATGGTCTGTGAAGCGCTTTGAAACCTCTCAAAGATGTGATAAGGCGCTACATCAAATGTATGGATTATTATTATTATTATTGTTATTCAACAGCACCTGTAGCTCCGTGGTTAGAGCATTCGTCTTATAATCGAGAGACCTGGGTTTGATTCCTGCAAGGCAAAACCTTGGGCAAGTTTCCTTACTCCATATCCCTAATAATAATCCCTCAAGAAAAAAACAACAATAATAAATTGGTCATTTCAATCGCCAACTGTTTGTAGGACACTACTGTGTGCAACTGGCCGCTATGTTTTGCCCACAAATATACACTCAATTCACATTACAGTATATTCTGTGAAGCGCTTTGAAACGTCGAGAAGAAGCATTATATCAAACGCAAGGATTATTATTATTGTATTATATAAGGTTCTCCTCTTTGACTGTACCTATGGTCACCTCATCCTCTCTCTCTATCCTTACTTGACGTCCAACTCCATCACTGTGCAGCACTCCAAGACTCTATCCTGCTTGAAGGGTGCTGCATAAATCCGTTTTGTATATCAAATTCATTGCAGCATGTATCCGGTCTCATGACCAGCCTGTTTGTGTTTATTTTACAGTAATACTTTGGCTAATCTCTTGTTCGTTATAAACACAAGTCTAAACCAAATTCATTACCTTCAAGGATATTTTGAACATAATGATGATCACTTTAATATCCATAATCATCAGTGTAAATTCATGATTAATTTATTCTCCCCGATCTCAAGCAATTCTGAAAACTGGAATGCATTGCCTGAAAATGTGGTGAAGGCTGATCCAATAACAACTTTTAAAAGAAATGTAGACGTTTATTTGGGGAGGATGGGATTGTGTGGTTATGCGGAGAGAACTGGGGAGTGGGATTAAATTGCTCTTTTCAAAGAGCTGGCACAGACTTGATGGGCTGAGTGGCCTCCTTTTTGTGCCAAAAGATTTTATGAATTCCTTAGAAATGTATGACTTCCAATTATATATTTCGTACAGGACATCCCAAGGCGATGGACAATCAGTGTTTCAAACCTGAGCTGGCATCAAGATGGGAAGGGTGGAGGGAGGGAGGGAAAGAGAGGTGATAGAAACAATACAAATGTGACGTTGCTTTGGTTAATCAATATTTAATCCAGAACTTTTAAGATCATTAAAAGTGTTTAGGATTTTGCCTAAACACAAGGAGATACAAGGAGAAAATATCTTCTCTTTTGAATGCGCCTTTAACGTCTACTGAACAGGCAGATAAGATATTAGTTTAAAGTGTCGTCTGAAGGACAACTATCCGACTCAAATGTGAGAGTGCGACAGGCTGAGCCAGGCTGACATCCTGATCTTAATCATTTTGCTTGGTCAGCCAGGTGTCTGACACATGCAGAAACCATTACCATGCTCAAGAGGACTCCAAATCATAATGTATCTCACCTATACATGTTTGGAATGGACTGTGAACCCTCTTCCTTAAGGGATACACTCTGCTTATCTAATTCTGGAGAACTTTAGGTATCGATAATTGAGATTCAAGGCATGGGAACCCCAGGATATCTGCTAGGGTATTGGTAGAATACAAATAGTTAATACCACACAGCTAGGCATTCAAAACACTTTCTGGTAAGCTTCTTTCAGTGTTGTCCATCTAGGACTACCTTGTAAATCAGGGGTTTTACTTGCAGAGTTAACAGGATCTTAGTAGGATGGATCCTTCTTTTCGGTGGCTGTTCTGGCTCAGTCATACTGCGGACATCCAGGCTTAGGAAACAGAGTACTGACACCACCACAGAGATTTGGTTTGATTTAGACATTTCAGCGTGCATCATTTCGGAAAAAGATCAGCAGCCTGTTTAACTACCTCCACAAAGAGGATAATGACCATAATCATACCTCTTTTCCTTCTGCACCTTAGCTGATGGGCAGTCTTCCATTGTGAACATTTTTGAATTATTTTTTATATGGAGCAAAGATTTTAAGTCGAAATCAATGCATTTACACCATTCACAATAAAGACTAAGTACTTAAAGACCTACCTTCAAGTAGCCTTGATCACACTCTCCTGGTTAATCGCAGAATTTGGTGACTTTATCGTTGACATCAAGTTGCTCTTGAAGGCTATCAATTTGTTCTTGATTGTAAGATGTTAAGTTCAAGTCAATACTGGAGGCTGCAGTTTCAGAAACCTTCTGTCCATGTAACTTTTCTATCAGTATTCACCTTGAGTAGCTTTTCTCCCAGGAACAAGGGTATCATCCAAATCAATGACAGCACTTGGAAGTCCAGAAATTGATTAATATTTGGTTCACGTGTTGCAGCTACCGCCACCGGTGGACTTTTGAGATATGTTGTGCTGAAAGAATGTGATATAATTATTGATATTAGGCCATTTAACGAGAAGAATTGTAGCAGGTGTTCAGCACAGAGCTGCCAGACATGTGCACTGATCATTCCATCTAATGCATCTCTCCAAGCCAACTTTTGTATTGATATATCTCATCAGAATCTTTATAGCTCCTGGTGGTACATATATGATCAGTACCTTCAAGCTGTTGTAAAATATCTCAATCTGTCCCATTTTGATGATGGGTGCTCAGAGGATGTGGCTGGCAGTGATGTTGAAAGTGAAGCCAAGGGTATAAAACTGAGTACTGTATATGAACCAGGCAAGAGTAATTTTTTGCATCTGTACATAGAAGAAAGTGCTTCATGGTAAAGTGTAGTGACTATCTGTTTTGTGGAGTGTGGCAGTCAACTTACACACCGTCATGTTCCACAAATAGCCATGGAGTGCATATGACCTATTTATTTTATTGTTTAAATATTTTAAACAATATCTCAAATCAGTGCTTTGAAATATATTCATGGACTACAAAGTATATATTTAACATAATAGGCTTATTTTTCTCTGACATTTTGAAGCACTGTGCAGAATATTTCATTGTCTCAGCTTCCTTCACCTTGCAAAGATAATTTGATGCTTTCTACCCGTTTGTTGTTGATTTTTTGTAACTTTAATTGCAGTAGATTAAAAATGCACTGACTGTTTCACAGCTGTTTTAGTGTTTCATTGAATGGAGTGTGTTCATCACATACTTTCCAGGACAGGAAAGTAAAGGTTGACAGTTTTTCATATCCTGCAACATGCAATGATAGGGGCACTGGTTTACGACAGCGGATTTCCAAAATGGAGAGTTCTTCAAACGCTAACTGAAGAACAATTGCTGATGCAGGGGGAAGACAAGGACATGCAATAGTTTGAATAATTTCTGGTTACTGCCTTGTTCATTCCACTAGCCAGTTACAGAGAAACAATTTCACTTGTGCACGACCTTGAACAGAAGATGGCATCAGGAATAATTACTTTGAACTAATGCAATTCTATTGAAGTAACCATTGCAAATGGATTCTGATATACCTCTGTACTTGCACAGAAACTGTTTTCTTCTCCTGAAAAGTGCAATTGGCATCATAATCCCAAACTGTCAACCCACGGATTCTAGTCAACAGCTATGCATCTGTTTACACTTCCACCATGTCAAAATGCACAAAATAAAGTTGCATTACTTGTAGAATCACTGGCTTTTCAAATAACTTCTTTATTGCAGCTACCTAGTAATTTAACCCAACTTTTACAAATGCAAGATTTTTTTTGCCAAGTAATATAAATCTATTTTGTGTCTACTGAACACTTAAACTGGAAGATAAGTTTATTAAAGAAAGTCCATGAGGGTGCACAGGCTTGGTTCCTATATTCATCAAGGTGCTGCTTACATGTGGGAATTGCCAATCGCTTGCTTTTCCATGAGGTATTTTCCAACCTGTGATTTAACTGTGAATATGAGCCTCCTGCATTCACTGGAAATGCAGGTTGAGCAGAGGGGCAGCTCATAATACCCACATGCCTATTTCTAACTATAAATGTGTACCGTATATATATTTCATCAATGAATATGCTGTCTCTGTTTATGTAATGTTTCAGCTTCAAAACTATGCCTATCCCTATTTCGTAGGAGGCCACTTCTACTTATTCCACTTCAGTGATTAGGAAGAGAGGGTATTGTTTTATATAATAATAAATAGAGGTTTGGGGAATAATGCTACGCATTCAAACAAAAAGACGTTAGTTTGTCTTGAATTTCAACAATAAAGCCACAATCCAGTCTATTCGGCATCTAATAAACATTACTTCACAAAGGATATTTGCATGTTCAGAGTAAAAAGTATAATTAAGTTGTGTAAAATGAACTCCAGTTGCAAAAGGTAGCGGTAGGTTATTGAATATAATTGTTTGGTTTATTATTATACATGTATGATGGTTAATGATAGGGTAGGGATTTTTTAAAAGTTGCTTTAAGGTGTGCTAAAATTAGGTCTGTTTGTAAATATTCTTCCCATCTCACAGTAAGTTGTGTAATATTTGTTTCAATTTGTTGGGAGTTGCTGATGCCTTGTGGTAAGTCATGAATGGGTGCAATTGCAGGTTCATTGGAGGGGGTACAAGAACACAATAAAAATAAAATGATCATTAACAATTACAAGATGAAAGAGCAATGAATCAGGCTCCACTTATGTAACGCTCTGAGACGCTATCCTGAATGGAGGGCACCATATAAGTACAAGTTGTCATTGAATGCAGGATTTCAGCACATTGAAATGTGTAAGCACTTGTCATGTTAACAGCAATTTGGTATTTATCGATCACTCGAAGACTCAAGGAATTGAGTGTTATAAAATGAATGGACTTTCAGAAATGGTTAAAATGCCCTCCTTAGATCTCGAGTCACTCCTTACAATTTCTAGGATTGTAAAGGCATATGGGACATTCTGCTCCTCTGCTAATAAGTCATTAGATGAGCACATTAGATTAGGCCATTCAATTAGATGGCTTTGGGAATATGCCAGATGGGATTATTACCTGTACAGCAGATTGGGATGAATGTTACCTGTGACAAGTGAGAAACTATTGCAAGGTAGCAAATTATTAAACATTGGTACCAATTTGGTATTTATCAAAAACGACTCGTATACGCCAAATTTCCATAATAATATCCTTCTTTCAAGTTTTTTTTTCTTTCCCTAGGGTTCACACGCAACAAAAGTGCAAGAATTTTGATCTGAATTCAAAAATGTATTATCCATTTGCCATATTCCTAAACCAATTGAATACCATTGTGTAGTTCAATACATTGTTCTCCAATACTGTGCCATAAAGAAGACTTCAGATTGGCAGGATTCAAATGAAATGCAGCCAGTTCCATCAGAATTTTGGCCACAGTATATTCTTAGCATTTAATCTGCTACATGGAGGTGAGGCAGTGGAGCGTTAGCTCAAAGTGGAGAGATTGCTCTATTTCTATTGAACATTTTTCAGGTAGAATTAAATTTAGCACAAAGTAACTGGCTTCTGAAATAAAGCAGACATATGTGCCTATTCATGACAACCAAATTCAATATAGTCACTGGTGTTTTTTAATTAAATGTGGATATAATATGCATGAGTTCATGATTGTCTGTAATCTAGGTACTCCTCATTTATTTCTTGACCATAGTAGAATAAAGGTATTGAAGATCATTTTATTATAGCTTTTAATAATATGCCCTCCCTTCTCATCTTGCTTTTATTCATTCTCTGAGGTTTACACATAATAAAAATGTAATAACGTTGAACTGAAGTCTACAAGTCTAATTGCCATTTGCCATATTCCTATGCAGGCAAAGGTCCAGAAATGCTTTACGCTGGACAAAATCTGAATGATAACGAGTGGCACACAGTCCGTGTGGTTCGTCGAGGAAAGAGTCTGAAGCTGATAGTGGATGAGTTTCAAACTGTCGAAGGTAAATTAAAGCACTTTTAATCTTTACTGTTTTATGATGTTGACAGCTGTCTGTTTCCATTCCTCTGGACAATTACATTAACTGATTTGTAACTTATAATTCTTGGTGCACATGACAGAATGTCCTATATCAAACATAAAATACTAATCCTTGCATTTGATACATTTGATAGGAGAATGTTTTCAAGTGCTTCACAGGATTTACTGTTCAAGTGTTGAGACTGTGTGCAGGAGAACAAATAATATTTTGAATGACATATTCAACGATTATTAATTTATACAGTCAGGGGAGGGGGTGTATGCCATTGCTGAGCAAACAGAAAGCACAAACCAATTACATTTTTGATATGTAATTATTTTAAATTTGGGGTGTTTGAATGGTTTCTCAGCACAATTTCAAACTCTGGCAACAAGCAGTGTTAATATATATGGTGAACTAGATACTTTATTATACAACAACTTGCATTTATATTGTGCACCTCACGCAGGGTAGCGTCCCAGAGAGCTTGACAGTGGCGGAGCACAATGCCCGTCCGAGGGGAGGTGGTGTTTACCGTAGGTACGGTTGAATAGGAAGATCTTCAGGTGTGACCTAAGATGGGGAAGGAAACAGCAAGGCAGAGGGATAGAGGATTAGTGTTCCAGATTTTCAGGGTATAGTGGCTGAAAGTACAGCCACCAATGGTAGAATGGAGAGACCAAGGGACAAACAGAAAGCTGGAGCCAGTCGAGCGGGTCAGCAGGCTGGCTTAAGCAGGTCGGAAAGTTTGGGAGGTGATAGGGCATGAAGGGATTTGAAAACAAGTGTGAGGATCTTGAAATTATTCCATTCAGTGGTACAGAGCCAGTGGAGTCTGGATAGAACTGGTGTGGTGGGGGTACCAAGTTTATTGCAGTTGAGTATGCAGGCAACAGTACTTTGGATCAGCTGGATATTATGTATGGTGGAGCTGGGGAGATAGGCAAAGAGGGCGTTTGGAAGATCAATAAAATTATACTTGTATAGCGCCTTTCACGTCAGGAGGACATCCCAAGACGCTCGACAGTCATTGTTTCAGATCCGCTGGGGACGGAGAGGATGGACGAAAAGTGGGGGATTTGGAGTGACCGATGGGACAGTCGAAGAGGAGGGTCTTGGGGAGGGACTTGAAGGAGGCCAGGGAGGGCATGAGGTGGAGGAACTGCAGGAAGGAGTTCTAGAGGTTGGGGGAAGAGTGGCTGAAGGCTCATCCACCGATGGTGGGGTGGGTGGATCAGTGGGCGTGGAGCAAGCCAGAGCCTGCTAAGCAGAGGGGGCGGGCAGGTTGGTAGGGGGTTAGGAGGGTGCAGATGTTGGTGGGGCAAGGCCGTAGAGGGCTTGAATGTGAGAACCAGGATCTTGAATTGGATCCTCTGGATAATGGAGCTTGAGCTGGGAGGAGAGGCGATGTAGGAGGATGGAGTGGTTGATAGTGTCGAAGGCAGCCGAGTGGTCAAGGAGGCAGAGAGAGCCCTGATTGCACATGTTCAGAATGTCATTAGAAACTTTGACCATGGCTGTCACCATACTATGGGAAGCATGGAAGCCAGATTGCAGGGGTTTGAAGAGAGGAAGGAGTCAAGCTGGGAAGCAACAACTTATTCCAGGGCCTTAGAGAGGAATGGGAGATTGAAGATGGAGTGGTAGTTGTAGAGTAGGGATGGGTTAAGTGAAGGATTTTCCAAGATTGAGGTGATGACAACAGTTTTTAGAGGAGTGAGAACAGTGCCGGTGGATAGGGAGAGATTAACAATGTCAGTTAGGAAGGGGACTAGGAGATGGAGCTGGGAGATGAGGAGAGGTGGGGGATGGGGTCAAGGGAGCAAGTGGTGGGTTTCATTTTTCGGATGAGAGTAGAGGGCAGTGGGGAGAGATAGAGTCAAAGGTGTTTAGTGGGGGTGCGAGTTAATAGAAAGGTAGTGGTACATAGGGTAGAAGTGGCTGAAAGGATCCCCTTGATTTTTAGTTCGAGAAAGTCCAGTATCTCCTCGTAGTTGGAGTTGGAAGATAGGATGGGTGAGGTGTGGGAGGGAGAATGGAGGAGACGGATTGTGGAGGAGATAAGGAGCCTGGGGTTGTCCTTGTCCTCCAAGATTAATTTGGAGTAATAGGAGGATTTGGCGGAGGCAAGGGCGGAGCAGCAGGCCTTAGTGTGATCCAGCCAAATTTGCAGATGGATCGTTAGTTTTGATTTGGTCTGGGTAAAGTTGGGAAATGACAATCGCATGGATGAGTATTTCAGCTGAGTCAGAGGTAAGATACGGTCACTGGTGGGCAATATGAAGGAGGGGAAGGAAAGCAGTCCTGGTCAGGGACAGCATGTGTGGATTACCCACGGTTCACTGGTTCGGTAAGTCTGAGGAATAGGCTGGGGAAGTTGAGGAGGTCAGAGCCACAGGATAGACACATTGACGGGAGCTGATGATTCAGACAACATTTAGTCATTAAGGTTTTTGCTCATCCAGGCCCTAATGTCTGCAGACTTGGAATCACAGCTGGAGGAGGAGAAGTAGGTATGAGTGTCATCCACACTTGTGGAAGTTTACCCTGTTTAAGGGGATGACATTGCCGAGAGAGAGTATATAGATGGGAAAGACAAAGAGGCAAGGATGGAGCCCTGAGTTACACCACAGGTGACTGGTCAGGGGTGGGAGGAGAAGGAGAGGATGGTGGTGGTTGTAAAGGATTGATTGAGAGTAGCGGGGAGCAATTTTGGAAGGGGTGGAGGATGTGTTGGCTTGGGTCAGGGCAGCTCAGTGTTCAGCAGGACCTGGTCAGTCTGCAGGAATGGTGGGGGTTAGGGGAGACAGCACAGAGGGGAGATGAGAGAGAGAGAGAGGATGATGCTCATGGCTTTATTTGGATCAAAGCCAGAGAGGGAAGAAGGGACCGGGAGGCAGGGATTCTGGTCTGTGGATGGTTTGCTAAAACTAATGGGGCATTAGCCTGATTCAGTGGTTTATGATTCCATGATATAGCAACTACAAATTGCATTTACTGTATATAGTGCCCCTCATGCAGGGCAGAGTCCCAGAGCACTCAGACACAATTAAATGAGAGAACGGGATTTTTATTTGTTATCCTCCAGTTGAATTGGTCCTTCACTTCACGTGAAACCTTGCTACGCACAAATTAGTTTCCATATTTGCCGATACAGAGATAACAGCGCCGGGAGCATTATTTATTTATTCTTCCCTTTTTGGAGTGAATGACTGGTGGCCTCATCTTAAAAAACAAACAGACCTGCTCAACAACAACAACAATTTACATTTATAGAGCGCCTTTCACGTCGGGAGGATGTCCCAAGGCGCTGAACAGGAGGCGTGTGACCCAAGCTGGGAGAGGAGTGTTTGGGAAGGGGTGAAACACGAAGGGGAGGTAAAAGAGTTTGGGGTGGAACAAAAGGCACGATCGAAGAGGAAAGTCTTCAAACCGGCCTTGAAAGAGGAAAGGGAAGAGGCAAAACGGAGGGATTGAGGGATGGCATTCCATAAGGTGGGAGCGGAGAAACTGAAGGCCCGGCCTCCGATGGTGGGGATACCCACTGTTGTAGACTCTCGGCAACAAGTGGAGGCAGTCTGTTAATGACCGCCTCATTCAAACACTTTCTCAAATCTTACACACATGGGGCGGTGCTGGTAATCACAGTGTGCTCCAATAAGAGTAAACAACATGCGCTGTGGGATGGTGGGGATTGTTTGAAGAAGCATTATTACCTCCTTGGCTGAAGCAGAAGCTGTAATAAAGAATGATCGTGAATTTTTACAATTTGTACTTAAGAATGGTAAGAATCTTAAAACGGCAGTATAATTTTATTGCTTCAAGCCGTTCTTTGCAGATTACCAGCCATGATGTTTTCTTTATTTAAGAAAAATATGAATTTGAATTATCCATTCATTTAGAATTTTTTTGTGTGTTTTTTTACACGCACACACATGCAGGCTTTGTTAGCCCACAGTTATTTACTGTTATCCTTGCTGAGGGTTTGAATAGAATTAAAGTGAAGCTAATTAATCCACAGGACTGGGAAAGAGCATTGCATTCTCAGTCCATCTGGCAATCTGCAGAGAAAATAAATAAATAAAATAATAAATAATCCTACAATGCTCTACCTAGCCCGAGGTTGAACATTTTGCCAGATAGTGAGCTAACTTCCTTCTTCAATCTGCTGACACAAACTGTTTTTCCAACCCATCCATTCCATATTTTTGCCATTACCAGTATAAAATATTTAAGTCTGAGCCATCTGCTCACCTTCCCTTTTCTAAGGTATTGTTGTGTTGCTGTCGCATTTGTTTTTAAGTACCTTGTATCATACAATCTTAATTACATTCTGAATATATCGCAAGTTGAAGTGGCCCTTTTATGAAACCCAGAAATCATTTATTGCATCCAAATGCACTCAGATCATGTAGGCATGGTGATTTCCCTCTACCCGGTACGAATTGCCAAATAGTATTTTTGTACCATTTGGATTTTTTTTCAGGGGAAAGAATTTTGTCTTGTTTGACCCTGAACTGTCCTTCCTCCCCACGTCTGCGCCATGACCAGTACCAAATTTGTTACTGACAGCAGGTTCCTGCTCATCCCTTGCACCCTCCGCCCCACCATCGGAGGTCACATTTGAAGTCACTACGCCCCAAAACTCAGGAACATTCTTCCTCAATCCCTCTGCCTTGTCTCCTCTGTCCCCTTTATCAAGTCCGAACTGAAAACCTTCCTCTTCAACCATGCTTACGGCCATCTTTCCCCACCCCACCCTCCTCCCCCCATCACTCCTCCTCCCACCACCTCCCAGCTCAGAGTCAGGCTCCACCACCATTAAATTCTCTGAGACACTACTCTGCGTGGATGGTACTATTTAAATACAAGTTGTTGTTGTTACTGAAAGGGAACAAGTTTAAAAGTAGCCCGATGGAAGATTTGCTTAGTCTCAATTGCTTAAAAAATATTTGGGGACCCATCAGTAACCTGCACAACTGGAACTCTCATGTTGGCTTGCACTGGATTGGATTGGCTGAAGAAAGCCCTTCTGCTCATTTCATCTCTTCCTTCCACAATACCAATCCACATTAAATAAATATTTAGTGCTGTCTGTGCTGAAATGGACACACAGCAGAAAGCATCTCTTTAAATTCTCTAAAATTCCCTATTTAAATCCGTCATAAACATAGATCTTCATCGTTCGGTTGCACCACAAATTTTACATAAAGCTTCAAACAGGACCAACTGTTGTAACAGGATTTTGAAGATGTTCTGAAAGCAGGAAAGCAGCTAATAATTCTCAACTAAAATCTAACTATTTCTTAGAATATTCCTTTATCAATGTGATAATTGTCTGACATGAAAAGTGACAAGTCTCGCTGTTCTACTTTGACAAACCATTTCTGATTCAATGTGGCCCATTGGGTTGTTCAGTAGTTGAAGGTTTGGAGATAAAATATACTATAAATTATTATTATGTGTCATGATACACTTTAATATTGTTGTTTGTTTTTGTTTATAATTTATTGGTCTACCGGTATCAAATGGAACCATTCTTTAAAATCCAATCTCCATAACTGTCTTGGTCAATTATAGAAGTGTATTGATGTGATGGTCAGGGTGGTCTTATCCTGTCATTTAGTGTGCTATGTGCTACCTCAGGGTCCCTAAAGAAGAAAGTGAATACTGTAGTTTAAAACATAATTCAACAAAGTAACAACAACAACAACAAATTACACTTATAGAGCGCCTTTCACGTCGGGAGGACGTCCCAAGGCGCTGCACAGGAGGCATGTGACCCGAGCTGGGAGGGGAGTGTTTGGGAAGGGGTGAGACACGAAGGGGAGGTCGAAAAATTCGGGGTGGAACAAAAGGCACGGTCGAAGAGGAAAGTCTTCAAACCGGCCTTGAAAGAGGAAAGGGAAGAAACGAGACGGAGGGATTGGGGGATGGTATTCCAAAGGGTGGGAGCGGAGAAACTGAAGTCCCGGCCTCCGATGGTGGGGTGGTTCGGGCGGGGGGCTTGGAGCAGGCCTTGTATGTAAAATACACAATAAGAACAACAACAAAATTGCATTAATATAGCGCCTTTCATGTTGGGAGGATGCCCCAAAGTGCTGAACAGTCAGGTCGGGACCCGAGCAGAGTTGGGGAGGGTCTGGGTAAGGGGAAGGAGAGTGGGAGAGGGGGAAGAGTTAGCGGGGCAGCCAAAGGCACAGTCAAAGAGGAAGGTCTTGAGACCGGCCTTGAAGAAGGAAAGGGAGGAAGCAAGGCGGAGGGGCTGCGGGATGGAGTTCCACAGTATGGGAGCAGAGAGGCTGAAAGCCCAGCCACCGATGGTTAGGCGGTTAGGGAAGTGGCCACGGAGCAGGCCTGAGTCTGCTGAACGGCAATCTGATAGGGAGACAGTAGGTCAGAGAGATAGGCGGGGGCAAGGCCGTGAATGGTCTTGAAAGTGAGAACAAGGATCTTGAATTCGATCCTCTGGGTGATGGGGAGCCAGTGGAGACAACCAAGGGTGGGAGTGATGTGGTCGCGAAGCCTGGTGCGGGAGAGGACACGAGCTTCAGAATTCTAAATGATCTGTCGAGGGAGTAGATGGGGAGGCCAACGAGGAGAGAGTTCCTGTAGTCGAGCCAGGAAGTGATAAAGTCGTGGATGAGAGTTTCGGCTGTGTGGGAGGTGAGGTAGTGCCGGAGTCTGGCAATATTGCGGAGGTGATGGAAGTCTGTTCCAGTCATGGAGCGGATGTGGAGGAGGAAGGATAATTCGGGGTCGAACAAGTCACCCAAATTCCTGATTGACTTTGAGAGGTGGAGAGAGCAGCCTTGAACGCTGATGTTGTCAGCGCCTGAGGTGCGGAGGCGCTGACGTGAGTCAATCAGGAGGACCTCCGTCTTGTTGACAATAATAATGATATTGGAATGTTGTGGAATTTTGAGACAAATGGTACCCCCTCGCTAGCATTGACAGACACTCTCACAAGAGTGTGTACTGGCATTGTCACATGAACAGTCAAATTTTTTATTTGAAAAAGTTTTGCTTCACACAGTTCAGTAAAGTTTGTGAAGTGGATAATGGTTTCCACAGCATTTATTGAAGTGATAACTTTGATTTGTCTGAGAGAATGGATTACTGGATTGCGCTTGTACTGAATAACTATTGTGGCTAAAGGACAAAGCGTTTAATCACAATAAGAACCAGTTATTGCCGGAGAGGAAGATCAGTTTGCTTCATATCTGCAAAATATTGTTGGAGAATAAATAAAGTAGAAGTCACAACTAGGGTCCGACGATATATCGATATATCGCTAAAACCCAATATAATTTTCATATCGATACGCCGATATAGGCATTTCAAAAATATCGATATATCGAACGAGGGAAAAAATCGGAATGCGCGCACACTGAACTACAAGACCCAGAATGCTTATCTCTAAACACAATGCACAGACCGAGGTGCAAAGCCGCCATATTGTATTCATATTCCTAGAATACAATATACAGGTATGCAAGGGGCGGCGAGGGGAGAGAGACGGCTGGGGGTGGGGGGGGAGGGGGAGGGGGAGAGGGATGGCTGGGTGGGTGGGGGAGGGGGAGAGAGATGGCTGGTGGGGAGGGGGCAGGGAGAGAGACGGCGGGGGGGTGGGTCGGGGAGGGGGAGAGAGACGGCTGGGGGGGGTGGTGGGGGGGAGAGAGACAGCGGGGTGGGGGGTGGGAGAGAGGGATGCTGGCGGGGGGGTAGGAGAGAGTGACGGCAGCGGGGGGGGTGGGGGGGGTGGGGGGAGAGACGGGGTGGATATGATAATATACAGATAGATAGAGATTGGGGGGGGATGTGAGAGAGGAGAGATACACAGAGACACAGACAGAAAAACACAGAGATGGAGAGAGTGAGTGTGAGAGACACAGAGAGAGAAAGATATTTACCTCCTGAGGAGATAGGCCCCGAATGCGCGCACACCCCGAATGCGCACGCACCCCAAGTACGAAAAACCCGAAAATGTCGATATTTCTGTATATCTCGATATGAGCCCATCGATATATCTAAATCGGAAAATTTCCATATCAACGGACCCTAGTCAGAACCCTATTTTTTAACAACACAGTGAGTTAGCGCAATCTACTGTATTCGAATGTGTTTGAAATTGATAGCTGGTTTTCAAAAACAGATAAAGATTCATTTAATGTTGGAGCAGAGCTAAGAAGTGAGTTGGAGGGCATGGGGGAGCTGGTGGGATTAAATTGGGTGGTGAGTTAATGACTGGATTGGGAAGGGATGCTGAGGTAGGTTGTGGGGGCGCTGTGCCAGGATAGGGGGTGGAGGGGACTGAGGTAGGGAGTGGGAGTTGTGTAGCAGGGGATGGGCAAGACATGCCAGGCTATGAAATTGGCTTCCAGATAATGGAGCACAATTTTCTTTGATTAATTATATTGGATCGAACACTCCTCCCAATTTTAGTTCATTCTATTGTTGCATTCGGCTTCTCTGATGAGAATAGATTTATTTTGCTGCCTATCTGGTCCTTCATTTGTTCTCACTCTGATAAATGGGAGGTGAGAGGGGGGAGAATGTGAGGAGTGGGAGAGGAAAAAAGGTCTTCAGCAAAGGCAGTCAGCTTTGAAGCTCCCTTGGGAGAGACACGGATAAAGAGAGAAAGAGAAACCGAGAGTGAGCATGATTGGCAATTGTTTCTGAGCTTCCTTTGCATGTCTAAAAAACTAGAGTAGCCCTTCAGTTACATAGAAATGCTCTTTGTATGTGTCGCGTGGTGCCATTGAAAAGCGTTGGCAAGCCAACTGAGAAGGGACATCACAGCAGGTGAGCTGAAGTGCTTTACAGCAGGACATTATAACACATCAGTGGCAGTGGGGTGAAAAGAAAGCATATGCGTACACTCACACATAACACTAATGTTTATTATGAATCAGTAATGAACCAGTGAGCCTTACAATAATAAAACACATCTTTTTAAATGTTCTGTCAAGGACTAAAGAAGTGGGGCAAAAATTGCATAATCATTGTATCTCGCCTCGTGGCTGTCTTTCGCGATTTACATTATTGAAGAGCCTGGCCTTAGTTCCTACCTCAGTCAAAGTTAAGTTGAGGAAATCCAAATCTAAAGTTTGGGTAATTTCCTCTCCAATAGACTTAAAGTAGAATTACAGGCACATGTGACTTTATTGAAGTGGCATATTTTCTTTTTGTTCTTTTTTTTCTATTTTGATCAGCCTTGTGATGGGTTTGCAGGACTTTATCCTGCTGCCTGCCATTTCTGCATTTTGTGTTTGTTTGTGTTTTCTTTTTCGTTCCACAAAATAGTGATGTTCCTTGCAATTATAATCTGTGTATATGATATTGCGCTTTTCATGTCAAGTGTTTAAATGTCTAAAGCATTCCATAGGTTTACTTCATTGCTTCCCAGTTTCGCTCCTTTCTCTCTCGCCACTCCCACTCCCTCCTCAAACTCCTTCAACCTGGCTTCCTTGCTGCTCATAGCATGGAGTCAGCCCTGGTCAAGATCTCTAACGACATCTGCGACCAGGGCTCTTTTTGCATCCTTGTCCTCCTTAATCTCTCTGCTGCTTTTGACACTGTCAATCACTCCATCCTCCTACACTGCTTCTCCTCCCTCCTCAATCTCCGCAGACCTGCTCTTACCTGGTTCGATTCCTACCTCTCCCATCGTGTACACTTTGTCACCACCAATGGCTTGTCTTCCAATGCCCGCACTGTCACCTGTGGCGTTCTTCAGGGTGCTGTCCTTGACCCCCTACTTTTCAACATCTACATGCTCACATTCGGTGACATCATCCGCAGGCATGGGGTTAACTTCCACATGTACACGGATGATACCCAACTCTATCTTTCTGCCTCTACCCTCGACTCCAGGACTACTACTGTCTTGACAGACTGTCTGTCAGACATCAAGTCCTGAATGAGAGCTAACTTTCTACAGTTGAATTTCAACAACAGAGGCTGTATTGATTGGCTCACGCCAGTAACTTCATGCATCAGGCACTGGTAGCATTAACCTCCATGGTTGCTCACTCGACCTCACCAAGCCAATCGGGAACCTCGGTGTCTTGTTCAACTCTCAACTGTCTTTCCTTCCCCACATCCAAGCAATAACTCGCTCTGCCTTTCCTCATCTCAGCAATATTGCCTGACTCCACCACTACCTTACCCTCAAATCCACTGAAACTCGCATTCATGCCTTCATTACATCCCAGCTCGACTATGCAAATGCCCTTCCCAATTCCTCCCTCCACAGTTTGCAGATGATCCAGAACTCTGCAGCCCGTGTCCTCGACCGCTCTAAACTTTGGGACCCCATCTCACCCATCCTCGCCGGATCCCATTGGCTCCCCATCATCCAGAGGGTCCAATTCAAGATCCGGTCTCGACATTTATAGCCTTCCACAACCTTGCCCCACCCTATATCCATGACTTACTAACCACTTACCAACCTACCTGCCCCTTCTGCTGAGCAGGCTCCAGCCTATTTGCAAGTCCCCCGACCCATCCACCCTACCATTGGCGGGCAAGCCTTTTGCCACTCTGCCCCCAACCTCTGGAACTCCATCCAGCAGTCCCTTCACCTCGCCCCATCCCTAGTCTCCTTCAAGTCCTGCCTCAAGACTCTCCTCTTCAATGGTCGCATCGGCAACTCCTAATTCCTCCACCCTTTCCTCCTCCCCGTACCCAGCTCAGGTCTGAAACAGTGAATGTCTAGCACCTTGGGACGTCCTCCTGATGTAAAAAGCGCTATGCAAGTGTAATTTTGTTGTTTTTGTAGTGATGCACACTTTTGAGGTCAGCAATGTCGCAAAACAGCCATGAAGTGAATAATCAAATTAATTTGGGGGATTGCTGGCCAGGACGCTGAGAAAACTTCCCTACTCCTATCAAATAGTGCAAAAAAATTACATACACTGTTTAACGTCTTGTTAAAACATGTCCACCATAGTAACATGGATCTTAACGTCCATTGGGACAGGCAAATGTCACCTCAGTTCAATGTCTCATCTGAAGGGAGGCACTTCTGACAATGCAGTGCTCTGCCAGTCAACTGTACTCTGAGGTTCCAAGTCCTGAAGTAGTGGCTTGAAACCTACAACCTTTTGACTCAGAGTGTGCCCAGGTGCCAAACTGACATATATTTGCTGTTCTGCCTTTGCATAATTCACTAAATCCTCGCTTAACGTCACAGTTGCATTTGCAGAAAGTACGAATTTAAGCGAAACGACATTAAGTGAACCGCGCAAGAATACCGGACGTTCAGCGTCTATATACGCCTATGCTACCCAAAGTAGTTTGTCTCCACCCGCGGGAACGACGTAATAGCAAACGTTGCGACGTTAAATGAATATATGTTCACCTGTGTATCAGCAGTGTAATAACGAAACAACGTTAACCGAAGCAACATTAAACGAGGTCTAACTGTATATGCTTCAGGTTTGTGCTTGGGAGATAGTAGATACGTATCCCTTTTGCCAGTTATGATGTCCCTCACTTTGAACAATTAAACTTTTGCGACAATTTAGTCAGGGAGCAGGGGGAAGTGGCAGCATCTAACAGTGTTAATTATTTAGATTACTATTCAAAAATAACTACCACTGATTTGGATTTATTTAGAGCGCTTCAAGCAGGGTAGTGTTTTGGAGCTCTTGATGTCAAACCAGGGAGAGAGGGGAGATGACTGCAGACATGATCAAATATACAATCTGATGATGAGGAAGGAGGGAGCAAAGCAGGGGGATTGAGGTTAAGAATTCCAGCTTCTTCGTGTTGTTGAATGAAAGAGGCAACAACCATAAGCATAGCCATCACAACAATATTAGTTGGATTGTTTTTATTATGCACAAAAAGTAATGTTTACCTTACAGTGAGATAATTTCGGTGAATCATTTTATGGCTGACTTTGAGACAAGGCTGTATGTAAATTGGCTGACATATTTACTTATCAAATACACAGCCACTGCACTTTACAGAAAATCCTGTAAAGCTCTTTGAGATTTCCCTCCCCGATGTGAAAGGTGCTATCTCAAATGCAAAGATTATTATTCTTGTTGCTAACCCTGTCAGAAGCTGCCATTTCTTTGTATTCCTCATGCCATTTCCTGTCAATGGCTCAGGACCCATTCTGACACTTCTTAATACAATTTAGCCCAAGCCCTTAGTTTTTCCTTAAATCCAGATGTTTCAACTTTAATTCCAGTTGACAACAGAGCACACTCTGAAACATCTGAAGTGCCGTTTGCCACTGGCTAGATAAACTATTCGCCTTAGGAACGTATCTACATTTACTTTCATTAAATTAAAGATGATATGTTTCTGTGTAAAGCAAAATGATGTTATAAAACAAGAAAAAATAGCTTGAAGATGCATTTTAATTTGAAGTTGAAGTTTATTTAAATTCATGGACATTAACCATGCAAATTGAAAAGATAAAATTAATTGGAAAATACTGAATTGTGATTTTAAAATATCAGCAATTATTTACATTTATATAACACCTTTCGTGTCTTAAAGTGCTTTACGCAACTCTCTAGTTGGGGCAAAAGCTTGGTCAAAGAGTTTTTTCAGATGGGTTTTTAAAGTGTTAGGACCATAGGTTTTTAAGGTGAAACGATGGGGATCCACAGAATGGAGGCAGAACATCTGAAGGCTTGTTTACCCAAAGTGAGTTGGAGCAGATGGTGGACATGCAGCAGGATATTTTTTTTTGCTGAAAAGTGGAAGCTGCCAGGGCAACAACAGCAACAAATTACATTTGTATTGTGCCTTTCATGTTGGAAGGACCTCTCAAGGCAGGAGTATTACACAATTCGACTGGAACCTGAATACAGTGATCAATGAGATCTTTAGTTAATCAGTCTTGTCACAGCAATTTGCAGATTCATTTTGAGGCAAGACAATTGGAGGCATTTGAAGACAAAGATAAAAATTTGAGATTCAATGCCGCTGAGGAAGGAGAGCCCGTGGAGCTGAGCCAGGCTGGCGGTCATGGGTTTATGGGGCCTGGTGCAGGAGAGGACGCAGGCCGCCGAGCTCTGGATAGGCTGCAGCTTGTTGAAGGGGTATCGGGGGAGTCCCGCAAGCAAAGCTTTTGAGACGGGAAGTGAGGAAGGTGTGGGCAATGAATCTGAGAAAACTGAGGGAGAGATAATGGCAGAGGTTGGTGATGTTGCAGAGGTGGGGGAAAGCAAAGTGAGTGAAAAGCCACATATGAGATTTGAAGGATAATTGGGGATCGAACAGGACACTGGGATGCCACACAAGCCCTGTGAGGTGGAGTGAGCCCGGACAGATAGGTCAATTCAACCAACCATAAAACAAGTAAAGGCACTGCCTGGAATAGCACTTGGCATTTCAGTCCAAAATATTGTGGGCTTGAATCCACAATCTGTGCTAAATTAATGTATCTCAGAGATGCCTTGTGGATTACAAAGAAATAATCAATCATAGTTCCTACTGCTGAGGTCTGAAATTGCACAATGTTATAGCCTTGTATCACAATTTTCTTTTCAAATTTGACATCAAGCAGAATAGTGGAAAATATTTCATTTGTTCATTTCAGTCTTAATGTGGAAGCCTGTATTAATTCTTCAAGAAACCATCTGAGACTGAGTGAAATTTAGGGCCTTTGATCACGATCTGGAGAGATTTCCAATCGTTCTTGTGTTGTGTAAATATCTCACAATATGAATGAATTTCTTATTCCTTCATATATACAGAATGGATGGTGCAGCTTGCATCAAAAATGTGTAAATGGGTGCCATCTACTGGATGTTTATCAATTTTACATGGAACTGATTTTTTTTAACAACTGATGTGATATAAAATAAAATATATAATAAAATACAAAATAAAAGTACTGTGGAAATATGAAAAGTATCAAAATATTCATTGTAGCAATGTAGATAAATAACAAAAAGAAAATTGTTGAATTCACCTTGATTATTATATTAACAGTAACAAAGTTGGAAGTAATTCATTAGTGACATGAGAATAGAGTTTAAACTGAGGCAGGTACACCTGTGTATGGCATATGTGTGACTTTTTAAAAAATAAATATCAAGTGAGAAACTGAGTTTGATTTCCGGCAAGGTAAAACCTTGGTCAAGTCTCCTGATTCCACATGCCTGATAATAATCCCTCAAGATAAAATAAATAAATAATCTGGGCATTCAATCCACAACTGTTTGTGGGACACTGCTGTGCACAATTGGCTGCCGCCTTTGATGGGCGAACCTTCAGCCACTTTGCCCAACCTCTGGAACTCTATCCCACAGTCCCTCTGCCTTGTCCCCTCCCTGGCCTCCAAATCCCGCCTCAAGACCCTCCTCTTCGACGGTCCCATTGCCCACTTCAAATCCCTCCCTTTCCCTCCACCCTCCCTGTCCCCAGGTCAGGTCTGAAACAATGACTGCCCAGTATCTTGTGATGTCCTTCTGACCTGAAAGACGCTATACAAATGCAATTTTATTGTTGTTGTATAGTGATGAGGCAGAGTTGTTGACCTTTGGATGCATCCAGTCTGCTTGTTCAGGTGGACACTGAAGATCTTGTGGGCCAAAATACTGTGAGAAAGAGAGGGGAGTTTCTCCTAATATCTTATTAACTCCCCTCCTCTTACCAACCTCCACCACCATCATTCACTGTTCACTGTTGTGCGCAGTGTTCGCTACAAATACAGTCACTGCAGTCACTTGAGAGAAATCCTGTGCAGCATTTTCAGATGTCTCCCCATGTGATAAGGCACTGTTATCAAATGTCATTTTTTAAAAAATGTTAATAGTTATTTTTATTTAAAATTTCAGGCCAAATGGCTGGAGACCACACCCGTCTCGAGTTCCACAATGTTGAAACGGGCATCGTGACAGAGAGGCGATATATGTCAAACGTCCCGTCCCACTTCATCGGCCATTTGCAGAGCCTGACATTCAACGGCATGCCTTACATTGACCTGTGCAAAAACGGGGACATTGACTACTGTGAGCTCAATGCCAGAATCGGGGTCACAAAAATAATTGCTGATCCTGTGACCTTCAAGACGAAATCAAGCTATGTGGCACTCTCCACATTACAAGCCTACACGTCCATGCATCTGTTTTTCCAGTTCAAAACGACATCTATCGATGGCCTCATACTCTTCAACAGTGGCGATGGCAGTGATTTTATTGTGATTGAACTGGTTAAAGGGTACGACCAGACTTTGGTTTTGCTTTATTTCCCCCGGCCTAAACAATACGCAACATATAATGTTAAAGAGCCGCTTTGAAGTGTTTTCTTCCTAAGATTTTAATACTATATTTATTTCTGATTCCCAAAAGGATCAGAGGGAAGCAATGGCTGGATTTTCCTTCTTTGTATACAGTTAATATTCTGTATAATTACGAAGTTAAGATTGGCAGCACTTCCATAATTTCTTTTGCAGAGTATAATCTTTTGGGTACCGGAAAGGTTAATACTAACATGCTGTTTATGTTCTATTCCTAGATACCTGCACTATGTGTTTGATTTAGGCACTGGCCCATCCCTTATTAAAGGTAACTCTGACAAAACATTGAACGACAATCAGTGGCATGATGTATTGATTTCAAGAGACACCAACAATCTGCACACTGTGAGGATCAACTCCAAAGTGAACACTCAGAATACAATTGGTGCAAAAAATCTGGATCTCAAAGGTAAGACTATTGGATTTTGACTATTTATGAATCTCTTGCTCCATAATCGTGATTTCTCCTATTTTTCCAATGTTAAATTATAATTCTACATCTGTACAGTACCACTGATGTTGCACAGGCTGCCAACCTGTGTTCCTATTCATAGAATCATTACAGCACAGAAGGAGGCTATTCGGCCCATTGTGCCTGTGCCAGCTTGTTGGAAAGCTAATCAGTCCTACTCCACCGCTCTATTCCGAGATCCTTGTAAAATGGAATCCTTGGAATACTCAATGTACAACTCCGCCACCCCTGTTTTGATGTCACTATGGCAATGAACTTTGAGTAACCGACAATTGCTCCCAGTCTCCTGTGCCCTTTCCTGACAATACCTTTTGTTTCCTCTCTGATTTTACCCCACCTTTGCCTCCCTCTCCTCACTTATCCTCTTTTCCCCCCTTTCTCGCCTGCCCCACTTCCACGACTGTTTGTGGGACATTGTTGTGCGCAATTTGGCTGCCGCGTTTCTCCCACAAATATACAGTAAATTTTCCTACTTTTCTTCCCCCAACCACAACCCCTCCCCACCTGCTCTGGTCCCAACCTCTTCTCCCCCTTTCTTCCCTCTTGTCTTCTCCCTCCCCCCCACTCTGGTCCCAACCTTGGGACGTTATATTCTGTGAAGCGCTTTGAGATGGCGATAAGATGTGGAAAGTGCTATATAAATGTAAGGATTATTATTATATTATTATAATATGCCCTTTCCTGACCAGATACAAATCCTGTCAATGACACAAAAAGATGTGTGATGAGTACTTTGTCAATCTACAGCAATTCAGGGCACGCACACAGTAGCAATGTAATCAGTATACAGTGCTCTCTTCAGGGCAGGTTTTTGTGCCATCTCCTATCTCATCACTGTAACAGTCAATATCCAGGATAGCTATGGATTCAGAATGACAGTACGTCTCCAGGAGAGATAGCAGACCACAGCCGCTATCTCTCTTCACCAAAGGTCGGTGACCACAAACCCTTCAAAGAAAATCACAAGGATTATGATTGTGCCATTTATGTGACAAAGGCAGGTGACTGAAAGGATTTATTTTTAAAAGAACTAGCAAAGATACAATTGTCTGAATGCCCTGACAATAATCTTTGCATTTGATACAGTCCCTTATCATGTCTTTGAGACATCTCAAAGTGCTTCACAAACTGCACTGTATAATTTTTTTCTTCAGTGCTGTAAATTTCTGTAGTTCGATGAAACTAAATACAGTAAAACCTCAATAATCTGACATCCTGAAAGCCAGCAACTCCCTAAAACCCAGCAAGGTTTCAAAATACATACAGTATTAGATTTTTTTCTGATGTTGGCAAATCGCTCGAAGTTTGGAATAGCTGCTTGCAGTTCCCGGGATGGTCACTCTGTCATCCGGCACTGTGGGCAGAGCTCAAGCTTTTGTTTGGCTTCAGTGCTGTGTTCACAGCACTGAATGTGGTATATGGGGCGGGGCTTTCCCAGCTATTTCTAGGATAGGTTCTAAATACTAGCAAACGTTGAAATCCAGGAGGTGAGTGTGCCCAACCGTGCCGGATTATCGAGATTTTAGTGTACCAATAAAATGAAACAAAGAACTTGATTCAGTTTTAGCTGAGTGGTAAATTGTAAACCATCTACACGGTCTTCTCACTTTACCTACATGACTCTCTTATCCCCATCCTTGCCAGGTTCCACAGTCTCCCTGCAGAGTGACTGCAAGACCCCCGCTATCCCCCACCAATGCTTTCACATGCTTGCCCACCCTTTACCACTGCAATCTTCTTGTAAAGATCAGAGGTAAATGGTGGCTGAGGCTTTAGCCATAATTTCACCAACCTCCATCTCACCCCTTTCTAACTGTCTTCAAAAGTGGGCTAACAATAATAAATCCTTGCAGTCCAGGCATAGCCCCGTGAATCCCATGTGATTTCCAATTTATTTTGACAAAACTCAGAAAAAAAAACACCCACAAGTTTGGAATTAATTGTCATTTATTTGCAGTCAGTGAACAACTGGTCTCCTAACTATTTGTTTTGCTCTATTGAAAGCTAATCATGTCTGCAGAACCAGACTGGGAGAAAAATAAATTGCCGTTTTCAGTATAGAAATCAATGGAAACGCACAACCTTGTCACAAAGGACAATTAAGCAATGTTCCCTGTTTTCAAACTGAATGACTACTGCCAAACTATACTGACTAATGATTTTACAGGTATTCACAGTAATGACACTGAGATCTTAATTATAATATTGGCAAACTGGATTTGAAGTGCACATTGTGAGTTTATGGCTTGCAAAAATTGAAAGCTCTTACATTTTGCAGTACAGGTATCCCACCCCAACCACGAAACTCACACATCCATGGTTTGCTAAATGCGACAACCCTCGCAAACCGTGTTTTGCGTTTGTGCATCCGCGATTCAAATCCGCGGGTTCAAATTTTCAACTTTCACTCCTCCAAAAATGGACCGCATTCATCCGCGTATTGGTGTGTATTCATCTGCTCCGCGTTTCCCGCCTATCAGCATCTTTAATACCCCACGTGGTCAAGCTGCACTCGTGGATCTACAGGTACTGTGTGTGTGCGAACAGCTAGTGTATAGCACTAGGACCCAGTTTGCAATGTTGCAATCAACCAGCAACAATGCTTCTCTCTTAGGATTAAGGTAAATACTGTACAGTAACATGAATTTATTGTCGCTTCTCCGCAGCCTAGCTAGTAGATTTGGGAGCATTGGCTGCCAGCATCTGCAGATCTCTCTCTCTTTAAGTTCTCTTCCTCTCCCCCTCCCCCAGCCCCACTTCTCTCTCTCACCTTCTCCAGCCCCCCCAGCCCTCCGTGTGACCCCTCCACCCAACCCTCCATGTCAGCCCCCACCCAGCCCTCCACATCACCCCACTCCCCAGCCCTCCATGTCATCTCCACCCCAGCCCTCCGTGTCACCACCCCCAGCCCTCCATGTCACACCCCCCAAGCCCTCCATGTCACCACCCCCCCAGCCCTCCGGATTACCCTCACCCTCCCAGCCCTCCGTGTCAACCCCCCCCCCCCCCCCCCCCCCCCAGCCATCCGTGTCTCTCTCTCTGTAGCAGATTGCTGCAGATCCTGGCAGCCAATGCGCCCAAACTTATTCCCCCACGTCTTTTCTAAAATAGTAATAATGATCCTTGCCTTTGATAGTGCATTGATTTCCAGATTCTTTCTGGTTTCATTCAGAATCTGGTTTCATTCGTTTTCAAATCCCTTCCAAACCCTCGCACCTCTCTACTTATCTGTCTTGCTTGCCCTCAACTCCACCACCTGCTGCCACAGTTTGCTTGCCTCCAGCCTCCCGTTTGTCCCTGGTTAGCTGTGCCTTCAGCCACTGTGCCCCGAAACTCTGGAATTCTCTCCCTCAATGCCTCTGCCTTTCCCCATTCCTCCCCATCCTCAAATCCCACCTACGACCTCCCTTTTTTGATTGAACTGGCTTGTTGCCAAACTCTGCCACCAACGAGCTCTCTGGGATGCTACCCCACGTGAAAGGTGTTATATGAAGGGACGTTGCTGTTGTCTTTTCCATCAAGAGGATGTATTGATGCATTTGATGGGATGTACTGCAAAGTGCTGTGTTTGTGCAATTTGTTGTTAATCGTGGAAATGGAGGGGAATGGTCAAAGAAGGAAATAGCCTGATGATACATGTTTACAGTTGCTTGCCTTTGTTTTGAATGGTGAGCAGTTTTGACATCTGATGCGTGGATGGGTCTTCCGTCTCTGTTGATTTATAAAATGATGAAATGTGTTAAAAATAATTGAGGCGCAATTATAACCAGAGAGTCATTAGTTGTAAATACTCACATCTGCCTGAGGTGTCTCATTACAAAAGATATGGGGAGGTTAGAAGAATATATTTCAGCTGCAGGGTTACTGGAAATTGGAATGCTTTTACCACAAGTAGCCAATGAAATTCAGATGACATTTAAAACAGAATTGAATAAATATTTGAGGAGAAGCAATAAAAAGAAGCTTATATAGGGAAAGAGCAGTGAATGGGAATTTAAGTAGATATTAGACAGCTGTCGGGGTAAGAAATGGGTGTTAGCTTGACTCAGTTGTTTGCACTTTAGGTAGAAGATTGTGGGCTCAAGCTGCACATCAGGAGACACTGACTAGACTGACCCTTCAGTGCAGTGCTGGGGTGTGCTGCATTGTCAGAGGAGCCGTCCTTTGGATGAGATGTTAAACTGATGCCTTGTCTGCCTGTTCAGGTGGATGGTAATGATTCCATAGCTGTATTTGAAAAGAAAAGGGAATTTCACAAAAGGTTCTGGCTAACAATTCCTCCTAATAAAATTGGCCATGCACTTAATGGCTGTTTGTGGGGCATTACAGTGCAGAAAAATTGTCTATTGCATTCACCTCCAAAACACTTTACAGTATGTCTTGTACTTCCTACAACTTAACAACAACAACAAAATTACATTTATAGAGTGCCTTTCACATCAGGAGGACGTCCCAAGGCACTGAACAATCAGGTCAGGACCCGAGGGGTTGGTGCGGGGGGAGGGGGAGGGGGTAACGATGCTTCACCAAGAGTAAGGATTATTTATTATTAATCTATTATTAAATATGAAGCCACTGCACTCTACAAAATAAAACAATATTCAGTGTTTTGAGACACTATAAGTCCTATATCAAAAACATGGCTAATTTTCCAAGCACCAGTGTTGGCTCCTTGAGGCAGAAGGACTCCTTCTTCCTGTTTTACATATGAGCTTTGTAACTGTTCATCACCTGACTTGTGAATGAATTTTGTTTCAAACGGTGAACTAAATATATCATCTCACGTGTAAGAAAATCTAACTTCATTGGTTAGAATAATGCAACATGACAGGCAATCAAGGAGGTTAGCCATTTTACAGTTAGTGTGAATTCATGACTTGTGTTACAGCAAATAAGTGGCGACTAGGAGTTATCGTTTTAAACACCACAATTGACTGTTGAGTGAGCAAAATAAAAATTCTGTAAGGAGAAGAAATAGCAAAATTGATGGGGAAAAGCATTGCATTGGGAAAAATACATATACAGATTTCAGCAAATATTTTTTGAAATGCTTACTCAATCATAAATGGATTGAAGCAAGAGGAAAAGGAAAACAAAAGCACTTGAAAAATTAGATTAATATAAAATGGAATCATTGGTCTTAAACCTACAGGTTGCTGCATACTGAGCTTCACTGATGTGCTCCAGTACATTTTCACCAATTTGAGGGTTAAAGCCTTAACTCAACCCTCTCTTTAAAAGATAACAACACCGTATTCAGATGTCTGTGTGCAGAAACATTTCAACCGGTTGATTGCACTTGGGAGTCAGATGACTGTGAATGCTATTACAGAATAATAGTCCTTATGCTAAAATGAAATTTTAATATCCACTCAGGGGTATCGGTAAATCTTACGCAAAGGTGATTTTCAACTTAATAAATGTACCATTTCATCCATCAAATGATCCGAAGGCTCGGGTTATATTCCCACTTTACTATGGGCATATATTTACGTTTCACAACGGAAATGACTTTCATTACAAAATTAAGTTGATGTTCAAACGCATTGATTAATTTGATGTTTGACTGAGTATTGTGTGAAACCTAAAGTTAATTTTTGGAGTCCTGTAGCTCAGGGTTAGAACACTCACCTTGAAAGAGGCCTGGGCTAGATTCCCGGCAAGATGAAACCTTGGGCAAGTTTCCTTACTCCACATGCCTGACAATAATCTATCAAGAAAACAAAATGGTAAAAATTGGTCACTTCGATTCACGACTGTTTGTGGGACGTTCCTGTGTACAATTGGCTGCCGCGTTTTGCCCACAAAATATACATTCAATTCACTTTAAAGTATATTCATTGAAGCGCTTTAAGATGTCCAGAAGACGTGAAAAGCACTATATCAAATGCAAGAATTATTATTATTATTATTATTACTAATTTGACCATTGACAATTGTTTGAAGCCAGTCCTTACCAGACTGCACTGGCTCCCAATCCCAGAGAGGATTGAATTCAAGATCCTCACTCTTGTTTTCAAACCTCTCCACTCCTTTGCACCTCCCCCTACCTCTCTGACCTCCTCACAACAATACTCGTTGCCTTCGCTCTACTGTGTCTGGCCTCCTCCTTGTCCTCCGAATCCTCCGCTCCACCATTGGTGGCCTTCAGTCACTATGCCCTGAGGTTCAGGAACTCCCTTCCTCACTCCCTTTGCCTCGCAACTTCTCTTCCTATTTTCAGGTCGCTGTTGAAGACCTTTCTTTTCGACTGTGCTTTCGGTCATCGTTTTCCCACTTCCCCAGGCCCAGCCTTGGGATCCATTATTGGGAAGCGTTCTGAGACGCCGTCCGGCATGGAGAGCACTATATGCTCCCCCTGGTACAACTGTCATCTCCGCACCCTCAAATGCCGAACCCGGCTGCTCAAGCGCAGGTGGCAGAAAACCGGCCTCACGGTTCATCACCAACTGTGGCTCGAGCAATTCCACAGCTATTGCCATTCCTTGTGTCAAGCAAAAACAGCCTACTGCTCCCAACATCATCCTGGAGGCAAACAACAACCCTAAAGTCCTCTTTTCCACCACCCACCACCTCCTCCGCGCACCCCCTCAGGCCTCCTCAATCTTCACTTCAAATGCGAAGTGCGAAGAGGTCATGGACTTCTTTTCTTCCAAGATCCACAACATCCGCCAGGCAGCATCATACTCCAGTCTCTCGTCTCCCATTACCACCCCCACCCCATCCCCCTCACCCCCCCCCCCCACCTTCAGCTCCTACCTCGACCCCCTTCCTACACTCATTCTCCCCCGTCTCTCCTTCCTCCCTCTCAAGCACTCTCACCTCTATGAGGCCAACAACCTGCTGCCTCGATCCCATCCCCACTAACCTACTGCTCACCCAACTCCCCCTCCTCTGCCCAATGCTGGCTGATATCATCAACCAGTCCCTCTCCTCCGTATCAGTCTCTGCCCCACTCAAAACTGCCGTCATCACCCCCCTCCTTAAAAAACCCTCCCTGGATCCCTTACACCCCAGCCATTACCGCCCTATCTCAAACCTGCCCTTCCTCTCAAAAGCACTGGAACGCGTTGTTGCAAACCAACTCCGCGCCCACCTCTCCTCCCACTCCCTCTACGAACCCCTCCAGTCCAGTTTCCACCCTGCCCACAGTACAGAGACTGCGCTTGTGAAAGTCAGAAACGACGTCCTCTCTATCTGTGACCAGGGTTCCCTCTGCCTCCTTATCCTCCTGGACCTGTCGGCTGCCTCTGACACAGTCGACCACGCCATCCTCCTCCACCGCCTGTCCTCCGCCATCCACCTCAGTGGGACCGCACTCACTTGGTTCAAGTCCTACCTCACAAACCGCCAGCAGTACATCTCCACAAACGGCTTTTCTTCCCACACTCACCCAGTTACCTGCGGGGTACCCCAGGGATCCACCCTTGGCCCCCTCCTTTTCCTCATCTATACGCTTCCTCTTGGGGATGTGATCCGCAGACATGGGGCACACTTCCACATGTAGGTGGATGACACCCAACTCTATCTCTCCACTTCACTTTGTGACCCCAGTCCCCCAATGTTCTGTCAGCCTCCCTTTCAGACATCAGGGGCTGGATGAGCACATATTTCTTGCAGCTGAATGTCGACAAGACGGAGACCATACTCCTTGGCTCTCGTCAATGTCTCCGTTCGCATGGCTCTCACCTCCTCCACCTTCCCGGCCTGCCCCTAAAACTCTCCGAACCTGTCTGCAACCTTGGCATCAGTTTCGACCCCCAACTGTCCTTCTTCCCCCACATCTGGTCCGTCACCAGCACTGCCTTCTGTCACCTCCGACGGATCGCCCGTCTCCGGCAATACCTCACTTTAAAAGCCGTCGAAACCTTGGTCCATGCCTTTGTCACCTCTCGACTGGACTATTGCAACGCCCTCCTCACCAGTTTCCCCTCCACCACAATCCACAAAATCCATCTTATCCAAAACTCTGCCGCCCACATACTCACCCGCTCTAAGCTTCGCTCCCCCATTACCCCAGTCCTCGCCAGACTTCACTGGCTCCCTATCCCAGAGAAGATCGACTTCAAGATCCTCACCCTTGTTTTCAAATCTCTCCACTCCTCTGCACCCCCTATCTCTCTGATCTCCTCCCCCCCCAACCCAGCACCCGCTGCCTTCGCTCCTCTGGGTCTGGCCTCCTCCATGTCCCCCGAATCCTCTGCTCCACCTTCAGCGGCCGTGCCTTTAGCCACTACGCCCTGAGGCTCTGGAACTCCCTTCCTTACTCCCTTTGCCTCGCCCCCTCTTTTCCCAGTTTCAGGTCACAGTTGAAGACCTTATTCTTCGACCGAACTTTTGGTCACCTTTCTGCCCCTGGCTCGGTCCCGGGATCCGCTACTGTGAAGCGCTCTGAGACGCCATCCGGCGTGGAGGGCGCTATATAAATCAAAGTTGTTGTTGTATATAAATCCAAGTTGTTGTTGTTGCTTGCAGTTGTGGTATCCAGCTGATATATTTCAATCGACAATGAGGGAGTGGAAGACTGGTTACTCTTAAAATGGAATGTCTATTGCTTTATGAATATGAGGCATGTGGTGATCTTTTCCATGTTTTGATTTCCCTCCCTCCCTCCCTCCCTCCCTCCCTCCCTCCCTCCCTCCCTCCCTCCCTCCCTCCCTCCCTCCCTCCCTCCCTCCCTCCCTCCCTCCCTCCCTCCCTCCCTCCCTCCCTCCCTCCCTCCCTCCCTCCCTCCCTCCCTCCCTCCCTCATTCCACCCTGTTACTCCCTCCTCTAGCCCTTCCATCCCACTCCCTTCCTCCCACTTCATCTACATCTCCCTGTCCATGCCCATCTTTTCATTCCTAATGTCTCACATTCCCCCGTACCATTTCCAACCTGATTGTTCAGCGCCTTGGGATATCCTCTCGACGTTAAGTGCTCTGAGACGTTGTCCGGCTTGGAGGGTGCTATATAAATCGAATTTGTTGTGTTGTTGTGAAAGATGCTCTATAAATGGAATGTTGTTGTTGTTTTACTCCTATTGCACACCCCTCCCTCGCACTCTTGTATCACATCAGCACCCAGCATACGTCTAAATTACCCAATTCAGACATAGATCACTGTTAATTGAAACTTTATGGGGAGTAAGGAAGGGGAACTAAACCTCCGACACATTATGTGATGTGCTGAGTATCAAATGTACCTTTGTATGTACCTTTACACATAAACCATTAAATATATATATATTAAAAATTCAGTGAAACCTTTGGGACATTCTCTTTGCTTGAAAGGTGTTATATCATATGCAAGGATTATTATTATTGATTAAAAAACTTATTTAGCAGTTTAGTGATCACAATGCTTACAGAACTCATTATGCATGTATTGCTTCTTCATCCACAGGAAATTTGTACATTGGAGGAGTCGCCAAAGACATGTATAAATCGTTACCAAAGCTGGTGGCATCAAGGGAAGGATTTCAAGGCTGCCTTGCTTCAGTAGACCTGAATGGCCGGCTCCCAGACCTCATTTCAGATGCCATGCACTGCAGTGGGCAAATTGAGCGGAATTGCGAAGGTATTCTCTTAAAAATGCATTGCCTGTTAAATGCACTTGATGACAATTTTTCTTAAAAAAAAAGAGACTAATGAATCAGCACACGGTGAAAATGCCTGTGTGTTTCTAATGACCAAGGCAACTGTTTGGTGTCTTCTTAACCCCGTTAGATTTGGCCTTTAGATCTCTGCTCAACATTCTTGTATCAAAATCAATATTTGTTTTAAAACAAAAGCCAAGACAAACCCGAAACATTCCTATAAAAAAAGATTGACAGACCAAATTAACAAGAGATTTCACTGTGCAGACAAATTTGTGCTCTCATCCTCTTGGCGCTTCAGATTTTACAGCATCATATTTTCAGAACATTAAATAGGATTAGGGTTAGATTTTTGTAGGGTTATTGTCCACTCACGTCACAATCTGCTGTGATTGTGGCAGTTTTAAAGATTTGTTTTTGGTTTCTCAACGTTCATCATTGTTAAAATGACAATTGAAGAGGATTAGAAGTCTTCAAAATTGATTTCAATTCCTTTATCATGTTCCCGATTGCAGCGGATAGACCATGATTTAAGAGGGCTTTATTTTAAACCGCTTTGCATGCTGTGTGCTATAAATTGTTGAATTTACTTTATTTTGCAGCCTATTTATTGCACTAATAACACATTTGCAACAAGCAAATGCAATTCCGAACATCTGATACATAGTAAATAAGACGCCACTCATTTAATGGAGTTTCATTCTGATGCTTGTAATCTTTTTCAGAAGAACAAAATCCAATTATTATTAACTAACTCATTGTGTCAGGCTGGGTCCTTTCGAAATTATCTTTACACAGCACTTTATTCCCTTTACCAATCACCACAATCGACTCTAGGTTTCTTTGTGTTCTGTCTCATCAGATGTATAATTCCTGAGAGCAATGTTACCTGCAGTTCATTCTATCACACGGTGCATATTGCAAGTTGAATTTGGAACGCAGTAGGATAGTGGATTAAAGATGCCATAGCTGACCAAATTTCTAGGTCCTCACCCTCACACACAATTCCTGTCATGCCCTCACACCTCCCTATCTCTCTGACCCACTTGTATCCCACTCAGAAACCCCAGCAGAATCTCAGTTGACCGCGGGCAATGCTCAGTCAAACCAGGAAACCTTTGTAACATTTTTTCGGCACAAACCTAAGGTTACATTTTATCATTGTATGTTTTGTTGTTATCATCATGAATTTATGTCAGATGCCTTTTGAAAGATGCTTGTTATTTCACGATTTTAGTTATTTTAGTTCTTGTTTATCCTTCCTGTCCATTGTGTAACACTCTTAGACTTTCTGCCTGTTGTCAATTTGCTGCTTGTATTCTGTTGCCTCGTGGCAGTTTCATACTCCCGGGCAAAGGAAAGATGTCTGCTTGATGATTTACTTCATCAAGCAGTAACATTCCAATATGTGTTTCTACATTCAGACTTTATTAGAAAATTAATGCTGAATTAGGTGTAGACACAAGCAGGTCAATCAGCTTATCATATTACTCATTCAATGTGGTGGGCCAAAGGGCTTTCTCCATCCCTCAGTGCCTCATCGTATGACCGAATAATTTCTATCTCAGCTTCACATACTCATACAGTGATTAATACAGTACAATTTACATTTATACACCACGTTTCAAGTTAGTTTGATGTCTCCATTTTTTTAAATGAAATCCAGTTCTGCTGATCGATAACTTATGACATTTCATAAAATGGGAACTGGAAAGGTAAACACTTTGGATACTCCCCTTTTTAAGTTACGCCCACTTTCAAAGCTCCCTTGCCACAACTCACCAAGCTCAGCTAAGAGTACTGCCTTTCAAATACTAATAATACTTGCATTTGATACAGCGCTTTATCACATCATGTAGGCACCACAAAGCAATTCACAAGATACACTGTAAATACTAGTAATAATAATAATAATCCTTCCATTTGATGTTGTGATTTTCAAGTCTTCTAGATGTCTCAAAGCGCTTCACAGAATAGACTGTATTTTGGGAGTGAAACGTAGCAGGCAATTGCACAAGGAAGTGTCCCACAAACAACCGTGGAGTGAGTGACCAATTTTATTTGTTGACTCGGGAGGAAGTCTCAAATCACTTGCCACCACTGGCTGGACACTTGAGCTGGGGGTGGGAGCCGAGAGGGTTGGGGAGGAGAAAGATGACTGAAAACACAGTCAAAGAGTACATCTATATCTTGAGACATACCTGAATATTCACGTCTGCGTGAGGGCAGATATTCTAAAGAAGATAATTGTTTGAGAACTGTAGCAGTTTAAAAAAAGCTCCTGTTAAGTGCATTTGTGTTTTATTTCTGACTGGCTAGCAGAGCTTTCTTTGTCTCTCTCTGATGTACAGCGTCATGACATTGCCATGCTGTGTGTTACAGGGCTCACAGGAGTGGTGAGAACAAAGGGAAAAAAAATCATTGTTTTTCACATGAGGAGGATATTTGATTGACAATCACATCCAGCAGTAGAAATAGGACGAGGGACCAGGAGCAATTCTTGTGGAGTGAACAATATTTTTTGGGGGGTGGTGGGGGGCGGGGGAAGAAACATGGGTAACATTTTGCAAGGCTTTAGCATGTCCTTATGAATCTGCAGTGATATATGTGGAATCTTGCAGCTCAGTGGTTAGAGCACTTGCTTTGCAAGACACCTGGTTTTGATTCCCGGCAGGGCAAAACTTTGGGCAAGTTTCCTTTATCCACATGTCTGCTCATAATCCCTCAAGAAAAAACCCAATAAATAGATCACTCAATTCACAACTGTGTGTGGGACACTGCGATGCGTGATTGGCTGCTGCATTTCACCCGCAAATATACAGTCAATTTACTTTACAGTATATTCTGTGAAGCGCTTTGAGACATCCGGAAAACATAGAAAACACTATAGCAAATGCAACTATTAATATTATATTGTAATACAGCACAAGGTGTGCAATTTCCCCTCACACACTTGGTTTCCAATGTGCTGACATGAATGTGGTGCCTCAAGATAATTTATACCATTTAAACATTGACCATTGACCACCTCACCTTCCTCTATAACTTGGAGCACCACTGCTTACACGCAGATGTGAGTATCCCAAATTGTGAATGATGCATATGCTTGTGTGTACACTGTGGTATTCCTGAGATTCTGAAAAATCCTGTGTGGCCAGGATTCACATCTACCTGGTTGTCTGCAACGACACCACTGAACACACAGGCTCAGCCTAGAGAATGTGAAATGTCTCCACTGGTCTGTTATGATTTGTGCTGGGGCTGTGTTGTCTCCAACTGCAAGATCTTGAATGGGTCTGGCAGTCTAAATAATCCAAGGTAATGTTAACTTCACCAGGTTTATTTTTGACATTTATGTACTGCATTTGTACCATTATGAGGAGCAACAAAGAATCCAATATTCCAACTAAGACACATGCTTGTGATTTCAGCCAGACCCAGCAAGTCACTGGGTGACACCCAAATAGTTGTGCACATGACTTTGAGTGAAGATGCCATTCAGTTCTTGTTGCCAGGCAAGTGACACAAAATCCTTCCCTGGGACAAAAGAAGTTATGTATCTAGGATTGATTTGGTTGTTGTGGTGTGTTGATCACAAAACTTTAAAGTACAATTTGACACACTGGGTTCTTTGGATGTCACTAAAATCTTATCCAAACATGTTCAGATATATGTTTCGTTTTGTACCAGTCACAGCTTGTCAGAAGATTAATCTAACTATAAACTACATTTCAGAATGTGTTTAAAGGCTGTAAATGTTGTGACAGTGCAACAGGGAATCGCAACCGAAACTGCTGCAAAACCCAGAACTCTACTCCAGAACAGACAAAAAGAAACTGAAAATTAGAAACATACAAAGTTGTTTCCTGATTATAAGTTGTATCTATCTGGAGTGAAGTCCTGTGGTGTTTTGGCAAGAGCACCCCTCTCCAAAATAAGAGGTTGTTAATCAAACTTGGGGTTGATTTCTGGGCGGAGCAAAACTACAGGCAAGATCCTTACTCCACACGCCTCTGTTTACCTAGCAGTAAATTGGAACTCAGTTGTTAGTTTATTGCCGGATTATTTTCCTGGGGAAAATTGGATCATTCACTCCACGACTGCTCATGGGACATTGTTGTATGCAACTGCCCCATTTTGTCCACCAAATATACTGTCTAGTATAAAAAACTTACTGTCAAACCTGGTAAATTCATTTTGCATACATATTCTGTAAAGTGCTTTGAGACATCTCCTCGGTGTGATACTATATCAATTGCAACGATTATTTCCATTTTTATTGTGTTGTTTCTATCTGCTCTTAGGCATTCAACTAAAATACAACACCAAACCAATGAATGACTCAGTGACACATTAACCTCTTGACTCCCTCTTACAAGCAAAATAAAATCCCATTTATCTTTGATCATCTATTTGAAAGATAGAGATCTCTGTCTTACAAATTAAGAATGCACATAAGAATTGTTCACACACACTGTGAATACTGTCGCTAGAAGCTGACTATTGAAAATATCTTGCTCAGGTGTAGAAATCTATTTTGAAGACTTTATAATTGTCTTTTGTTTACATCAATATTACTGCATCAACGTTGAAAAATGTTGATTCCAAAACGATCTTAGGAAGCCCGATTATTTTCCCCAAATGATTTTTTTAAATAAGTGATGGTTGGAGAGTGTAGAGAGAGGTTAATGCTTGAAACAAATTGAGAACAAGATAATCAAGTGTAGGTGCTAAAACGTGCATTCTTCATAATTTTCATACATCATGGTCAAGATTTGCAACTCAAAGTGGAAATCAAAAGAGATATCCGAACGTTCAAGAGATTTTTATCCATCACTTTGCAGCATCTCCTTTCCATGTCCCATGTGCCCATCTTCAGTTTTTTGTCTGTTGCCGATTGCCATTGCTAAACTTTGCACGGTTTACTTGAGTGTGAGGCTCAATCTTCTGCACTGCTCCCGGTTGAATTGATGGTTTTCCATGCAAGGGAAGTTTGACTTCTACAAATCATTTTTCCAGCTTCTATACCTTAAGTGATTTTCTCCAAATCTTCATAATTATTCCATCAGCTGTAGCTTGACATTACCTATCAGTCAATGGCATTCCGGGGCTTTGCTGTGATTCCTCACTTTGAGCATCTCTTGCCGAATGTTCCAAGGGAGGGGAGTCCTGTGAATTGAAGACTTTCATCAATGCAGGCCTTCATGTCCCGCACATTGTCCACCTAACCCTTTATTTAGGTGTAGCTCAGTGGTTAGGGCACTCACCTAACAAGTGTGAGAATTATGTTCGAATCCAGGGAGATCAGGGCGAAACCTTGGGCAAGTGACCTTACTCCACATGCCTAATAATAAACCCCCCCAAAAAACCACAATAAGAAAAATTGGTCAGTTTCAATCCATGACTCCTTGTGGGACACTGCTGTGTAAAATTGGCTGCCGCGTTTCGCCCACAAATATACAGTCTATTCACTTTACAGTATATTCTGTGAAGCGCTTTGAGACGTCAATAAGATGTGAAAAGCAAATATCAAATACAAGGATTATTTGTTATTATTTATTATTTACCATTGGTAAATAAAGAGCCACAACCAGTCTCACAACCGCAGAAGTGGCAACCTTGGCAACACCATTGGTGCCAGTACAATTGTCCCATGATGAGTCAATTTAAATACCACTTGTTTGATGCAAGCCTTCATTGCGAACTATCGATGATTAATGATTAATCCCCTCCTTTCACCAAACCCCGCAGCTTGAATGAATCTACAAGGGCAAGATGAGCCCCCAGTAGTGGGTAGTCAAGCAGAGGCGATCTTCTATCATCTAATAAAGAAACCAACATACAATTACCCCTCGATCACTTCTATTGCTAGGCAACTGTCCATTTTTCTTTTGAATTTACCAATACTGTTTAGACTGCCAAGTTTTCACCTGCTATAGAGAACTGCAGATATCACTTTCTGTGGGTGCATGTTGATGGGAGCTGGATAGAAACCCCTTGAGAGAACAGACATTTATTTTCATTTGCTTGTCCACGTGTTGTGAATTTGACCCACTGCTATGTGGAGCATAAGTTAATTTGGAAGTGAGCAATACTTTGCCTTAAGGTAGGTAATGGTTGTCATGCTTTCCTTAGCAGAAGAGCTTCTTATTGTTGTTCATTAGAGCTCCATGGCGAAATGTACCATTCTTACTGCAGTGAAAACCTGTATTTTTCTGGCTGTTTCATGGATGATAGCAGGCCGCTATCATAACATTGCTTGTGACTGCATTTCTTTCTCTCTCTTTAGCAGCATGTTTGCTCTTTGAATGTTTGCAATGTTTGCTAACGTTTCACTACTGCTTACTAACCTTTTATACATTTTGCTTTTATTTTGCTGGCAAAGTTGCATTGATGAAAGCTGACTTGCAAGGTAGATAGCTGCGTATATGTACAAACCAAGACTGAAAACCATGTCTGTGCAATACATATACAAATGATGTACATCTGCTTTTGAAGCTGGTGACATTTAATAATCGTGATTTCAAAATCAATGACATGTTTTTAATGAATCCTTTATCCCTCCAGTATTGCTTATCAATGGGCTTTCAGTCTTGCAAAAATTTTATTTATACCATTGACTTTAGTATGTTTGGATGCATTTGTTTTTCCTTCAATTCTGGTAGACACTAGTCTGTAGCTGTTTTTAGAAATGTTTTAGAAATGTGAAAGTTCTTCCCTCCACTCTGACATCCAACGTGAGCATGTTCATTACCACATTGAGTTCTCAAATGACAGAAAGCATGCAAACACCTAAGACTATAACACTGTTGATCTACCAAGGCCAAAATGCAAGCTTCTTTGTTCTTCTGACCCAGGACCAAGCACAACCTGCCAGGAAGACTCATGTGGAAACCAAGGAGTTTGCCTGCAACAGTGGGACGGCTTCACCTGTGATTGCAGCATGACCTCCTACAGCGGTACCTTGTGCAATGACCGTAAGTGCAAAAACTTACCCATTTACAGAAAAAAAAGCTGAGGTCCATTGTTCGTCCTCAGCTACCATCATGTCTGTGCTGAACCTTGAAATGACAGATTACATAACAAAAGGCCAAGGGGATTTGAACAATAATTCAAATTAGGGTATTTGTTGTTTACAAGAAAAGATGCAGCGTAAAGTATAAAGTGCTGTATACAAGGTACTGTCAAGTCCATTGCCTGATTTAGACAAAATCTTCCTTGGAGAAAAAGATGGCAAAGTTTCATTAACTGAAGGGTATCAAATGCAACACATTGCCAAACAGTGATATACTGTTGTCCTCTGTTTCTGTGTGTCAGTGTTGTTTTTCGATTTGGTGTGAAGCCTTCAGTGAAGTGTGCATTTATGTTGCATTTTAATGCAAAACCTGTTAAATGAGAAGCAAGTGATGAAGATGAGAAGTGATGTTTTAATGCAGGTAGCTTTGGTGAAGTGCGCCCAAGTGTTAAATGCTGAGTACTGGGAACGGTACATTGTGTCAGGTCAATTTGTCATCATAGTTGATGCTACAACAACCCTCCCCAAACTGCTGTTCTTGAGCCTTCTTCTAGTTATCCAATTGATTGTTCTAAGGTTCCCATTAATCCACTGTTCAGGCTTTACAGCACAATACAAAATAACATTCATTTCACATCGGCAGGACATCTCAAGGAATTGGACAGTCAGGGATTTGTACGTGAGTGGGAGAGGGAGACATTGGGGTTTGGGATCAGTGACGGTGGAGGGCAGGGAGGGAAGGAGGGTGGCCAAAGGCTCGGTTGAAAAGGAGGGATCTTGAGGTGTGCCTTGAAGGGGGCGTAGGAAAGTGCGAGGGAGTGAGGCAAAGGGAATGTGGGATGGAATTACAAAGGCTGGGGCCAGAGAGGCTGAAGGGTCCAAGTGCTGATGGTAGGGCGGGCCAGGAAGGGATGTGAAGTTGGCCTGAGCAGAGGGAGTGAACAGGTTAATATGTGATTAACAGTTCTCAGAGATAGGAAGGGGAAGAAATCAAATTATCTAAATGCCATATTCCCCTTCATTAATAGTATTGTGTTTTATCCCTTAGAGTTCTCATTTGCTGTTACATTTTGGTGCTGTGCAAAAAATATGGTGAAAGTTGTAGCAGTCTTGGAGAACTAATGACTCAAATATAGGGTTCAGAGGAAGGATTATATTGAAGCCCTTGCACATCCTGTAGCTAATGAGACATATTATGCAAACACTCGAGGAAGGTTAAGGTCAGAGAGGACATTAAAGTGTTGATCAATGTGGAGTAGGGCAAGGAGGATTTCTCTGCTCAAACTGGTGGTGAGAGCAGGTTGAGAGACAGTGGAGTCAATTATGGAATTGTGCAAATGAAAGCACATTATTCATCATTTGGTTAACTCCATAATTCAGGGGGATGGAAGGCGGGCAGAGCATTTTGGTTAAAAGGCCTTCTAAGGTTTAATAATTATCTGATGTCATTAAATCTCTCCTTCACGGTGCAATGTGGAGAATGGGGAATGGCATGATGTAAACAAAAGTAGTATGCATATAAAGTAATTTTCAGAAATAGGTATAAAATGCCATGACTACTGAATGAGTTGGGTGACGAAGAGTGGAGAAATCTTCAGGTCAACATCAGGTGAACAGTCCAGCTCTGCTTGATGTGAATGAGATGAGTTAAGAGCTGCTTGTTTGTAATTTCATGAGTGCTGGTGCATTGTAGGCAAATAAATTTAAGTTTTTTTTTGGGTGATTGATTGTTATTGGTAAGAAGGTAAGTGCCGTGTAACATTCAACTTCAATTGTCTGTCGATTAACACTTGTTAGAAAGAGATGGGTAACAGATAACTGACAATCGGATTAATTGGTCTAAATATGATGACTTACTTAACGTTAATGATCAACTTCTTCTCTGTGCATAAATGTCAGAGACATATTGTGTTCTTTTTATTCAGTAGGTTTTGGCAGGTTAGTCACTGTATCGCACGTCTTGTTCAGTAATACTGAATGAGCAGGTAATTGTGAGTAATTTACATCCCACTTGAGTGTGAGGTAAAGCTGTGTGACTAAAGCTAATCCTGAAGTGTAACATTAATCAGAAATGCCAACCACCTTCTATTTCCTGAGCTGCAGGACACAATGTAACAGAGCCATAAAAACAATATCCAGCAGGTGGTGCTGCCCTCATTTGGTCACCGGTCTTGTCAGCATTTCATCCATTTTATAAAGACTCTTTCCTTGACAGCCACATTACAACATCGCTCATCCTGATGGCAAATACCTGGAATAATTGACCCATGCACAATTTTTCTGTTGTGAAGGATAGTTGTGTTTTTCTTTCGAACAATAGATCCTAATGGCGAATGTACACTGTTTATTATTTCACAAGGAAAGAAAACTGGAATGTTTGTATTGTGAGGCTTCCTCGTGTTACTTCTGACACCTGCTTCTGAAACAAAGGGAATGTGCACAATTGGTTCATGTTTCGGAATATGAAAGACTTTGACGTAGCACATTGGAGGAGCTCCAGGGCTTTGTGCTGGGGAGGTGAAGGATATGTTGATTGCTCCACAGCAGAATCCAGGTCTCAGCCTTCCAGTCATTGGACACAAGCAAAGGCCAGCCATATGCCCACAGACAAAACTCAAGGGGTCAGAGGCAGGGCATGCCACTTTCACACAGCTCCCAGTAACCTATCTCACACAAACTATAGCAGAAGAGTAGGTGATGAGCCTACCCTATATAGACCACACTGGTGTATGTCATGAGAAAATGAGAGGACAGAAAATATCTGTTCGAATAGATCTAAGGGGTGAAATTTTTCCAGTAAAATTTACTGACCGAGCCTGTGTGTCCTTGCAATGAGGGAAATTCTACTCAATTAAGTGCAAGGTCAAGCCAGTAACTTCATCAACCAGGAGAGGATGTGCATCCTAGTATTTACAAATATCTCTTACTGTGGTTACAATCGGATGCATGGTTTAATAAAAGAAGCAGCCCTCCTATGGGAATTGCAGACACCACAGCAGGCTTTTGAAATGAATGCTTCTCCATATCCATTAACTAATTGGTAATAATTGAAGGTTTGTCACAAACTATTATGCAAGCCAATTGCAGATAAATGCCAAGAGTCAACATTTCAATACACAATATTTGAGTTTTATTATTTTAATTTCCTTACCAACATTGGAGCTTTAATACAGTACAATTTAATAAAAGAAATCACGTGTGCAAGTTAAAATTGAATGTGATTTTGTCTTCTGTGCACAAAGTATGCTAATGCATGCACAAGTGAAATTTAGATTTTGGCTGTTGGGCATATTTTATCCAAATATATTGATATGTTGAGTGTCTTTTAAATAATTGTTAATTATTTTTTGACTGGTTATTTTGCAATACCCTGAACGTACATTAAGAATTCAAATCCCTGCTTGTTCCTCCGTCTTGATTGTATCTTTTCAGAATAGAATCCTTGCAGCAATCCTGCACTCTCTCCCCAAAACACTTTGCCACACCCCTTCTCCCAGACACCTAAAGGGATGTTTCAAAACATTTGAAACTCTCAGACCACTTACGCCACATTGCATTTTTACCAGAATGTGGTTTTAAAGTTAAAACAAATTTCCTATTGCCCACCCGATTCACCTCCTGACCAACAGCAGTCATATATGTATGTTTAAAAGCAGAAACAGAACAACCATGGCTGTCAGATCATTTTAGCAGATGGATTATTAATTAGTAAAACATAAAAATAACTGCACGTTAGCATTTTGCCAGTGAAATAACTCGTTTCAGGATCTGTGTGCAATAGCGAATAAACTTGAAGGTAACGGCTGCAATATGGAGCACTTGGTTATTCTGAGAATTCAGTTGGTTGGTCGGTGCAATCAACTTTGTTTGTCAAATTTCAATTATTATTTCATGGATTCAAAACCTCAGCCAGCGGCAGAATGCTCCCCCTTCTCCCTGGACACTTGGTAGCACTCCCGCCTCTTGATTCAGAAGCTTGTGTGTTCAAGTCGTATATTTTAATGTTGAACACACATAGTCTGGGCTGTCACTTCAATTGGAGATACCATTCTTCAGATAATAATAATATAATAATAATCCTTACATATAATATATTATCACATCTTCAAGATGTCTCAAAGCGCTTCACCGAATATACTGTAAAGTGAATTGACTATATGTTTTGCTGCGAAAATATGGTGTGAAACGAGGTCTTGACTGCCTGTTCAGGTGGATGTTAAAGAATCCTTTTGCGCTTTTCAAAGAGAAGGATGTTTCTCCTAGTGTCCTGGCCAATGATTCCCCAGATAAATTTGATCATTCAGATTATGTCATGTTCCACTAACAAATACAGACTTAAATAAGACTTAAATGCAGCAAATTCTATGTATCTTTTTGAGACCTGAAAGGTGACGCATCAAATGCCAGGATTGTTAAATGATACCTGCTCTGTTACTGACGAGAAGCCTAAAAAAGGTAACGTTTTGGGCAGCAAAAATCTCGGATGTCTGATCATTGTTTACAACCATAATCCCGCATTGGGATTGAGCAGCTCCAAGTTGCGAGTGCAGCCGAATGATGTGCCTAATGATGTGTAAGTGTACTAATCTATCTGAAGTGAGCTCCTACCAACTGCATTCGCAGGGGAAAAGGTACACTTAACCAGACTGGGCTGTGCAACGTTGCTGGAATGCAAAGAATTTGCCCTCAATGTAAGATCTAAAATGCTGCAAGTGGTTGAACACACATAGGTTGTAAACAACTACATCAACAATGCTTGAGGATGGAGGGGGAGAGAGAGGAAAGGTGCTTTTTATCACTGTCCTGTTAGGAAATTGAAATAAATCTGGCGGAAATAATTCCGAACACATTTTAGGGCAATTTGCAGAATACCATTACCCAACGATTGTTTGAAAGGAAGGAATGAGTTTTGGTTGTATTTATTTTTCTGCATTGTGAGGAGAAAATAATGGATTTAGATATTTAATGTCGAAAATTGCATTGGAGCGTAAATGTGAAATGCATGAAATCAGGCACTTCTTTTTGTGAAAGAGATGCTGTACCTGCAGACTGACAATTTCTAGTGTTGTTTCAAGAAGCCACAGCAGTTGGTGATGTGGTTAAGTGATCAGTAGCAAATGTTTCTGCCGGCATGAGGTCCATGGAGCTGTTTTACCCCAAAACCAATTTAAGAGCACAAGAGTAAATGCCACCAATTCTGACATTTCAGATAGATTGGCCCCCACGGTAAACCAGCAGCTTACATCAGCGAGGCCCATTTTAGTTTGAGACCTGCTGCTCATGGTGAAGCACACGTTAGTCGCATTGTGTTATTTTATGCTTGGTTTGAGGTGTAGGAGCAGCCTCGTGCCCCCATACAGACACACTGACAATAGCACAGCATTACTTCCTGCGCCACTCTCTTCATTCCCCTACAAAATACATAGTCGCTACCCTCTACAGCAAATCCTATAAAAACGCTTTGAGATGACTCAAAGGCATGACAAACCGTTCTATCAAATGCTAGGATTACGAGGATGTTTGGATGAAGACTGCCCTTTGGCTCATTTGATCTCATCCTTCCAGAACACCTATTTTATTGTCCTACCATCACAAAATCAAGCTGTCTCTTAAAGGATCCCAATATCCTGGCCTTGAGCAGTCTGCCTACATCCTGTTCCAATGGTTAACTGGCTTTGGCCAAAAGAAATGCTTGTTGGAGTCTGTCCAAAAGTTATTCTTTGTAACCCTAAATGTGTGTCCTCTTGACCCACTGCCTCACTTAATCTGAAATTACTGTACTAGGATAAGTTTTTGTATTTTATACACCTCTATAGAGTCAGCAAGGAGATGGTTCCACTTAAACTTATGTTCTAGATAGGTTTCTGAGTTAACGGATTGTCACCTTCCCGTTTGCACCTTGTAACCCACAGGAATCCAGAGCTGAACCGGATTAACTTGATCAGAAACCAAGAATGGTTGCTTGTTTCTCGGGTGGCTTCAACGTTTCTCCAATCTTCTGGTGTCCACTCAAATTGTTTGGCTTCAGGCCTGGCTTCTCTCGCAATCCACACATGAGAACATGGGCATACTTGGTGGTGTCATCACACTTAACTGTGGAGCTAAGCCTCCAGTACAGGGGCACGAGTGGTTAACATCCACCGTCTAATGTTATGAGCATGGAATTTATGTTATGCAATTAAGCCCAAGGCAACGCCACACTGAGAGGTGACAGCGGAAAAGTGGTACCTCAGGTGATTCCTTTATTGGGAAACCAGCTAATTGCAAATGAAGATAATGGAGGAGACGCTCAATAAACAAGATCTAATTGCAGCTGTAAATTACTATGGTGGGTGTATGTGTGCAGCACATGTGCATACGGGAAATAAGCAGCTTGAAACTGATTTCCAAGATGCATTTTCCACATCCCTGTGTGCGTGCGTGCGTGCATGAGTGCGTGTACAACAACAATTCACATGCAGCAACATACTTCACACAGGGTAGTGTCTCGGACAATAGTGGAGCTTGGCATTGAGCAAAACATCAGAGAGGAAAGATACTCAACAGTGAGCTCTCGACAGTGCAGGAAAATTTCACTCACTGCTGAGCACCATAGCCAACCTGAGTTATGCCAGTCTTGCTCACGATATGACGCTTTGTTTCTGTTTAGTGATTTAGCTCAGCGTTCCATTTGTAATACAAGTGTTGTATGAAATATTGCATTTAGAAAATTGTGTTTAATTTGATCATTGTTCAAATTGAATTTGGGATGTTCGAAAGCAGACAGGTGACTTCCACCACTCCTGGGCATTTACTCTCACCTCTTGAATAACACAACTTAATAAAGATTAAATTGATCTTAAGATACTCTCAATGTAACATAATGTAGATGAACTGATAAACCAGATGATATTGTATCCAGCAGCTCTTTATGCTTAGAAAGTGTCCAAAAAGGCTTCACCACTTGTCCGTGGTAAGGAATTTCAGGCTTCAAACCGGGGCAGTAGTAAGTGGTGCCTTCCACACCTTGTCCAGTTTGCATTGAAATAATGATATAAATATATAATAATCCTTGCATTTGATATAGCACTTTTCATATCTTCTAAACGCCTCAAAGCACTTCACAGAATATACTGTAAGGTGAACTGACAATATTTTGTGGGCAAAATGCGGCAGTCCATTATGCACAGCAGTGTTCCACAAACACTCATGGATTGAAATGACCAATCTTTTTGAAGGATTATTATCAGGTGTGTGGAGTAAAGAAACTTGCTCAAGGTTTCACCCTGCTTGGAATCAAATCCAGGTCTCTTGCTTGCGAAGCGAGTGCTCTAACCACTGAGCTACCGAACTCAACAAAAATATATATATATATATTCTCAGCCGACACGGGATGCCGGGTTGAATCCTCCAGGTGGACTGCGTGGACCCCACCGGTTTACCTCTTAACGGTTTCACACCCTCTTGAACTCGAATGATACATCACAGAAATGTGGCTGAACTAGTAGTTTATACTTTCCACAATTCCCCCACCATCCTATTCCCCTCCCCTACACCTCTTTAGTTACTTCATGTTTGAACAAGGTTTCACTGAAGTACTTGGGTGTGTCTTGCTTTTGACAGAAAATTCCATCCAGCTATATGGTCTCACCACTCTGCATTTTTTTTAAAAAAAAGTCCTCCTAAATATCCCATTGGATCTACCTATCTGATGTACTTATTCTCTCTAGTGTTGAACTCAACCGTAAGTGGAAGCAGCCTATCAACGTCCACCTTAACAAGGCCTTTTATAATCTTCAACGCTCTTATCGGACCAATGTCCAAACATAACAACAATAAATTGTGTTTGTATAGCACCTTTCACATGGGAAAAATGGCCCAAGCCACTGGACAGTCAAGGATGTGGAGCCGACTGATCAGGGGTTTGGGGATCAGGCAGGGTGGAGGGCGGGGGTGGAGGGCAGGAAGGGGTTAGGTTACTTGGAACAATGCCACAGCTGACAAACAGGAAACTACAGGGAAGCTACAACAACAAATTTGCTCTTATATAGTGCCTTTCAGGTGGGGAAGACGTCCCAAAGCGCTAAACTGTCTGGTCGGGACCCGAGCGGGGTGGGGGGGGGCGGAGGAGGGGGGATCGAAGTAGGGGGAAGGGGAAGGAAAGGGGGAAGAGTTAGTGGGGTAGCAGAAGGCGCGGTCGAAGGCATGGTCGAAGCTATATGGTCATCTGCAAAAAAACACCATAAGATCTTTTGCCATGCTCCTGAACGATCAGAACAGGTAATCAGAATATGGGTTTAACATCTTATCCAAACCTATTTTGTACTTTGGTGCTCTTGGTAAGGATCCCTAAATTTACATTTGTTTTTGCCTTTAGGACCATTGTCTTAAAACTGCAGAGATGTGCCTCATTTTGGCCAAAATCTTGGATTTAAATTTTAATTTGGGAGCTATTTTTCCTATAGGTCTTAATTTTGTTTTCAATATTATTTGCAAAAAAAATCTGCATGAACTGTAATTTCAGAGCCTTATTCCTAAAGCTAAAACCAGGTGTAATTTGGGGCCATCAGTATTTTACCTTGCGAGAAATTGAGTCTACGTGTATCATTTGATGGTTCAGCACCTTGAAAACTCACATACCCCACCAAAGTGCCTCAATTATTTTTCCATTGGTAATGCTCTAATGTTTTTAAAGGGATTCACCTTCAATTTGCACAGTCACAGCACTTTACTGTATATCTTGTGAAGCGCTCTGAGACATCCTTGTGACGTGACAGGCGTCAGTATTAAAGGGAACATTATTAACATTGATGTGCATGTACTTTCCAGATTCCGTCACTTCCCCGGTCAAAGCAGCTGTTTCATTCTTGTTATTTTGTTGTTGTTAATTCCACACAAAGTGTGCTAGTCATTGGGGAGGTAGTCGCAGCAACTGGTTGGGAAAAGAAACAAACGCTGGCATCAAATTGAAAAGAGGCTGAAAGGTTAATCAGCAACTCAGGCACCTTCAGGGCAGGATGCTTTGTAGAATGCTACACTGTCCAGCTGAGCAGAGGGCTTTATACTAGCTTCACATATATTGTCACATATATTGTCACACAGACGTGTGTTCGAATCCAGGCAGGTCAGGGCGAAACCTTGGGCAAGTTTCCTTACTCCACAAGCCTAATAATAATCCCGCCAAAAAAAAATCACAATAATAAAATTGGTCATTTCAATCCACGACTGTTGTGTGGGACACTGCTGTGCGCAATTGGCTGCCGCGATTTGCCCACAAATATATACAGTCAATTCACTTTACAGTATATTCTGTGAAGCGCTTTGGGACGTTGATAAAAAAAAATATGGAAAGCGCTATATCAAATGCAAGGATTATTATTATTATTATTATTATTATTACATTGTAATTAATTCGATGAAATCCAATTCTTTAATGTATTATTTACCAATGGTGTTGCAAAATATATCATTCTGATTTGCTCAGAGCCCCATGTGCAAACTCGCATTGAGGACACTCAATATGTTGTACTGTATCAGGGCAAAACCTCAGGCAAGTTTCCTTACTCCACACACCCTAAAAATAATTCCTCAAGAAAAAAAGCAATAATAATTTGGTCACTCAATCCAGACTGTTTGTGGGACACTACTTTGTGCAATTGGCTGTTGCGTTTTGCCCACAAAAAAGGATTATTATCAGCCATTCATGTCTTCAGCACTTGGTTCCCTGTCTTTGCACAGGGAACCAACTGGTCTGACAAAAAATAACAGAAGTTGCTGGGAACACTCAGCAGTTAGGCAGGCAGCATCTATGAAGAAAGGAAAGTGAGTCAACGTTTTGAGTCCACAACCCTTCATCAGGCCAGCCACATTTGCCTACAAAAATACACAGTCATTATACTTTACAGTAAATCCAGTTAAATGCTTTGAAATGTTCTCCTGCTGTGAAAGGCGTTCTGTCCAATGCAAGGTTAATTATTGTTGGGAGAGAAGAGAGAGCTTTACTCTACAGCTAGCTGAAAGTATTTGACAATGATATTGTTCGTAGCTCAGTTAGTTGTGAATTGGACTTGGGACCTGTTCTGTGTTTAAATTCCAGTGGGTCCAATCATCTCTTTTCAAGTGGATAAAATGAGCTCGATGTCTGAAGAGATTCTCCTGGGGTGAGATCAGATATGTCTGGTCTCCCTGAGTGTACGTTTTTCACATTGTAACCTTATGCTGCTAAGGTCCGTAAATGAGTGCAAAAATATTCCGCTCCAAAACACTGACGTCCGTCGCATTACCAAAATCTGAATATCTGATGAATGTTGCTATTTTTACATTTGGAAACATGTTAAACCATTCAGGATGCTGATCGCAAAAACAAATGTAAATAAGCGGCTTTCTGTTTTGCAGTCCATTTTAAGAAAGATATTCTGGTGACAGGATATTCACAGATGCTTCACTGTTCTATTTATTTATTCTCCCCTTCAATTTTTCTCACCTTATTCCGCCAAAGGCAGGATTCCTGCTGAGGTGCTGTGCCACAAATTGCAATGATTCTCACATACCTCATTCGAATGATCGTGTTTCATGTCAACGCCTGGCAATGCTGTTCAATGTGAGGTCAATCACAGGCCTTCAGATCCACATCCACATCCATGGCCTTTACTTGGCATCCTTCCATAAACCCGTTTGTATCTATGTACAGATTGATGGAAAATAACAAGTAGTGAGGCCAGTGGCCAATATTTTTCACTCATTAAACAGAAGCTTTGGAAGCCGATTTTCAGCATCCTTCCAATTGTCTTGACTGACATCAACTAATACAGCATAAACCGCACATAAAACGTAGATCCATCCTGGTCTAGTTGGCTCCTCTGTACAGATATCATTTTTATGCTTTCAAGTAAACAAAAACAGGAATGTAACCTGGTGGAACTTAACTGGAGAAAACACAAGAGTAATTTGAAGGCAGCAATCACAATTTGCTTTTATAGGGTTAGAGGATCCAACTGGGTCTGATGTTCACTTTCAAATGATCCCACTGATATGAAAGGTGCTAAATAAATGTAAATTGTTTAGCATTTGTTATTTATTGTCACACTTTTGAGCATCCAGAATTTGACATGTTACAAAATACAGCCTTAACTTTGAAGCTGGTTTTCTGTAGATTCATTCAAGAAACTACAGAGTAAATTCAACAATTTGCCAAGTCCTGGACTCCCTAAAATGCTACATTAATAAATTAAATCTAGACTCGGGTGGAACTTTTATCACTATTATTTGCCGAGTGCATATGCATTTGTATATAAATGTATCTTTCTTAATCTCATATATTTCTAACTCAGAAAGACGAGGAGTGAATCATTGCCACTCACATGGAATCATGTCAGCTCTCGAGACACTGCAGACCTGTGCACTTCTGCAGCCTGACCCCATTTCCCTGACAGAGTGTGGCACATTAACAAATGCAATGGTTTACTCTCACCTCTATCACTAATACGTTATGACCTTGGGTGAGCATGGGATTACAACCAACTGAAATCTTTGCATCTTGTTTTGGAGAGAAAACTCAATTTAAACAGAATAATCTTGTTTTTAAGGATGGTGCATATAAAGAAATCTGCAGGGTATGTTAAACAATAAAAAACAAGTTCTTGCGGTGCTTATTTTCTGCTCTATAGATTTAGTATTTCTCAAACATTCTGAACATTACACTGTAAAGCAAGCTAGAGATTGAAAGACTTAATAATAATAATAAGATTCCTTACTTTTGATATAGCGCCTTTCACCTCGGAAGGAAATCTCAAAGAACTTCACAGGATACACTGTAAAGTGCAGTGGCTGTTTGTTCAGTAGGCCAGCATGAACCTTCTTGTTCAGGAAAGGGTTTTTTAATGGCTTCCATTGCCCACTTCCTCTGCAACTCTCTCCTGAAAACCCCCTGCCTCGCCCCTTCCCTCTGCTTTTATATCCAGCCTGATAAAGACCTACTTCCTTGACTGTGCTTTTTGCACCAGATGAAAGCACTTGGAGATATCAAATGCGTCTTCTCCAGATAAACATCTTGCATGTCAAGCCAATCGTTGAGATCTTGGCTCCGACCTGAGATCTCATTGAACGTTTTGTGGGTTGGTGTGAGGCCTGTTTAGGGGTTCACTGCTCAAACCCTATTTTTTGACCCAGGCACAATTTACCTTCAAATATCTAGCACTTTTTTCCATCCTCTTTAATTGCAGTCGGCTCCCCTTAGAATACAGCGGAAAGCAGAAATCAAACGTAGGAGCTGGCCAATACATTGTAGTTTAGTCCCACCCTGTGCATTGCGTTTATTGAGATATGAAGGACAGGTGGAATGAGATTTCAGCGGAGTTAACATTCTGTCAAGGGCACCACTCTGTAAGCACTCTTCTTGGACTATTTATCCAATGTGCATCTGACAACCTGCATATCGGCTTGAATTTTTTTTGAGAACAGAAAACGCTGGTAGACTTTGAACATAAAACACAGCCACCTTATTCCTGACTGTTCAGTGGCACCTCACAAAGGAGATGAATAATTACCTATTCTGCTGTAAATATGTAGCATTTGTGCAGTGCAGTAGGGTTTGCCTCAGCATGTCTGCAGACAGTTTGTGTGTAATCACTTGCCGCAACCAACAAATATCATGTGAATCATCTTTTTCATTTTAGCAAAGCTGAAAGTCTCAATAATAATCCTTACATTTGATATATCACCTTTCATGTCAGGAGGAGGTCTCGAAACTCCTTCACAGGATAAATTGTAAAGTACTGTATAGCGACTGTGCATTTTGTGGGTGAATGTGGCAATTAGTTTGTTCAAAGCAAGGTCCCACAAACAGCCATGTAGTGAATGATTGATTTAATAATATAATAATTTCATTTGATATAGCATTTTATCACATCAATGAGACATCTCAAAATGCTTCACATAATTTACTGTAGTCATACCTGTATTTCTTTACAGAACATTTAGTGTTGCGATCTACTGTTATAATTGTTGAAAGTAAACTCCTGTCCAGCAGTTTAACATTCACCTACAAATAGACATAATTGTTTTATAATTATTCATGGTTTTAGATGATACTTAGCCAATTAGCTCAACGGGTGATCTGAGGGAAATATCATTGACTATTTAAGTAGTGGCAGCCAGACATCAAATCATTTGCCCACAATGCACAATCACAATGCTTTACAGTGGAGCGCATTCTGTGAAGCTTTTTGACATGATCCCCTGATGTGAAAGATGCTTTACCCAATGTATTATTAATCAATATTAGTTACAAAAAAAAAGCTATTTCTTCTGGAAGGAGAATGCAGAACAAGCAAGCATAATTGTAAAAATTAGAACTAGGCCATTTAGGAGTGAAATCTGGAGGAAGTTTTTCACCCAAAGGATAGCGGAATTCTGGAACTGTCTCCCCCAAAAGGCTGTGGATGCTGGATATATTCCCATCTTCAAGACTGAGGTGGATAGATATTTGTTAGCTCGGATATGAAGTGATACTGGGCAAGGGAAGGTAATTGGACTTGAGGGGGTACAGATGAGCTACAATCTTATAAAATGGCAGAACAAGCTCAAAGGGCTGAATGGCCTACTCCTGTTTCTATGAAAGTGCTGGAGATGCTTTTTTTTTAAAAAAAACAATCCTGTTCATCGTGTCGTTGATCTGTGTGAGATCTTCCTAATAAAATCTGTACAGTCAGAATTGGACAACTATTTTCTTTGAGCAGTGCATGTACAGTATAAGGAGATCAGGGTTTAACCCAAGTGTTTTGAGTGTCGCTTCAATTTAAATACAGAATCACTGAGTTTTCTGTTCCATTTTAAAGCTGCAGATAACTCACCATGACATTGACGCTGGCTATTTAACAATTACAGGAATGCATGATTAGTTTCAATTTAGTCAGTGCAAAGTAGGGGAGGCAAAGGTTGTTGAAATTTCATTTGGAGGAGTGTACAAGGCATAGGTTAGCGCATACAATAAGAAAAAACATGCAAATTGCACTGAAGATAGGTTTGAACAGGCTGAAATTACATTTCATGTCAACGATTTAAGTCTGCAAAAGAAAAGCTGTATTGTTCAACAACACTGCCAATGTATTATGTTGGATAATTAGGCTCTGTAATCTGTTCAGATCGGTAACTGAATGTCTGAAGATTATTTCTGTGGTCTAAAAATTTATCTTCTCGTTTTTTATTTTTCTTTCAAATCGAAATTAAATTTGAAGCTGTTTCCTGAATATATTATTAGGTTATTTTGAGAGTCGATCCTTCCTTCTGGAAAACTATTCATTGAAGATTGCATCATGGAAAATATATTTTTAATGTACAGAATATTAAGCTGCTCCCTCAGTTCCTGTGCTCTCTTCATGCACTAGTAAAGAGAATGGGGTGTGGGAAGGAGGGAGAGGTCTCTTATTTGCCTGGTCAACAATCCCCCGCATAAAATATATCATTCACATTATTTTTGTGTGAAATTGGTGTGCGAACATTGGCTTCCTTATTCGCCTACAAAATACACGGGCCCTATACTTTACATACAAATTTTAGGAAGCACTTTGGGATATCCTACTTGCATAAAGGTATCATATCAATTGCAATTATTATTCCTGTATTATTAGTTTATTAGCAGAATGGAATGTGCACACTCTCCTGAAGGACACACATTGCCTTACAACAACAAAATTACGTTCATAGAGCACCTTTCACATTCTGGAGACCAATTGTTTGTCCATTTAGAACCATCCTAACTTGATTTGTTGGATTAAGTGGTGGGTGGGGGAGGGTGGTCATGGAAGCTGGGGGAGGGAGAGGGGAAGCTGGGGTTGGGGGAAGCCGGTGGGTGGGTGGGAGATGTTCAGATGTTTGAGAAGTGCCTTAATATTTTGAAGTAAAAGTGGTCAATAAACAGCTGCTCTAGATCCTGTGCCTCTAAGTTGCTTTGATTGTCATGTGGAATAGAGGAACAATTGTTCACAGAAGTGTATTATGCCAATAGTAGCAAAACCAGCTGCCATAATTTATATTAATGATTGGGCCAGTTAACTGAATAAACGGCATTTAAGGACAAGTCAATATTTTCAATGCATGTTAGAAAAATGAATTGACTGTTCATAAAATGCTTCCTTTCTGTGAAAAAATAAGAACTATTGGTGATCATCAACAAAAAGAAGTAGGAGGTGGCATACAATTAAAAGTCTGTTTGTGGGGCAGTCACCAGTGGAAGTGTTCATAGGTCTACTCGGGCATCTGCTGTTTACGCTCATGTTTCGCCCACAAAATACACAGTCAGTTCACTTCTGTGAAGCATTTTGAGACATCTCAATGATAAAGCGCTATATCGAATGCAAGGATTATTATTCCTAAATGATTTGGATGTAATCGAGCTGTGCTGGCTGGTGTATAATATAACAGCAGGTGGAATAGCAAGAAGGTTTTATTTAATATGGATAACACAAGATAATATATATTGAAGTATGATAGAGTCAGCATACACACAGAAATAAATGGTGTCCATTAGCAAAGATGAAGGAAAAAGAATGTTAGGATGTGACTATAGATAAATCACAGAGAGTCTCCTGATAATGAGATGCTCTTCTCAAGAATCCCAGTAAAATAGTAGATAACATCTTGAGGACAGTGGACTGTTAGTTAGAAGAATTTATCCCTGACCTTGTATGGTTTACGAGGATAGTCATATTTGGAACATTGTATGAAGTTTTATAAAGATGTTGAATAATAAGATAATTCAGGGAATTGGCATTCTGAAGAAGGAGTTCGTAGAGCTGAACTTGGTTAGCGCCTTGGGACGTCCTCCCGACGTGAAAGGCGCTATATAAAGGTAAATTGTTGTTGTTGTTGTTGTTGATTGCAGAGACATTGCAAGAGACCTTTGGGGTTGTTTTTGAAGGCTTTTTGCAAACAGTGTGTTTGATAGATCGAATGACCTTTCCTCGTTCCGTGCTTTCTTATCTCTTTTTTCTGTGTTGTTTTGTGTACTGGTGGACATTCATAACCCTATCTTTCGTTGTTCTGTTCATGGATTGTGTGCCAGCTCACTGTTGTAAGGGAGTGTCGCTGAATGTACTGCTGATTGGAACTCACTTCCCCCCCAGCCACCAAGTGAAATCTAAAATGTGAAAGTCACTAATTTGCAAACTAACCTAACTGGCACAAACGAAGTGTTCCTCCTCTGGGATTTCACAACTTGGATCTCAACAGTTTGAACAAATAGCATGTTGCTTCTCTGAGTCAGAGTAGTTAGATCAACTATAAATAACTGAAAAAATGGGAAAAGAGAGATACCTCACCCGCCTGTCTTAAACCGAACCAGAGTTACTAACCAATTAACTACAAAATGCTAAAGTTGGAACATCACAATGATGTGCTGCTCGGCCACAACTCACTCAGGTAGACGAGAGATTCAGTGGAAAAGCTGTGCGTTGGTCTGCAGAGAATTCAGATCAGTTCAAACTCTACCCCGTAAAAGCTGCGGTGGAGGAGGAGGGGGAAGATGATTCAGCCCAAACTATCTGCGGACAACAATAAAGGTCAATCTACAGTAAGATTTATGTCGATTAGCATTATGCAATGTGGGAGTCAATGAAAGCAATGTAAATCCAAGTCATGAAATTATAGAGGAAGGCAACACAAAGAAGGAAATAAATGATGTTACCCAGTAAAATTAGATGTGCCATTTGGTTGTTCAAGTCTCATCCAACACATTCATTATCTTTTCCACTTTCACATGTTCTTAAATAGAATTTGGGGAGGCAATCCTGTCAAGACGAGTGTGATTACTACCAGTCATCCTCTTATTGTTCCATTGTTCTGCTGTTAGAAAGCCAGCGAGGGCACCAGCCTACTGCCCCTTTTCCTTCACAGCAATGCTGCAGGGTTTGAAGTTGAAAAGCACAGTGCTGTCTTGCTGCATGGTTTCAGTGGAGCTGGATTGTTTAAGCTTACAACAACAACAACAACAACAAAATTGTACTTATAGCGCCTTTCGCGTCGGGAGGATGTCCCAAAGGGCTGAAGAAATGCAGGGCTTTTTGCTCACAGCAATGTCCCACAAACAGTGAAAGGAATGTATTTCAGGTAATAGAGTAGTAAATAATTTATATACTGTACACAGTCATTTTTAAATGGTCAAATAATTGATTTTGCATGGTTGCAGGAATCCCTTTGAGTATTTTTTCTAAGGTACGTTGTCTTTCAGTAAAAAAAAGCTGCATTCACACCTCGTAAGCCTTCGGCTAGGTAATGTGCTTTGCCAACCCAAGCAGATAACAAGGGAGAAACCTTATGATCTTCCTTCCCATTTATGGAGATGTACATAACTTCTGCCCATTGGGTTTACACAGGCAACGTAAAATTGACATATCATGTGGGGGAGGGGAGGAAGAGATTTGATCATGCTTCACTGTAACTCTTCACAGTACACAATGTGCTCCAACATGCATTGCCACCATGATGTTCACATCATCAAAGCTTGGTTTAACCCAGAAACAACAAACATAGTCTTTCACGTGCAATAAAAAGCTTACATTATTGCTGTTGAAACTTAAGTCAAGATGTAAAAGGCCAAAAGTATAAATGGTCATTCAGCGGTTCATATTGGATTCCATCCATCGCAAACCACGCCAAATCCCATCAAAATTAAATATGTCAAAGAGGCTGACAAATCCAAAATTATTTTGCATTTCCTTCTGTGAAAAAAAATCCCGGTGAGAGATGTGCTGTGCTGTTTTACATGACTGTCAGAGATTTAGACAATGGGAGCTTGAAGATCTGAAAACACATGGGATGACAAAATTAGAATATCTTGAAAAGCATGTTTTATTCAAGCGGCCTGCAAGCGTTCAATTCGTGCCATCAGGCATAATAATTACAAGGTAAACTGTTGATGGGCCCGTTGTCACGAGGAAACAAATTGTGACTAAATTGTGAATCGAAAATGGGATATTCTGAATGGAAGAAATCAAATTGGGGGCAGGGTAAAGGTTCATAGAACACTCTCTCATTAAAACAGTGCTTTGAATGAGAGAGAAACATTGCAAACAAAAATGTACTTCACTTCAAAATACTTGAAAATATTAAGCGTCTCAGCCTGGCTCAGTTGATGACACTTTTGCCAGTGAGTTAGGAGTTTGAACTAAGAAAGCACAGGCTGACATTTCAAAGCAGTAAAATTTCAAAGCAGGGTCTCGGCATTACTGAATGTGTCCTTTTGATGAGAGCTTAAACAAGGCCCCTATATGATTGTTCAGGTGGATGTTAAAGATCCCATGGCATGATTCAAAAAGAGATGGAAGTTTTTCATGGTGTCCTGGCTAACATCCCAGAAATAAAATTAGTCATTCATTTTGTGGCTGTCTGTGGGAGATTGTTGTGAGCAACTTGGCTATCATGTTGAACTGCACTTTTCTCTCTGCAGTGTAGCATGTGAGGCACTTTGAGATGTGCTCTCGATGTAAGAGATGCTATATCATACATAAGGATTATTACTGCTATGCTGAATATATCGGGTATGAGCGTGGGGGGATGAGATGAAATGGGACAATGTGATGTCATCATGCAAACTTCTCATGTGATCTTGCTGATCCAGTCCTAAAGTGGCTGATTCTAAGTGCCTTCACACACCAATAACAACAACTTGGATTTATATAGTGCCCTCCACACCGGACATCAGGCACTTGCAGCCTTAGCCTCCATGATTGCACACTGAACCTCACCAAGCCAGTCAGGAACTTCGGAGTATTGTTTTATCCTCAACTGTCGCTCCTCTCTCACATCCAAACCATGACCCGCTCTGCCTTCCCTCACTTCCGCAATATTGCCCAACTACCCCACTACCTCACCCCTCAGGCCGCTGAGACCCTCATTCATGCCTTCATCATATCCAGGCTCGACTAAGCCAATGCCCTGCTTGTCTTCCCAATTCCTCCCTCCTAGGCTGCAGATAATCTAGAACTCTGCACCTGTGTCCTCTTCCGCTCCAAGCACCATGACCCCGTCTTCCCCATTCTCGCCCGACTCCATTGGCTCACCATCACCCAGAAGATTCAATTCATGATCCTGACCATCCTTCAGGATGGTTCTGAAGACCATCTTTCTTCAAAGATGGAGGGCTTTTAAGGTGAGGTGAATCTGCTCACCTTCAAAGCCCTCCATGGCCTCGCACTACCCTACCTCTGCAACCTTCTAACCCCCTACTTACCTGCCCGTATTCTCTGCTCAGCAGGGTCCGGCCTGCTCCATGTCCCCCAACCTACCCAACCCACCACTGATAGGTGATCCTTTAGCCACCTTAACCTCTGGAATTCCATCTCGCAATCCTTCCACCTCAATCCCTCCCTGGCCTCCTTCAAGTCCCACCTCAAGACCCTCCTCTTCGATGGTCCACCCTCCCCATTCCCAAGCCCAACTCAGGACTGAAACTTTGATTAACCAATGGAACTTCTTCCTTACTTCAAAGGGGCTATGCAAGTAATTTTGTTGTTGTTGTTGATTCCTGAAATACTCTATAATATCATAACAAAGACAATTCCCTCTGTTTTTGGTGCATTGCTTTATCCTACTGGATATTTTTACAGTTTGGAAAGGGGAGGCCGGTGAGGGGGGAGTATGTGGGGTGGGGGGATGTGGAAGTGGGGGAGAGTGGGGAGGGGGGGAGGGGGTAGATTGTTCGAGAGAGATAGCACATAATATAATTGCATAATATAATTGCACTTATAATCTTAATGGTGTATCACCTCTGTTTCTATTTCTGTTGTCAAAGACATTGTTTAATGCTCCACAATGAAATGAGAAGCAAGACTTTAGCAGGGAAAAAAATCTTTTGATCTGAAGTAATGCAAGTTTTATTGACTTGAAGGATAATTAGATAAAGCATCTTCTGAAGAAGCTGAGAAAGAAATCGTTGAATTGTAAAGATTGAAATGAAGGATTTTTTGGAGTACAAGAAACATATTCTTTTACATCGAAGGGGGATTTGGAATTATTGCTACTTTTTAAAAAAATCCCAATTTAAAAATATCAATAGTTTATTCTTATTATTAATCCTAAGATTTAATGAATCAGTTTGATCAGTGACTGATTATAATTTCAACATGAATAAATACTAAAATGAATCAACCAATTTAGTACAAAACCCCCCAAAATGTGTTAAAGTGGAATTTGGATCAGACAATATAACCAGGGAAGTCGCACTGAGAACATTAGAATTACATTGTTTGATTGAGTCCTCAGTGAGCTGCCTATGCAATCTGCTCAAATCTAGTGCAACTAATGGTCGCTACAGAATTTACTGTCTATTTATGGCTCTGAATCATAAGAATTAAAAATGATTTATTCCACTCGGTAATAGAAAGGGATCTAGTTACAATAAGAAACTCAAAGATTAAGCAAGATTCAACTGCGCATGTCTTCCATATCACTGTATCCAACTTAAACCATTGGAAACATTTCCACTAATATCGTCTGTTATTGTCCACATTTTTGCATAAAATGACTCAGCATTATTATTAATGCTGTCACTGCAGGCAATCGTGTAATCACTTGATAGGTCTTTCTTATCTGCCTTAACACAACTTTTAATACAGTTCTCTCTTTGAAATGAAAAGGTTGGTTTCCATATACCTCAAAATGATTAAATCCAACTTTTCTTTCAAGACGTTCATTTTTGAAAATTTGTTAAGAAATAAAATAGGTTTTTGAGAAAAAAACGTGTTGATATCTAGAAAAAATCTTTCAATTAGGTCGAGCTTTTACACTTACACACACACCCAGCAAAAAGTGATATGCACCACCATGGATTTTCATTCACACAGAGGGTGATCAACAGGCAATTATCAAGTGCTCTGGGATGGCGACGTTGTTGTTGTTGTTGTTATCAGGAAAGGTGCTAGAGACCAGGATACTGAACTTCTATAAGAAATACTTTATGCTGTAATGGGGAAACCCAAGGTTTGATTTTCAGGAAGGTTAGGTTCAATTGGGCCGAAAGGCATTCTTCATCTGTTTTAATCCTGTGACATATAATTGAGTGGTTATGCTGTATTTAAAATTGCATCGTCCCACCATAACTGAATAAAATTTTGTATTACCTTCCCCTGATAGACAAACCCATATCCCTTGTGTGGGAGGCATGCTGTTGTTTGTTTTAGTGATGAAAGTCAACGGGCAAAATATTTGCAATCAAGTAAACTTCTGAAGCAATTATTTCTTGATTTTAATGAGCATTTGTTCTAACTTCATAAATATTTGAATAATTAATCTTTTTTCCGAATTGTTTTTTTTCGAATTATTTTCCCCCCAATTACTTCCCCATTAAAAAAAAGACAGCTGGCTTTCCAATGTTAGTGCCCAGTGGAAAGCCCAGCTTTCCCAGTGCTATTTCACTCCTTTGGCACCATTCTGTTATATTGCAGTGGTGCAAATCAAAGTAATACATAATAAATAATCCTTCCAGTTGATGTAACACCTTTCATGTCGTGAAGACGTGTCAATTCACTTTGTAGGATTTACTGTAATGTGCAGTGCCTATATATTTTATAGACAAAAGCAGCAGCCGATTTGTGCACAGCAACGTCCCACAAACAGCCGTAAAGTGAATAAAGGGTTGTTTTGGCCAGTATGCCAGAAAAGGCAGAAACCATTTGTTGAAGTGTTCGCCTGAACAGAGAGGCTCCAACGTCTCTCGGATCATGCTGTCTGACCTGATTTATACTCCATTTCTTATCGCAATGAAAATAACGGCAATTAGTCATTAAGAGTGCTGTATAAACACAGCATAAGTTGACAACCAGTAGTGCGAAGCAGTTGCTTGTTGAGTTATTTTTACATCAGGTTTCCTCCACTTATAACCACTTAACTCCTGTTTCAGTACAAAAAAAACTTTTGTGGATTTTTTCATGAGTTTGAAAACTTGGCATCTTTCAATTACAATAGATTTAGCTCACTCTGCCTCTCTTTATAGCTCATTGATTTATGATTCAGTCACATTCCCATTGCCCTTCTTCGAAACACTTTCCAATATCTCTTTGTCTCTTCATAAGTACATCACCCAAACAGGCTACAGATATTGGGTAAATTGCTACCGCCCCTATTAAAGTTTATATCTTGGGACTATGCCTTGTGATGTTTGGATTTATACTGCAAGGTCTCTCATATTATGAAACTAGCCACAAGCAGTGCCTAACCCTCAGATCGGGTACTATAATTACTGCGGGCATGAGAATTCCATAGATTCTATATCAACTGTTTGAAAGTGATGAGAGATTTCTCCAAGGTCAATTCCTATTTAAAGCCGTGATCTTCTCTGGGAAATTAGAATTGATTTTAACCAAGCGCCAATTTTTTTTAATATATGGTATTTAAACGGCTGCTCCTTTGTGGGGTCTTTCAGAGTATCATGCCAAATGAGGGGCAGAGACAGAGAGAGAGGGCAGTAGGTATTTGACTGCCGCTCCACAAATAACTTATATCTTCCACTGAACCTCCCTTGGTTTGGTTTGATTTGAGTTAAATAATTGGTAATCTTCATGGGAAAGTGCTCACAAGTCCTGCCTGTAATTTCTGACAATTCAAAGCTTGGTGCTCTGAAATGCATTCCCGACATGAAAGGCGCTATATAAGTGTAAATTGTATTGTTTACTACTGTCTTGGGACCAGGCACAAGGAGATAATAATAACCCTTGCATTTGATATAGCATTGAGAGATCTCAAAGCGCTTCACACAATATACTGTAAAGTGAATTAACTATAAATTTTGTGGGTGAAACCCGACAGCCAATTGCACATTGTAGTGTTCTACAAACAGTCATGACTAACCAAATTACTATTATTTATAATTTTTTTGAAGGGATTCAGAAGGATATCTGACAACCAGGTCCCTACTTAATGCCAGGTTAACAGAGGCATCTGGAGTAATGAACCTTCCCTAAGGTTTCACCCTGGCAGAAATTGAACCCAGGTTCTCTCGCTTGCAAGGCGAGAGAACGCCTTTGTCACCGCTCAGCTGGACTATTCCAATGCCCACCTCGCCGGTCTCCCCTCCTCCACAATCCACAGAGTCCAGCTCATTCAGAACTCTGCCACCCACGTTCTCACCCGCACAAAATTTCGCTCCCCCAGTCCTTGCCAGACTTCAGTGGCTCCCTATCGCAGAGAGGATTAACTTCAAGATCCTCACCCTTGTCTTCAAATCCCTCCACTCCTCTGCACACCCCTACCTTTCTGACCTCTCTCCTCAAACCAGCACCCATTTCCTTCACTCCACTGGGTCTGGTCTCCTCCTGAGATATGGATCAGCCACAATCTAATTGAATGGCAGAACAGGCTTGAGGGGCTGAATGTTCTACTCCCATTCCTGTGTTCCCATGACTGTGAGCCCATTGTTTGGTTGAATAGTTTTAACTAGAATGGCCTTCTCCATGTCCCCCGAATCCTCCGCTCCACCTTCAATTGCGCATAGTAGTGACTCACAAACAGCCACAGATTGAAGTGACCAATTAATTATTTTTTGAAGGAATTATGGCCGTGGAAAAGTGATCCAATTGACTAACAATTGGGTTCTTACTTGATACGAGGTAAACAGTATGTGTGGAGTAAGGAAACTTGCTCAATATTTCGCCCTGCCAGGAATCAAATCCATGTATTTTGCTTACAAGGCGAGTGCTCTAACCACTGAGCTAAAGGACATAAAAAATGTGTAGAGGGAAGGGTGGTGTTGGTGTGAGCCTCAATTTGGTGGTGTTTGTCTTAGCGTAAATACAGTTCTTGGCACTTTTTCCCTTCAAATTTGTATAATGAAACGCAACAGACACTGATGGTGGAAGAAGCCATTACATCCCCAAGCATTGTCCTCTGCTCCGCTGGCATGTCCTTTCTTGTAAATTAAATAAATGAGCCGCTCAATGTTTACCTTAGCTCAGGTGTTTCTTCCCGTTTTAATTACTGCAAGTAGTAAGATTCCAACCACAGAGCCGAGTGATTAATTGAACAGCAATGATCTGGATATCAGCACGTTATTTATCCCAGTGTGTCGTAGGATACCTCGCTTCTGCACATTCATTCCTCCTGCTTAACCATCACCAGATAACACCACTCTGATATCTGTTGAGCTCTCAGCTGTACGCATGTATTGGAGCTTGGTTTACACTGTTAAATTAACACTGGGATCAATGTAATATGAATCTCTTCACCAAGGTGACAGTGTGAACCCTGCTGAGTAGTGATTTCACACTGAAAATGGCATTAATTTTGGAGCTCTCCTATTTGAGTGCCTTTAATCATAATCTTTCTCGGGTGCAAATGTACAGTTAACCTGAAATCTGTACTCATGTCCCGTTGGTTGTTGTGTTGGCCACAACCAACTATCACTGTAAAACCAGAGAGAAATTATAATAATAATCCTCACATTTGATAATCGCCTTATCATGTTTTCAAGGCATCTCAGAGCGCTGAGATACTGTGCAGTAAATTGACTGTATATTTTATGAGAGAAACATGGCAGCCAGTTGTGCACCCTAGTGTCCCACAAACACTGATGGATTTTTTTTTGTTTTAATTTAAACCATGGAGGAGGTAATTTGGCCCCATGCTGGTTCTCTGAGTTGCCTGTTGAGTCCCATTACCCTGTGTTCCCCCCACCCACCCCGTGCCTTTCTCACTGCTCTGTTTCATATATTTATCTAAGTCCCTTTTAAAAGTTAATATGCCTTGATCACAGTTTGTTCTAGTTCAGACATTCTATCAACGCTCTTTGTAAGAAAAAAAGCTCTCTCAATCTCTCCCTTTGTTCTTTGGGTAATTACTACAAATCTATGTACTGTAGGTACTGACTCACTGGCCAGTGGAATTAGTTTCTCCTTGTTTAATTTATCAAACATTCTCATAATACAGGGATTAGTTCTCTATTAGTATTCAAGAGTTAATAGAGATGCAGAGTTACTCCGAAACAACCAACATTCGCCCACAAAATAAACAGTCAATTCACATTACAATACATTCTGTGAAGTGTTTTGAAATGCCCCAATGTTGTGATAAGGTGCTACATTAAATGCAAGGATTATTATTATTGATGCGATGTTTCTGTATCTGTAAAGTGCTGCAAAGTGTAATGTAAAAATTAGGCAGCCATGACCAGAGTGTATTGCTGTAAATCACAACACAAGTGTGGAGAGTTTGTAAGGTTGGTCAGGGCACAGATAAGGTGGGTACATGATGTGCTCTCTGTAGCAGAGAGATTACCGAAGACTCCCAGTTATTATCCCTTTTGTGTTTGGGGCGCATCAGCTCATTAGAGACACAGAATGATTTGTTGTGTCACTGGAAATACAGGGTGACCTAATTAAAATAACTATTAAAATAAATGGCATCACGGCTTTTTGGTCAGCCTGTGCATTTGGATTCGATACCCTGGGCGTCATGACACAAGCCAACAGCCCAGGCAGTGCAATAATGAAGATCCCAATGATAGAGCTTTGATCTGTGAGCAACTATTAGATACAGTGAGGCTCTTTAGTCTTGAAAGGAGACATCTCAGACAGTACCTCACAGAGGTGTACAAGATTTTAAAAGGATTGAGAATGTCAACTCAAAATGATCCTTTTTGATTGCACCAAGACAGCAGAACAAAGGGAAAAGGTTTATGTAGTAAAAAGTCAATTTCATACCAAATGCCAGAAAGTATTTCTTTACCCAGTGATTAATTAACGCCTGTAACAGGTCACCAGGTATGGAGATTGGGGGAAGGACAGTTTTTTTTTAGAAAAATAAGGCAGCTCAATGATGGTGGGAGGGTGGATATTCTGGAGGTGAGATGCGTAGAAGGGGCATCTTCATCCATACTAAACTTGTGAGATTTTGTTCCATTTTATACTATTGTTGGATTTCATAGATTTTCACTATTCTGGTGGGTGTCAATAGCCAACGTAGAGTGACTGTAATGGCAGTGCTTTTAAAAGAGCTGTGTTACTATTGTGCTTTTGTACAAAGGATTCCCAGCTAAGGCAACATGTTGTATTGTTCCAGCTTAGCATTGCCATAGTTTTGATGGGAGATTTGTCTGTTGCCTCTCCAGCAGTTTTCCATAAATATATGAAAGTTCAGAGACCTGACAACAATGGAGAGAGGTATCTAGTTTTTTGTCTTTATGCAGTGAACATTTCACAGAAATCCGCTTCTCATTGGTATCCTCTGAGCAGAATAGATTTCATTTCTTTCAAATTTGAGAACCCTGGCTGGCTGACGCAGCAAGAAACAACAACATGGTGACAAAAGCTATTAATTCTGGAGGCAGGGGGAGAAATGTTTGAGTGTGGGTGGGAGGCACAGTGTGTTTTTCATGAAAATCACTCTCATCAAAGACCGAGAAGGTATGGAAGCAGTGAGCCTCCGACTTGCACTACTGTGGAATTGGGAAAGTGTGTAAAAATACACTTCCTCCCCATTAATAATAGTCCTTACATTTGATATAGTGCGTATCACATCTTCAAGATGTCTTAAAGCGCTTCACCGAATATACTGTAAAGTGAATTGACTATATTGTGGGGGCGAAACACGCTTTCCAATTATGGTGCAGTGTCCCACAAACAGCAGTGAATTGAGTGACCAAATAATAATTTTTTTTTGACCAGACAGGCAATCTGCCAACCAACTAACAACTGAGTTCCTACTTACTGTTAGGTAAGCAGAGGCGTGTGGAGTAACTGGTCCAACATTTTGCCCTGCCGGCAATCGAACCCAGGTCTCTCACTTGCGAGGCGAATGCTCTAACCACTGAGCTGCTTGACTCCATTCCATTCTTCCCCGTTCTCACCTTTGAGTCAGGTGCATGTGGAATCAAGCCCCACTGTGAGACTTTGAATACACAGGTTAGGCAAATGCTCCAACACAGAGCAAGGGGCGTAAAGTATTATCAGATGCACTGTCCTTCAGATGAAATTTTAAACTGAGGTTCTTGGCTTTTCAGGTTAATACTAAAGATTCCATGGCAGTAATCAGAAATATAAAGGAGTTTCTCATGGTGCACTGGCCGACAACCTTAGATAAAATTTGTAAAACGCATCATGCTGTTTAATAATCCTTGCATTTGATATGTTTGTGGTGCATTGCTGTGCATAAATTGATTGCTTCATTCACCAGCAAAATACACAGTCACTACACTACATTCACTAGTGTAAACCCAGTACAGTAAAGCACTTTGAGATGTCTTCGAACATGAAATGGGTCACATTAGATGCAAGAGTTATTATCATTGGCTAAATTTCTGATGTTCATTTGATTTCCCTTAATGGTCATACCCATACTGGCTCAAAACAAAATACATTAGGTTTATGGTGACATTGGTAGAATCTGTATGAAAGTCCAGATGCCAAGATGCTCTTCACATTGTTATTTACACAAGTGGAGTGGTTTGTCCAGTGAATACTAACAGTCTTATTCCAATCTTTTGTATTTACCGGTATGCCTTGGTTGTGATTTTGGAAGGGACTTCTGAGAGAAGGATGGCCGGTCAAGCAACTTTGCAACAGCTTTCACAATAATAACCTTATAGATGTAATTGGACTGGCGAGTCTGTTTCCAGCTTTCCTTAAACAATGCACTTTGAGAACTGTATCATTGTTGCCAGTGATTCTGAGACACCTTTCAATTCATACACTGTTAGTAAATTGTGCAGCAGTAAAGCCATGTGAAAAGCCATGCAGAGCAATTTCCTTTAAAGGCCACTTCTATCAGATTATGTTTGGTGGTACATGGTGCCTTCTTAGAAACCATCAATGGTTTTATTTGTTTAAAGTGGCGATTCTGCTACAATATTATCTTGCCAGCACGAATTACCGATGCATAACTGGGGGCCACCCTGTACGAACTATGTTGCACTGAACACATTTGTTGTGTGTGGCAAAGTCTTATTTGATGTGTGCGCCCTGGCACATTTACGGTGCTTAAAACAATTCCCTTCACCTGATAGTCACTGGTATAGTTAAATGCTATTGAACTTTGCCGTGCATTCATCTCCATTTATCGCACTGACCAACACTTGCCATCCATTATGTGCAGACGTGAAGGAATTCTGTACGGATAAAACAGACTGTGTTATTTAAAAAGAGAATTGTTCCCAATTTGTAAAATTCAACCTCATATAAACCTGCAGAGGGCTCTGTGGAGAAATGTCATTGAAGCCTGGGAGAATACAACTGTGGATGTAATCCTATGCTGCATTCATGCCATTAATTCTGCGGGTTTGATAAGGTAACGATTCCTTTATTGTAGAGGACACATAAATAGATTTACACGGTAGCAAAAGCGATTCGCTCTTGAACAAATTAGATATTGTGAACAGATCAAAATGTGATATCTGTGCAAATTAGAATTGATCAAAACTTAGAGTATTAGTTCTTGTGATTACTTAATATTGCACAGTCTTTTACACCGTCCTATTCTGTTAATATTACTGTCCATCCATTAAATTTCATTAGGGCTTCAGTATAAGTATTTATGGTGAAGGTAGGCATTGGTGATAGCTTCTGGGATATAATATGAAATCGATGAAAATGCAGTAAATCTTCCCCCACCTCCACACACCCTGACCCATTCTCCTGGCTTACGAATATCTTGTTGTAATTTCGATGGATATGATGTGAATCTTTGAATGCTGAGAATCGGAAATAAAACCAGAACTTGATTGAAATGAATGGCAGGGCCGTCAGTAAAGACATGTGTAGTTCCAATATTTTAAGTGTTTACAGCACATAACCAGACTGACTATTTTTCATGATAATAATAATCCTTGCACTTGATAGGGCACGTCATGTTTTCTAGGCGTCTCAAAGCGCTTCACAGAATTTACTGTAAAATGAATTCACTATTTTTTCAGGAGAAACGAGCATAGCAGTCTCTTACAAACAGTTATGGATTGAAATGACCAATTTATTATTGCTCATTTCTTGAGGAATTCTTATCAGGCATGTGCCGGGAATCAAACACAGGTCTCTCGCTTGCGAAGCTTTAACTACTGAGCTACAGGACTAATTTCAGTAGTTTCTGTTGAATTGTATTGTGTTGACAAGCTTCATGTCAGGACTTTGAATTCATAGCCTAGGTTTGCATTCTGATACAGTGCTGGCCATTCTTCAAATGAGCAGCTAAAGATAATGCAGCATTATTGGAAAAAGAAAGTAGTTTCTCCTAGTTTCCTGGCCAACATTCTCTCAACTAAATTTGGTCATTCACTTTGTGGCTGTAGGAGAATGCTTTGTGCAAATAGGCTGGAGCATTCGCCTACAAATACACAGTCACTCCACTTAACAGTAAATCACAGTGAAGTGTTTTGAAGCAACTCAGCGATATGATAAGCCACTATATCAAATGCATGGAGCATTATAATAGGTCAGACACGTGAGTTGTGTTTTTGCTTATTTGAGAACCGTTCATCGTAATTGAATTGTGTGAACAGGCATGTGTGTACATGTATGCCCCCACCCCTTCCACAAACATGTTCACACATACACATGCATATAATAATAATATTCCTTGCATTTGATAAAGTGCCTTCTCACATCACTGAGACGTCTCAGAATACTTCACAGAAAATATTATAAAGTGGATTGACAGTATGTTTTGTGGACAAAACAAAGCAGCCAATTACATACAGCGGTGTCCCACAAACAGTCACATTTTTTCATTGCGTGGAAGAAAATTAATAAAATTGTGGGTTGTTAACTGTCCATATCAAACTGCTATATTCGGGAATACAAACACTAGTTGTTCACAAGCACATGAGGTGGCCAGCAGATCTCAGTTTTAATATTTTGGTATGCGAAGCGGCATTGTAAAGTGGAGTGATGTAATCCAGCTAAGTATAAGATTGTCTGGTAGCCTCCTTTATATCAGTGAGAGCCAGAACTTTACACAGACCTGACCATAGCACTTGCACAGCTTGAGCATTGCCATCTGGGGATCTGAATTCAACTGATTTGACAATGTAACCCAGACTGTTTGCTTTCTTTATTGCCGCCTCATATTATTCCGACATGATGAGCAATGAGTTCCTTCGAATAAGCTCACTTAGATATATCTCAGCATCCTTGTTGGCATGGTTGTGTTTCTTATTCTTACTTATAATCTTGCATTTATGTGTAATGAACTTCTCATGCAGTCATTAGCCCATAATAACAATATTTGAGCTCATGTACACATAACATATCTAACTCCCTAAGAAAGACCTTTGCTGCCTCTTCTGATTAAACAATCTTTCCACTCACGCCTCCTCCCCACTCCCCCCACCATAACCCCCCCCCCCCCCCTTTCCCAGCCTGCTCTGAGAACTGGTACAGACCTGATAGCACTGTAAATTTCTTTGTATCTAATTCAATGCTGTCGGTCACCAAGGGAATGGAAAACACTGGGCTTGAGCCTAAACTGCCTTCTCATCTTTTTTCTTTTTATCATTTTCAATTCACACGAGTTGTAAGTAGTCAAGTGCAAATGGCATGGAGTTAACTGCTCTGGAGATTGCTCTGAGTGAGAATGTCCACCTCTTGCCCTGAGCTGGCTTGGGTACTGAAAATTGGGAGGTACATATTGATCCAGTGTGATATGAGTCTTGAATCAAATGGCTTGCCTTCTGCCAAAAATAAAAGCAGTTACATGCCTTCTCTGTCTTGGAAAGCTGAATCAGGGCAGCTGAAAGCTGGAACTCCTGGGGATTATATTCAGGTCGGATCCTGATCCAAGCTGAATACAGTACAATCTTTAGGGTCTGTAAATATGAATAGGGTTTTATTTAGAAACATCGATATAAGAAGTGACCTGGTTGCCAAACCCCATAACAATGCTGCAGTTCAGAACCAGGTTAGGAGTTGAGAGTCTGAACTATCCCTTGATCCTATTTGCCAGATATGAATCATGCTGGAGTTTGCCAGTTGCTGATTGCGTAGCTCATTGGAAAGCCGTGGAAGGAAAATTCCACCTTCAGCAGCCAAATAGTAGTGGGTGTCAGCCTAGCTCAGTCGGTAGCACTCTCGCTTCTGAGTCAGAAGGTCGGGGGTTCAAGCCTCACGATGGGTTGCATACATATGTCGATAGGAAGCAGTGAAAATTGGCCCATGTTCCATCAAGTTTACTCCTTGGAGAATCACCACACATCACACGACCTCCTTTAAAATGTTTTGACAATCTAATAAGGCACTATATCAAATGCAAGGTTTATTATTATTAATGTACCTTCTGAATCTTTCTGCTCATGCTGGCTGCTCGCTCACTCTCAGTCAAGGCAAATGAAAAGAGGAAACAAAACAACCCGGTAGTGGTAGATTTGATGGTAGCGGGAAGGAGGTTTAACTGGAAAATTTCTCCCTGACCTCCGAGCGCAGGTAAACCTCTCATGGGGGAGGAAAGAGAACCAACAATAATAATAGTAATCTTTGCATTCAATATAGCACTTTTCACATCTTCTAGACATAGAGATTATTAGTAGGCATGTGGAGTAAGGAAACTTGCCCATTTAATATTCATATCCCTGTGCCTCACTCCCTCTCTATTTTTAAATCCCATGGTAAAACCTATTTTTTCAACCATATACCTATGGTTAAGTCCCCACCCACCCCACTCCTTCTCCTCTGCTCAATGTCAAGCAACATGATGGTCGCTATTTAAATACAAGTTGTCATTGTGGTTGTATTTGTACACTTTGGATCTGAGGTACAGATTCAACTGTGATCTAATAGAATGGCAGAAAGGCTCGAGGGACTGAATGACCTCCTGCTGTTCCTATGTTTCTGTGGATTTCCCCTTCTCAGCACAGAAGCCATGTTTAATGAGCAGTTGGTATTATATCCTAATGTTGAATCATTGTGAAGGTTGCATGTGCCTGTTGTGCCATCCCAATTTCTCAGTCCCCCCCCATCAATTGCTAACTTCAGAGTGAAAAAATAATCAGCTGCAAACTTGAGATTTACACGATTTGCAGAATGATACAATTGCAGGCTGACAACTTCTTATGTGGCTGTGAAATGACATCGTTTTTTTTTGCATCTCCGTCTGGTTGGAACCAGGTTGGAACAAATTTTCATCTATTCCTTTCCCTCCCTCTCTCTCTCTCTTTCCATCTCTCCAATGTGAGGGTCAGAAATTAAAGAGGAAGACGTTTCTTTGTTTAACATGGCTTTCTAGCGCAATCAATCATGATAATATTCAGGTTTTGGCACTGGAGACCAATATCACTGATTCCTACACATCGTGCTGCAGATCTCTTCTCTTCACCCTTGGATTCCTGCCAGTCAGAGAGCCCAACCTCAGGGAATGTAAAGCATGGGTCGGTGCCACGAGTTACACAAAATGTTCAGCTCACAAATTGGCTCTCAGTCTGCAAACCTCACAACAGTGCCAGAAATCTGACTTTTTTTTCTCTCCTTTCAGCTCTTAAGATATTAGTTTGTTTGTTACAAAATGTTTCTTTTCAAATTTGCTATCTCTGTTCTCTTCCCACTCCTTGTCATTCTCCCCTTTCAGTCTCCCTATAGTACCACTGGAAGACTACCAATGCTCCGGCTTCTGCCAACTATACTTTTCAGCAATCTAAAAGGGGAAACAGGTTGCGCCTGGATATTTTCTCTTTCCCTGTAGGAAAGTATCCTAGTTTTTCTTTTTCTTTTACCTGACAGCACAGCACACAGGTGAGGGAACAATAGGTTTGATGGCGGGCAATCTGACAGATTGCCATGTTACGCCAGCCTTTTGCTTCAAACTAGTAAAAATCACACTATGAAAATCTTTGAAACAAATCTACCTAAAATCATAGCACTAATCAGTTTTTGTATGAGTGTGTGTGAAAAAAAAGTCCATCCTCACACCCAAGTGAATAAGAGGCGCAGATAGTCAACTTAGCACTGGAGTTGGTGAAATTGACCTCTGGTATCACCATGTTGATTGATTGATTGATTGATTCTGCTGGAAAGACGGGTTAAACAAGATTGATCCTCTGGTTTGAAGCACATTGTTGAGTGCAAATTGTCTACTGTATTCATCTATAAACTACAGTTAATACATTACTTGAGATGTTGTCCCAATGTGAAAGGCATTGAACAAAATGCAACGATTATTGTTATTATTAGGGGTATTTATTTTTGTACTTCTCCTACAAGGATCAGACTGCTGATCTGTTGCCCTCCTGTCCCGCTCCCCCATTCCCATTCTTTTGCTCCCTCCCTCATCTCCTTCAAGGCCAGTCTCAAGACCCTACTCTTCGATCGTGCCTTTTGCTGTCCTCCCAACTCTCTCCCTCGGCTCCTAACTCTTTCCTGTCTCTCCCCCTCCTCCTACCCTGCCCCTCTCCCTGGCTCAGGTCCCGACCTGACTGTTCAGCAGCTTGGGACATCTTCCCGACGTGAAAGGCGCTCTATAGATATAATTTTTTGTTGTTGTTGTTGATGATGTCTCTTTTCGGCACACTACACTCAGCTGTTGAATGAGCTCAATAAAGCATCTCACTTTCAGTAGATTCCAACCAGAGTAATAACTTATGTGTCATACTGTGTAGTATCTTACAATGGTGGATGTTACATGGTGCATGTTCTGTGCCTCCTGCGCATCCCTCATTCCCTCCACTCTGCTATTGACAGTTGTGCATTCTGACTCTGTGCCCTGAAATGCTGGAACTGCCTGCCTCGGATATTGTTCTACCTTACCCCTTCTTTGCTCATCTTCAGATCACACCAAAATACTTTGCTGTTCGACCCTGCTGACTGTCACCTCAAATTTCTTCCCAGCTCAGATTCAAACTCATTCATTGTTAAGTATGCTGAAACTATCTTGCGTGTCAAGGGTACTGTAAAAATGCAAATCATTGTTACAATACAACACTGACCAAGAATTGTCAGCTAAAGTTATTGCTAATTTTGTTTGAAGCTAAATTGGAGTAAGAAACAGCTGCCACCAAAATTGGATTCACTGGAAAGATAAAACAGCATATAGCAAAAACAACAATTTGCTTTCATGTCGGATAACATCCCATTATGCTTCACAGTGGTAGGGTTGGACAGCGAACAAGAGGACAGGGATGGTCAGGCCGAAGTGGTATTGGCTGGGGACACGCAGCAGCAGGCCTGTCAGTCGATGGAGGGAGTGAGCACAAGGGTGGGAGATAACAAGAGGTAGAGTGGTGCTATTGCATGAAGAGATTTATGTGTGAGAGCTATGGCTTTGAAGTCAATCTGTTCAGAGACAAGTTGGGGTGTTTGGTACAGGTGAGGACTACCTGGTCGATTTGGATGGTGGAACTGGGGAGACCAGTGAGTACATTTGAGAAATCAGGGCATGCCTTAAGCTCACTGTTCACTTTCAGAAGTCCAATTGTACTATTACACACACATTTTGTCAGGAGCTCATGTACCAATGTACAAATGATGGTATGTATGCACTATGACAAACGTTGTCTGCATATCTGTTTTTTTCCAGTGCTGCTGCCAGTTATAACGGACATGAGGTGCAGTTTTCTGCACCCAGGACAAGATATCAGTGTTTATCTACTCATAAATTACCAGCCAGAGGCGAACTGGGTGGCCTACATTATACCAATCTGTGTACTTTATTTAGTTCAGGAATGTTGTTTCAGCCCATGAGTAAATGGTGTGCGATTTTACAATTACATTTCAATTTTGTCCTTAAACTGCTCATGGCATCTATATTTAAGTTTCCACTATATTTATTCCTGGGTGCAAATTTGGCTAAACATAGCAAAAGGAGATAAATGGCACTCAGGGCACATTAACAAATTTACGAAACGAAAAGGCACAGAACATAATCACGCCCTAACGCTTGTTCTGCAACTAGACCATTAGCTTGTTTGGGGACTTCTTGGTTCAATTGTCCCAATCGAGGCACTTACAATTCCATTACTGGAGCACCATGTTTGTGCCAGACGTAACATACGATTTGGACAAGAATGGTGGTCAGACAAACGTACAAGTCTGCTCCCAGTATCTCCTGAGCAGCGAGAATGTATGATGCAGGCTCCAGTCCAGCTCTCTGTCTCTTTCATGTTCTGTCTTCATTCCCTCATCTGTTACTTTTATCTCCAGGAGACAGTTTCACAATTACTTGCCCCTTTCACGGCCTGTGGCATCAATATGACGTGTGGGAACAAATATGTTGCCATTCCTTTTATTAATATAAGGGGACCCAGAAAGAAATGTCATGCGTTTGATGTCAGATTGTTGTAAACTGTATAATTTATCCCTGGAGACACAACATTAAATTACTCTGGATTTGATGAAATGTTATTTAATTTTTTTATGTTTTATAATGGGCACTTAATGTATAAATGATTTATTGCTTTGTCAGTATGTTGGATATAAAGAGGAAATGGTTTCTGTTTAGCGGGATATTTTAAAAACATTGTGCTATGAATTTGGGAAAATGGGCAACTTGCTAAACAGCTCGGCCGCCAATGGTGGAGTGGGTGGGTCTGGGGACGTGGAATCGGCCAGAGCATGCAGAGCGGACGGGGTGGGCAGGTTGGTAGGGGGTGAGGAAGTCACAGATTTGGAGGTCAGGAGAGAGGGTGCCAAGTGGAGGGATTGAAGGATACAGTTCCAGAGTTTCGGGGCATAGTGGCTGAATGCATGGCCACTGATGGTGGAACGAAGAATACGAGAGACAAACAAGAAGATTGAACCTCCCGAGCAGGGGCAGAGGGATTATTAACAGGCAATCTGAGACATCTGAAAGCTTTTCACAGAATATACTGTAAAGTGAATTGACTGTACATATGTAGGCAAAATATGGCAGCCAATTGCGCAGAACAGTGTTCCATAAACAGTTGTGGATTGAAATTACCAATTTCTTATTGTTTCTCTTTTGAGAGATTTTTATTAGGCATGTGGACTAAGGAAATTTTCCCAAGGTTTCACCCTGCCTGGAATTGAACCCAGATCTCTCGCTTGCAAGGCGAGTGCCGTAATAGGACTCCATGGGTGATGGCAGACTGTTGGGTGTTCTAGAGGGATGGAATCAGATGGAGCTGAGGGCCTTCTTCATACAAGCGCATCTTGTGAAACAAACAAGTAATTGCGAATAATTTATTCTCTGCCCGTTGATGGCTGTGAAATGTCTGCTTGGCTTCTGAAACGTGAAAGCAAGGAGCTAAAGACATTGCAAGGTTTTGTGTGTTTTTTCCGACAGTCGCAAAAAATAGACAAATTTAAAATAGAAATCAATTACGGTACATTTCGATCATTAATTGGTTGTGACTCCCCTTTGTTTCATTTCCAGTAAGTGAGCAAATTCCTCACTCAGTGACTGAATACAAATGGAAATTCCTATATTTCAACAACTTATCTCTCAATCTTGTACCACTATTCTAAAAGAAAAGGAGTTTCTCCCAGTGTTCTGGCCAACAATCTACCACAGATAAAACGGCTGTTTGTGGGACATTGCAGAGCAAAAATTGGCTGTCACGTTCGCCTACAAAAAATACACAGTCACTGTACTTCGTAGTAAATCCTGATATGCACTTTGAGCCGTCCCCCTTGCATGAAAGACGCCGTATCAAATGCAAGGATTATTATTATTAATCCCTGAAATGAATATTGGAAAGTAAAGTTAATTTACTGGTTACAAAATTCACTCATTACATTTTCTATCACATTTTAGCACTGTTTGAAACAGTTTTTAAAATTAATCTTCATTGCATGTGAATTGAGCCATTTTTTCAAAATCCAACTTCTAGAATATTAGAAACTGACTACAGTCAAACCTGTCTTCAGCAACCCCTTAGGAGATTGGGCCAAAGTGTTCTTTATACAAGGGTGGCTCCCGAGTGAAGGTATGTTAACACACATTGAATATTTTTCAAGGTGCTTCTTAACAGAGAGTGGCTGCTGAATGGAGGTGGTTGTTTGAAAAGGTATATGGTAGAGCACAGAATAATTCTATTTTTGCCAATGAATCAGTGCTTCTACTCATTCCCCCACTGGAACTATCCAGTTTCTTTCACTTTAATGGTACAAGGAAACATTTTTTTTAAATTCTCCAATTTGCTTGTTTAAATCCTCTAATTCCTCTCTGCTTTTTTCTCCTAAATATCGAGGGTCTAACTTGCGGTATTTCCTGCTAGATTTCTCAATAAGGAAAGTGCTAATTATTGCATTTGGAATTGGGCTGAATGCGTTTTAGAATTTACATAATTGCGGATTTCTTGCAGAGTTTTCTCTTAAGAGACGCCACATAAACCGATTGTGTGTGTTTGAAGCAAAGGTCACTTCATATGAAAATAAATATTCATGTAAATTATGTAACATGTTATCAAGGAGAACAGTCCATGGGACACCATAGTGCTCGAGTCACAGAGAAGAAAAGTATGGGAATGTTTATTGACTGTTTCAGTGTGTTTTCATGGGATACAACTGAATTACCATGAATTTGACACTCAAACCTTGAGACTTGCTCATAAGATGCGAAAGGCAAAACTATATAAATCACAACAAATTGCATTTATATAGACCTCTTCAAGCAAGGAAGTGTCTCAGAGCTCAATATTAACTGCCAGGATTTTCAACTTCAAGAAAACACTCTGAGATGCTGCCCCACATAAATGAGAATAATAATAATAATAACCCTGGCATTTGATATAGTGCTTTTCAAGTCTTCCAGACGTCTCAAAGTACTTCAGAGAATACACTGTAAAGTGGATTAACTTGGCCAAGGTTTCGCCCTGCCTGGAAAAGGATGCTATAAATGCAGGTTGTATTGTTATTTTTATTAAATGAATCAAGGATCAAAAATGGAAGTGGTAAAAATCTGTAGCCTCATTTTGGGTCCTTACCAAAATACTGAAGCCATGGTAAAGGGGTTATGTGAATGAGAGAGAGAGAGAGAGAGAGGCAGGGGGTTTATGAACTCCTGACCAGACTTTAGTAATAAATTAAAACTGCAATATTGTTTAATAGGTTTGATATTTTATCAAATCTGTTAAGAAATATGCAATTTTTCACTACATAGACCTCCAAAATTGCTCCATATCATAGTCCTTATGAGAGATGGGGTGGAATTTGAAACTCATTCAAATAATCAGTGACATGTTTTCTTTATACTGTATATCTGGTAGGTGTCCTGACTAAGGGAGCATGGTGCAGGTCTAAGCATCATGTATTAGTAGCAATATGGGGTTGGATTCATTCCCAATTTGAACTGTTGTTTATTAGTATATGTCTTCTGAATTGATCCAAGGATAGCTGGGCCCTTTCATAGGTAGGTATAATGCTGGTGTTGATTCAGATAAATGAAGTTGGCTCCAAGAGTAAGCAGGCTGTGGACTTATGACCTGAATTTGGTTCAAAATGCACTTCTTTCTCAATTGCATCAGTATCTTCACATCTTTCATCTCATAGGGCAAAATCTTGGGCAAGTTTCCTCACTCCACACACCTGTTAATAATCTCTCAAGAAAAAAAACAATAATCAATTGATTACTTTAATCCACGACTATTTGTGGGAAACTGCTGTGTGTAATTGGCTGCCGCATTCACGCACAAATATGCAGTCAGTTCACTTTACAGTACTGTATATTTTGTGAAGTACTTTGAGACATTTAGAAGATGTGAAAAAACGGTATCAAGTGCAAGGATTATTTTTTTTCTCCCCCACCCCAACCTTTTCCCGCATACTATTGACTTTGCTTTATACTGCTTTCAATTGTGGAACACCTGGAAATGCCCCAAACGCCCACCCTCATATTTGTTGTGTGCATGTATACTATGCGTATACTCAAGATGTCCCACGTATGATAATAACGTTGAAAATATGGAGGTTAGTTGTACACATTGAAACCTCTTTAACTGCATGTTCAGGCAACCACCACATAAGGAACTCATCTCCAGCACTACCTGAGATTCTTCCTGTATTGTTGAAGCATTCTAGAGAGTTTAACAGAGTTTCGGTAAAATGTGGTGACTGTGTATTTGTTGGCAAACACAAAGCAGTCAATTTTATATAGCAATGCCCCACAAATAGCCATACGGTGATTGATCAAAACATATTTATCTGGAGGATTGTTGGTCTCCCTTCCCTTTTTGAATTGGGATGTCCTCCTAACTTGAAAGGAACTTTACAAATCTGATTATTTATTGTTGAATATCATCATTGGATCGTTCATGTCATGAAATTTTAAATGTCCACTGGACAAGGACTTTACTACCTGAAGGACAGACTTTGCCATAATGCATCACTCAAATGAACATTTTTGAGTTGGAATAATTATAATGCAGGTTCCCAGTATCCTCATTAATTATTCAAATCTCGGTGTCTAAACCACTGACCTGAAATCTTCCTGCTTACTATTTTTAAAGCTAAGAGTTTCTTAGTTTAGGAAAAGAACAGTGGATTAAATATTTGCTGCAGATTAACCTAATCTCAGCATCAAGTGATGTATTGATGTACACTGCAGGCTGTATCACCTTGTCCTCTCTCTTTACTGCTGGTTCACCTATCGTCAGCTATAGAGTGAGTGAGTGTGTGCGGTGGGGTAGAGAAATTATTGTACCAGCTGGTAACAACAAGAACTTCAAGATGAATAGAAGTAGACGTACATTGCTGAGAAATCGTGCATATCTTTTCATTTGATTTAAAACGCCATAATGTGGGACATAATTAGATCTGTACCGGCAGAAGATGGGATTTTGTGGTGGTCAGCTGAGTGTCTAACATATGTGGAAACGCAGCACCATACTTAACAGTAACCAAACCAAGATGAGAATTCCATGCATCCCAACTATACATGGAAATCCCAGAGCTAGATTGTTGGAATGGAATGGAATGCCCACTCTCTCAAAAAGAGATGTATTCTACTTATCTACTTCTAGAGAGTATTAGGCGCAGGATGGCAAGAACCAAGGCTTGGGGATTCCCAACTGTGTTGGGGTACTGCTAGAGCACAAACAGCTAAAACCGCACAGCTTGCCATTGGAAGCACTTTCAGGCAAGCTTTCCCAATACTTGTGCAGCTAGGACCTGCTCGTTAGGGATTTGGTTTTCAGGGTCAAACGGAACTGAGTGGGAAGAATTCCAGTCCCCAGTGACTGGTTTGCCTTCCAAGTCCTGCTGATGAGCCAGACATGAAAGTGTTCATGCTCAGATCGGATGAGGCACAAATTGGTATCTGACAAGTGCAATATCTCAGCTGCCCAACACATAAAAATAGTATATGGGACACAGCATTTCAAACAAGTGGCAATTGAATTTACGATGAGATGAAATTGAAATGGCTGGATCTATTTCTTGGTGAATGAAGATAATTCAATATATATCACAGGAATCAGAAAATCGAGTGGGTTTAATTAACCACTGAAAGGTATATCCATGGGTGTGGCCTCTCTTCTCTTGTGCCTGTCTATTTGCTTTGCCTTCTGATAAATGTACCTTCATTTTACTGATAAAGAGGAAGGTCTTGTCAGCAGATTCTCTCACACACTGACTTTCCGTGGACAATCCCCAGTTCTAGGGATCCATTAGAGCAATAGAATAAAAATTAAAACGTGGTTGGATTGTTTGATGGATAGTAGAAAAATAAATCGATTGCAGCAGAGATGTAGCAGACTTTCGATTCCTTGATACATTCATTTTCGCGTTAAACCTCATTCACTGCCCAGCTGTAACTCAAAGACAAATTACACCCATTATACAGCTATTTCTTTTTAATGGAGTGGCCTTTAATTAGCTGTGGAGGCCTATGGGCTGAGTGCCTTCCTTCATTCCTTTAAAACAGAACAGTCCAACACAAGCTTGTTTTGTAGCGCTGCTTTGTTGCTTTTATTTTATTTGCTTTCTGCCTCAGAATCATTGAGCAACCTGAGTTTTGCATCAAATACAAACCCAAAGGCACTCACATGCTTCTTATCAAGCGCGCCTTCAAGCACACTCCTCTCTCCTTTTTTATTCTACAGCATCAAAAGAGCACTATGTCCCACATTAATAATTGATCATCATCTGTAGCACTCCAGAAACCCCTTGATGCTAGGGTTTATGTCATAGCTTGTTTACAATAGAATAGTGTGGTTTTATCAGTGCCATTTCAATAAAATTGTGTTGCTTTTTGTATTAACTTTATTGCAATCTGCTTTGATATTTTCATAGTGTGAAGATAGTTCTTTGAAGCAGCTTCCTGGAGATTACAGGACAGTGGATATTAAAACCAATCTTATTAAATTGATTTCTGATGGTTTTGGTAATCCGACCCACAGAGAGGAAACATACAAATATGTATGTGGTGATTTGGGAACGTGTCTGTAAGGCATTAACCCATTGAAATTCAGCGCCCTATATTTACCCCACCCGAGCCCATAGCTACAACTGTAGCCTTGAAACAAACATCAACACTAAGGTCCATAAATGTACTTGAACAACAGGGTAGCTTTGTTATTCAATGTCAACGACAATCCACCCAAACGCATATATATGCCCAAGTTTCAATATCACGGTTAGAAGTTAGAGATCTGAATTGATAGTTTCCTTGCTCTACACGCCTCTGTTTACCTTGCAGTAAGTAAGAACCCAGTTGTTGGTCGATTGGCAGATCGTTTTTCCAGTTGCAATTATCCCTTCATAAAATGACGACGGTTTGTGGGACACTGCTGTGCGCAATTGGTGACCATGTTTCACCCACAGAAAATACAGTCAATTCACTTAACAGTATATTCTGTGAAGTGCTTTGAGACGTATCAAAGACATGAGGTACTACAACAACATCAACAACACAAATACATTTGTATAGCACCATTCACGTCGGGAGGATGACCCAAGGCACTGGACGATCATTATTTTGGACCAAGCTGGGGAACCAAAGCTAAATCAAATGCAAGGATTACTATTATTATACTAAAGTCCCGTCACTTTGCACTCACCAACATTGGAAACAGTAACAAGAGCCAACAAAGTTGTTGGTCTCTAACTCATCTCATATCAAATGCAGAAGTCTGAACAGTCCCCACTATACATTAGAAACAAGTTGATTTGTAGAAATTGGCATCAGATGGATGTGGGCAACATTATTTAGTTAATAGTAGATATTGATTTGTTTTTTTTCCAAAGTATGAAAAATGAGGTCTCCAATTCATGCCCGGCAGATTTTCCTTTGGAAATTGTTGAGTGAACAATGAAGTTAGCTCTAATTATACGGCTGAAATTTCCCCAGAGCCTTGAAACAACTGCATTCAGTCCTCTCGCCTTCCCCAATTAAACTTAACACTTAATCTCCATTATTCATTGCCATTTTTAATCTTACAGTTGTAACCTCTTAAAGATCAGTCCAATCAACAGTTCTCCCTTGTCAGACACTTTGCTGTATTACTAGAATATTTCAGGGTGTATGATTATCATGCATGATTGCAGCATGTTCCTAATTCAGTTAAACAAGTTTCAATTTATGTTCGAGCCATGTATCATCTAAAATGTATAATGCCATTAAAAAGTAATTCACTCATAGACTCCCAACACCCAAATTCAGCAGTGTGTTATTTCCCAAACCATGTGATATTCAGTAGCTGTTGAGTTTTTCTTACGGGGGATGGGGGAACAGAGGCATTTCAGAATCAACTTGTGCCTGGAAAAGATTTGTTTCAGCAATTTCTTATTGATGATTTATGTGAACCTAAAGCAGGAAAACATACAGTACATTAAACAATATCACTGAATATATTATGTATGTTTGATTGGTGTCTGCAGTTTAGAGTAACTCCGAATTGCATTCATCTCATTAAAGAATTTCAGCTGGGTTTTATACAGAAGCACTTAGGGAAGGCACCAAGTTTCAGTGATAGTAATTTCATGGTGAGTTATGCATCTTGAATGTAATAGTTCAGCACCTCTCAATTCACATGGTTCATTAGCTATCATCAAACCCACAGAACAATCTTATGTAGGAGCTGGAATGCTTTTCAGCGTGCAAGAGTGCCATAATTATCGGATAATCAAAATAAAATCCAACCATTTTGTGGCTAAATTGAAAATTGCTAATTATACTCTCTTTATGAAAACCAGCTTCGATTGAGATGAACCAACCGTATGCAAATCAAATGCGCAAAGCAGAGCTGAACCAAGCTGTTGAATGATTGTGCTTTGCAAATAGGGGACAGGGTAGGGAGAATTCTTCCTAAATTCCTGTCAGACATGATTTATGGAACCCAAGAACAAACCTCCCTCAGCTTGATGATAAGGTGTCGAAGCAAAGGCATTTCTTTCTCGACTGTATTTCTGCAAGAAGCATTACGTGCAGACATCCAGGAAGAGGTTTGTGCAAAAATCATTCATTGCATGACTGTCCGGATTAAATTATTGAACGTATCCATCAGAGAACAACAAATCTTGTCATTTCAAATAAAAGAATCTGAAAGTATTTTTAATAATGTAATTCCCCATGCTACTTTCGTCCCTGATTTGTTGATACGTTAGTCCTGAAATAAGTTGTGTAAATTGGTCTTATCCCACACCCCCCAACCCTACTTCCCCCATCACCAATCAGCAATTTGTCTAATTTACTTCTAAAGCTTATACATGTGGTAACAAAATATATATTCCCATCCCAATTGCTTTAACAATTGGTTGAGGTAACTTAAGTAAAACATGTTTTGATTTATCACAGGGATGCTTATCCTTAGCCTGTTCGTTCTTTAACAGGGCAATAATAGCAATCACAACTTCCATTTCTAAAGCATCCTTGAAGCACTGTACAAAGATGGAAAGTGAGATGCAAGGTAGAGGCAGGAAGTTCCAGAATTTAGGGGCGAACAATAACAACAACAAAATTATATTTTTTAAAAGCCCCTTCTACATCAGGAAGGATGTTCCAAGGTGCAAAGTGCATCCTGCTAATGTTACGAGGTGTATTCAATACATTTTTGCATGAAAGTAACGGCTGTATTGGCTGTGTTTCATATATTTTTTTCATCAGCTCATAAAGAAAATCTGAGGGAACCAAATTGGAAAACAGGATTCAATCTGTATGGTCAAATATCTCCTCATCAAAACACAGTGATACCTAGTTTTCTCCAGCACAGTACTGGGGAAGCGTGCATTGTCAGAGGTCCCATTCTTTACAATGATAATCCTTGCATTTGATATTGTGGCTTATCACTTCGTCAAAATGTCTCAAAACGCTTCACGCTTTATGTACAGTTACTGTAAAATGTAATAACTTTATTTTTTATTTGGGGGATTGTTGGCCGAGACACCAGGAGAAATTCCCTTCTCTGTTCGAATAATGCCATGGGATCTTTAATGTCCACCTGATCAGGAGGATGGGTCCTCGGTTTAACATCTCATCTGAAGGACGGCACCTCCAACACTGTAACACATACAACACTGCATTGGAATCTTAATTTATAATGTGTGATTCCAGGGCCCAAGGTCCCACAACCTTCTGACTCAGAGGTGAGAGTGCTACCACTGAGCCAAGCTGACACAATTACAGATCGCTGATGGGGAAACTCAGGCTTAAGGTGACACCTGCTGGAATGTGTTACCTGAAGTCCCTAGTTCATGAACACATGTTCGTATATCCAGCCCTTTTAGATGAGATGTTAAACTAATGCCCCATCTGGTTATTCAGGTGTATGTTGTTCACTTTTTATCCACAAATGTTTGTGGGACACTGCTGTGCGCAATTGGCTACTGTGTTTCGCCCACAAAATATACAATCAATTCACTTTACAGTATATTCGGTGAAGTGCTTTGAGATGTCTAGAAGATGTAGAAAGCACTATATCAAAATGCAAAGATTATTATTGTACAGTACTATGTATTTATTAATGAACCCATGGGTCCGAAAGAAAAGAGAGTTTCTCCTGTTGTTCTGGTAAACAATACCCCTGATAAAATTGATCATTCACTTCATTGTTGTTTGTGGGGCATTGCTGTGTGCAACTTGGCTGCCAAGTTCACTTACAAAATACACAGTATAGACTTTACACAACATCCTGTGAAGAACTTCGAGACTTGACATGAAAGGCACATTACATCAAATGCAAGTATTATTATCATTATTTATACTGGAATGGGAAGTCAATAGATATTGTTGAAAAAGTAGGTAAATTGAGTCAAATGACCTGCACTGCAATTCACTTCACTTGTGACCACAATGTTGTTTGAAGCAGCAGTTACTAGGTGATGATCAGTAGAGTCCTGTAGCTCAGTGAGCACTCTACTCATAAGTGAGAGACCTGGTTTCAATTCCTAGCAAAACCCTGGGCAAGTTTCCTTTACTCCATACACTCTTGTGTACCAGCAATATGTTGGAATCTGGTTATTGGACGATTGGAGTATAGGTTTTCTGGGAGTAATAATCCCTTCAAGAAAAATAATAATAATGTGATCACTCAATTCATGACTGAGTGTAGGACACTGCTATGTGCAATTAACAATCATGTTTTGCTCACAAAATATAGTCAACTCATGTTACAGCATTATCTATGAAGCACTTTGAGACTTTTAGTCTCGAAGATGTGATAAGGCAATTATCAAATGAAAGGAGTATTATTATTATCAGGAGAGAATGATATCCTGCTCTGAGGCTAATAATAATGCCTCCATTATCCGTCCATCCTGAGGTTGGTTACTCAGCACAGACAAAGGATTAAATCCAAGACTTTAACTCAATGACATATTTCCTGAAGGAGCTCTCAGTTTTTTTAGTCACAGCCAACAAGTCATACAACTCTCAAGTATTAAAATTACTCTTTCCTTAATTTACATTGCAGGCGATAGAATCACGAATAAGGAATTTGTACCACCAGCAAATCTGCAAATACAAAAATATGTTCTTCATGCAAACTTTTTTTTAAAAAAGGTGGAACTTCTGCCACGCTTCTGTGGCAATATTTTGCATGTGGGTGGGATGAGCAGATTGCACTTATGCATTTCCTCCCACCTGTAGCCTGACCTGGCTTCCGAGAAGCATGTGGCAGTGTGACAGGCTCACTGCCATGTCTGTCACTCCAGCTGACCGGCACAGGGTGGAGAGAGGCAGTAGCAGGTGTGCGGAGTATTTGCATAATTCTAAAAATATAAAAATCATAAAGTGTCTTCAGAAAGCCTAGAAGGAAGGCAGTCTTTTTTTTTCCAGTTTTAATGTGAGCCTTGTTACAACTCCTTAATTTTGGATAAAAGCTATTCTTAGGCTGTTTAAAATAATCAGACTTTTTGATTTTGCGCCTTTCTTGTCAGGAGGTGGTCTTGAAGCGCTTCAAAGGTTTTACAGAAAAGCAACTGTACATTTTATAGATGGAGATGACAGCCAATTTGTGCACAATCAATGTCCTACTTGGAGCCACAAAGTGGATGTCCAATTTTATCTTTATCTATTGGTCCAGGTTGATCTGAGAGAGACTCCCTTTTAATAATCATTTGATATATTGCTTTTCACGTCTTCTAGACATCTCAAAGACGTCTTTTCTTTTTGAATTTCATCGACTGTGGTAATGTGAAAGTGTTATGAATGCAAAATAAAATAAGTCCAAGGCAACCATAAAACTCATATTTTGCACTCTATATTTTCATGTCTTAACAATCCCTGACAGTAGTTTTTGGAATAAAAAAAGCATTTAATCAAATCCATCAACTGCCAGAATTATAAGATCATGTTCCTCTGGAGAATTTGAACAATTGTTTATGATCTGAGAGTCATAGAGCAATGGTTGTCATGGTTGCAAGGAGATAAAAACTCAGTCCCATTGTAAAATCAATTGCTGCCCACCATTAAAGTTAGTCAAGAAAGCGAGCTTTAACAGCTGTTATCTTCTACCTTTGTTGATTATGAATGTTTACAGAAAGATGCTTGAGATATATTGAATCAAGATGGGAAGTTATCCGTAACTCGTTTCTCTAAAATGTCTATTGAGCTAGGTAGAGATGAATATTACCTGTCTATTTTTGTCTATCTTACTTAGCCTACTATTACTCAGCTGGCTCATTTGATAGCTCTCTTTCCTCCAAGACAGAGATTAATTGGTTTCAGCTCGACATTAGGACTTTGTGGGCTGCCACTCAATATGGTGCTGGAGGTCCTATACAGTACTTCCAACAGATAAGTTAAACCAAAGTCCAGTCTGTTCTGATGGACATTAAAGATTCCATTGCACTATTCATGAAGAGAAGAGGGGTTTTCACAGTTTCTTGGTCAACAATCTTCCAGATAAAATTGGTCATTCATATAGTTGTTGTCATTTTGTTGTTGTTGTTTGATATTGTTGGAGCATTGGCGTGCGCAAAATTGGCTGCCAAATTAATCTACAAATATAGTCACTACACATTACCGTAAATCCTACACAACTTCTTGGGATGTCTCAAAGGCATGATAAGGCACTCCCTCAAATCCAAGGATTATATTTTTAAATTGCAGTGTTCCTGTCCCTTAGTCTCCCTTGTCTGTCTGCTTTCTATCCATTTCTTTATATCTTGCTGTTTGTCTCTTTGTAGTTCTCTGCCTGTTGTGAGTTTGGATGTGAACTCAAAGTCCAAGGACAATTGTGAGGACCAAAAAATAGTAGCGTCACCACTTTGCCAGAAGTGTTGGCTTCTTTCTATTCACTTGGTTGAAGTACAGCAATCAATGATTACCTGCACTGTGCTGCGTTCATCTTCAATGAACACAGTATTCTGCTGTTAAGCTTGGCCATCTGGAAGGGAAGTTTTTTTTAAATAAGAAAGTATGGGCTCAAGCAGACTAGCTTAGATTTTGGTACATTCATCTCAGCATGAGGGAGTGAAACAAAATAAGCTGTTCAGCACACCAGAGGCGGGATTCCAGCATTTCCGTACGTGAACACAGAGCAAACCATGTACCTTGAGACAACCAGAGGCTGTAGCTTCTTTCGAAAAAGAAGACAGCTGTTAAGATTTTTTAAATATCGAGCTGCAATGCGTTCTTCAAATATGCGAACAGATTTGCTTTGCAAAATAGGCTCCAGAGAGGGAGAGGCGAAAAGCGTTATTTTCAGGCTGTTTCAGCAGCTGAGTACTGCTAAGGTGTTATATGTCTCACAAAGTTGTAGATCTTTGTGCTAGGGTTGTGAAATGAATAAATATTTTGGATGAATTACTGCTTGGTTACCATTCCAGTTCACAACAGATTATTAGCTTGCATTGCCAGCGAGGAGGAGAGTTTCTGAGAGGCTTGATTAGTTCCGGGACTGCATGCAGTCACTGTGTTATCTCAAAGCACAGTAGTCTCCTCAAAACTCGAATACAGACATATTCTTTTGACTAATTGCTCTATTTAAAAATTGGCTTGTTAAAAAGTTAATTGTCATGCTGTAGCTCCCTTTCAATGTAATGCTGCATTTTTATCTGGGTCTGCTATCGGTTTGTGTTAACCTGCAAGCTTGGCATACGAGGCTTTCGGCATTAACGCAGTCTAGTCTGACACTCCAATTTGATGCTGGGGGAGCATTGCATTGTTGGAGGTGCCGTCCTTCAGTTGAGAGGTTGAACCATTGTCTCATCGGACTGTTCAAGTGGACAATAAGGATCTCGTGGCATTTTTTGAGAAGTCAAGGTTTCTCCTGGTTCCTGGCTGACAGTGCCCTAGACAAAATTTGTTGATCATTCACCTCATGTTTGTTAAACTGGTGACCTATCAGTGCCTTGGGATGTCCTCCCGACTTGAAAGGCGCTCTATAAATGTAAATTTTGTTGTTGTTGTGTTGTTTGTGGGATGTTTCTGTGCATAATTTGGCTGCTGTGTTTTGATATACCATGCAGGAAATCCTGTGAGCCATCCTACCAACATGAAAAGCACTATACTAAATTCAAAAATGATTATTAATAATTTATTTATTATTATTGTTATTATTGTGTGTCGGTCTGGCACATCCGGTAGCACTCTCATCTCTGGGTCAGAAGCTTGTCTGTTCGAGCCTTATGTTAGGAATTGGAATCACTCAATCACTCCAATGGTGCTGGGTTGGATTGTATTGCTGGAGGTTCTGGCCTTCAGATGAGATGTTAAACTGATGACCCATCTGCCTGTTCAAGTGGATGTCAAAGATTTCATGACTCTATTTGAAAATAAAAGGGAGTGTATTCCAATGTACTGGACAACAATCCCCCAAAATTGATCACTCACTCCATGGCTGTCTGTGGAACATGGTTGTTTGTATACTAAATGGCCTGTCATGTTTTCCCCACAAAATCGATAGTTAAGCAGCTTTTCAGTATATCCTGTGAAACGCTTTAGGACATCTCAATGACCTAATATCAAATGCAAGGATATGTTTGAACTTCCCAAAATAGCTATTTATTGCAGGAGATTGATATTTTGTTCACTGGATATTTTGTCAAGTTATTATAAATACATTCAGTGTGATACTTGAGTAATATGCTGTTCGGAAGATTATTAGGCCTTTTTCACTTTACAGATGCTTGACTGGACAGGACAGATGTGCCTGCAGAAATATGAAAATGTTTTGCTTCTGATCAGATTATTGTTTCTCTGAGTGGATTTCATCTAGGGATCCATTATTTCAGCTTTATCAATCCTCCTGACGTGAAAGGTGCTATACAAGTGTAATTTAATAATAATAGTGCTTGCATTTAATATAGACATCTTCTAGACATCTTAAAGCGCTTCGCAGAATATACTGTATGTGGGCGAAACACGGCAGCCAATTGTGCACCACAGTGTTCCACAAACAGTTGTGGATTGAAGTGACCATTTTTTTAAATGGATTATTATTAGGCGTGTGGAGTAAGGAAACTTGTCCCGGGTTTTGCCCTGCCTGGAATTGAACCCAGGTCTCTCGTTTGTATGGCGAGTGCTCCAACCATTGAGCTACAGGACTCCACCGGATATTTGTTCACCGGATATTTTGTCAAGTTAGTAAAAATACTCTAGCCTCCATTCAGTGCGACACTTGAGTAATATGCTGTTCAGAAGATTATTAGGCCTTTGTCAGTTTACTGATGCTTGACTGGAAAGGGCAGACTTGCCTGCAGAAATGTAGTTGTTTCCCGTTTGATCATACAAGGCAAAACAATAAGTTATTCTTCAACAAATATCTTGCTGCCAGCTGGGAAAGTCTACAAACAACAACAACAACTTGCATTTATATAGGGTCCTCTACCCTCGTCTCCAGGACTACCGCTGTCGTTACAGACTGTATGTCAGACATCAAGTCCTGGATGAGAGCTAACTTTCTACAGTTGAATGTCAGCAAGACCGAGGCCCTAATGATTGGCTCGCGCCAGCGCCTTTCTGCATCAGGGGAGGCTGCAGCAACCACCATGGTTGCATAATCAACCTCACCAAGCCAGTCAGGAACCTAGGTGTCTCAACTATCTTTCCTTTCTCACATCCAAGCATTGACCCGCTCTGCCTTTCCCCACCTTCGCAACATTTCCCGACTCCGCCATTACCTCACCCCTAAAGCCGCTGAAACCCTCATCTATGCCTTCATTACATCCCGGCTTGATTATGCAAATGATTTGCTGGTCAGCCTTCCAAATTCCTCCCTCCACAGGCTGCAGATAATCCCAAACTCTGTGGCCAGTGTCCTTTACTGTTCCAAACTCCGTGACCCCATTTCCCCCATCCTTGCCCGACTCCATTGACTCCCCATCATCCATAGGATCCAATTCAAGATCCTAGTCCTCACATTTAAAGCCCTCCACAACCTCGCCCCATCCTACATCCGTGACCTCCTATCCCCTTACCAACCTGCCCGGCCCCTCCGTTCAGCCAGATTCTGGCCTGCTCCACGTCCCCCGACCCACCCACCCAACCATTGCCGGGCGAGCTTTCAGTCACTCTGCCCCCAACCTCTGGAACTCCATCCCGAAGTCCCTCCGCCTCGCCCCCTCCCTTGGCTCCTTCAAATCTCTCCTCTTCGATGAACCCATTGGCAACTCCTTCCCCCCACCACCCACCCCCCCACTCCCCCTGTCCCTCCCTGTCCCTGACTCAGGTCTGAAACAGTAACTGTCCAACACCTTGGGACGTCCTCCTGATGTGACAGGCGCTATACAAATGTATGGCGTATTTTGTTGTTGTTGTTGTTTGTGTGGATAGCATCTTGGAGCTAACATAATCTATGTAAGATGTTGCATTGGAGGAAAAGAGGAGAGCGCGGCTGTCACTTGTGCGGTAATTCTCAATGGATTTCCCGATTTAGTCTTCTAATGGTAAGTGGAAGTGTATCAAGCATATCACATCGACATTAGGGTGAGAGCCTTGCTCCGAAATAGATTGTTTGGTAGTGGCTTTCCAGTGAGTGGGAGCCATTTACTGAGGGATGTGCTTAAAGTTTAATGTATCATTCAAAGGATGATACCTCCAACAATTCAGTGCTCCCCCTTTTTTCTAGTGGAGTGTCAGCGTGGAGTATTGATTTAAAAGTCCCAACAAGGAACTTGAAGGCAGAACCTTCCAACTCGGTGAGGTTGCTACCAATTAAGCCAGGCCGAGAACAGAAATGAACACTGCTTTCAGTCAGTAAGGAAATCTAAAACACATTTTTATTGAGAAATTGAAACAAAAGTAATTGTTTGCAACGTGGGTTCTGCACTCTGAGATGCCGTCCGGCGTGGAAGGCGCTATATAAATCAAAGTTGTTGTTGTTATTCTGCCTTCAAGTTTGATTTTTTTCATTAAACTCTGAACATTAGTTTTGAAAATACCTGCATCCAGTCTGTATTTAAAAGAAAACAAGCACTTTCTAACATGTATGAAATGCAGTCAATCTCCAACTTTTTTTTAAAAAAGTGTCAGGTTAAAATCAATTGCTTTGACGCAAGAAACAAAATAAACAACAAATCTCAATATAAAGCAGTTCACTCGTTGCTCACTCAATTCATAGAGGCTCACATCTTCTGCTGATATCCTCAAGGAAAATGCATTTTAGTGTTTTGCCTGTTCTTAAATGGGTGATATCTTCAGCACTGGATGTTTTAACCATCAAGTCTCTGTAGAGCAGCCCGCTGATGTGGGCACACAGTGTGACAGCCAACTGGAAAGATGATTCCGTTTTGGAGCATAACATTTTTTAATCAACTCATAAGGGAGTAACTGGGTTTACGGTTCATTTTAACAGTTTAGTAATTAGGAATATACGTTTGACAGACAAAAAGGCAATTCTGACTGTCTGGTTTATCTTTATTGTTTAGGTCAATGTGGAGGACCTACTCGGGCTATTTCTACCTCCCCCATGCCTGCGCACTGAGCTTATATTACCTGACTCCCGTTGCATTGGGAATCTGTCCATTTCTATCTGAATGCTTCAGATGATGTAATTACAGTACTGACACAAAGACATATTGATTCTTTTACGAGAGTGTTTTAGAAACTATATTTTAAGGAGCTTGAAAATAAGCCTTTAGATTGCTGGCAGATATAATGTGGAAAAATGGCTGCTGCCCTGGTTCAACCTGTCAACAGTACCAACACACCGCACTGGGTGAAACCGGGGAGGCATGCCACAAATTGCAACTGTGCTTTGACACACCTCTGAGCAGTTTCCCACAGAGATCTGTGCACAGTAGAAAATTGCGTTGGAGACAGGTTCTTGTGGATCAATATGTTGCACATCTGGTTACTAGGGTCCGGCGATATATTGATATATGGGTTATATCCGATATAATTTTCATATCGATATGCCGATATAGGCATTTTAAAAATATCGATATATCGAAAAATATATTGCAATGAACTACAAGACCCAGAATGCTCATCTCTTTACGCAATGCACAGACCGAGGTTGCAAGCCGCCATATTGTATTTATAGTCCTCAAATACAATATACAGGTATACAAGGGGTGGGGGGGGGGTGGGATGAGAGACGGGGTGGGGGGGGGAAGAGACGGGGGTGGGGGGGAGAGACGTGGGAGCAGAGATGTGGGGAGAGACGGTGGGGGTGGGGAGAGACGGCGGGGGGGAGAGACGGGGGTGGGGGGAGAGAGACGGGGAGGTGGGAGAGAGACGGTGGGGGGGAGAGATGGCAGTGGGGGGGAGAGACGGCGGGGGGAGAGAGACGGGGGGGGAGAGAGACGGGGGGGGGGAGAGACGGGGAGTGGGGGGGAGAGACGGAGGGGGGGGAGACGGGGGGGATGTGATAATATACAGATAGATAGGTAGGTAGATAGATAGATGGATGGATGGTGGGGGAGATGTGAGAGAGGAGAGAGACACAGAGACACAGACAGAAAAACACAGAGATGGAGAGAGTGAATGTGAGAGACACAGAGAGAGAGGGATATTTACCTCCTGAGGAGATAGGCCCCGAATGCGTGTGCACCTCCGAATGTGCGCGCACCTTGCAACGCGCATGCATGCGCAGTAAGAAAACCCCGAAAATGTCGATGTATCAGTATATCTCGATATGAGCCCATCGATATATCTAAATCGGAAAATTTCCATATCGACGGACCCTAGTGGTTACCAGCAGGATTCAATACTTACGAGTTCTTTGTAAATCCTGTTCTGAATACTATAATGATAACAATCCTTCCAGTTGGTGTAGTGGCTTTCAGTCAGGGAAGATATTTCAAACTGCTTCACGGAATACGCTATAAAGTGGAGTGACTTGTGTACATTGTTGGATGAATACCATAGCCAATTTGGGTGCAGCAATGTCCCACAATAAGCCAAGGAGTGAGTGACCAATCTGTGGTTCTGAATGATTGTTGGCCAGGTTCACTGCGATAAACTCCCTTTTCTTTTCGAATACTACTCTGGGGTCGCTAACGTCCACCTGAACATACAGATAGAACTTGGTTTAAAGTCTCATCCTAAGGACATTTACAAACTACAATATAAACCCTAATACAGGACAGCAAAACAGCGGTGCTTTTGACATATTTTTTAGGCCAGCAGGGATGGAGGCAAGAAGTGAAAGGAACACAGTGGTTGTCTGAATTCAGGTCTGAAGTTAAAACGTGTAAGATCTGCACTATAATATCACCTATTACATTTCTAGTACTCATAAAGATATATGCATTATGTCTTCCTCTGTGAAGAATGGTCAGACATGACCTGAGGGAATTCCTGTTGAGTTTTGACATCTCTTCACTGATGCAATATCCATGAGCAAGAGAAAAGTCATTTATTAGATGACTTCTCTCAGCAGGATGAATATTACAATGCACTAGGGCAATACAGGTTGGAACAGTTTAATAATACAATTTACCAAATTTATCATTTTGCTTTTAGAACAACATTGACTGCATTGCCTAATCAATTATATTTTTGCAACGCGCTTCAAAGTGACAAGTTACATTTGTATAGCAGTTTCCATATCAGGAGGATGTCTCAAAGCACTTCACAAAGCTAACTGCTGAGAGTTTGAGCTGGGGGCAAGGAGCTTAGGAGTCTGAGGCTGTATGTATGTATGTGTGTGTGTATGTCAGGGACAAGGGGGGAGCAGAGATTGAAAGCAATTGAAATGAGAGGTGTGAACAAACAAACAAACAACAAACAAAACTTACATTTATATAGCGCCTTTCACGTCGCGAGGGCGTCCCAAGGCGCTGTACAGTCAGGTAGGACAAGAGCAGGGTGGGAAGGATCAGGGCAGGATGAAGAATAGTAGGAAAAGTAACTGTATATTAGTGGGCGAAACGTGGCAGCCAAATTGTGCACAGCAGTGTCCCACAATCAGTCACGGAAGTGGGACTAGGGGCAAAAGGGGGTAAAGAAGCAAAAGGGGAGGGGTCGAGGCAGGGGGAAGAAAAGCAGGAAAGTCGACTGTATACTTGTGGGTGAAACGCGGCAGCCAAATTGCGCACAGCAGTGTCCCCACAAACAATCGCGAAAATGGGGCCAGGGGAGAAAGGGGGAAAAGAGGGTAAGGGGGGAGAGGGAGGGAAAGGTGGGATGGGTTAGGGTTAGGGAGGAAGAGGGGGGAGAAAGGGGGGTAAGGAAGAGAGGGAGGGAAAGATGGGTGGGGGCAAGATCGGGAAGAGGGAGGGAAGGGGAAAAGGGAGGAGAGAAAGTGGGGAAAGGGAATGAGGGAAGAAGAAGATGGGGGCAGGGGTGGGGGGGAATCAAACAACAATAATAAACAACAAAAGCAATAATATTAACAACAAAAACAGCAACAAACAACAACCAACAATCGTCCAGCAACCACTCCTTGTCCTCGCCGCCCGCCTGGTCGATCCCTGAGATGGCGGGAAAAAAGGGCCCAGTGTGGTGTCAGGCCCCAAAACTGACCGGCTCCTCAGTCGGTGAACCCGGGGACTCGGTGATGGCCCTGGCACCTCGGACATGGTGTGTCTGGCCAGCTCGCACAGCAGCAGCAGCAGCAGCCCGATCGCCGTCTGGATCTCCCGCGACGAGATGATCCGTCGCTTGCAGCACCGGGGCGCTCTCCCCCTCGCGGAAGACGTGCGCCATCCGCTGCCTGAGGAAAGTGCCGAGGTCGCGGCCTTCCTAGGTCCTGTCGAGGGGCCACTCTTCGCACAGCCGGAGGAAGCGCCGACAGCGAGTGGCCGCCATTCCCTCCGTGATACTCCCCGTCGTCCAAAAAAGAAGGCAGAGTTTGAAGCTCGGGAGGGTGGGAATCTGGGGATGGACTTCCAGGGGTTGGGAACAGGTTAGGTGAAAGCTCGCCAATAAATAGTACTGTAATTTGTTTATACATGAAAACTGTTACATATTCTATTCTATTGGGTTATTATTATTATTTTGCCACATTCATATCATTTTAATCTTGTTCAATTAAGCTTCAAAAACTAAAAATGCAAAAAATTTATGTTCATAAACATTACAAACTGATACAAATTTTGATGAGAAATTGTTTATCCTAAAGAGGCTTGCTCCAGAGTTAAATTCCTGTCTAAAAACTGTTCCATTCTACAAACACTACAGATGCGCTAAGATTTACTACCTCAAATTCACTGACATATGAAGTCTTTTGCAGATGCATCCATTTGAAGTAACCCTGGGCAGCGGTTGCCTCTGCAGTGACTTCAAGTATGAATGCACTTGAGGCAATGGGTTTCAGCGTACGTGTGGATTGAAACACTCTGAGATGCTGTCCGGCATGGAGGGTACCAAAAATAATCGAAGTTGTTGTTGTTGATTTTACCCATCTACCTAGCTCTGTAACTACCTCTTCTAGAACGTAGCATAAATTGACAATTGCTTAAAACACGGAGCATCACCTCGAGTATCCTTGTAATGGAGACAGGTTTTAAGACACAGTTCCAGTCAAATGGAGACATATTTTCCTGAAGCGCATTTCTATTGAAAACAGCTGGGCTAAACAGCAGGCTATTGAATAAAACAATCCTCTTCGTTTCGGGTAAAGGAACTGGAGCTGTGCCAAACTTGTTGTTGCCTGTTTGTGCAGACCCTATCGTCTCTCTTGCACACACACTCTGGCCATTCCCATTAGTGTATTCTGTGAAGCACTTTGAGATGTCACAAAACCCTGATAAAGTTCTTTATTAAATGCAAGGATTATTATCATTATTATTAGTAATAATAGTAGTATCAGCTTGGCTCAGTTGCAGTCAAGTGCGGAGTCTGTGATAAAGATACATAATAATGGTGTAAGCCAAGCCCCCCGCCCGAACCCCCCCACCATCGGAGGCCGGGCCTTCAGTTTCTCCGCTCCCACCCTATGCAATGCCATCCCTCAATCCCTCCGTCTCGTTTCTTCCCTTTCCTCTTTCTAGGCCGGTTTGAAGACTTTCCTCTTCGACCGTGCCTTTTGTTCCACCCCGAACTCTTCGACCTCCCCTTCGTGTTTCACCCCTTCCCAAACATTCCCCTCTCAGCTCGGGTCAAACGCCTCATGTGCAGCGCCTTGGGACGTCCTCCCGATGTGAAAGGCGCTCTATAAATGTAATTTGTTGTTGTTGTTGTTGTTGTAAGGATGTTCTTCTTTTGATGTTTAGGTTGATTCATGTTATTTTAGGAAAGCAGAGATAGCCTATTAACTGATCTGTACTCTCACTCCATTACTTTGCTGGGGTTGTGCTTCACTGTTAGAGGTGCCATCCTTTGGATGAGATAAACCAGGGTCCCATCTGCTATTTCAAGTGGAGTTAAAGATCCCAGAGTACTGCTAGAGCAAGAAAAGAGTACTGCTAGAGGGAGACCAGACCTGTTGTTCTGGTCAAAAATCGCCCAGATAAAATTGGTGATTGATTCACATTTTGCCTATTTTGGAGACATTACTGTCCACAAAATTGGCTGCTGTGTTTCTCTACAAAATACTGTACTTTGCTTTGCAGTGTATCTTGTGAACAAACTTCCACCTGACATGAAGGTATCTTGTGAATAAACTTCCACCTGACATGAAGGGCGCTGTAACAAATGTAATGATTTGAAAATATATATATATATCATTATTACCACCCTGAAGTCCTCCCTGTGCTCTGTGTACCATGGGTTCAATTGGTCCAGTGCAAACACAAATACAAAAGATATGTTCATTACTGTCCTTTCTACTGCTGACATATGAGTTTGGACAGAAATGTAATTTTTCTTTAATTGTTGCATCTCAGAAACTGGAAAAAAATCGACGCTCAAAGTCACACTTTTCAATATCTATAATGAGGGCAAATTTCAGGGCAATTTTCCCTTAAACTATTCAAATGCTTGTTTAAGCATACACTGTGATCTTTGTTATGCAGTTCTCATTAGAATTCAGACATTGATTTACCATATGGTATTTGAAACTATTACAGTCACAGGGAAACTCAGTGGGTGAGCACACTTCAGTTTCTCCTGAGGGATCTGGGTGTGAATCCAGCCCAGGTGAATGTAATGAAGGTCTCCTTTCCATGTCTGCAGTAAGGCTCCAGAGTGACATGGTTCTAGGATGTCTCAGTCACTGATACAGCAAGAAAATAAATAGAATCAAATTGCAGTCAAATGTGCCAGAGTCCATAATAAAAGCTAGGATGGTACATAAAATAATTCACGCTGACGTGGAGGAGATTCTTCTTTCGATGTTCAGGTTGAGGCATGCTGTTTTCTATTTAAAAACAAGCAGAGATAGCCTTTATCTGCATTGTAGCTTGTACTTAATTTGAGAGAACTCAATGATTACCCGTGATGTCGTACTGCTATTTCCTCACCTCGGAGGCACGCAAAAACTACCAACTACCAAAAGGCACCCCTTAAATATTAATTGAAATACAAAGGCCCAGCTTCGTATTGCATTATTTGAGTCTCACCCAAATCTCAGCAAATTCCTGGGGGAAAAAAGAGCAAAAGAATCAGATTGTGCATTGATTTTTTTTCCTTTTTAGCAGCTCTTTGTTCTTCATTGTTCACGCTGTTCTCGTTGAAAAAGTTAAACTTATCAGTGAGTTTAAAGAGTTTCTGTACGTGTATAGAACACTGAGGATGTAATAACCGTTGGGGCCGGCAATCTCTTTTGTCAGTTGTCTCTTGATTCTACTTTAGTGAATGAAAGGCTAGAGTGCAGTGTACAATGGGATTCTGCTTGACTCAGCTGGTAGTACTGTAACCTCTGAGTCAAATGTATGTGAGTTCAAGCCTTACAACAGGTCTCTGAACTCACATAATCTAAGATGACCCTCCAATATAGTGTTCTGGATGTGCTGCATTGACTTTGGATGAGTCATTATACGAGGTCTCCTCTACCTGTTTCGGTTGATGTTCAAATTCCCAAGAGATGAGAAGGGAGTTTTTCCTCTATGTTGTGGCTAACAATCCCCCCCAAATAAGATCACTAACTTCATTAACTAAACTGTTTGTGGGATGTTGCTATGTGCAAATTAGCTGCCACGTTTGCCTACAAATACAGTCACTGCATACGACACTGAATCTTGTGAAACACTTTGAAATGTTCTCCAATTCAGGTCACTGGGAAGAAACACACTTGTAATGCTACAGGATCTTTATTGTACCCCCAAACAGACAGACCAGACCTCAGTTTAACTCCAGCACTTAGTGTCAGTCTACAACATGTGAGTTCAAATTCCTGACGTGAGATTTGAGCCCACAATCTCTGACTCAGAGACAAGAGTGTTACCAACCAGGCCAGGCTGACACAATAATCATCATATTTGCAAAATACCTATTGTGATCTCTCACATCAAGACACGTTGGACACAAATCACATAGGTAATGTGAATGACAAACTACTCAGTATAAGAGACTCCCACTGTAAGTACTGTGCACTAATGAATGATAAAAGGCAGCATTGTTCAAGACACTTTCTGGTATGCACACAGGCAAAATATCTGTTGGAATCAGCCTGTACTGTCACAGCGTGAAGCATCTGCATTTTATATGAAGCATGAGTCAAAGCTCATAGAGCCAAACTATTTGGCACACATCACTTACCATCAAAACTCACTCAGATGCCAAACCCCGAAGCCCTGGTACATCTCAAGTTGCTATTGATGCCATGAAAAGAGAAAATATGAATTATTAATCAGTGAAGATTTTTTTTTACGCAAAATCAAAATTGCCGTTATTCCAGAAAATTGGGATTAGGCTCTCATTTCATAAAATCTCACACAATCTTTGAGATTGAACAAGTACATTTCCTAATTTGGTTGCCTTCGATTTGATATCCTTGAAGATCAGACAGGCTTATGACATTTGTACCAACAAACTGTCAGATCTGCAGCTCTGAAATTACGTGGCGTCTGAGCGAGGAGCACATGATCAGCTGAGGACAGATTTTAAAACAGCTGCCTTGAAAAGCAATGACTGCTGCATGCAACTGCTTCCCCTGTGTGGCCACTGGGTTGTTTGACAGCACAGCACCAGGAGTGAGAAACCTTGGAGTTAGGTAAAGTTGATTGACCCATCAGCTCTACTTCCTTGTGTTTTACACACATCTTACCCTGATTCCCAAAAAGGAGGGGGTTTCTCCCAGTGTCTTGGCCAACAATCCCCCAGGTACATTGGATCATTAGCCTCATTGCTGTAGGTAAGATGTTGACTCCCAGCCAGTCTTGTCTAGTATAATATAATCCTTGCATTTGATTTAGCGCCTTACCATGTCTTCTCTCCATCTCAAGGCGCATGTGAAGTGAATTGACTGTGTATTTTGTGGGCGAAATAGAGTGACCGAAAAGTCTTATCTTTCAGCTACCTTATTATCTAAAACAAAATCATAATTTCTTCCAGACTTATTAGACGTTGTAATGGTGTCACAACACTTTGGTCACACTGTATATAATCACTGCACAGAAACTGTGCAGAGTACTTTGAGAAATTCTCAACGTAATAACTGCTATCATTATTGTTATTCACAATGTCACTCCTCCCATTCTATCACTGGTGAGATGCTGTGCACTGAGACTCCATGAATCCCAAGGTTAATCAAACAATCTATTTGAGACAATTGAGAGGGGACCTGATAGAATTGTTTAAATATCTGGAAGAATTGGATAAGGTGGATCTGAATAGGTTGTTTCCACTTGTTGAGGAATCTAAAACGTGGGGGCAAAATATGACAAGATAAATAATAGCAGATGTAATAAGTTCAGAACAACAACAACAGCAAAATTACATTTATAGTGTATTTCACATCGGGAGGACGTCGGTGATAAAGTGGTATTTACTGACAAAAGATGAGGTTGAAACAAAAAGCATCAATGTATTTAAGAGGTATTGCAATGCAATGTGGGAAAAAAGAACAGGAAAGCTGAAAACAATTAACATTGTAGAATGGTCACTCAATCTATGACTTTGTGGGATACTGCTATGCACAATTAGCAACTGCATTTTGCCCTCAAAACACACAGTCACTACACTGTACAGTGTATCGTGCAAAGCACTTTGAAGCACTTGTCTCTAAGTAGTAAAGAATCTATCATATCTCCTGGTATATTTGTTCCAGTGTACATGATATTCATTTTCACTACAGGTAATCCAGAATATGAATTGCACAAACTGAGATGTGAATACAGTGTAGCTTGAATGATATTGAAAATCTGAACCTTTCACAGAGTGTTTTATCTCTGCATAACCAACATTGGCAAATACATTGTTTCATAACAGCATTGATATTCATTTTGAATATGTGTTATCAAATGTCACATATTTTATTACTTCCAAAGCAGTGATGGACCGAAATTCCTTCTTCATTTGATCTTCCAAAACCTATCTAACCTTGTAAAAAAAAGTACCATGGTTATGGTGGTACTACCACTATAACCATGGTACTACCATAGTACTACCACCATTACCATGGTACAATTTTACAAGGGTAGTCCTAGGCCTAGAATAATTTATCATGGATACGGGCCATTCAGTTCAAGGAGTCCATCCATGTCTGTATTTAAGCTCCACACAAGTCTCTATCCCTCTCCTATACCCATCTATTTACTGCTACTTACATTTTAAAACAACTAGATCTTACAGGTTACGTTTAGATGAAATTCCAGGACTAATTGTTGCCGTGTAACTTGGCTTTCACTTTACTTCATTTACTGTGTCTGTTCTCAGTTCTAGAACAGGAGTTAGAGCAGTGTTGCCTCCAGAAGCATCATAACAACAATGCCCACATTATCCATGGGCTCATTGCATATTGTTGATAGAGGAAGTGTTGAATCTCAGCAGCTATGTTGGCTATAAAATAAGTATTACCCCATAAAAAAAAGACCACATTCCTCGACTGAGTTTGTAGTTCTCTCACTATTGTTTAATGGTCGCAATGAAGACTCTACAGCAAGTTTTATTACGGAATAGAGGACAAAGAACTAATTAAACCAGAAGGACACGCCTTGTGCTTTAATTAGCTCCAAGTCCCCTATTCCAACATACAACCTACAAGAATGCTCATTATAATGATATTCTTTCTGTTATTAGATTAGCACTGAACCATGCAAAGTATTATAATAAAGGTGACCTAATTTTAAAAAAGGTTCCTGTTTTACAACGGTGAGCAGGCATTGATTGTATGGATCACTGAAATATGTGATCTGCAGGAGTAACCCTCTGACTAAATGGTTAGGGTCACTAATCTCAGACTGCTTAGGATAGTTACAGTTAAAGTTGTTCTATGATAAGATGCAGGATGAGTATGGATGACATAAGGGGAAATCAAAATATGGACTGCATCCAGTAAGTGACTAATTCATCTACCAGTTTGTCCCAACAAATCATTCCCGGGGAAATAATCCCTTCAAATAAAAAATAAACTGATAATTTAGTTACTCAATTCATGACTGTTTTGTGGGACACTGCTGCATGCAATTGGCTGTCCCATTTTGCCCACAAAATATAGGCAATTTACTTTGCATTTTATTGTGTGAAGTGCTTTGAAACGTCTCGAAGACGTGATGAGGCACCCTATCAAATGCAAGGATTATTATTATAATTATTATTATCACCCTCTTTGTCCCATTGGTGAGTATTTCTGATGTTCAGGAATGTTCCCGTTCCTTTATACTGTAATAGGAAGTCATATTCTGATGTCACTGCTGTTCAAATCATACGGCACAAAAACTTAGTCTAAATTGTATCAACTGCAGCTTATACAATTACATCAGTTACACGATTGCATGGCAGACGCTGCCTTTCTATCATTCAATCTTTGGTGTGTAGTGAAAGTCCCTTTAAAAAAGGCCTAATGTTCTTCAGTTCTATCAGGCCTCTTTGTCTTTGGTTTAACTTTTGATGACTTAATTTTGGAGATGTCAGATTTAGAGTTAACTGAGAATGGCTCCAAAGGAGTTCAATTCACAGTAAATTCCTCAGCATTTCGTTGACCCTTGACTCCACTCGTTAGATCACAGGAAAGGTAGTGCCTTGTGTGGAGTATAAACACCAGCATAGACTAGTTGGGCACCAGTGGCCAGTTTCCGTGCTGTATCACTGCACATAACTCTAAGCCTCTCTTTGCAATAGCAACTTTGTCAGCCAGCCAACAAAGGTGAGCATCAAATGACCCTGGGGTTTAGTTTATATTTCTCACAGCTGGGATCTTCTTGTATTTGGCTGATGGGATTTAATATGAGGCTCTACAAGGGAGCAAAGTGTTGTAGGCGCACCACAATGCCAGTGTGACAGCTTTACCAAGCGGGAGGAAGGAACGGGTGACGGGCGAATGCATAATCTTGAGATTTTTGCTTGAAAGTCTTTGGCAATCAGGGAGTGAATGTTGCCCATGAGAGAGAGAGAAAGAGAGAGTGGGTGGGTGGGTGGAGTGAAGTTGGTATTATATTATATTTAACAATCCTTTCACTTGCATTTGAATATTTGCCTTGCTTTATGGAAAGAGTGGGCATGCTACCATTACAATCTGACATGTTAATATCAAGTGCAAAGTTAGTCTCTGCTCAGTTGCCTGGAAGCAGCCCCCTCCTCTATCCAGTGACACTGACAATTCAACGAAACCAAGAATGGCTCTGATCAGAGTGCTCTTTGCCTCATGGGAGGTTGTGGTAACCCTTACAGCGCCTTGGGATATCCTCCCGATGTCAAAGGTGCTATACTATCTGTAATATTGTATGCATACAGGGCATTTCATGTCAGGAAGATGTCTCAAAAATGTCTTCTCATGTCATCAGAAGATGTCTGATGCAGACATCCCAATGACTGTATTGCATGGGGATTCCTTCTGGTAACCGGTATCAAGGAGACCAATGGAACCTCTACTCCAGTTTGCAATCTCCTGCCTTTCCAATGGAGCCCCTCGGATTGTCACAGAGTTCATCCGTTTTAAATGAAGTTGTTCCCGTTCGTATCCATCGACAAAATACACAGTCACCACAGTTAATCTGCTCGGAAAGCCTTATCAGTGTGAAAGGTGCTGTATCCAATGTAAGGATTATTTTATTGATTGTGTAGTTTACACATTCAATCCCACATCTCTACATTCCTGCAGTAGAAGAGAATGGACTGATAGATGGCACTGCGCATTTTGGAACTTGGTGATTTCACATAAGGATTTCTGAACAAAGACACGTTCGGTAATCAGAAGCCCACCAGATCAAACATGAATTGCTACTCCAATGCACTGCCTTCTGAACAGAGGCACTTGGATCTTCAATGTGTGCTTCTATTCAAAGGAAGGTGTTCCCATTTGCAACGCAGAATGTTTATTGAGAAATCCTAGTTCAAATTGTCGGGTTTTAGACCCCAGTGATGATCAGTCACCCTCAACAGGCATTTCAGACTGGCTGCAGGCATGCATAGCAGCACCTTCCCTTGGTTCTCATCAAACTAGTCCTAAGGAAGCATAAATAATGGATTGCAAGTGGATAATTGTTTTGCTACCTTCTCTTGCTGCGTTAATGGCCAGTGCATCATTTCCCTTCCTCCCTCCCTTGGAAACGTGCAGTTAGGCTGAATAACATGCTCCAGTCTGAACTCCATAGAAGTGACATCTTTTGGAATGAGATGGTGCAAGTAAACCATTCAATTTCTACCATCGAAAATTATATAATCTCAACCCTTCGATGTGTTTAATAAAGACCCCAGCACGACGGGGCAGCTGGCAGGTTTTGATGCTCCTAATGGGTGTTATGGGATCATAGTTCCATAACACCCATTAGGTGTTATGGGATGATAGTTCATCCCATAACACCCGGTTTACCATGAAACAATGCTAGCTGGCGAAATAGAGAGAACAAGAAAGAGAGAGAGAAAGAGGAAGGAAAAAATATTGTATTTTTAGAGTGCCTTATCACATCAGAGTGCCTCAAAGCACTTTACATTTATGATCAAATCTAGTGACTGTTTATTATTTAGGCAAACACAGCAACTATTTTGTGCAGAACAAATTCTCACTAATAGAAGGAAGTTGTGGTTGTAAGAGACATGGAAAGATTTAGTGAGAAAGGTTTTATTTTGCTTTGTCCATCCAAAATCTGGAAAAGAATATTATTAGCTGTCTGGGGTTAGCAAATGTTTGTACATTTTTTCCGACAGATCTTTAATATCTTAACCGACAAGAGTGGATGAAATTAAATCTATAAATATCCATACATTTTTTTAAACGTTATTACACAATAAAAAAAACATCTATAGATTAGTAGTAACTGTGTTTCTATGGTGACAGATTTTGACAGACACTCCTCAGTGTTTACAAACAGAACATTGTTAATGCACCATATAGTCTACTTCAGACCTCCAGAGCAAGATGAGTGTCACTTCTTATGCTCAGATGTTTACAGCTCTAACGTCAAGACTCGATAAGAAATCATGTCGGCAGCTGAGCAAATTTAAACAGTGACCCTGTAAAACCGAGGAATATAACAGAGTTCCTGCAGCATGAAGATTTAAACTTGCCAGATTTGTCTTGAATTGAAATCAAATTATGCTCTCTTTCAAAAGTTATGGCTTGTAGTACATCCTAGAACTGTTAAACAGAAGTCTAAGTTGAAGATAACTGAACTGATTTATAGTTAGAAATTCACAGCACACATCTGACAGTTGAAGTCACAACTTGGACCTTCGGAAGCACCGTGGATGTTGCTTATGATCTGCAATTGTAGCCTTTAAGTCTCCAGTGATTTAGCAATCTGCCCCTTAAATTGCATCAGTCAGGACTGTAACGTTCTGATCTGTCTCGGCAGGATGGAGACTTCTGCAACACACTGGAACCTCAGTGGATTTGTGTTAGTGTCAGGTTCACTGTCAAGTAGGAGCCCACAATGAATACAATGTGTATCGTACGAGCATAAGCTGGCATCCATTGGTGACACTGGAGTATGTCATCCTTCTCAAGAAATAAGACGATGCACCAGCTGCATGATTTATTTGAGCCCAACAATAATAATCATCATCATCATCATCCTTGCATTTGATAGAGCACTTTTCAAGTCTTCTAGACATCTCAAAGTGCTTCACAGAATATACTATTAAGCAAATTGACTGTAAATTTATGGGCGAAACGTGGCAGCCAATTGCACATAGTCGTAGATTGAAATGACCTATTTTTATTATTGTATTTTGAGGGATTATTATTAGGCGTATGGAGTAAGGAAACTTGCCCAAGGTTTCGCCCTGCCAGGAATTGAACCAAGGTTTCTCGCTTGTAAGGCGAGTGCTCTAACCACTGCTGACAAAACATACCCTTTATGCTCCAGATCCCTAAAATTCCACCTAATCTTAACCTGTAGGCTACATTATCTTCAAGTTTAAGATCACACAGAATTGTGGAAGATTCTTAAATTCAGTCTTAATTTGCAAGCTGGTCATTAGCTTTCAAATTCAGACAATTAAAGGATGTTTGACAATCCTGCCCTTCAATTTCCATGGCTGGACTTTGAGCTCACTTTGTCTAGGCTGGTATTTCAATGCAATGCTGGGAGAGAACTGCAGTGTCAGAGGCATTATAGCACACACAAATATCATCATAGATTCATAGAATCTTACGGCACAGAAGGAGGCCATTCGGCCCATCGAGTCTGTGGCGGCTCTTTAAAAAGAGCAATTTAATCCCACTCCCCAGCTCTCTCCCCATAACCTTGCAAACCCGTCCTCCCCAAATAAACGTCTACCTCTCTTTTAAAAGTTGTTATCGAATCGGCCTCCACCACCTTTTCAGGCAATGCATTCCAGATTCGAACAACTCGCTGAGTGAAACTTTTTTTGCCTCATCTCCCCTCTGCTTTTTTTTGAAACTATTTTAAATCTGTGACCACTAGTCACTGATACGCCCACAAGTAGAAACAGTTTTTCCCTATCTACTCTGTCGAATCCCCTCATGATCTTAAAATTAGAATCATAAAGTAAAATTATTATTATTATAACCAAATTCTTGCCTTAGTTAGCATCACAAACACTTGGTAAAAAACCTCATAAATATATCCTGGTATTAATAATCATTGCATTGGATATAGCGCTTTTCACATCTTCTAGATATATTTAACTATTGCCATTTGGAATGCCCTGACAAGTAAGGTGATAGAGGTAGAATCCATACCTCTATGGATTCTACATCCATAGGTTCTTTCCTCCAGGCCCCACAGTGTCACCTGTTTGGCCCCTTACTTTTCAATACCTACATGCTCCCCTTGGTGACATCATCCGCGGACATGGGGTCAACATCCACATATATGCGGGTGACACCCAACTCTATCCTTCTGCCTCTACCCTCGACTCCAGGACTACTACTGTCCTGACAGATTGCCTGTCAGACTCAAGTCCTGGGAGGAGCTAACTTTCTACAGTTGTATGTCAACAAGACTGAGGCCCTCCTGATTGGATTGCGGCAGTGCTTTCACACATCAGGCACTGGCAGCATCAACCTCCATGGATGCACATTCCACCTCACCAAATCAGTCAGGTATGTTGTTCAATCCTCAATTGTCTTTCCTTCCCCATATCCAAGTCATGACATGCTCTGCCTTCCCTCACCTCCGCAATATTGTCTGTCTCCGCCACTACCTTACCACCAAGGCCGCTGAAAATTCATACCTTTATCATATCCAGGTTACGCCAACACACTGCTTGTCGGCCTTCTCAACTCCTCTCTACATAGGCTACAGATAATCCAGAACTCTGCAGCCCATGTCCTCTACTGCTCCATGACCCCATCTCCCCCATTCTTATCCGACTCCATCACCCAGAGGATTCAATTCAAGATCCTGGTCCTCACATTCAAAGCCCTCCATGGCTTCGCTCCACTCTACTTCTACGTTTGCCTAACCCCCTACCAACCTGTCCATCCTTTCCACTCAACAGGATCCAGCCTGCTCCATGTTCCCCGACCTTCTCATCCCACCATTGGTGGGCGGGCCTTCAGGCACTCTGTCCCTAACCTCTAGAATTCCATTCTGTCGTCCCTCCACCTCATCAGCTCCCTGGCCTCCTTCAAGCGTCCCGTCTCAAGACTCTCCTCTTCAATGGTCCCATCAGTCATCCCAAATCTACTCTTTTCCCTCCACCCTCCCTGTTCCCTACTCCAGCTCGGGTCTTGGGACATCCTCCTGATGTGAAATGCACTATACAAGTGTAATTTTGTTGTTGTTGTTATGAAAGGTAGAGAATTGAAGAGGGATTTAAAAGTACAGTTTGCTCTGAGAGCCAGAACGCACTGGTCAGGCTGAATTGGCCACATCTTATGCTGTGAGACTTTGTATGAACAGGGACCAAAGTGTGAGATCTGCTATTTGAGCTGCTGTAAAAAGAATTGATCAATATGAATGTGTCTCTCTTTATCTTGCGATTGAATGTAGTTTAGATGCTTCATATTTGATACAAAATGAGCCACAGTTACTGGGGAGTGGTGGGGGGGGGGGGAGGGGGGAGGGGGGGGGGCGAGGATGGAGAATGGATAACTGAGCCACATCTCATTCTCTGTCTTACACTGTGCCTGAGAGCAGTTCTACACTATAGTTTATGATGCAGAAGTATACTTCGCACACCAATGATAAATGGTGGCTGCAGAGGTGCACATATAACCGTCAGGTACAAGGAATGATTAAAATCGACTCAATGTTTCATTCCTTAAACAGCTGCCCTGAGCGTACATGTATCATAGGTCAATAAAATCATCAGAATATAATTTTACCATCACTGTTGCTGGCAGTCAAACATGTATCTGCTCTCAAATATTCAACATGGCAGACTGAATACTCAAGCTGCAGCAGAACTTGATACTAAAAGTTTTGGTGGGAGAGGGAATGTGTGGTGTGATACTGGGATAAGAGAAGGGGAATATAGTATGCAGTTCTGGTAGAAATGGGGTGGGAGCAGTTGGAATTAGGGGTGTGATATTGAGGTAAACTATTTTGGAATCCTGAGCCTTTGCCCTCTTGGTTTGCTGCCTCTGTATATCTCATTCCACTTTAACCATCCTTTTGGTCATCTTTGCCTTCCCCACCTTTGCTCTCACCTGTTACCTGTTCCTGCTCAGCCAGCAGTGTTAACAACAACTCTGATTTATAGTGTCCTCTTCACAAGGGTTAGTGTCTCCTCCTGACCTGAAAGATGCCATTTGGGCATAAATCATACAATTGTATTGTTTGTGAAAGTAAAGAGAATTTGGTGTGTGATATTGACCTATGAGAAATAAAGTAGAGCATTGCAGAGGGAAATGAGATGTGGCTTCCAAGCCTCAATAAGAACTAACCACCTTATATCGCCAGTTGGACTCGCATCTAATTTAATCACTTTAAAAGGATTAATACCAGTTAAAGATATACAAGTTAAAGATTGATACCGGTGAAATATCTCTTCCCCCGAGTACCGAGCTGTTGTGCCTTTGTCATTGACGTCGCTTTGAAGTCTATCTCAGTTATGTTTATCATACTTTTATTCAGCAAGAAACAAAGAAAATTTTATTTTTTCTCTAATGAAGTTAGACAATGAGCATTTGAATGCTTCTAATGTTTTAGGGACTGAAGGATGAATTCCCCGAGGGAAAACTTCTTTGGAATGTGCACTTGAATTGGCAATTATTTTTGCATGCATTCCCTGAAATAGAAGCCTCCAGCATCCGGCTTTTCATTTTTTGTTTGTGGTATTCTATTATCATTCTTCCCATGGTGATTTTGCAATATTTATTTGTAAAGGCCCCACTGTTCTCAGTTTAAGAGCAGCGTGTGAGTAAAAGTACCCAAGATAAAGTGGTGCAGGGAATTCGGCCCAAGTGGGCCATCTCTTTAATGCCAGGGAAAGCATTGATAAGGATTGAAATTGTGTAAAAAAAATGGAATTGAGTTGAACCTCCATTTTGGTCATCGCAATTATATCTGTTTGGGCTGAAAGAATCTGTGTTAATTTACCGAGAGACCCCCCCCCCCCCCGCGCCCCACCTCGGTGCTGCACTCTGTTTGGAGACATGGTCAGATTCACTGAGAAGACTATCCATTTGAACAGATCAGCCAGAACCAAGCAAAAAAAACTGAAACATTAACAGTGCAACAGCAACGACTCTGAGAACAAGACAGAGAAAACAGACACAGTCACAAAATAGCTCCAGGTGGTGTTGAATGACATTTGGTTATAACTCATCTTTTCAGAACAGTGAGAAAGCACAGCTGAATGGTATATGTGGAGCTGGAAGTATAAACATGACTACCCATGCTTCACCGCTGTATTGCAAGCTAGAGAGGATCCTCCACAGTAACAGGTTTTAAACTTTACTTTCCCAGTGAGTGCAAAAATTGGATTTGTCCCAACTTATAACCGACAATCCCTTTGCACCTGGCACAGGATCAGGCGAACACTAGACATGAAGCTATGGCCTTGTTTTGTCCACCCAATACTGTTTAGTGATTGAACGATGGTTCCACCAGTTGGAGGTGCGGAGCTGAAGCAGGTTAAGTATCAGCTGCTTATCTCTCTGCAAGGCAATCATGGTGGATTCCGAGCACTGGATTGTCACGGGGTAGTTTCCAGAAAGCACAATGCTGGTATTTTTTTTTAAATTGCAGCTTTCACATCAGGAGGACACTTCTCAGGATATACTTTAAGTACTGAAAGTGACGTGCTCGGTCAAAGAGCCGGCACAGACTCGATGGGCCGAATGGCCTCCTTCTGTGCAGTAACATTCTATGATGTTATGATTCTATGATACAGTGACTGCAGTGCATATTTTGTAGCTGAACTGCAGCAGTAAATTTGTGCACAGCAATGTCCCACAAACAGCCTTAGTAAAGTGAATGGTTAATATTATCTGGTAGATTGTTGGTAGGACACTGGGAGAAACTCCCTTTTCTTTTGGAATTGAGAACTTGAACTGGCAAACAGGATTCTGGTATAACATCTCATCTAAAGGTCGGCACAGGTGCCTGCACTTTACAATAAAATCCTGTGAAGCACCTTGAGCCGTCCTCCTGACATGAAAAGCACTGCATCAAATGAAACAATTATTGTTTTATTACACACTGCAGTGTAGAGACACAATAGATTTATTTATTATGAAGCTGAATCTTGGAGGACAATACGTTATGGTGGATGCTGTTGCACTCTGCACAGCTGTTGCCTGATCGCATCTGCATCCAGGGATTAAAAATGTGACACACGTGCTGCAGATTTATAGACGGATAATGAACACTTGCTTCACAGAAAGTATTACTGCCAGTCTGTGTTATATAAGACAACTGGGAGCCTATTCCAGCCTCAATGTAAGGTGTGTGTCATGTGGAATTTGGGATAAATAAATATACCTTTGGGTATTGCATGCACCTTGGCAATAAATTACTTCCTGACCTCCTGGAAGGAAGTGTTACTCCTCCCCCTGCCACAATGAAATAATCAGTCACTTAAAGACAGGGTTTGCATAGTGTTCTCCTGCCTCTGGCGTTGAAGTGTATTATATTCAGGTACCGTAGTTTGAAGAGTGGAGTCGACAGGAAAGCAGGTGGCAAAAGTGAGCTGGAAAACTTCCTAACATTATTGGTGTTACCTAGGCCAGCTCAAATTTAGGAACTGATGATTAGGGTTAATAACGATAATAATCCTTGCCTTTGATGTAGTGCCTCATCATGTCGTTGAGCTGTCCCAAAGTTATTCACAGAACATATTCTATAGCGAATTGACTGGATATTTTGTGGGTGAAACGCGGCAGCCAATTGCACGCTGGTTTGTTCACACCGGAGCAACTGTTCTTGGATAATCACTGAGAGGAACAATCAATACTAGTTCATGAAGAAATAACAGCCCATTTACGGATATAGGAAATAATGAGAGAAGAATCAATGGCTTGAAATATCACTGAGGGTGAGACCACTTTGTAAGGACTTTAACATTGTGCATAATGTTCATCAAATCCATCTTCATTTGGGAGCTCATTTGGAAGTTTTACTCCAGTTCCTAAAATTGAACTAGTTTCCAAATGAAAACTCAACAACAATTCTGTGCAGTCTTTAACTTGAAGATAAATTGGCTCCAAGAGGCAAGACCAGGTGGAAATTCAGGTCTCGGATATTAGTCTCCAGTGCAGTTGCATGGGTTGCGCTGCGCTGAACCCTTAGGGAATGTATTGAGAGGTACGTTACTATATGTGCACAGCCCTCAACACTGGCTGTTCACAGTGTAATAATTTCCACAATCTCCATGATTCACAAAGATCAATGGTCAAATCATGAACAGAATTGGAGTGTTAGAATCCTTGGAATTTGATATTTAAACCTTGCATTTGATAACTATAGAGCCTTTTGTTTTGGGAGGACGCCTTACTGTAAAGAGTTGTGACTGCATATTTTGCAGATAAAAATGGCAGCTAATTTACTCGCAATGGTGCCACACAAACTGCTAATGAGGTCAGTGACCAATTTGATCCAGGCATTGTTGGCCAGGACACTGGGAGAAACTCCCTTCTCTTTTCAAACAACAACTTGCATTTATTTTCTCCCTTCACGTGGGATAGTCTCCTTGATTACTTCGAACATTGTCAGGGGATCTTAATTTTCCACCTGAACAGGCAGCCAATAGCTTGGTTTAACGTCTCATTGAAGTAATAGATGGCATGCAGTGTGAAGTGAGGCTGCAAATTTCACTTGTTGGTTCAGATGATATGAATAAACCACTCGGACATTGCTGTCAAGATTTAGGACACTGTGGGATTCCTCGATTATATTTCAGCCTTCATATTAACTCCAGCTATAATTTTTATAGTCCAAAGATGGGTCACAACTCTTTCACATCCTGTTTAACCCTTCGTACAGTTCTAGCATTTTCCTATTTATTGCACAATTCTCTATTCATTCCTTTCCAAAGGAGAAATATTATCAGGTATCAGCTTTTGAGTTAGAAGGTTGAGGATTCAATCTCCGCAGTGACACCTTGCTCAGTCTTGGCTGATGCTTTAGTGTAATGATGGGATAGAGATGCATTGTTGAGGGTGTTGTCCTTCAGATGTGACGTTAAATCGACATCTCATATGCCTGTTCAGTTGCATGTGAAAATCCCATGGTACCATTGGAAAAGAGAAGGGTGTTTTTCCCAGTGCCCTGGCCAACAGTTGTAGCTGTTTGGGGGACGTTTCCAGGCACAAATTGGCTGCAGCATTCACTTATAAAATACACACTCACTTCACTTTACAGTAAATCTGATGAGGTGCTTTGAGACAGCTTGGTGACGATCTCATGGGAATGATATCAAGGCTGTTTTATCATAAGGCTGCTTTATCAAATGCAAGGATTATTATTATATTTTCCCCAGCGCTGGGCACATGATCTGCTGATAATCAAATACCCATTTCCGGTTTCACAGTGATTGATTCACAATGATAGATGCTGCACATTTGAAAGGCAAACTCTCGGGGCTAATGTGTAGAGGATGCAAGTGCAACACATGTATATTTCATGAAAATAAACTATGTGCGGGAGAGACCCTTGGGGTTGGTTGGAAGCTTGAACGAGGGCCTCACTTTGCTACAATTGCTGGTGAAAGGCGCTATACAAATGTAACTTTGTTGTTGTTCATTTGATGCCATCAGCCCCACTTCAGAGTGCTGTAGATTTTTAAATACCCTCCCACTTTAAAGAACTAAGGTGAATGTGTTTCTCTCTGCAAAACCCCACAGCTTTCAGATTTAGAAGCGAGCGATAATGTCTAAATAATCTCTAAAAACGAGGGCTGAGCATATTTTGGCTTGATCATTTCCGCTGCCTACATTCGGATTTGACATAAAGTGAGAATGTGCGGCAATATTTTGTGTGTTTTTCTGAGAAAAAAACATTAACACTGTGATACCTACTCCAATGTGCAGGGCAAACAACTGGTTTGATGAAATATGAATGCGGTTGGTTCGAAGTTAATAGCTGCTGCACTAGAAAAACAATGGGAGATGACTCAGAGATCATTACATTTGAAGGCAATCGAAGTAATAAACCCAGTTCAATACTATAGAATGAAGTAAGACAGCAGAAGAAGAGTTAAAGATTTAGAATTGTAAAGAGCAATTGTAGGACAGGAGATTTTCCTTTACGCAGAGGTAATCAATGACTGGAACAGGTCCCAGGGAGGGGTTCTGGAGACCAGGACTCTGGAGTCATTTAAAAAGCAGCTTCACGGAATGATGGGAGGATGGTGGCACTATCTAACCCGGTGGCAACTGTCCACATATATACAAGTCTGAGATGTTTTGAAGTGATAAGGCGACAGAGGATCCATTTCAATCCCACTGTGTGTAGGCTGGTTCCCTCGAGGGAAAATGTGTGCGTTCCATTCCAATAAACATTGCTGGGATTTCCACACGTGGGTGGGATGCATGGAATTTTCTGTTGGTTTGGATACTCTTAAGCATGTTTATGGGTCTGCGCATGTGTCAGACACCTGGCTGACTAAAAAAACAACGTAATTTGATCAATTAATGTGGGAATTGGCCACATCTGAAAAACAAAATGACTACATGTGCCATTGCAGTGAAGTGGTGGAACAGCACTGTTCTTGTGGGAGTAGTATCAATTGGTGATTTAATACAGTGCTAAGCTTAGACAAGAAGGAGGGTTAAAGGTTGGATTTGCCTGTTCCTTCAAACAAAGGGGTTATGAGTACTTCCCCAGTGAAGGTACCTGGCAGCAAGTGTCATTCAAGAACATATTCGAGGATCCATCTGCTTTTTAGGCAAACGCTATAGGTCCCATGGCACTGTTTTAAAAGAGAAGAAAGTTTCCCTTATTGTCATCACCAGCAGTCTCCCAAGTAAAAAGGATCATTTACTTCAGGACTGTTTGTAAGGTGTTCCTTTGCTCCTCGGTCTGTTATGAGATTCCAGTTGCTCAGGCCTCTGCTGTGAATGGCACCCGACTGTCCAGGCCGCTGCCAGGCAAATGTGATGTTAGTTGACAGGAGATTCACAAACATTAGCAGCTGCTGTTCACTGCCCAACTCCCGTCCATCTCATAGCCAGTTTGAAATTGAATAGGAACATGAAGCCATCCCCTGTCATTGTGAGACGTGGCATCTCTGATTCAGGCCTGCTGAGCCACCATGCTGTCAGCCCAATTACAGTTTTGTGCTAACTTCAATCAGCGCAACATGGGAGCAAATCAAGGTGGAATTATGCAAATGCATTTAATTATTTCCAAAGCATTGCACTGACCAAAACAAAAGCAAAACAATCATCGCAACAAACTACGGCAATTTCCTCCATGGACTCATTTGTCTTGTATCATGTCTCCCTGTCCCCTAAAGTTTGCATCATATCTGCACCAAGTAGCCTTGCGTGTTACTATTATCTACTTGTTTTCATCCTTTAGAAAAGAAACTCGCCCTGGACTGCTTTTTAATACTTAATTTCTTTTAAAAAAAACACTGTAACGTTTCACGTCTCTCCACCGTCAATCTGTTTCTCTAAGATGTTGTTTTCTGAATTGGTTTGGGCTGTACCCTGTGCATGCCCTTGAAGCATCATGCATTTCTCCCAAGTGAGGGATGCGTTCCTGTCGATTATTATAACGGAATTAATCCACAACACCAAGTAAAAGTTACAGAGTTTGGATTTACCTCAACCAAAACAAGCGTGCAAAGCTCCCACTTTGCTTGAGGTCAGACATGTCCTACTGAGCATGGGCAAAATCTTAAATAGTAATAATGATCCTTGCATTCGATATAGTGCTTGATCACATCTTCAAGACATCTTAAAGCGCTTCACAGAATACACTGTAATGTGAATTAACTTGTATATTTTGTGAGCAAACTCTTTCAGCCAATTGTCCGCAGAAAAGCAATCCACGATTCGACCAACAACTGAGTTTTTATTTACTGCTAGGGAAACAGAGGTGTGTGGGGTAATAACAATAACATTATTATAATAATAATCTTTGCATTTGATATAACGTACACTAATATAATGTACACCTTGAGACATCTCAAAGCATTTCACAGAATATACTGTAAGTAAGAAAGCTTGCCCAACATTTCGCCCTGCTGGGAATCAAATCCATGTCTCTTGCTTGCCAGGCGAATGCTCTATTCACTGAGTTACACAGCTCCACAACACACAGAACAAAAAGTAGGCTTAGGAAGATCTTCTTAATGTAGGGCGTGATAAGAATATGGAACTCACTGCCAGAAACAAGGGTTGAAGCAAAAAACAGCAACAAATTTAAGAGGCGACAATTCATACATGAGAGAGAAGGGAATGGAACGATATAGAGGTGCAGGAGAGGGTATTAGGAGTGGTAGACGTTCACAGGTGTGTAAACACCAGCATAGCCAGGTTGGCTGACATCAATGGGTAACATTCTTTGTCATTCTTCGCATTTTGATAAAACATTTCAAAGTACAGTAGAAGCCTGTTTATCCGTGACTCAACGTACTGGCACTTCCGTATAACCGGCACGCCAAAAAAAGTCCCCATTCGATAAACCGGAACTTATCCGGAACAATAGCAGTGGAGCATTTGTAAATGCATAAATAATAACATAATAATAGAATATTGTATTGGTACCTACCATCAAAACTACTCTCCTGCGCCCCCCCCATTCCCGCTGGTAGATGCTGCGCCTGAAGCCATGATGCTGCGATTGAGGTTTACAGTCCAGCAACTCTCCCCATAATGGAGTACACCAAGCAGGTGAAAAAAATGGAGCACGTATGACTTTAAAGTCATACTAGCGGCAAGCCGATAACGTCAGCCGATAACCCACAATGTCGCGCAGGTGCAGTATTTCAGTTTGTCGCTAGTAGAGTCTAGGGCTTCAGCTTGCAGCTAGTAAAGTCGCGCAACTTTAAAATCGTGCTGCCACCTTCTTCACCCGCCTGACGTCCTACATTCAAAAATAATTGCTGGATACCGTAAACCCCAACCAGTAAAGGTGAGAAGCGCAAGAAAGGAGCTCCAATAACAAGTACCAATACAATATCCTGCCACTATCTGCTACTACTTAGTCTGGTGTGTATGGTGTGTGTTAAAAGAACTTTAATTCTTTTGTAGTGGGTTTTCGGCCACGGGCTGCCTGAATATTCGACAGGCGCTTTAACCGGCATTGGCCAGGTCCTGCGGGTGCCAGATAAATGGGCTTCTACTGTACTTTGCCAGTATTTGCTTTCAAGTATAGTGACTGTGCAATTGTAAGCAAACAATGAGGCCAATTTACACACAAAGTCCCATAAACATGCCCGGAGACTCAACAATCACAATGTGGTGTATCCCAGACTCTACCAATATCCCCATAAATGCAGGGGTTGTGACCAATTGGCCTGCTCATAGTTTTGGTCTTGGTATTGTGCCCTACCCGTTGATGTAGTAACAAGTCTCAATCAGGTAGAAAGCAGCTTGATAGGGTTACCTGAGCATATTTTTTATATTATATTATTAAAACTAATCCTTACATTTGATATGGTGCCTTATCACATCAAAATCACTTAGAGCACTTCAGAGAGTTTTTTTCTGGAAAATGTAGTGACTGTGTTTTGGTCAGCAAACACATTATACTTATAGGTAATGTAACAGTCAACACTTTGTATCTATGCAGTGTAACTGGCGTGAAACTAGTAATGATTGCATGTTACTTTGAGTGAGTTTGAAGTTAATGATCTGTCAAGGATCGATAGTACCTTATTTTAACATATTTTCTGATCTGAGGTCTGCTTTGACCGACTTACACTGAGATACAGTGCAGAAGGATCTGGCAGCGTTTGTGGTACAACAACAACAACTTTACACCCATCTCAGAACGCTTATTTGTCCAGGTGTCCGAGTTTCATGTGTTAACCCAGGTAGTGAGTCTCTTCGTCAGACATTTGCACACATTCTCTTCCAGGGTCACTGAATAATGACTAGCAGTGAACTAGGGTGTTTGAAGCTAATTGCAGATTCCATGTTCAAGTAACTAAGTACAGACTGGGGATGCATAGTTCAATTTTAAACAAGGAAATAAGTATTCAATTTGAAACATCAGAAGAGCACTGTAAAAATAGTAAGAATATTAATCTTTGCATTTGATATAGTGCTTTGTCACGCTGTCAAGGCGTCTCAAAGCACTTCATAGGATATAGTGTAAAGAGGATTAACTGGGGATGAACTGTGCATTTTTGGGGTAAAACAATGTTTCAAAAAAACTGTGCCAGTTGCCCACAGAAATATCCCACTAACAACCATGGAGCAAGTGACCAGTTTTATCCGGGGGCTCTGTGGGTTGGAACACCGGGAGAAACTCCCTTCTCATTTTGAATCATGCCGTGGGATCTTTAACATCTACCTGAAGAGGAGACGGGACCTCGGCTTAAAGTCTCACTCAAAGTACCGCACCTCCGACAATGCAACACACGCACAGCACTGCATTGGAATGTCAGTTTAGATTTGCCCACAGCAGCCCTGGGTGCTTCTGGATGGAGTTAATATGAGGAAGTGGCAGTTTTACTAGTTAATCTGAGTATTGACAAAATTACCCCAGAAGGCACTACACAGATTTTTGCTTGATAGAAAGCGAGATACTATAATAAGAATTATGCTAACATTTGATATAGCACTTTATCACATCTTCTAGATGTCTCAAAGCGCTTCAGAGAATATACTGTAAAGTGAATTGACTATATTTTGTGGGTGAAACATGACACCCAATCACACTCAGCAGTGTCCCACAATCAGTTGTGGATTCAGTTACCCAATTTACTATTCTTTTGAAATAATTATTATCCAGGAAAAGTGATCCGCCATTCAACTACCAAACAGGTTGCTAATTACTCCTAGGTTATCCTCGGCATGTGGATTAAGGAAACTTGCCCAATGTTTTTCCCTGCCAAGAATCGAACCCAAGTCTATCGCTTGCGAGCCACGTGCTCTTACCACTAAGCTACAGGTCTCCACAGGAACAGAGATGGGTACAAACCAGTGACAATTAGATTTTAATACCTTGATCACGTACCAATGGTTGGTGGCTGATGAGAAACAACAAGAGTGATGGTAAAAATAGTCAGCTTTTCACAAATATGTTTTATTAAAAAATGCCCAATTTCTCTTCAGGAATAATTGATGACTTTTGACAAATAGAAAAATAAAATATATTACAATCAATATTTCATCACAAAATATGTTTTTTCACGGGGAGCTTCAATTCCCTTCCTTTTAGAGTTTTCCTTCTTTTTGTGCCATGAACAGAATTGCTTTCTTCCATTCGGTTTGTTGATGTTACTTACAATAACCCCTTTAAATGGATGGGAGTTAATTGATGGATAAAGAAACTATTATTTAAAACATTTGAACACTTTCTACACAGACCACAATAGGGCAGCACCACAGTGTACAGGAATTAAAGCATGTTAGTCTCTCTTTGTAAAGCACTTTTGTAAAAAGGATATAGTATGGCTACTACTTTATGATAATATTAATAATTCTTGCATTTGAAATACCATCTTTCACATCTTCTAGACGTCTCAAAGCGCTTCTCAGAATATATTGTAAAGTGTATTTGTGGGCGAAACACGGCAGTCAATTGCGCACAGCAGTATCCCACAAAGTCGTGGATTGAAATGACCAAGTTATTATGTGGTTTTTTTCAAGGGATTATTATTAGGCATGTGGGGTAAAGAAACTTGTGCAAGGTTTCACCCTGCCTGAACCCAGGTCTCTCGCTTGTAAGGCAAGTGCTCTAACCACTGAGCTAAGGGACTTCATGTTGGGGGAAGGTGGATTCAGGCCATTACTTCATGAACAGCATGACTTATTGCATTTACGAGTGATGTCACCATTTCAGCAAATCGGTGTCTTATATGGAAGACCAATGGACAGCAGGGAACCAAGATATTGATGATGATAATAATAATCCTTTCACGTCGTTGAAATATCACAAAGCTCTTTAGTTGCTCTGCACAGTGTGGTTCATGTGTTATCCTGGAGTAGTGCACGCTTGCGAATTTGTTAGCATGCATTTAAATATAGTCTTTTTTTTCAATTTGATTGCGAATATGTGACCTAAAATGGTGAATTTTAGATCTTATATGAATAATAGTACAGTAATAATAATTCCAATTATTCCACCAGGAGAAACTCCCTTCACTTTTCAAATGATGCCCTAGCATCCTTAATGTTCACCTGAACAGGTAGACGCAAAACTGTATGTCAACATCTCATCCAAAGGACGGCACTTCTGACAATGTGTCACACCCTTATCACTTTATTAGAGGGTCAGCATAGGCTTTGAGTTGAGAATCCCTTCATCGAGATTCCAGTCAGTTGAGCCAGGCACTAGATGGGAGAATACTCCATCCTACTGGCCACCAATGCAAGCTTCAAGATGTTTTTAATTTTTTTTTACAATATACCATTCCAAAAAAATAATTGACAGCACTAGATATGATTGATGACATTGTCTTGTCGATACCTGCCTCGTTGCTGTGCCCTCTTCTGCAGGCAGTGATAATGGATTATTCAGGGCTTTTACTGCTTGAACAATACCCCTATAATTGAATTCTTTTATGGCCGTAGATTACAGGCATAATAATACCAGAAATTTAATCAGGGCTTTGCAGCAATTATCTGAGATTTTTGAAAAAAGATTCCATGAATCGTTGTGAAATATAAAATGTGCCGGCAATTTTCCTGACTTATTTTATTCTACAGTATTACATTTTTACTAAATATATTTTTTGTGCTCATTGTGAGCAGAAACAAAAAAGCATGGCTGTGCATAATAATCTATAATTTCTATGATTTGCATTGAAAGGTAATGCCTATTATACTTGTGCTTTTTTAAATGTAAATAAAGAAAATCTCAAGTGATGGCATTTCATCCTTTCTTTTTCCACTTATAACTCTTCTCAAACCTGCAATCTTCTATAATGATTATTGTCTTGCTCCAAACTGTGGGCGCTGAGAAGAGGCAATTATTTATTTGCAAAAAAAAAGTATAATGGCTAAAGATGACCAAATGCCAAAAAAAATTACCTTGTTTTGTACGAAACTAACTATGCGATCTCCCATTGCAATGTTGAAGATTGGTGTCTGTTTCAAAAATATATCATAACGGCACTTCCCCAATGCTTAATTTTTTTCATTTCACCGATCCCAAGACTCCATTTGCCAAACTTCGAGGCATTGTTCAGTGGCTTCTGCTTATGAAGGACAACGCTTTCAGATGTGTCTAAGCTAAAGCAAGACCAAAGTGCATAGATTCAAGATTGTGAAGGGGAGTTTCAGGATAGATGCCGGGCAGCAATTTTTTTAATGTGGTGAGCAATCATTACTTTTTTTTAATACAGCGCCTTTTCATGTCGTCAAGCCGTGCCAAGTGCTTTGCAGAATATACTGCAAAGCTAATTGACCGTATGTTTGGTGGGCGAAACGTGGCAGCAAATTACACACAGCATTGTTCCACAAAGAGTTATGGATTAATTGTTAAATTATTATTATTTTTGAACAAATGATTACGCCCAGAAAAGTGATCTGCCAATCAACCAACAACTGGGTTCCTACTTACTGCATGATAAACAGAGGCATGTGGAGTAAGGAAACTTGCCCATCGTGTTGCCTTAGCTGGAAATTGTTCTGAAATCTCTTGCTGGTGAGGCGAGTGATCTAACCACTGAGCTACAGGACTCCATAATGAGATAATGGGGGGAGGGTCGCATGAGCAGGAGGTATTCTGCTGGGTTGAGATTGAATGGGCATCTACTTCTGATTTCACTTGTGATTTTGTGTAGAATGTGCCTGTAGCCATTCCCCTCATCCCAAGCGCAGGCTCTCAGTCAACTGTGTGAAGCGCTTTTAAACATCATCCTGACGTGAAAGGCCATAACATCAACGTAACTTGTCATTGTTGCCTTCCCATGATATCACAGTGGTGTGGGGAGCCTGTATCCAACACTTCCATGACACCATTTCATCATGTCATGTGTTCTACCTCAGGAGAAAAAATAACAAAAGGAGAAAAAAAGGAGAAACTCTTGACTTCAGTGAAGAGGAAAACAAGATGCAGTCATTAACACAGGGCGGTTGAGTGATCTTACCCTGTCGACCGAGAATGTTTATTCAACTTGCTCCTGCTGTCAGTATCGGTACATTCTCCCTCTTGACGGTTCCTCAGCCAGGCCATCATTACTCGCTGCTTAAACAAAAATATTCAAGATAAATAAATGTACATAATAGAACAAAAGAGGAGTGAAGGATGAGCATTCCCTGAAACTTTATCCTGATATAAATGAACATGGCATTGATCATCGGGCTCCCCTGGCAGGGCTGCACCTCGTTATTTTTATCATCATCTCATTCATTAGCACTTAGCACAGATAAGCTTCGGCTGTAAACATTGCGGGATGTTTCAGTGGAGCTTCAAAGGCGTCGTTGTTAAACAACTCCTCTATTGAACAAAACACCGAGGGCTATTTTCAGCTTCCAGCATCGCTTGTTTCTTCTCCTCGCAGCACAGAGCAATAATGACTCCATACTCCAGGGCAATGCGTAGAAAAACGCATTGATACAATGGTCACTGAGCAGATGGGTTTGTTGCTAAATTAGGAAAGGAAAGTTGAAAGAAAGTTTCGACTATTCGGTTTCAGGTGCACAGTTTTAGCGAGGGAAAGGGGAGTGGAGGGAGGAGGAAGCAAAAGTCTTCCCTGCATAGGCTGCGGACTACCCAGAACTCAGCAGCCCATGTCCTTTCCCATATAGGATCCATGAGCCGAACATCTCCCACAGCTGCTGAACTCCACTCGAGTTCAAGATCCTCTCTGTCTATGCTTGAATTCAAGTAAAGCGAGAGAAAGAAATATATAACAATGGAGTTTCTGCATCAAGGGTGATAATAATAAATAATAATAATCCTTACGTTTGATATAGCGCCTCATCGCGCCTTCGAGACTTCTCAAAATGTTTCACAGAATATATTGTAAAGTGTAGTGACTGTGTTTTGTGGAAGATCAGTGACAACATGGAGTATTTTACACCTTGTGTAGAAATATAGAAAAACTGTTTACAAGTGACTTGACCAGGGGAGTACCGTATCTGTAATATATTACAGTACTGTATAATATATTGACCTTGTCATTGAAGTTGCATTCTATTACTATAGTATTGTTTCTCTCGCAGTGCATTGACTGTGAAAACAAAGCTTGATTCCTGTCATACATCTGGGTTTTGTTCTAACTGGGAAATTGGACATGCTAGATGTAGAGTCAATGGAATTAAGAAAATTCTAATATGTTGCAAAAGGATGCATTCTTTAACCAGGCGTTAGAGCTGCCTCTGTGCATTGAATCTTAATACATTTTTGTACATCCATTGCGTGTATCACACAGCTCAGTGCATTTCCTTACGGCTCAGACTTTTGGAGTTAGCAGCTGATACTTAGCATAGCCCGCAGGTTGGGACTGTTGATGCACAAATAACAACTGGCTCTTTATGTAACAGACTATACATTTATATTCTTAATATCATCCAGCATTAACCTCCTCCAACAGCTTCTACTCCAGCCCCCGCACAGTCACATGTGGCGTTCCCCAGGGCTCCGTCCTTGGCCCCCTGCTCTTTACCCTCTACACTCTCCCCTTGGGCAACATCATCCGCAGACATGGGGTAAATTTCCACATGTATGTGGATGACACCCAACTCTACCTATCCACGTCAACCCTCGATTCTGGGACCACTGGCGTTCTGACTGCATGCCTGTCCAACATTGAGTCCTGGACGAGGGGAAATTTCCTACAACTCAACGTCAGCAAGACGGAAGCCCTCCTGATTGGCTAACATCAGCACCTCTCCACCTCTCGAAGCCAATCAGGAATCTGGGTGTCTTGTTCGACCCCGAACTATCCTTTCTCCCCCACATCTGCTCCATGACCAGCACAGCCTTCCATCACCTCCGTAATATTGCCAGACTTCGCCACTACCTCACCCCTTACGTCACCGAAACTCTCATCCACGCCTTTATCACTTCCAGGCTCGACTACGGGAACTCTCTCCTCGTTGGCCTCCCCAGCTCCTCCCTTCACAGGCTGCAGATCATTCAGAATTCTGCAGCTCCTGTACTCTCCCGCACCAGGCTTCGCAACCACATCACTCCCACCCTCGCCAATCCTCCCGCCACGAAAGGCACTATATAAGTACAATTTTGTTGTTGTTGTTGTTAACACAAGGGCTTAAACCACGTAAATGATACGAGCTTGTGCTCACGGATTCAAAGTAGTCAACCACGTTTTTTTGAACCCAGATTTAAAAAATCAGAGAGAAGAGATTTGTGTTGACGAGGTATTGAAAATATAATTTGAGCTGTGCACACAGGGGTATCCACAATCCAGTTTTAAAAAATAATCATGGAAAGACCGTAAACCCTTGTATTGATTCTAAACGGATTGAAGTGACCTGACTATTATTTTAATAAATTTTATTTATGAATGGATTATTACCCCCAGAAAAGTGATCTGCCAACAACCAGGTTCCCACTTACTGCTAGGAAAGCACAAGCATGCTCAGTGGTCATTGGGAGTCATGTAATTAAGGATAGTAACTAACTGTGCTAAAATCCACTTATAATGTTGCCATGGTTAACACTGGACTAAAAATGATCAGGATCTAAAAATGATCTGTGGTTAGCAAAGAGGGGAATGACTGAAAGGTTTCCAAGCTCTGCTTGAGAATCCCAGGAAAAATCAATGATTTCTTGCCTGGGAATGAAGAACGCTCCTGCATCCAGTTGAAGAGATTGGGGGTTCAAGCCCCATATTGGGACTGAAGATCATGGCATGGAGTACTGGGGAGTACTGCTGAGCAACAGAGGTACAGAACTTCAAGTGAGATGTTAAATCAAAGACCACTTTTACCTGTTTACCGGCAGATTTAAATAACTCACAAATAACTCAGGTTCTTCTGGTGTTAAGGTCCCCAATTATCAGGATCAATTGGCCATTCACCTCATGAGTAATTTTGTGACAGCAAACTAACAGCTGCTACATCTGCTAAGTATTTATTGCAAAGGCAACAATTTATTGTTTTCGTTCCTTGTTTCTAAGTCCTCATTATATTGTACCTCTCTTACCCGTGTGCCCACTTGCACTTCCCACTGGTCATGGCCTGCTTTCCAATTGATACTTTAAAGCACTTCCTAATGGTGTAGCTTTGCAGACAAGCTGGTGCGGTCATTCCAATCTCTTAGAGACTCTACACTGTACCTGAAGGCTTAAAATCGGTCAGTGACCTTGACTTAACGCAACCTCCATCCCATTCTGTAACATTCAATACTGTTCTCAATCGCACAATCACCCAATTAATGTATGAAGGAGTTACTTAGTGCTGTTACCTTGAGTCTGATCCACGTATCCAATGCTCTATGGGAGAGAATATAAATCTTCTAATCTCCAGTTCTGTTTGAAACTCTTTAATTTTAAACCTACGCCCTCCAGTTCTGCTATCATTAAATACCATGGAATAATCTGCTTACATTCACATCAGGTTTGCCTCTCGGAATTTTAATGACCCAAATCGATTTCCCCAACAATCTTTTCTTATTGTGATAACGCATTCTGCTCTGTGAGCCTTTTTTTTAATGCCCAGCCATACTGAAATTGTTGTTACTTTTTGTTTACACAACCCTTTCCAACACGTTTAAGATATGCTTGGTGACGGCTAGCTCAGTTGATAGCACTCTTGCACCTGAATCACACGGTTGAGGGTTTCAAGCCCCACATTGGGACTTTGACGAGCTCTGATGCTATGCTGAGGGAGTGCTGCATTGTTGGAAGTACCGTCCTTTCGGTGAGATGTTAAAAAATCAAGTGGTTTGCTATTGATGTCTTCAGTTAGAGTTTTTCTCGAGATCCAGTTAATAATAATACTAGCCATCATTCCATATGACGTAGTTCCTTATAAGTCGTCAAACTGTCTCAAAGCTCTTCATAGATTTTAGTGTAGCATGTCCTGACTGCATATTTGTAGATGAACATGGGAACCATTTGTAATAATAATCCTTGCATCTGATATAATGCTTCTCATGTCTTCTAGACGTCTCAAAGCATATTAATGACCCACACACAGCTAAGAAGTGAAGGAGTATTTCTTTTTTTGCGTGGGAGTAATATTGGTCAGCACCCTGGGACTAACTCCCTTCCTTGTTTGAATATCACCATTTAACACTCACCTGAAGAGACAGTCTTGATATAACTTCTCATGTGAAAACCCAGTAATATTGCCCTGGGATATCAACCTGCTCTTATAATATTGTTATTTGGAGTTGAGATACGGATCAGCCACAATCTAATTGAATAGCAAAACCGGCTTGAGGAGCTGAATGTTCTACTCTTGTTCCTACATGACTGTGAGCCTATAGTTTGGTTGAATACTTTTAACTAGAATGCCAGAATGCTAAGAGTGGGGAGGGGATAAATAAGCTTTAGCAACAGTTCTCCTAATCTGCAGTGTGTGAGTATTAACAGCTTGTTTGAAATGGCCGCTGATGGTGAATTAGTCACACGTGTGATTTTAGACACTTACAGATTCGATTCGTAAAATGTACAATTTCTGCCACTTCGTCAGCAAATTTGATTCCAACCCAGCATTCTCTGAGGAGAAACGGAATTAAATTCACAGGCCTGTGACCAGCCAATACCAGGCAAACACACTGAAATGTCCTCTCTCCTCACAGCAGACCCCACTGCCTCCACTCTACTGGGTCCGGCCTCTTTCTTGTCGCCTAATTCCTTCGCTTCCTTCGAGCCACGCTTTCCACCACTACACCCCAAAACTTTGTAACTAACTAACTAAAAGCAAATAGCACTTTGAGACATCTCAATGACCTGATGAGGCACTATATCAAATGCAAGGATTATTATATTTATTATTAAGTAATAGTCTAGTGCAGAAGGTCCCCAAATAAATAGTAATGACATGCTCATACACATATATATGACATGGAGCTAGTTACAATACAATACAAATTTACATTTATGTAGTGCATTTCACATCTGCTAGATGTCCCAAAGTGATTTAACTATCTTTGCTTGGCATCCGAGCTGAGAAGAGGTGGGGCAATTTGCTACTCATAGAATCATAGAATTTTACAGCACAAAAGGAGGCCATTCCGTCCATTGAATCTGTGCTAGCTCTTTGAAAAGAGCGAGTCAAAGTCAATCCCCCTCCCCATCTTTCTTTCCATAACCCTGCAAACCCGTCCTCCCCATATAAATCATCCCCCTCCCTTTTAAAAGTTGTTATTGAATCGGCTTCCACCAGCCTTTCAAGCAATGCTTTCCAGATTCAAACAACTCGCTGCATGAAAACATTTCTCTTCACCTACTCTCTGCTTCTTTTAGAAACTATTTTAAGTCTGTGATGTCGAGTCACTGGCACAACCACCAGTGGAAGCAGTTTTTCCCTGTTTACCCTACCAAATCCACTCATGATTTTGAAAACCTCTATTAGGTCTCCTCATAACCTTCCCTGATTCAACAGGAATAATCCTAGCCTCTAGCCTTTCCTCATATCCAAAGTCCCTCATTCTTGGTAACATCCTAGTAAATCTCCTCTGCACCCTTTCTAATGCCTTAGCATCCTTCCTAAAGTGTGGTACCCAGAACTGAACACAGTCCTCTAGCTGAGGCGTAACAAACAAACAAACAACAAACAAAACTTACATTTATATAGCGCCTTTCACGTCGAGAGGACGTCCCAAGGCGCTGTACAGTTAGGTAGGACAAGAGAAGGTGGGAAGGATCAGGGCAGGATGAAGAATAGTAGGAAAAGTAACTGTATATTAGTGGGCGAAACGTGGCAGCCAAATTGCGCACAGCCGTGTCCCACAATCAGTCATGGAAGTGGGACTAGGGGCAAAAGGGGGTAAAGAAGCAAAAGGGGAGGGGTCGAGGCAGGGGGAAGTAAAGCAGGAAAGTCGACTGTATACTTGTGGGTGAAACGCGGCAGCCAAATTGCGCACAGCAGTGTCCCCACAAACAATCGTGAAATTGGGGCCAGGGGAGAAAGGGGGAAAAGAGGATAAGGGGGGAGAGGGAGGGAAAGGTGGGATGGGTTAGGGTTAGGGAGGAAGAGGGGGGAGAAAGGGGGGTAAGGAAGAGAGGGAGGGAAAGATGGGTGGGGGCAAGATCAGGAAGAGGGAAGAGGGAGGGAAGGGGAAAAGGGAGGAGAGAAAGTGGGGAAAGGGAGTGAGGGAAGAAGAAGATGGGGGCAGGGGTGGGGGGAATCAAACAACAATAATAAACAACAAAAGCAATAATATTAACAACAAAAACAGCAACAAACAACAACCAACAATCGTCCAGCAACCACTCCTTGTCCTCGCCGCCCGCCTGGATAACCAACGTTTTATAGAGGTTAATCATAATTTCCTTACTTTGTACTCTTATGCCCCAATTTATAAAGCTTAGTATCCCGTATGCTTTTTTAAACAGCCTTATATACCTGTCCTGCCACCTTCAAAGATTTAATTACATGAACCCCTGGGTCTCTCTGTTCCTTCATTCCCCCCTTAAGATTGTACTGTGGATATGAATCCTATATTACGTCTCCCCATTCTTCCTCTCAAGATATATCACGTCGCATTTCTCCACATTAAACTTCATCTGCCATGTGTCTGCCCATTTTACCATTCTGTCTACATCCTCTTGTAGTCTGCTATTATCCTCCTCATTATTTACTACTTTTCCTCACTTAGTATCATCTATCATCTTGGAAATTGTACTCCCTTTACCCAAGTCCATATCATTTATGTACATTAAAAAAAACAATATCAATCCCTGGGGGACACCAATGTACACTTTCCTCCAGTCAGAAAACAACAACAACAAACAAGAACAAAATTGCACTTATATAGTGCCTTTTACATTGGGAGGACGTGCCAAAGTGCTGAACAGTCAGGTCGGGACCCGAGCAGGGGATGGTGGGGAGAGGGTTGGGGTAGGGGGAAGGGGAAGGAGAACGGGAGAGGGAGAAGAGTTAGTGGGGCAGCCGAAGGTTCGGTCGAAGAGGAAGGTCTTGAGACCGGCCTTGAAGGAGGAAAGGGAGGAAGCAAGACGGAGGGGCTGTGGGATGGAGTTCCTCAGTGTGGGAGCAGAGTGGCTGAAAGCCCGGCAGCCAACGATTGGGCGGTTAGGGCCGTGGACGCGGAGCAGGCCTGAGTCTGCTGAACGGAGGGGACGGGCAGGCTGATAGGGAGACAATAGGTCAGAGAGATAGGTGGGAGCAAGGCCGTGAATGGCCTTGAAAGTGAAAACAAGGATCTTGAATTCGATCCTCTGGGTGACGGGGAGCCAGTGGAGACGGGCGAGGGTGGGAGTTATGTCGTCGCGAAGCCTGGTACGGGAGAGTACACAAGCTGCAGAACTCTGAATGGTCTGCAGCCTGTGAAGGGAGGAGCTGGGGAGGCCGATGAGGAGAGAGTTCCCGCAGTCAAGCCTGGAAGTGATAAAGGCATGGATGAGAGTTTCAGCGGTGTTGGGGGTGAGAAAAACAACCGTTCACCACAACTCTCTGCTTTCTGTCTCCCAGCCAGTTCTGGATCCATGCTGCCACTGTCCCTTTAATACAGTGGGCTTCTATTTTCCTTACCCTTATGTGGTACTGTGTTGAATGCCTTTTGGAAGTCCGTAAAAACTATATCAACTGCACTACCTTTATCCACCTTCTTCATGACATCACCAAAACACTATCCAATTTATTAGATAAGATTAACCTTGAACAAATCCATGCTGGCTGTCTTTTATTCACCCATATTTTTCTAAGTGAAGTTTCATTATGTCCCGGATTTTAGTCTCCAGAAGTTTCCCCACTACTGATGTTAGGCTGACTGGCCTGTAGTTCCCAGGTTTGTCCTTCTGCCCCTTTTTGTACAGGGAGTAACATTAGCAACTTTCCAGTCCTCTTGTATCCTACGTCCAGGCAAGATTGAAATGACCCAAAGTTCACTCAAAGAGGAAGGTTTTGAGAGGGTCATTGAAAAAGGTGATTTCCAGATGGATTTCCAGAGTGTGGGGGCAGATAGGCTGAAAGCTCGACCATCGGTGGTGGGAATGTGTACAAAGCCGGTGCCCACTGAACATTTGTTATTGTGGAAAAGGTGCAAATCATAATAAAAAAAGAGTTGTATTCTGTTAGCTTCAAGACCTCATCTTAAAAGTTAAGATTGCGCTGATGTTGTTTGTGGGGTACTGAGGAAAATCGGCTTCCAAATTAATCCTGAAGTCAATAATTTTACAAAGCTCTATAATCTTCAATTTTAAGACTGTCATCCTGAGGCTAAAACTGTGGGGATTACAGGCCTCAAGTTCTGAAACCTGGAGGATTGGTGTTATGCATCAATGCAATGGTAGAAGTGCGAACGTTTCCCAATGAATCATATCTTCTCCCAATTAAATATCTTGGATGGGGATATGGGGGTGGGGGGAGGTTTTGGTGATAATTATCACTCCTGAGAATCTTTTTACGGCATGAAAAGATGACCTTGTGCTCTTTAAGCCTTCAAAAGAGATGTCCCAGCGGGGATTGTGCAGAGATTTTCCAATGCTAAATGGGCTGGTGTGACAGCCCTTGAGTTTCCCTGGGGAGAGCCACTTGGATCTGTCTATCCCATCTCCAGACTGGGAAATAAGCATGGCTTGTTAAGAAGTATCAACAATTAAAGATTTATACCTGTTAAGGGTTAAATTGAATTAACAATTGAGCGGCTGAGCCTGCTGTTTGTTATAAGAGGGAAGCTGGAGAGTACTGACCAATAGGGTTACAAAGACTCCTGCGGGAATTCTTTGTTGTTGTTTTTGTTGCTTTGCTGTTGTTTGGTCTAGGTTTGTCAATGAAGTTGAGGTTATTAAGTTCTTGACTGAATCTACCATGCGCTTGTTCTTTCATGCTAAAAGGAAATAAACCCAGAATTTTGTTTATATCTGTCAAGGCAGCAGGACAAGAGGGCATGGGTTCAGAGATGTGAAGGGCAACTTCAGGATAGATGCCAGAAAATGCTTCCATACAAAGGGGATAATTAACATCTGGAGTGGGTTCCCAGGAACAATAATAGTGCCTTGTAAGACTGCTATGCTTTAAAATTTAAGATCGGTCAGAAACATGGAAAATTCTTCAATTTAACCACAATTTGTAAACCACAGTTGGTTTGTTTGTTTTAAGAACTGCTGGAAGCTGAAGCCCAAATTTTTATTGAATTTAAGAATTCCCTACAATTTTGGACCATCTGAAAACTTGCAACAAACAGGCACAAACTAGGGGAAATTTGGGGCCTGCAGACGCTGGATTCACCTAACAAACTGCTTGATTCTGCAACTCAAAAGTGATGAGGGTGGGTAGTTAGCAGGACAAGAGATCAAAAGGCCTTTCTTCCCAGCTGAAAGACTCAGCGTAAGCATTTTGTGAGAAAACGCAACTGCTTATGTTCACATGAAGGTGGAATATGATGGAAATTAATTGACAGTCATCCTTAATCTGTGGTAGACATCCATCATAACGTTTTCAAATTTCATCTACACACCAGATGTTGTGGAGGAAAATGGTTTCAATCCTTATCATCTTCATTCAGATATGTAAATGAATTGCAGTCAAGTCCATAATCAAGTCATAGTCAAGTCCAAGCGAGGTGACCTCTTGAATGTAAACTGATTGGAATGAAGACTATTTATTTATCTATCGATGAGGTTCAATCTTGCTGACCAAGAAATTGACTTTAGTGACTTGATGTGGGTAACCTATAATAAAATAATGATCCTTGCATTTCAATATAATGCTTTTCACGTTTTCTGGATGTCACAGAATCTACTGAATAAACTGAATTGACTATACATTGGTGGATGAAACGTACCAGCCAATTGCATACTGCAATGTCCCACAAACAGTCGTGGATTGAAGTGACCAATTTATTTTCTTTTTCTTGAGGGATTATTATCAGGCATGTGGAGTAAGGAAACTTGCCCAGGGTTTTGCCCAGCTAGGATCGAACCCAGTTCCCTCACTTGCAAGGCGAGTGCTCCGATCACTGAGCTATAGGACTCCAAATTCAGTTTATTTAGCATAGTGATGCAACAGAGAAACTACGATCGCAACCACTAAGAAAGTTTATTGGGCCAAGAATCGTTTTTGTTTTTAAAAAAAATTAACAGAATATTTTGTTGTTGGCTGCATGCCTGACATAAACTTAATCATCCTTGAATTTGGTATAGTGCCTGTCACTTCTTAACGTTTCAAATTACTGTGAAGTGTAGTGACTGTGTTTGTAGGCGAATACAGCAGCCGATTTGCATGCAGCAATGTCATATCATTAAAACAAATTTTATCTGGGGGCCAGATTGTTGGCCAGAATTCTCTTTTTGAGTAGTGCCATAGGATCTTTAGTGTTTACCTGAACAGACGGCCCGCAGTTTAATGTCTCTATCAAAGGATGCCACCTCCAAACTTGCAAGGTTCTTTCCACCCATCACATCTCCTATCTCTCCCTTTCAGGACTGTGTTGGAGTACATGATTGAGCAAAACAAAAAAGTCAGATTTGATTGAGAAACTGTAACTATTTTCAGGATCAAACTTTGTCATTCTCCCAAAAGTCTGCAATCCTATAAACCAAGACCTCAAACCCTGTGGAAAGCTGTTTGCATCTTACAAAACAGGGATCTTGCAAACAAATATGTACATATCTTTGTTAGAGAGAAATTGACACTTGTAAGCACTGACCTGATTTGGAAATGTTCTAACAGTGTCTGCTCCAATTTCCATAATAATAGTGTTTGTGAGCAGTTAGAACAATGGAGACTCTAAAATTGCTGATAATTGTTCAGATTGGTTTTCCTGAACTATTTTCAGATTAGTGCACAGTCTGCTAAATAAAACAACAGTGAGAAAATATTGCCAGATTATTCTAGTAACATTTATGGAGTAAACTGTGCTTTGTAGCACCCCTTGTGGTAAAACAAAGTCATACATTGTTTGGTGTACAGTACTGGGAATTAGGAATACAGTATAGTATTGTACAGTACATTTAAAACCGCTCAGTGGTGACCAGTTAACTAAAGCACAATAAGGTACAATGTATCAAAGATTCAAGTTTGATTTCTGTTTGTGAAGGTATTTGTTATAGACCTTATCACATCTTTGAGACGACTCAAAGTGTTTCACAAAATACACTGTGAAGTGAATTGATTGTATATTTTTGTCGGTGAAACACAACAGCCAATTGCTCACAGCAGAGTCCCACAAACTATTGTGATTTCAGTGAACATCCCGAATTTTTTTTTAGGGATTATTAGCCCCGAAAAGCAATCTGTCAATCGACAGTCGACCAGGTTCCTACTTAGTGCCAAGTAAACACAGGCATGTGGAGTGAGGAAACTTGCCCAACTTTTCGCTCTGCACAGAAGTTGAACTCAGGTCATCTCACTTGCGAGGCAAGGGCTTTAACCACTAAGCTACAAGACTTCACAAAAGATTTTTGCTGCGAGGAAAACACAGGTAAAGATTGCTAAATTTTAAACAGTTTATTTCTGTTATTTGACTCCACACTTCACTTCTACACACAACCCGTGCAGTGCTGGGGATGTTACTGCATTGTCGGAGTCAAGAGTTGCATTCTTTCTTCAGGTGGACCTTAAAGGCACTGTTCAAAAAAACCTATTTTATTCGGTTTCTTGATGTGTGTCATTGAAACACCTAATAATAATAAACCTTGCATTTGATATCGCGCTTTTCATGTCTTCTAAACATCTCAAAGCGCTTCACAGAATATACTGTAAAGTGAATTGACTTTATATTTGTGGGCAAAACGTGGCAACCAATTGCGCACAGCAGTGTCCCACAAACAACCAAGAACTAGAACTTGAAATTTTGATTCCTTCTAAATGTGCTACCGCGCTGAAGCAGGAAGGAGGGTGGGTGGATGTAATCAACAGGAACAACGCGGCCTGGCGATAACCAGCCTCATTGACGGGTCGGTTATCGTCAGACTCAATGTAAGAAGGAATCAAGTTAGCTGTGTTTTCCTAACGTGGTCCACGTGTTAATTATCCCAAGGTACACGCTGCGAAATGCCCCAAGCTTCACCCCATGAGTGGGTCAAGTTCCTCTCGGGAATGCAGGAAGCGAGAATGAATAGCAGCCCTGGATTAATCTCAGCAACGCAACCCGAGGCTAGTAAGATAGTAGCAGGGAAACTGCTAAATCAGGATATGTAATTGTAGGATGGATATTCTGGAAGAATGAAATGAAATGAGCCAAAGGTGCCTCGTTCATCTGAACAGCCCTTGCAATCTATCCCTGGGAGCTGTTAACCCATTGTTGCCCTATCAACACTGCCAATTACATCAGTTCACAAACTATCTTAGGAATCTGGTTTACGTTGATACGCATTTTTAAAAAATATAAGTTAATCATTTCTGTTCCACACAAAAATGGAGAAAGAGGCAATTCACAATTATCTGAAGTCATAACCAGTTTGACATTGCCTCAGGCTCCGATTGACACTGGAATAAGGGAACCTATAATTCCCTCAAGGTAATTTGATTCATGTAAGTGATCGAACTCACACAGAGTCGGATCAAGGAAATACCTAATTATCTCTTGTTAGTGGGATACCAGTCCTGCAGACCATTTGCACTTCGTGAACCAGCCTCTGGCTATTTTGTGGTTCCAGTGCACCTCTTTATGCTCTGCTGCTTCTTTCTGCTCGCTGCTTTCTTCCCATTCCTTTTCCCCATATGTTCTCAGCAGTGTTTTGTTTGACCGTCAACTGTCCTTTCTACCCCACATCGGGGCCATGACACACTCCGCCTTCCCCCACCTCCGCAACATTGCCCGGCTCCATCCTCAGACCTCTGAAACTCTCATTCACACATGGATTACATCCAGGTTTGACTGCACCAATTTCCTGTTTGTTGGCCTTTCCAATTTATTGCTCCACAGGCTTTAGTTCATCCAGAACTCTGCAGCTCATGTCCTGTCCCGTACCAGGCTCCATGACCCTATCACCCCCACCCTCACTCGGCTCCCCCGGTTCCCCATTCCCCAGAGGATAGAGTTTGAAATCCTTGTCCTCACCTTTGAAACCCTACATGAACTTGTGCCTTCCAACCTCTGTGATTTGATAACCCCATATCAACTTGTCTGCTCCACAGCAGCCACACAACCTGCTCTATCTGCAGCCTTCAACCTCTCTGCCCCCAACCTTTGGAACTCAATCCTACCATCCCTTTGCTTTGCTCCCTCCCTTGCTTCCTTCAAGGCATGTCTCAAGACCCTCTCTTCGACCACGGCCTCAGCCACCCTCCTACCTCTACCCTCCCTGCCCTACTCCCCTCCTGATCCCGACCCCCTGCTCGAGTATGAATCCCTGACTGTCCAGTGCCTTGGAACATCCTCCCAACTTGAAAGGCACTTTACATATGTAATTTACTGTTGTTGTTTCCTCACCTAGTTATCTGTTCAGCCTCTGTGTGATCCCCTTCAAAAGACAAGCACAGCTGCCATTTCGGCCACAAGCCAAGCCATTTGAAACGTACCAGTGCTTCGAATTGGCTCTAAAAATGATTTACTTACCTCATCACATTGAGATTAATTCAAATAAAATAGCAGCCGCAGTGTTTTTTTAATGGCTGCTTTATACACAAGCGTTCTGATTGGCCTGATTGCCTTTCTCCATTGAGCGCTGAGCCAATTTAATGAGAGTGAACAGTTTACACAATAAAGGACTTCCAACTTCATTTTTTTCTGCATCACATCTTGCCTTTCATTCCAATTGCATCATTACTCTCTGGTGGAGGCACTTAAATACCAAGAGTTGTTCATGTGTTAGACCCGAAGTGCGAGCGAGTGAATAAGTGTGATGTGTACATTTGTAGACATGCGCAGGTCTGCAGCACACGGCAGTGTGTGTTGTACTAATGATCCTTGCATCCAATATCATGTGTTTGTAGGCTAATGCGTCAGCAGTGAATTTACAAATGTAATTTTGTTGTTGTTGTTGTTTCACGTAGTATACTCTCACAACCAGCCATGAAGTGAATGACCAATTTATTTTGGAGGGTTGTTGGGATGTGATGTGACTATTACCACTTCGCCAAAAGCTATTGACCTGATATTTGGGTGATGATTATACTCACAGCATTAATTCACTTGTTTCTGAAATGTTAAAAGTTAAATTGTATCAGACTAATAATGTAATGATCATAGTTCTAATAAAAGCTATACTTGTATATAAGTAATATATAAAAATAATTTTTAAAAAATTATTTACAATCTACATCAACGATCTAGATGAGACCATTGAACTTAAAATATCCAAATTCGCAGATGACACTAAATTAGGAGGGAGAGTAAACATCAAAGATGACGTTAAAAAAATGCAGTCGTATAGATAGGTTAGGTGAATGGGCAGGTAGGTGGTAGATGAAATATAATGTAGGGAAGTGCGAAGTCATCCACCTCAGGGGTAAAAACAGTAGAGCAGATTATTCTTTAGTAGGTGAGAGACTAAATAGTGTTAGCGTTCAGAGGGACTTGGATGTCCTTGTACACCAGTCACAAAAAGTTAGTTTGCAGGTACAGCAAGCAACTAGGAAGGCTAACGGTGTGTTGGTGTTCATTATAAAAGGGTTAGAGTATAAGAGTAGGGAAATCTTGCTGCAGCTGTATAGGGCCCTGGTGAGACCGCACCTGGAATACTGTGTCCAGTTTTGGTCTCCTTATTTAAGAAAGGATGTGCTCGTCTTGGAGGGGATACAACTTCGGTTGGTACCTTGGATGAAGGGAGTGAGTTATGAGGATAGGTTGAACAATCTAGGCCAATATTCTCCAGAATATAGAAGAATTAGAGATGATGTTATAGAAACAATTATTAAGGGGCAAGACAGAGTAGATAGTGGGAGACTGTTTCTCTTGGTTGGAGAAACTGTAACCATCGGTCATAGTCTGAAGATTAGGGGTCTGCCCTTTCACACTGAGTTGAGAAAACAATTCTCCACTTACAGGGTAGTGAATTTATGGAATTTTCTTACGCCAAAGGGCTGTGTATGCTCAGTCCTTGAACCTTTTAAAGACTGAGATTGATAGATTTCTTATGGATCAAGGGATTAAGGGATATGGTGATAAGGTGGGTAGGTGGAGCTAGAATAGATCAGCCATGGTCTTATTGAATGGCGGGGCAGGCTCGAGGGGCCTACTCCTGCTCCTAATTCTTATGTTCTTATGTAATAATTGGAGTTTGTCTATAAAATGCATAGCCAAAATGTTCTAATGCAAAACATAATAATCCATACATTTGATAAATGTGCCTTTCATGTCAGGAGGACGTTTCAAAGTGCTTCACAGGATTTACTGCTGTAGCGACTGTATAGGTGGATATATAGTAATAGTATAGTAATGGTGAATGCAGCTTTACCCAATAATCACAGGTGAAAATCAATACAGACTTGCATTAAGGACCACTGGGCACCCTTCTTTTTTTCATACATTTTTATTGTCAAAACTACTACTTCCCTTTTCCAAGAAATCACTGTCATTCGAATAGAATAATCGCAAGTGCTGCAAATGGCTTAAAATAGAATGAGCAATTTAAAAATAACTTGTAGCTTCGGAGAGTGGGAATTTAAGGATTTCAGGATGCAGAGCGCATGGGGATTTCATTTAGTCTTTTTCCCAGCAGCAGTTCATTACAGAGCATCAAATGTATCTGTTGGTACTTCGCAGCAGCCAGTGGGGAGCTGCGTGCCCGATTATTAACCTACATCTTTCTTTATTTATTCCTCCTCTCTCTTGCATTGGATTGTACAATAATCCCTTTTCTCAGCGTTTCCAAGGACTCAACCACTCAACACCCACACTTACCCATATAAAAACAAATGCATAACCTTACACCAACCATCAGAAATAGTGTAGCTTTATTCCCCCCACTCCACACACACACAACCTGCTCTCAACTGAATAGTTTGCTGTGAGGACTCATGAACTTATGCTCTGCTCATCTATTTGTGAGCTGACTCCTTGGAAGTTCTACTAAGACAATGCATCAGGTTTATTTGTGCGAAATTGGTGAAGAGGAATGTGAATTCCCTAAAGCCACATCGGAGGAGGTGGAATAGGAAGAGGGGAGAGACATGACTTCAAGTGGTGTCATTTAAAGTAGCCCGTGACAAACAGTCCAGCATTGTTATTCCCTCAAGAACATGTATATATTGGCTTATCAAACAACAACTTACATTTGTATTGCTCCCTTTCCATAGAACAGTGTCTTGGAGTATTGCCATGAGAGGGGTTGAATGCCAAGCAAAGAAAGACGGGTGGGGTGGGTGATCATTGATGCAGTCTAAGAGATAGGCTTAGATGGAATTGAAAGATAAGTTAAATCCCGACTCGTGAGATGGAGGGATTGCTGCAGCGAATTGTAGAAATTAGAGGTTTAACTTTTTGATATTATTCACAGATAATTCCCCGAAGTCTAGATCAGCTGTTCAGATTCCATAGGAATCTTGTCTTATGTTAAAACAACAAAGTCTCCATCCAAGAATAAACCCGATAAGACTTGTGCTTAATAGTACAGGGGGGAATAGATCTCTGTTCCTCGATTTCTCCCCTCCAATTTAATTGTTGCTGCATTCTAGATTCATTGCCATGTGCCTGTGCCAACCCCATTAAGATTTTAAGAAGGCATTAACAGGATGCTCTGCTCATCTGGTACTAGCCTTTTGGTCTCCTCTGCACCTCGTTGCAACCAGCGTTAAAGTAAATAAAACAGGTTGCTGGACTGTGAAATGATCTCTGGATCTCGGGCAGACATCTACGAGCACTACTTCAGGTGGAAAATCTGTAAATCAAAACAAAGACAAAGTTGGGAGGCTAAGACGTTGAAAGGGGAGGGAGGGGTGATTAGTATTAGTATTTGTTTTAACAAAATTAGTCCCAGAGCTCATTTTTAAGTATACTCCCCAGGGGATGCTTGGCATGCTATTCTGTTTTGCTTTGGGTAGCATTGCGCAAAGGAACAGCAACCGATACCATAAAAATAATACTTGCATTTGATATAGTGCCTGACCACGTCTTCAAGGCTTAGAGTACAGTACAGTACAGTACTCGGTGGTTAGAGCATTTGCCTTACAAGTGCGAGCCTGGGTTCAATTCCAGGCAGGGTGAAACCTTGTGCAAGTTCCCTTACTCCACATGCCTAATAATAATCCCTCAAAAAAAAAATGTGATCATTTCAATCCATGACTGTTTGTGGGACACTGCTGTGCGCAATTGGCTGCCGCATGTTGCCCACGTATATACGTCAATTCACTTCACAGTATATCCTGTGAAGCGCATTGAGACATCTAGAAGATGTGAAAAGCGCTATGTCAAATGCAATGATTATTATTATTAAGGTGTCTCCAAGCGCCTGACAATATACTGTAAAGTGAATGCACTGTATATTTTGTGGGCGAAACGCAGCAGCCAATTGCACACAGTTGTGTTCCACACACCATCGTTATTTAGTTACTCAAGAGTGCACTTGATTTGGGCGGCAGAGTTGTAATGGATGTTCAACGGGCACATGATGAACGTTCAGTTTCCTCGCAAGTTGCTGGTGACTAGTGTTTCTGCCATGTGTGAAAAGGGTAGCAGATGAGACTATCAAATTCAATCTGCGAGCCTCATTGCTAAGACATTGCTCGGTTAATGTGGTGCACTTTGCTGCTTTCATTTTTATTTAGAAGGCAACAAGGCAAGTATATTAATTTGCAGACTTTAGTGTTCTCTATTGTACATCAAAGCAATGAATAACAATGCCTTTGAGATGCTGCTGATCTGGCAAACACCTGTCAAGATAAACACATCTTTCTCTGGGGGGAATTCGTTTGGCAGGATTGGAGATGGGAAATAAAAACAAAATGAAGAATAGAAAAAGTTTTTTTTGGTTTCTTTTGTTGTTGTTGTTGTTGCTGCTGCTGCTGCTGCTATTGCGAAACGTGACAGTGAGTGATAATTGGGCTTTTCAGCAGAAAGTGTACCTTTCACTGATTTTATCTCTCTCTCCTTCTTTCTTGCACTGTCGCCCTCTGGTTGCCAATGGGACTATGCACCTGAATGTGTTTTTGTGTGTGTGTGTGTGTATGCGTGAGTCGGTGCTGGTTGGTTGTGTGTGTGTGTGTGTATGTGGGGGGGGGGGGGGGAGGAAGAAGCTATGCAATTAGAAAATCATCACAAATGATGGATGGCTGGTTGGTGTCCAGACAGATTTAGTATCGATACATTTAGCACCTGGTGGACCATATGGGGGAAGATTTCAGACCAATCACAACTGTGCCTGCATCTCCTTTAAAAATGTAAAGGACTAACTGAGGATATTGGAACGTCAGCACTGGCTTCCTAGGGGGAAAATCAGGAATTTATTACATGAAAATGATGTGCCGTGTGATGGAGAATGAGATGTTTCTCCGTGTGGTTATTTTAAGCAGACGTAGGTTATGACTTGCTCCTGGCTTTGCACGTGTTGTTTTGTTCCCTTCTTGTACACATACATGAAATAAAACATTGCTGAATTTACCCAGTGCGTTTCAGGATCCCTATTTTAAAATAGGCTCTTCCTCTGCAATGCATCCAAGCTTCAGTGATTTGCTGTTTGGAGACTGCAGATTTGCATACCCTTCTCACCAGCATGGTTTGTTCCAGGTCCTTTCATAAGTATACACAATTCAGTGAGGAATTTCCTCTGGCATTATTCTCACCAGCCTGACTACTGTACTTGGATTGGAGAGAGCCGGCTATTTATTGGGTGGCTTTGGTCAGACTGTGCTGTGTGTTGAAATTTTCCTCTCTCTCTTTTCCCCTAAGCTTGAAACCTGGATGGAGGGAGCCTTATAATTTCCCCTTTCAGCATTGTGAAGTGCCATCCTCCTAACGTTTAAATGATGTTGAATGCCCTGTGGATGATGGTGATGGTGATGATGATGATGATGTGTCTCATGTAGGGAAAGAAAACCTCAGGAGTCTCAGTCCTGGAATATATTGGAGTATTAACATAAAGAAACCTGTGTAGTTTATGCTGAAAAATTGCAGCGAGTTATGCTGTCCTAGCTGGGGGAAACAGACAGACCGCACTGGCTGGATTTTCTTGTTAAAGTATGCTGTGGATTTCCTAGCGGAAGAGGACAACAGAATTAGAAAACCTGTCTACCCATTGAGGCAGACTTGAAAGAATGGGCTGTGTACAGTTGTGAGATTTGCTTGCATGGGGGGGGTGCACATTCTCTTCTCTGGGTGCACCATGAACTCGAGAACAACATTGAAGTCCAGCGTTGAAAGTATCACAGCCTGCGTTCACTTGGCGTTTTGGATAGTTCTTTTGACTTTCAGCTGTTTTCTTGGAGTGTCATGGAGTGCTTCCAGCTTAGGGGCTGCAGCTCACCATATTCACCATTATCATGGCAGCAAACACCATTCAGTGCCTATTGCTATATACAGGTCTCCCGCCTCACTCCGAGGAGGACATGGTGGGTCTCTGCTTTTATATATAGATAGATAGATATGTATATATAATACATGTATACCTTCTGATACTTCTTTCTGTCACTGTAATGCATAGTCCTACGTTTGAAGTCTTTTTTTTTTGTGTGTGTGTGTGTGCCTTCACTACTAAGTCTTGCTACTTCTGGTGAAGTGACCGTATGATGGGAGGGAAGGGGGGCAGATGACAAAGCCCGGTGTGGCTGTGAGAGTGGGTTTGATTTCGAGCCTCAGCCTTCGTCTTGAAAACAAAACCAACAACCTCAAACCCGAGGTAAAAGTTGAGAGACTGGGCGGCCTGGCACTTCGATGTTCCGATGCAGATTTATAAACAGTTAATTTTTTTTTTTTTTAAAAGAAAAGAAAACTAAAATGTCCAAGAGCCACTTTCATGAACACTTTCCCTGTCGAGTCCACGCTGTTCCTCTGTTGTCTCCTCCCTTTCTTTCTGTCTGTCTGTCTGTCTCGCATTTGGGTTAATATACCCGAAGTGTTCAATAGCTGTAAGATTGTGTGTGGTGTGTGTGTGTTTTTTGCTCAGCCTGTTAATGTAAGGGGAAGTCGGTTTTGATGACTAAACACTGCACCGTTGTGTGTGTGTGTGTGTGATTGACTTCAAAACTGTTGCCCTCACCACCACCACCACCATCACCATCACCATCACCACCCATTCGGGTCGGAATGACTGGCACTCACCATCCACAGTAGTTAAAACCCAGGGGATGAGGGGGTGAACCAGGGTGGGTGGGGAGGGGGAGGGGGAGGGGGGGTTGGTTGGTGTCCCACAAACGTGTCGGCTTCAATCTCTCAGTACTTTCTGGTGATTGTCGGAGAATTGTCAAGTCAAAATCACAACTGTCTGCCAGGGCATTAAGCCAGGGCTACACTAGATGAAGAGCACAGAGAATAGACCATGTGTGAGTGTGTGAGAGTGTGTGTGTGTGTGTGTGTGGGGGGGGGGGGGTGTACAGGTCTAATTGAAAGCAGAATTAAATCGGGATCATCTATACCTGAAGCGGCATTGCCATTGAGTGGTTGCCATTGTCTTAGTTTCAAGATGACAGAAAGAGGAGCGACGCCTTATGAGAATAGATAATAGTAATAGCAACCGCGTGTGTTCCCCAGCCAAGCCCGCAGCTGTTGGTTTGAATGCACCGGTCCATCCTTCTTCATTTTCTCTTCATCGCATGCCTCATTTAAACCATCATCCCCCCCCCCCCCCCCCCCCCCCCCACCCCCCCCCCCCCCCGTGCCGCTCCCGAAGTGACAAAACAGATCCTCTTGTGCTTAACCTTTGCAAACTCGGCACAGGCTTGGACCCCGTCTGGATGACTGGATAATCAAGACCCAATTTGATCTTTTGTCAAGACGCGATCCTTCAACGAGTAGGGAAAATGCCAAAGGCCATTTAAAACAAACAAAAACACACACACACACCCCTTCATCCCGCACAGCCATTCCTTCCCAGGGTGAGCATCTCCCCCCCCCCCCCCCCCATCTCTTTCTTTCCTTCACATACGTTTAATCGTCGGTGTGCTCCACTGAGAAAGGCAGTGCCAGGGAGATCCCAGTCTTAAAGCTGTCAGATTTTTTTTTGAGTGGGGGGGGGTTGAAATATAGATGCCATTGCCTTTTTATTTTTATTTTTAATTGTGCTTTATCCGTCTTAAGCCGTTGGCATGTCAGCTAACCGGCGAAAGCCTTTAGGAATGGATAGATAATGTTTGGTATGCGCGTCGCGCATTTGCTTGTGATAATATTATTGTCCATGTGTCTTTGAGCGCCCGTGTTTTTGCGTGAGATATGCCGCCTTTTGGTGTTGTCTGGAGAAGATCTACAACCTGGTAATCGTGAATGGATCAGTGTTGATAGGGTTTTTATGTCGTCTAAGTATCTCAATTCAAGCTCCATTTGCCCTGAAATGTGCACAGAGTATTATCGACTGCCCTCGGAGTCAATTCTTGCAGCAAACGAACAACAGAGAAACTGTATTTATCACTTCAGCCTGCCGCGTTAATGTCTCCCGAATGAGAATCGTCACTAACACGGTTTGGTGCTGGGGGAGTCTGCAATATATATATAAAAAAAAGTTATTGTTTCACGCCTTGCATTTAAACAGTGTTAAGTGATCGTGACAGTAATTGAAGGGAACCGCGAGAACCTTGGTGTCTTACGTTTAATAATAATAATAATAATCATGATGATAATAAAACAAATGAATAGGGCTGAGCGAATAGGGCAACGAAGAGGAATTGCTTTCGGCCAAACTCAGACAAAGGGACTGGTCTTGCACTTACCGCCTGAGAATAAGACTGTTCTTACAGTTAAAACGCCAGAAGTACTGGCTTCTTAAGCACAAAGAAATTCACCGAAACTAAAGACCTAGAAGAATCAATAAACATTTCCTGGTTCCTGTCCCAATTCCTTGTTTGTGTTGACTGGTGTGCGTTGGTAGGGTGAGCTGCATTTTGGACAGAATTCCCTTGTTTGTGGGGCTGGAATGAAACCCCCTCAGCCTCAGTTTTTACACTATTCCTTGTTTTGTTACCCATTCCCCACACCTGCAGCCTGTTTCGAAAGGCATTTCAAATGTCCCACAAAACAAACCCACACTCATCCTTAAAAGGACACCTGGAGGTTAAAATGTGCTGGGAGTGGAGGAGAAAGGTCTCTGTGTGTGTGTGTGTGTGTGGGGGGGGGGGGGGGGGGGGGGAAGAGAGGGGGATAAAGAATAAAATGACAATTAGGAATGTCACAAAATAACGTGGCATTATGTTTTATTGTGTGTGTGCGTTGCGTTGTGTGAGTTATTTGACGAGAAAAGAAATAGATGAAAGCCACTAAATTGTCCAGGCCAGTTTATTGAGCTTTGACATTTTGTGAGGAATTAATATAACAACAGAGAGAGAGAGAGCGAGAGATAGAGAGAGAGCTATGAGTCAATGTATTGCTATATTCCCAGGCATCTGTGTACAGCCCTTTTATTTTATTTTAACCACTAATTAAATTTTTCATGTCCAGCATTACAGATTGCGCTGATCAGGTGCAGTGTGCGGCAAGCCTGGTCCTTTCATTAGGGTTTACAACAAGTAACGCGGCTTACAGTGGGTTTCTCCTTGTGTGCTGATTGCTGCCTCATTTCGACCTCACAATTGCTCTTGTGGTTGCATTGGCTGCGCCTCCACGCTGGCGTGAGATCCCTTATTACTCACTGGGTATTCAGAGGCAGCACTTCTCCCCGCCTCGGTCCAGCAGGCAATGGCATTTTCACTGGGACATTATTCAAACAGTTGTTTTTAAAATATATGTATATATATATATATATATGTTTGCATATTTATTTATTTTGGGCCAGGACAGGTCGAAGCTGCTTAATTCTGGTCTGATCAGCGCTCTGAGATGCCTGTCCTGTGTGTGTGTGTGTGTGTGAAGGGCGTTCTCTATCCAAATGCAAGTTGTTGTTGTTGGTCACTGGCTGTGAGCGATGGCGTTGTGTGGGAGATTGCTTCATTTATTTATGCTGCGGAGCTGGTTCGTGAACCTCTGCCTTTATACTCTATTCACCCCCACCCCCCCCCCCCCCCCCTCCAGTATCAAGCACTTTGAGATGTCCTCCCAACCATGAGATGCGCTAAATTGTAACCTAAATTCTACACTCGTGTAGAATATGGATTGAACTTGGGACAGAGTGAAACATCAGTTTCAACTCTCCTTTCGATGAAGGCACTGGAAGTTAGAACTTTGCAAAGTACCTTCAACGATGAGGTGGTATGTGAGTCCCAATTCAACAGTCAAATTGCTGCTAAATGATGAATAGTCAACCGGGGTTTAAATCAAATCCCAGCATTAACTTACACTTGCCTTCAATTGGACAAGGTGTGCTATTTCAATCCTTGCTCACGAGAGGGAGCACTGTGCAGCAATGAAACACCGCAAATGTGAGGGAGGAGTGGGGGAGGGAGGGAGAAAGAGAGAGAGAGAGAGAACATTGGCAGGAATGGCCCCACCATGTAGATACACACACTTCCTCATCAGCCAATTATAGAACAGCCTTGATGGTGGCTGTCAGGCATGATTCATGGCCCATGAATAAGCCCTGGCTGAATGAGGGAACGGTAGGAGTGATAAACCAAGGAGTGGTAACTGAGAGTGACAACGAATAAAATGTGTCCCAGACAAACTTATTGTTTTTCTTTTTAAAAAAGTACATCTTGCATCTGAGAGCAGAGTTTCCACATATCCCTCTCCCCCCTCCTCCCCTCCCCCCACACACACACACACCTTCCAAAAGCTGCAAAGGCTTCACAAACTTCAGCGAGGAGTAATGTGATAATGGAGCGAAGATCCATTTAGCGGAGCCAGCCTGAAGCTTTTATCAAGCAAGCAAATGTCTTTGCTGCCCCACTCCACACAACTAAATCAGCGAACTATTAGTCCCGCAGCAATTTTACTGTTGAATTAATTTGGAGTAAATATTGGCAATTTATGGGTGAACGTTTCCTTTTTTTTTAACTTTTTTAATATTAATCGTGGGTAATTATCCCGTTGCTGGGTGGCAACTTGCTCTGTAACTACTGAGCCGGCAGACAATCTACCACCATCCAGACACTTTATTTTATTTTCCCCTCACGGCACCATTAAAATATGCTAATATTCACACGCCGATTTTACACCACGTGCGCTGAAGGAGAAGAGGGCAAATCCTTGCATTTGATATAGTGCCTTACCACGTCTTCGAGACGTCTCAAAGCACTTCAGGGGATACATTGTAAAGTGAATTGTCTGTATATCTTGTGGGCAAAATACGACAGCCGATTGCACGCAGCAATGCCCCACAAACGGCCGTGGATCGAGTGACCCAATTTTTATTTTGAAGGGATTATTATTATCCCCCGAAAAAGTGATCGACAATCGGCTAAACTACCGGGTTCTCACTTATGATGGACGGCCCATTTAAGGATTGTGTTCATGGGGGCTTGGGGGCGGGTCACTCCAGCATTATATTTGATATTGATCACTTGGTGGTAAAGTGCGGGAGGCGGATTTTGCTCCTTCTCCCCCACCCCCACACCATTTTCAATGGTTGTAACTGTGAATCCCAGTGCTGGATCTCACACATCTTGCCGCTGGACGAACTCCAGTTTAATATTGAATACAAATCTCAGAGCAGACAGTGTCCTGCTGACCCACAGTGGATCGTCAGAAATTACATGATGACCAATACTGTGAGCCAAGCTTTGTAAGCAGTGTCATAATAATAATTTTTGCACTCAATATAGTGGCTTTATCGTATCTTAGAGATAGCTCAAGCGCTTCACAGAATATACTCTAAGGTGTAATAGCTATATGTTTTGTGGGTGAAACATGGCAGCCAATTGTGCACAACAATGTCCCACAAGCAGTTGTGGATTGAAGTTTATTTATTGACTGAGAGAGGGCATGGGAATAGTTATTGCCGGAACTGAAATATAACCTAACCGAGGTGGCAGTTTGAAGGCAGTTTGAACCTGGAAGATTTGTCTCCATTTCCAGAAGATTTGTCTTCCATGTGAAATATATTGAATGTACCACTAGCTTGATGAAAGTGTGATATTTGGCAACGAGTGTGTGTTGGGAAAGAAATTGGATTCTTAGAACATAAGAACATAAGGATTCTTGCCCTGCTTTGACATGGCACGACTGACATCTCCAGCTTGACCAACTAGATCTTTCCTCTTCTTAAAGTTCTGATGGTGTTTCCTGACAACTTGATTGCAGAATTGTGTGTGCAGAGAGGGAGTGCGTGGAGAGGGAGGAGGGGGTGGGGAGGTTGTGTTGTGTTGGGTGGCACAGGAGATAGAGCGAAAAGGGTGTTAACTTTTGTACTGTACATCCTTTGTACCAGGCATGTGAGATTACTGACAATCTTTGCAATCAGACCAACTCTCAGTTAATTTGCAATTACAGTCAGTGCACTTTATAGTAAATCTTGCTAAGCAGTGAGCACCTTGAGACATCTGAACGACATAAGATGCTACCGCATATTAAAATAAGAGGATTATTCATTTAAACTGCATTCCTTCACGTACATTTTATAATATTTGAAGTTAAAATGCTTTGTATTTTGAAGAAACTCACTTTGAAAACATATATACATTTTTTAAAAATTGATTATTTTCAATCCAATACTGCTTGTCAGATACAGCTGTGTCCAATTGGCTGCCGCATTTTGCCCACATATATACAGTCAATTCACTGTACAGTATATTCTGTGAAGCACTTTGAAATGACTAGAAGATGTGAAAAGTGCTATATCAAATGCAAGGATTATTATTATTATTTCTGAAGTAATAAATTAATGCATCACCGAAAACTGCAAATGTATTCCTGTTGCAGCCTAACCAACAGCTTTATTTAATCATCATCACTTGCTTATTTTCAGTGGCTCTGAGTGTAAAAACATTTCTTTGCCCTTTCTTCCACCTGCAATCTGCAATCCCACTTTTAGTGAACCATTGAATTGTAGTCCGAGATCCCTCTGTTCCTCCACTCAGAGTTCCACCAGCAAAGCCATAATTAAATTATTTCTCCCCAAATGCATCTTCTTCAAATTTATTTACGTTGAACTCCCACTTTCCACAAATCTGCCTCATTCCACTAACCGCCAATACAGTATAATACAAATTTACATTTACATATATAGTGTTGTTCGCGCCCCAAGATACTTGATCATCCTGGCTGTGAACTGGAGCTGCGGTGGGAGCTGAAGTGGGTGGAAAGGTATAAGGTGACTGAAAGCGTGGTCAAAGGAAGATTCTTGATAAAACCCTTGATGAAGGTGAGGGAGAGGAGCGAGTAAGATAACCCCTCCTATAATTATCTGCATGCTTTGCCACTGGTAACAATACTTATTCAGCTACGTCTCATTATCTGCAAACATAAGTATTATTTCTTCAACTTTTGCCTCCATTTCATTGAAACACATTTTATTCTGTATCATTTGGTTAAAAAATAATTTTTATTCCCAGTTGCTGAGAGCTTCAGCCATTCCTCTATCCAATATGCTTTTCTTTCATTTCATGTGCCTTAAATTTGGCACATGTTTCTTAAGTGGCACTTCATCAAATGGCTTGCTAAAATCCAAATAGACATTTGTTGCATCTCTCTTATAATAATAATATTATGAATTCTTGTTTTAATATAGCGACTGATAGTCAGCCTCTCGCGGACATTTCGCTGTCTGCCTGTGCCTTCAGACTTCTGTTAGTGAGTGGAAGGACAAGGCGTTAGTGAGCAAACCTGTTCCTAGTGACATGCTCGCTCGAGCTCTCTACTCTAATTCCTGCTCTCTCACCATCGTGCGTATGGGCAACCATGGTCTAGTTTCCTTATTCCACATGCCTAATAATAATCCCTCAAAAAAACCTGTAATAAATTGGTCATTTCAATCCACGAGTGTTTGTGGGACACTACTGTGCGTAATTGGCTGCCACATTTTGCCCACAAAATAAACAGTCAATTCACTTTACAGTATATTCTGTGAAATGCTTTGAGACGTCTAGAAGACGTGAAAAGCGCTACATCAAATGCAAGGAATATTATCATTAATATCAAAGGGCTTCACAGAATATTCTGTAAAGTGAATTGTATGCTTTGTCGGCAATGTTTCCATATTTTTGGTTAGCTCTTCAGAGAATTCAATCAGATCACAGTACTTAGACTCTATCTTCCTTTTATAAAACCATATTTGATATCCCTTATCAGTCCTATCTTTTCTAAGTGTCCACAACAACATCCCTGAGGGCTATTATGAGATTTACAAATGTAACCATGTTCTCAACCCGACAATCCATAACCCTGAGTGGATAAGACACTCCTAATTGGATGAATACCAAGTGCTTCCTGCTGGTATGTTGCACATCTCCCATTGTGCTACAATGGGCAGTGCTTTTAGCCATGAGGCTCTCTGAGCAAGCATTATGGTGTTTTCTAGGTGCGATTGGTTCAAGATCGTTTGTAGCAGATGGCGATTTACAAAGAATCTGCTCATCAGTCACCCCATGACCTTTGTGCTTCTGCTTTTTTTTGCTGGAAGAACAGCTTTTGTTTTGCTGATAAGGCAAAGTTCAGATGGTTAAAACACTGACAACCAATGTAACTTAGTCTTCTCTGTGCAGTTTAATAAGTGCATGTATTAGCCCCTCAGCAGGACGTAAGTAGCAATAACTCCCCCAAGCAACCAATAATTATTTACATTCAGAAAATGCTTTGCATCTACTCAACCCCTTGAAGCAAACTCTGGAAGCTGTATCTTTGACAACTTTAACTGAAAAGCACCAACAAGGTGCAAAGCGGACATAGGTATAGCGATGTGATTAAAAACCGAGGATAATGAACAGTTTAGTATGTGATAAAATTATCACAATTTCCTATTCCTGCGATGTCCGCAAAGTTAAAGAATGTTAAATTCAGTCTTTATTTGGGAATCGGTTTACAGCAAGAAAAAAAACATGCATTCTTTCAAAAATTAAGGCTAAATCATGTGGATTGTGAGATAAATCAAATGATTTATCAATAATACTTTTAGCTCCAGTTTCTGGCAAGGTGGATCTACTTTATTTTACTAATTAAATTTTACTTGTTTGTGCTGGAGAGCTCTATTTGCATTTATTTTCTCCTCAGTTCTTTACTCTCTTACTTCCACCAGCCCCCCACCCCCCCACAGAGTAAGTGAACTGTGATAGCAGGGGAGGAGAGAGAGAGTGACAGACATTAAAGGATTACTGTTATTATTATTTACATCCTGCCATTTACACCACTGTTATTTTTGTCATACACTGTGAGCCAAAATACCTTGACATCTAATAACACATTATTTCACCAGCACAGTCTCTGAACAGGTAGTGGCAACATTATACAGTCAACTATTGTCTCTGTCGATGAAGTGGATCCAATGAATCACTCATTTCTGCTCACGAAAACCCAAATTACAGTCAGCAGCTCCCAACTGCTGGGAACAAAACTGTTTCTTTGTAATGGAGTGGAGTGAGAGGATGGGCTTTTTGAAGCCTAATGCAAATCGCTGTCATTGGAATTACAGTGATGATAAAAAGAAAGTCAACTCACAAATTTGGTACATTGTTTAAAATTCCCAGTCAGTCCAGTGGAAAAACTGGTAGCTTACGAGAGATGAATGGGAAGAATGAGCCCTGTAGGATTCACCCAAGGATCCTTAGGACTCGAGTCGAGTCTTGTGGAATCCTGCAGCTTTGTGGTTAGAGTACTCGCCTCATAAGCAAGAGGACCCGGGTTCGATTCCCATACAGGGCGAAATGTTGGGCAAGTCTTCTTGTTCCACACATCTCTGGGAGTAATAATCCATTCCAAAAAATAAATGTAATAATTTGGTCACTCAATGCTCAATTGTTTGTGGGACACTGCTGTGCATGATTGGCTGCAGCATTTCAGCCACAGAACATACAGTCTATTCATTTTACAGTATATTCTTGAAGTGCTTTGAGATGTCTCCAAGATGTGATAAGGTACTATGTCAAATGCAAGTATTATTATTATTATTATTATCAGCGCAGAACCATGTCCCTTGTTGAGATGATTTTTTCAGGTGGTTTGAGGAGCCAAGCTCCAGCGTGGTTCGTGCTGTTTGACAACTCATTTACACAACATATTTGGCATCAAATCGTTGCCAAAACCATGCTGGGCTACCAACAAGCCCACAGCATTAACACAACACTGGGTGATTAAGAGAGCTGTAATACAATTCCATGGCTCATTAATCGAGAAGTATCTGTACGAATGAAATCCCAACCGGCGTCCAACCTTCCGGTTCTATTGGTGCGCTGGCCAGCCATGTCCCGTGGTCCCTACTCCACTAAAGTCAACCCACTTTAGTAAGGCAGCTCTGCACTGCAAACATCATAGTTGATAAAGTGCTTCTAGACATTTCAAAGCGCTTCGCAGAATATTTTGTAAAGTGAATTGACTGTTTATTTGCGGGCGAAACGCGGCAGCCAATTGCACACAGCAGCGTCCCACAAACAGTCGTGGATTGTGTGACCAAATTATTACAAACACACACAAACCACGCTTTTTGGTTAGGAGCCACATGCAATCCTGGCCCGAGAAGGTTAACCCAAGAGGCTGTAAAAAGGTTTCAATCTAAATTATGTGGGACATGCAATACATTTCTACATATATAAGGATAATCCTTAGATTTTAAGTACACTATCAGTGGCCGGACTTTCAGCCTGTCTGTTCCCACTAACTGGAATTCCCTCAGTCTCAGTCCATCCCTCATCTCATTTAACATTTATCTCAAGACCTATCTCTCTGACTGCATCTTCAGTCATCTTTCTCCTCCGCACCCCTCTTGGCTGCTAGCCCCAGTTCGGGTATCAAGCCGTGGTTGTTGAGTACCTTGGGGTGTCCACTCGACGTGAAAGGTGCAATAAAATGTAAATTTGTATTCTATTGGGCTTCAATGTCAAAAGCACATCTCAAAGCGCTTTACAGGATTTACTGTGAAGTGTAGTCATGGCGTATTTGTTGGCAAACACAGCAGCCACTATGTGCCAATTATTTATTCGCAGCTGCAGAACTCAACAAGGAGAGGGCATGTTGCGTTACATCTTGTAATCCACAATTCTTCCTTTTTTACCTGAATGACGTAGCTCTTGAATTTGTAACTTCCAGCTGCCAAACCTCATGTTGCCAGAGGGTCGCTCTCCTGTGCCACTCACTTGCCTCGTGTGAGTTCAGGTTCACAAAAAGCTATAAATTCCTTCTTCTGAATAATTAATTCATGCTCTGAAGTACAGCTGAAATCCTAAAGGTGTTGAATTTTGTGACCATGTCCTTTCTTGTTATTAATATATTTTGGGCTGCCCCGCTGGGGTGCTTCTTTCTTTTTAATCTTATTTTGAAATAATTTACGTGAAATTGCCGTTTGTAACGCTGATTTCAGGAGGATGTTTTCAACATGTGCTTAGTGTGCAGTCTTGGTAAAATTGCAGCTGCAATTTATTATTTCTCTCATTATTATTTCTCTCAGACAATGACATGAGCACATTCTGTAATAATGGCATTAATAATAATCCCTGCATTTGTTATAGCGCTTTTCATGTCGGGAGAACATACCAAAACTTTGAGATTTCACAATAATTCAAGGATTATTATTATTGTTATTCACTTTGCTCCTTGCCCCTGCTTTGCATGCCTGGTGGCAAGGCAAAATTCCACGTTGCTGCTTGAGTCCCGATAGCAATTATCTAAAAGCTCCAAAGAATCAGAACATCAGAAACACAGATCAAACCACAGCAATATCTGTGGTTGTGGTGTATAAATTGCCTAAGTTGATCCACTAAGAAGGGAGTCAAGGACAGTAGGTCAACTGAGAGATTCATCCTAATACCTTTTCCATCTGTCCTTCAACTCTGTGGTACAGTGGTGGAGCGATATAATAAAGTGCTTTGCCACAAATAATTCCGGAGAGAAGATGGTTAACCAAGAGGCCATTGAAAGATTGTTAATACAAATTGCATGCAACATAAAATAAATATGACTTGTTAACAGTGGTAAACCTACATAAAGCTGAGGAACTGTTCCCCTCAATCCCTAAGCCTTGCCCGCTTTCCCCATTTTTAAGTCGTGCTTGAAAACCTTCCTTTTTGACCATTTCTACGGTTACTTTCCGCCCCTCCCCCTGGCTCAGCATCGGGCTCTGCCACTGTTAAGCGCTGTGAGACACTGTCCGGCATGAAGGGCACTATAAAAATGCAAGCTGTTGGTGTTATATAGCAATACTTTCATATGGCAAATTACCTGTTGAATTCCATGATTTTTTTTTGCCAAACTCTTTCTATGAAAGAATGCAGTTAATTTCTTCAAGGATCGATGTAGACCTACATTTTTACAGCTTTTCCTTTTCTTCCACGTATGAAAACATATTTGTATGATGTGGCAACATATTTGAATGTACACATTTTAAAAAATGGTTTTCTGGTGTTTGATCAAAGGTCATAATATTACTCAATTATTAGATGGTTTAGGATTAGGTGGGGTGACCGACAACAACAACAACAATTTACATTTATAGAGCGCCTTTCACGTCGGGAGGACGTCCCAAGGCGCTGACCAGATGGATATCATAGTATACCATCCTGTTTATTTGCCCAGATTGATGGGATGGGTGTGATTTTACCTCCTTCCCATTAATGTACAAGCTGTTCACAAGTCATGTTACCCCCTTCTTTTTTTTACACAGTGCACTGACCAACAACTGAAACATGTAGAAGAATGATGATAGTTGTAGTTAGAAATACTTAGTTGTATTGAATACAAGTAATCCTATAGGTATTTAGACGTTCAGAGGATCGTTGTGATCACCATCATTTTCATGCCAGGTAACGATCCATCAGTGATGTACGCTGTGATATTTTAAAAACGTAGGAGCAGGAGAAGGTCATTCAGCCCCTCGAGCCTGTTCTGCAGTTTTATCAGGTCATGGTTAATCTGTACCTCAAGTCCAATTACCTGCCTCTACCTACTAAACCTTGATACGCTGACCCAACAAATATCTATCCACCTCGGTCTTGAAGATCTGAATGGCTCCAACAACCACAGTCTTCTGGGGAAAAGATGTGCAGATTTTCACTACATTTGGGGTAAAAAACTGCCTCCTAAATTCACTTCTGAATGGCCTAGTTCTAATTTTAAGGTAATGACACCTTGTTCTGGATTCTCCCACCAGAGGAAATAGTTTCTCCATATCTACACTATCAAATCCCTTTATATCTTTTTTAAAAAAAAACTTCAATCAGATCACCCCTCAAACTTCTAATCTGAAGGAAATAGAGACCAAGTTTATGCAACCTATAAATTGAGGGGCTTCCATAAATGGATGGAGTGAGGAGGAAGTTGATAGCTGGTATCGGACATTGTTTCATTCGACTCATCTGCAACCAGAAATAGAAATTCACTGTAAGAAAAAAACCAATAGGGGTAACATGGATTTGTGTGCACTGTGTAGAATGCGAGGGGCAATTTGCATTGCTACCTAAGGCCCTGAACTGAACAATTGTGGAATGCAAGATAGCAGATAAACCTATGAATTAGAATAGTGTATATCCTGTGACTAGTTTTGTGTTGTCTTCCCAACTTGAAAGGTGCAATACCCAATGTAAGGATTATATCATCATAATAATACAGAGGGACAGCTTCCCACAACTTATTTCACAGTTTTCTACATGTTTGTATCACAGTTACACTGTGTGGACGCAGGAAGAGCACTTAATAAATCTAGGTCTGAAGCTTGGCAGATAGATTGATAATTCTCAAAGCAAGAGTTTAGAATTGGAAGCTTTACCTGCAGAATACGTCAGGTGTGCAACCACATTGCCAACATCCGCCAGCCCTTCAATGTTGAACAATTCCTCAGTGTTAACTCAGTTATGAGTGCAAAACCTTTGTAATGCATCAAGCCAGGGTCCTGGGAGTTGATGTTGGCACCAGATACAAAGTAGGAGACATTGTGTGACACTAATAATTCTTATCTGTGATACGGCACTTTACCATGTCATCAATATATTTCAAAGTGCTTCCCAGGATTTTTACTGTGAGGTGTTATGATTGTGTATTTGAAGGACTTGTGTGAAAAACATGCAACAATGTGGGAGGGGGATACTTTTAATGCAACCTGCCCTTTTTAACCTCTTGTGCATTCACCCCACCTTTGGCTTCACAAATAAAGGTTTTAAGCATTTTTCTCTTAAATCCTTTTCTGTGCAGTGGAGGCGTCAAGCAGTTTGGCAAAAGGGAAGTTCATTGGGATTAAAAATTCTGACAAGATCCAATGAAAGGCTGGAACATACTTGATGGGCTGAATGCCCTTCTCCTATTTAAAAATATATATATTTTCCTGTGTTGTGACTTTATTGTTTCACCTTCATCGTAACTTTGTTTGCTGAATTTTGATGATACTATGTAGCACTGTGTAAGAACTAAATGCGGCACAGATGAGAAATTCTCTTGTGGTCTATGATCCAGCACAGAGAGTTACAGATAAAGGCAGACTTCAGTCCAGAGACAAAAGAATGTCAGTGAGAGAGAGTCAGAGACCGAGACAGAGAGAGATTCCACAGAGACAGAAGTCAGAGTTGGGAAGACATTTTGAAATAAAAGGCAATAAAACAGAATTAGAAAAATAGTTTGTCTATTTTTAAAACTAACAACAGTAAAATGTATTCGTCAAATCCTGCCCTGTCTCCACAAGGTAACAATGATGAATTGAGACTTGGTGCTACAATCTCCCCAGCCACGTACAATCAAATCAGAGAGAATTGGCTTGTCACCTCACCCCAGGGGGCTTGTGGAAAGATTCAAAATCCCTGATTATTTCTGGATTCTTTCACACCTTTCTGTTGGATCAATGTGCAGTTTGCCATCCTTCCCTTCTCCCTTCCCCATAATTGCACTCTTTGAAACCGGGAATTCATATTGTGTGAGCCAGCAGCTTCCATTAATCTTATGATTAGTAAGCAGCTTGTTAGATTCTTGCCTTTAACTAGCCTGAGGTCTGCTCACAGTCCTGCATCCTGCTGATCGATAGACAGTTAATACAACCCCCCCCCATTTTTATATAAATACTGTACCAAGATTTTTACTTTCTTTTTATCTCAGTGGAGTCCTGTAGCTCAGTGGTTGGAGCACTCGCCTCGCAAGCGAGAGACCTGGGTTTGATTGCCGGCCAGGGCAAAACCTTGAGCAAGTTTCCTTACTCCACGCGCCTGATTATAATCCCTCAAAAAAATAATAAAATGGTAATTTCAACCCACAACTGTTTGTGGGACACTGCTCTGTGCAATTGGCTGCCACGTTTCACCCACATATATGCACTTTACTGTATATTCTGTGAAGTGCTTTGCGATGTCTAGAAGACATGAAAAGCGCTATACGGTATCAAATGTAAGGATTATTATTATAACTGCTTCAAAATATTTCTTCCAACTCATATATTTCTGTTGCACTGACATGCAATAGAAAGCAGCTTAGAATTTGAATCGTCAGTCTTGTAAGTTGATAGGTAGACATGCTACGTACATTGATATCTGTTGGTAACCCTAAACCTCATTGGCAGGTATTTTGATATAAGCACTCAGAGATGCTATGCCGTGTGAAGGGGTGCAACAACAGCACATGGTTGTCGTTGTTCATGTGTTTGCAGGATGAAAGAGTTATTTGCAAGGTGGATTTTGCAGTAAAAAGGGAACAGCAGTTACAGGGAGGCAGGAATCTCAGTAGATTTGCTTTGAACACTCTTGAACATGGTAATGATTTTTTGCTGTGTCATGTACCCATCTGGCCAATAAAGGACTTACAGGGTTGTTGTCTTCATGAAAGAGCATGTGCTAAGCAAGCCACTTGTAGTTAGGTAAGCAGTACGGAGAGCTAAGATTGATACCCGTTTTTTTCAGTAACTATGCGCCAGAACATATCGCGTACATTTTTGAAAGGTTAATGTACTTTGATTCATATGACCAACATGGCTTCAAGCAATGCATTGCAAGAATTTTTATTACAGTCAAATACACCTTAGAATTTGAAACAACATTGTAAATTGTGTAATGATCACCAGTGCTATCCCTAAATATTCTGGCAGGTATTTTAATCTCCAGTACTGTAATGTGATTGGGAGGTCCCAAGAGCAGTCTACACTTTTACAGCGCCTCTCATGTCGCAAGGTCATCTTAAAACGCTTCAAGGTCATGCATGGACATTCAAGGTATATAGGTGAGGGTGGAAGCTGAGGGGGTTGGAAGGAATGCCATGTAACAATTGTTATTCCACATGGATAATCGGTGAGATTTATGAACACCTTGCGATTTGTGGAATCCTGTAGCTCAGTGGTTAGATCACTTGCCTTTTCCCTTGCACAGTCAATTCATTTTACAGTGTATTCTGTGAAGTTCTTTGAGAGGTCTACAAGACGTGAAAAGCTCTACACAACAAGGATTATTATTATTTGTGTTTTTCCGCTCCTCAGATCCAAACAACACCTATTAAACAGTGAGTCATCTATGTTTGCATTTTGCGCTGATTGAGATGAGAGGTACACGTGGTTGTAAAAGGGAAAGACATACCAAACCAATCATCCTATAGTGATTAGCTTCAACTACAATCCATGATCCATAGCCCTGACCGCAACCGAATGCCAATCCTTTCGCCTTTCTTTTCCGATGCCAAATCTTCACTGAGGGGAAGTGATTCATTATCAGGATAATAATTAAATGCAATTTCTGGAAGGTCAATTAGACACAGAAGGGCTGAGTGAAAGTTCTCACTCAGATAAAGGCATTGATTGGACGAAAGGAAGTAGCTCAGTCCACCCCCAACCAAGTGCCTGCGCAGAGTAAACCTAAGCGAAACACTTTGGGGTTTATTAATATTAAAGAACCGTGAGTGGCTCTGTCTCTTGAACAGTTCCTTGAAACAAACAACATAAAGCTGCAATGCCCAACCCTGGAGCTGATGGGGTGAGAGTTTTGAAAGTCTTGTAACAATAAAAGCTCCGACAAGCAGATTAAAAAATGTGCTGTGTGTCAATGCATTTTCTGTTGAATGCATTACGACACAGTTGAGAATCTGATGTGAAATGTTGCAATCTGCACCTTTGTAGTGATAAAGAATGAATTGCGGTCTCATACTCTGAGGTTCTTGGTTTAAAATGGCACCTACGGATTCAGGTGGCTGATAACAAATTGGTTCTTGTCCTTTTGAAGATGGATGAAAGCACCAGTATGGTTAGATAATGTTGCATGGCACAAGCGCTGATGGAGAGAGACTTATTCTTATGATTGACACAGCCGTTTCTGGTGGAAGAGTGCTGGGAAAATCAGCATACTGTATTGCATTATCGAAGTCTAGTTTAGCAACTGTATAAGAGAGCGCTTGTTATGTCGGTATGCAGCTAGCTTTGCAGCTTTGATCAATGAATGTGATGGTATTGTCTGAGTATCATAAAAGGTCTGTTTTCCTGGGAGTAAAACAAGCCTCTGTTTTTATGAATTAATAACCACTAACAGAACTAGCTTCTCATGTTCTGAATGACTTGCCATCTCATTACTCTCTGGGTTCAGATAGATTTACAGGCAATAATTTGACTTATTTATCTTGGTAACCCTTGCACGGACTGTGGGCACCTCGCTGTGCATTGGGCGGGGCAGCAAATGCAGGAATGAAATGAATCAATAAAATAATGTTGGCAGAAGCCAAAATTAGACCTTTTTTGCTTGTTGTCATTATCCAGTGGGACTGAGCCATTACGCTTGGGAAGGAAGCTTTGTGATGAACCGAACATGAATCAACACAGTTCTGTTGCTAGGTTGAACTCTGCTTACGATGCCAGGGTGATCACATGAATCTCGTTCTTAAGAAGGAATAATAATAAGAATAATCCGTGAGCCTTTGTTTTTCAAAATAAGCTAGCAAATATGAGCTGGGCTCGAGTTGAGATGAGTCTAACCATCCTTGCGCTAGAATGCTAATTTTTCTGTAATGTATAAATGAAAGCAACAGCATTTCTAAGGTGTATTGTTTGCAATGTTAGAGGCTCTAAAAAAGCCCATCTGACAAATTTGATATGAAACAATCATGGTGCACAAAGCACAGGTGCCAAATATGTTATTTCTGTGCTGTTTGACTGTACCCTGAGACACAATTCAATCCCAAACCCCAAAAAACAACAACAACAACTTTGATTTATGAGGTGGGCAAGTAGATTATTGGGCAGAACTGTATGCCTTAGGGGTGTGTCTGCATTGTTGCACACAGTGTGTTTGTATTTAAGAATTAGTTTGACATGAATCGTATTGTAGACACCTTTGAGACATCTAGAAGATGTGAAAAGCACTATATCAAATGCCAGGATTATTATTTTATTGTTGTCCTATATTATCTGCACTCAAACATTGGTCTCCACATTAGAAGCACCAGTCCAAGCTGAGAAAGCCTTGGGCAGAACCATTATGCCAAGGTTTTTGTCATTATCCACACTCAAACTCTCCCTTCCCCCAAACTGCTGGCAAGCACAGGGATTGTGCCAAAACCCAAATTCAACTTGCCAAAGTCAACAGGAGGGAATGGAGAAGATTTAATATTGGTAATAGTTACAGAACGTCTATAAATTTGCAGTTTTCAAAATGTGCTTAATCTGATAACTATCATATCAAATGCATTCTGAAATGTTTTAAATTTCACCTCAGTGTCCCGTTCTCTCCTCCCTCACTCCCCGCCTCCCCTCTTTCAACCTCTTCATCCGTTCTATTTGGAAATGCAAACTGACACTGAGTGCCGGGGAATAAATATATTTACAATCTACTGTAAACCGAGTTGTGGCGAGCTTTTCCTCTGGCATTCCAGATTTCTACACTGCCCGTGGTTAAAAATGGCCTTCGACAGCATATAGCACCTGGCTCCATCCATTTGCTCCCTACTGTGAAAAGAATTCTAAATTAGTGAAACCATGGAGCAGCAGAGAAGAAAGCCATTCAGCCCATCATGTCTGTGTATCGTGCTAGATCTCTGAAATAGCAATCCATTTCAAATCCATTTATCTGCCTTTTCCTGCTCTTGTTACTATAAATTTGTTCTCTTTCGATGTCTGTCTAGTTTCCTTTTGAAAGTTAACATGGTTTGACTGCCGCATCTGTGGGATGTTTCACATCCTAACAACTCTCTAAAAGAAAAAAATATGTCTAAGCTTCCCTTCTTGTGCTGTTGCAAACAAACTTTCTTGTGCCTGGCTGCTCGTCAGCCTGGTTCAATTGGTAGTATTTTTGCCTCGGAGTCAAAATGTTGTGAGTTTGAGCTCTTTATTGGGACTTGCCCTCACAGTCCAGATAGGTACTTTGGTGTAGTGCTGAGAGAGGTGCCGCTCGTCAGATAAAATTTAAAACCTAGATCTCTCCACCAAAATCGCCTGTTCTAGCAGACATTCTTTCCTATTTGGAAAGAAGGGAATTTCTCTTCATATGCTGGTCCCAGTTAAAATTAGTTTGTGGGCCTTTGTGCAAACTGGCTACTGTGTTTGCCAAGAAAGTACACAGTTAGTACACTTTACACTAAATCCTGTGTCGCACAATCTGAAAGGCACTATGTCAAATAGAAGAATTACCTTTAATGTCTTAAATTGTTGCACTCTTGTCTCTTTACTATTGAATCCCTCTGTCCTTCAGAACATGGGAGCTGGTCTTGTTCTCAACTGTTCTCCACTGACTTTTGTAGTATTAATATTGTTTTTTAAACTTACATTTGGTTTAGCCCCTTTCACATCAAGAGGACATCCCAAGGAGCTTCAATGGGCATACTGTAAAATGGAGTGACTGTGTGTGCTTTGTGAGCAAATTAGGTAGTGTATGTGTGTGTGTTGGGGTGGTGGGTGGGTGGGTGGAGAGAGAGGAGACTGGAAGGTAATTATTAACCAGAAATGTTACAGTTTATACCTTGTACCATACTAGTGCAGAAGTAAACCAGGTGAAAAAAATAATAAAAATGTTGAATTTAGTTCAAAATGTAACCTATCCAAACTGAATTTTATTTTTCGATGGCGATGCGAAAGCTAGATTGTTTATGTAGGGGGTGGGGTGGGGGAGGGGAGCAATACACTGAGTGGTTCAGCAGGTAAATACCGTTCAGTGCTAAACTTGTGGGTGTCAACCTTGGGCCGAGTAATTGGCATCCATTTTGCAAACTGTAACCAAACCTGACATCTTAAATATCATGTCATTCAGAACAATTTGCTCCGTCGTTCTGTAGGAATGGAGCGCTGAATTATTTACTCTTTGTATGTTTTTTTTCAATGACACCAGATTTTTTTTTGTGTAGGAAAATGAGGGTGACCTCAGTCTAATTTCAATATTCTATCTGCTCAAGGCGGTTGGCAATGTGCACCGACCATATTGCCAATGTTGAACAGGCTGGAGCTGAACGCACACACATTATGCAGTGTTCAGCTGGCATTGTGCCACAGTTCTGTCGAAAGCTATATTCATAGCCCTATGTTAAAATGAACCGAATATTAATATTTTGATAAGATAGACCATCATTTAACCTCTTTCGGTTTGAAATTATTCATAACGCCCAACGACACACGCTAGGAAAGTACTGCCTGTCCCTCCCTGCTTTTATCAAAGAATCAAGCAGTGTGTGTGTGAAAGTGGATTAATTGAAAACCCAAAGCACAAGTGAAAGGTTGAAATGTTGCATAACTGCCAGGAAACTACCAAAAGAATACAGCATTGAGTCCCATTATTCTGTAATACACATTGATCAAGACAGGTCCCAGTCTGGACAAGCGAGGAATTTAATACCCCACGTGGAAAATTCTGCTGTGCTCGCCTTCACATCCCTCCACAGGTAACCTCTGCAATACTTGTGGCATGGCTGCTCCATTCATTCTGATCCATCATCAGTAGCCAAGCTTTCAGCCTTTTTGCCCCCGCTCTCTGAAACTCCATCCTGGAGCCCCATCGATCTGGCCACCTCGTATGCAGTTTCTCTGATCTCACTTTTGGTCATCTTTCCCCATACTCTTCAGATATCAAACCTCTCACTCCCATCGGGTGCCCGGCCAGCTATGTAAAGCACTTCAAGATGTCCTCCTGATGCGAAGGATGCTGTATAAATGTCAATTCTAAGTTTAAGACATTAAAGTGACTTTATGGTGCCAGCACAGTTAAGGAAGTGACTGTTTTTTGAATGGGAGTGAGATAATAATAATAATAATAATCCTTGCATTTAATATAGCGCTTTTCATATCGTATTGATGTCTCAAAGTGCTTCACAGAATATACTGGAAAGTGAATTGAGAGATATGCAGTTCTTTAGTAAGACAACAAATCAACGGCTTGCAGCAAGGCGGAAAAAGAGGGGATGGATTATGAAATAGACTATGTTTCCTATCTGATGATTTGTCTCATCATCAAGGGAGCTCCTGCAATCCCTCCTTCCCCACCATTTTGCTGTTGAACCTACTGCTTTACAAAGCAGCACTGGTTTGTGCAATGCTCATCTTCAAACTGAGCTACACTGCTAATCCCTGAAGCCACATGGAAATAGTTAATGGCATCCCTCGGACCTGCCTGTTTTTGGGTGGGGGGCTACGGCAGTTGCGGGTTTCCTTTTTTTTAAAGGGTAAAAAACTGATCCATTTCACTGAACGATCTACAGAATTATCTATACTGCGATTGAGATCAGAGGCCAGATCTTCAGTCTTTAATGCAGTTTGAGGAGCAGCCCATGGGGTGGTTCAGGTTTCAGCCCCAGTGAGAATAGAAGGAGTAACATACACAAGTTGGCAACGTCTATAAAGCTTTCCTTTTTGGCTGTTTATTTCCTTTATCATTATACGATACCTGCTATAAAGCTTTGGCAGTGTTCTCATTAGGCTTGCACTGTGTCGTCCATGTGGAGTGTTTTACTCTTGCTTCACAGCAAAGCTTCAGTGAGGTTCTTATCGGGTAACATAAAAGCCACCGCTTTAAACCTCGTCTCCGAAGTGAGTGAGAAACTTGGCTTTTCACCTTTGGGATCATGGGATCAGCTCAGACTGTGGAATTGAATCTCTCCTCTTGTTTTAACTGTAGCAGATGAAAGGAATTGGATAATATTGATCCCCTTCCTTACGATCACTAGTCTCACAGCACAAAACTGGCTTGTATTTCAAAAGGGGCTGCATGAATGCAAGTTGCTGCTCTAGTTCAGAACAAAATCAGTCATCCACATCGTGTATGGGACAATGCTGTGTTTTTTTAAAAAAAAAGTTGGTTGTCACATTCGCCAACAAACACACAATCTCTGCACTTCAGAGTAAAATCCTATGAAGTAGTTTGAGGCATCTTGATGACATGACAAGGCTCTATCTCAAATGTGGGGGTTGTTATTATTTTGCAGTATCTTGCGCAGGATGCTGTTGTCAATCTCCAGTTTACAAACAGCTATCTCTTACCATTAAGCCCTTCAGATTTCCGACAGATTTCCGACTGCTCCAATCTCAAAGTTTAAACACTAAATCTTGTGTCATTAATATTGAATATAGAAGTACTTAGGAAAGTACTTCAGTGATGGAAATGCACATTAAATCATGCTTTTAAGCCACTCTGAAGCTTTGTTCTTCTAGTTTGTTTTATCGTCTGAACCTCTCCCAATGTGTCTGTCCTTTTGCACTGCCTCCAACCTCAAAATCCATCTCTTTGATTGTGCCTATGGGCACCTTTCCCTATCCCCCTCTTTCGCTCTTCCATGCTCAGGATCCAGTCCCATCCCTTGAAAACTTGTGAACCTTTATCCTGTATGAAGGGCGTTATATATATGCTGTTCTTCTATGTGAGGCATCACCATGCTGTGTAACATTCAGACCAAATAGTCCTGCCACTGTTGTATGTCAAATTCTGTGATTTGACTGCGTGAGGGTGTCATCTGTCACTGCCCAAGAGGAGACTGCCATTCTCTTGAAGTGGTAGAACAGTGAGAAAGCCTTACATTTGTACATATCAGGAGCCATCATGCCCTGTTATGTGTTCTAAGGCAGAGACATATCTTGGGATTGAGATGCTAATAATTTAAGCCTTCACTATTCAACTGTTTAGCACCCTGAGGTCCAAAATGCAAATTTATCTTAAGTGTAAAAACAATTTTATCTTAATGATTTTATGATCAATTATGTAGTTTTTAAAAAAAAGTCCACAAATCTGCATGACAGCATTTTCTAAGATAAAATAGCCTTACAGGCTAAGATTGGGCCTTTTATTTTAACTGGCCAATAAATGCAGTGTGGCACAGGTATAATTTGGCATACTAAGACAATTTGGTCTTAACCTGCATTTCAATGAGTGCTTTATAAAGTTGATTTCAAATGTATAGTATGAATGAGAGTGAATTCTTAAGCTTACATTTTGCATCAGTGAAGATCTAACCGAGATCTCTGCCTGAGTATAAAAATCTCCCGATGACTGGCTTCGTTTTCGGTGCCCCCTACCGCTCTGACACAGCTGTCACTCAGATCTGATCTTGCACTCTCACCATCCAGCAGCATTGCTTCAGCTGTCTTCAAATGACAGACTATGCAAATATTTGACAAGCCACATACTGTGTTCAATTCTGGTCACCACACTTTAGGAAGGATGTTAAGGCATTGGAATGGGTGCAGAGGAGATTTACCAGGATGGTACCAGGAATGAGGGACTTCAGCTATAAGGAAACGTTAGAGAAGCTAGGTTTATTCTCACTGGAACAGAGAAGGTTACAAGGAGACCCAATAAAGATTTTTAAGATCATGAGGGGATTCGACAGAGTAAACAAGGAAAAACAGTTTCTACTGGTGGGCGTATCGGTGACTCGTGGTCACAGATTTAAAATAGCTTCAAAGTGAAGCAGAAGGGAGGTGAGGAGAAATATTTTCATTCAGAGAATTGTTTGAATCTGGACTGCATTGCCTGAAAAAGTGGTGGAGGCCGATTCGATAACAACTTTCAAAAGAGAGGTAGACATTTATTTGGGGAGGACGGGTTTCCGCAGTTATGGGGAGAGAGCTGGGGAGTGAGATTAAATTGCTCTTTTTAAAGAGCCGGCACAGACTCGATGGGCCGAATGGCCTCCATTTGTGCCGTACGATTCTATGATTTGGCACACACTGATTACTGGCAGATTTTGTTAACGCATCCCATGTGAGAGAAAGATGCGTGCCTAATCGAATAGACATTTATATTTTTAAAATGCATTTGAAATTTACGCATTATCATGTCCTCAAAATGATTCACAAAATTTCACAGGTTTTTACCGTAAATTGTGGAGACTGTGGTTTGCAGTTGAATGTGGCAGCCACTTTGCATGCACACAAATTTAATTTCACCCACAAATATACAGTCAATTCATTTTACAGTATATTCTGTGAAGCACTTCGAGATGTCTAGAAGATGTGAAAAGCGCTATATCAAATGCAAGGATTGTTCTTCTTATTATTATATAAACAACTATGGAATGAATGATCAATGTTATTTGGGGATTGTTGGCCAGAACACTAGGAAAAGTATTTAACATCCACTTGAACAGACTTTGGGTTTATATCTCATTTTCAGGACAGCACCTGCAGCAATGCAGCATGCTCTCAGCACTTCATTGGAGTATCAGATTAGTGTTTGAGCTAAAATGTCCCGACCTGGCACTTGAACCCACAACCTTTTGAATCAGAGGTGAGATCGCTACCAACTGAGCCAGGCTGAAGCTTGCAAAAACATTCAAGCAGGAACACAATACTGAGTCACCATGTATCCTCACTGCTTGCAACTCCGTGACTCATAAGCCTAGCGCCCTCACTAGATTCCTACTCCAAGTATCCTTACTCCACACACATGATAATAATCCTTCAAGAAAAGAGCACAAAACAAAATAATAAAATTGGTCACGTCAATCCACGGCTGTTTGTAAGATACCGCTGTGCGTAATTGGCTGCCGTGTTTCACCCACAAATATACAGTCAATTTGCTTTACAATATATTCTTTCAGATGTCTGGAAGACAGGAAGAATACGATATCAAATGCATTATTATTATTATATTCTGAAGAATTGCACTTATTCACTAGGAATAAGTCTTTATGGTGCTCAGTTCTTGGAAGTAATTGCTGTACTTCAACTGTTCTGGACTCAATTTATGGAATAGTCAAATACCTTCAGACTGGAATCAGGCTGAGCAGAACATAGCTACCATTATCTTGGAGGTTGCTTTCAATTTTGCATGCTAAAAGCTTTTGAATATGGTGAGCAATTTAATAGGGGGACAAAAAACTTCTGAGAAAAAACACTGTTTTGCTTTTTTTAATTCAAGGTAAAAGTAGTGAGATTTGATTACACAGTATTCCACAATATTTCCAAGGTTGGACTGCAATAATGTTCTCACTGTAACATTCCACGGTCATCTGCAAGGGCTTGGTAAAAGTATACTAAGGTACTCGACAGCTTGTAATGATAGTAATACAGTAATGCTTGGATTTGATATAGCGCCTTATCACATCTCGAGACATCTCAAAGCGCTTTACAGAATATACTGTAAAGTGAATTGACTATGTATTTTGTGGGCGAAACACAGCAGTGTCCTACAAACAGTTGTGGATTGAGAAACCAAATTATTACGTTTTTAAAGGGATTATTACTCCCAGAAAGTGATCCGCTAGTCGAGTAAAAAATGGGTTCTTATTTATTGCTAGGTAAACAGAGGCATGTGAAATAAGGAAACTTGACCATCATTTTGCCTTGCCCGGGAATTTAACCCAGGTCCTCTTGCTGGCAAAACAAGCATTCTAACCACCGAGCTGCAGGATTTCACAAAATAAATGATTTACTTGGGCCATTGTAATTTCTATTTTTGAAGGGATTTTATGTCCCAAGGGGAGAAGTATTAGCACTCGGGAAGGGAAACTGTTTCCCCATCTCTTCTGTAGTTGCACCCAATAAGGTATAAAATTGAGTAGTTTCAGGATAAGGCCTCTTCATTCTGTCCCTTAATATCCTCTTGATTACAATCTCATAAGAGTCTCCCTGGTGTTAAGACATGAATGGTTTTCTTCCTTGGGCTGGTCTGTGTCCAGAGTAATTTCAAATGAGAAACCTTTCAGTCATCAGTGGGTTATAAATCTTCTTCCCACTGGTTTGGGGTGGATTTGATTTCTCCCTCCGAGTAAAATACAGTGACATAGTGAAGCGATTCATTTCTGTAGGTCAGAGGATATGAATTACCTCAGTGCACCAGCCTATTCCAAATCTTATACATGTTGGGGCTACAGTAGCCTTTTCAGAAGGATGACTGCTTTCTCAGAGGAGATGTTGACTTGTATTATTTCTTGAAAATGAAGCAGACGCATGGGTACATTTATGTCAAACATGCCACTTTTTGTTATTTGTTAGAAAACCCATTGTTTTTTGTCCATCAATGTGACACGTCAAGACTCACTCAACTCCCTGTCTCATACTCATGTTCAATTTGTCTCTGGAAATACAATGTTTCCATTAACCCAAACACAATGCTCATTTATTAATTAGGCCTGGGGATATTTAGAGCTCCTGTAGCTCAGTGGTTAGAGGATCCGCCTTACAAGTGGCGAAACCTTGGGCAAGTTTCCTTACTCCACATGCCTAATAATAATCCATCCAAAAAAGCACACACTAATAAAATTTGTCATTTCAATCCACGACTGTTTGTGATACACTGCTGTGTGCAATTGGCTGCCGTATTTCGGCCACGAATATATACAGTCAATTCACTTTACAGTATATTCTGTGAAGCTCTTTGAGATGTCAATACGATGTGAAAAGTACTATATCAAAAGCAAGGATGATTATTATTATCATTATTATTATCTACAGAGTGTGTTCAATAGGTTCTGTTATTGGATAAGATATGGAGTCCTGTAGCTCAGTGGTTAGAACACTCGCCTTACAAGCGAGAGATCTGGGTTCGAATCCACGCAGGTCAGGGCAAAACCTTGGGCGAGTTTCCTTACTCTACACGCCTAATTATAATCCCTCAAAAACAACAGTCATAAAATTGGTAATTTAAATCCACGACTTTTTGTGGGACACTGCTGTGTGCGATTGGCTGCCATGTTTCACCCACAAATGTACAGTCAATTCACTTTACAGTATATGCTGTGAAGTGCTTTGAGACGTCTAGAGGACGTGAAAAGTGCTATATCAAATGCAAGAATTATTATTATATTATTAAAATCATGGTAGATCTTTTTATCCCATTTTGCTCACTTTTTCTCAGTGCTCTTACCTCTCAAGCATCTATTATTTATCTTTTAAACATTCCATTAATCCTGCACACATCATCATCTTTGACACTACATTCTACATTCTCACAACTCTTTATGAGAAACGCTCTCTAGTTTCTCTGCTCTGAAAGCTTCTGAAAGCTGTCATGCACTGAAAGAGCAGCACTAGGTGAGAGAATGACTGAAAAATGATGGTTAAACCCTTCCTCTTCTGTTCCTGGTAGCCTAAAGGGAAGGCGGAGAGGGGTTGGCTCAATGAACTCAAACCTGAACGGACCCTATCTTTCCATTCCATTCTGGGGCCATCCATTAGCATTGAAAAAATTGAATGCTTCAAGTGGATGAAAGGTGCATTGCAATTATTGGCAGCGCTCGGGTAAATGATGGTCGGAAGGTGTGGACATGTGACAGCTTTGAACAATTTGAAATCAAACTTTCGCTTCCCATTTAGTGAAGCCTGTCTGAGAATCCACAGGGAAAATATAAATGAGCTTTCAGAGCCTGAGAATGGTGGCCTCTATCACCCAACACACGTCAGTGTAAAACGGATTGTGTTCCAGGTGGCACTGAATCAGGATTGATCATTGGCCACGTGGATGGCCTGTTAACCTCCTCTTCACAATCTGTCTGATAGCCATGTCCGTATGCCTTCCCTGATAAGGCTGCATCGTGCGGTCATTTGGTAGCGCACAAAAAACAGCTGGAACATCAGCAAACTGTAATGTCTTAACGTCTTAATTCTTCCCCAGCTATTCATAGAATCATAGAATTTTACGGCACAAAAGGAGGCCATTCGGCCCATCTAGTCTGTGCCGGCTCTTTGAAAAGAGCAACTCAATCCCACCACCCCGCTCTCTCCCCATAAGCTAACAGACCTGTTCTCCCTAAATAAAGATCTAATTCTCTTTTAAAAGCTGTTATCGAATCAGTCTCCACCACCTTTTCAGGCAATGCAATTCCAGGTTCGAACAACCCACTGAGTGAAAACATTTCGCCTCAGATCCCCTCTGCTTCGTTTTGAAACTATTCTAAATCTGTGACAACGAGTCACAGATTCGCCCACCAGTGGAAACAGTTTTTCCTTATTCACCCTGTCGAATCCCCTCATGATTTTATAAACCTCTGTTAGGTCTCCTCTCAACCTTCTCTGTTCCAAAGAGAATAAACCTAGCCTATCTAGCCTTTCCCCATAACTGAAGTCCCTCAATCCTGGTACCATTCTAGTAAACCTTCTTTGCACCCTTTCCAATGCCTTAACATCCTTTCTATAGTGTAGTGACCAGAATTGGATACAGTAATCCAGCTGAGGCCTAACCAAAGTTTTATAGAGATAGTCAGCACTTCCTGACTTTTGTACTCTATACCCCTATTTATAAAGCCTAGTATCCCATATGCCTTCTTAACAGCTTTGTCTACCTGTCCTGCCACCTTCAAAGAGTCGCTAACACAAATCCCCAGGTCTCTCTGTTTCCTCACACCCCTTAAAATTGTACCATCTAGTCTATATTGCCTCCCCTTATTTCTTCTCCCAAAATGTATCACCTCACCCTTCTCTGCATTAAACTTAATTTGCCATGTGTCTGCCACTTTACCATTTTATCCATAACTTCTTGCAGATGGTTACTATCCTCCTTACTATTTACTATTCTCCCTAACTTAGTATCATCTGCAAACTTGGAGGCTGTGCTCCCTACACCCAAGTCCAGATCGTTAATATATATATTAAAAAGAGCAGTGGTCCCAATACCGATCCCTGGGGGACGCCACTGCTCACTTCCCTCCAGTCGGAAAAACAGCCGCTCACCACAACTCTCTGCTTTCTGTCCTCTTTCCCCATCATTAAAATAATGTAGTGAAATGCATGAATAGTGTAAAGGCTTCAATGGGTCTTTAGATAGGCAGACCAGTCACCAGGGACAGGGTTTATGAGTTTTACCCACAAAATACTGTATAGAGTCAATTCACTTTACAGTGTATTCCATGAAGCACTTTGAGAGGTCGCAATGATGTGATAAGGTGATATATCAAATACAAATATTATTATTGTTATTATTGCTCCCACCTAGTTTCTGTTACGCATGCAAATCAAAGCTGTAATGGATAGTGTGGTCCTAGCTAGACAGGCAGTGAGAAGCTTTCCATGCAATGCTTTCAATGGCAAGCTGCACAGCTTTAGTTGGTTAAACTCTAGCTGTAACCCAATGCTCACACCAGGGTCCTCAATCTGTGTCTCTTGTCAGTCTGTGCTCAATACTCTTTGGGAATTAGATCAGATGGGTACATCCCTCCAGGGTCAGTGAACATTCCATTTCCAGACATGGGGACATTTCCTTGTAGATGTAGCACACATTTGTGGAACTCCCAGTCTGGTTTGGTCCAGTGTTTGACCAAAATAACATGCCTGATAGTGATAAAACATGTACAGAGTATTTCACTTAACTAACACTGTGTTATTCAGTAAAATAATAGGTCATCAATTGCTTCTCGTTAGTGGGTCTGGTTGGGTTAGGTCAGAGCAGCAATATAGACAACGTTGATCATTTCTAAACTGGATCAAAGGTAAATAATATGTTGGCATATTTCATTTGTGTTTGTGTTAGAAGTATATAGTTTGTGTGTGTATGTTATGTATGCGTGTAGTATTTGTGTTGGAAATGTATGGTATGTGTGTGTGTTTCTGTTTTTCAGCGCCTTGGAACGTCCTCCTGACATGAAAGGCTCTGTACAATTGTAATTTTGTTGTTGTATTTTCAGTTTTTAACAGAGGTGGGTATTGTGTGTGTGTTTTTTGAATGTGGATGTTAGGTATGTGGTATGGATATTTTTGTTGTAAGTGTGAGACTTTTTGAGACTTTATACTATGTGAAAAGCCCTACACAGAGTTCCATAGAATATTGGTTAAAGCACTCATTTCGCAAGCAATAGGACCCGGGTTTGATTCCCTGATAGAGCAAAATGTAGGCAAGTTCCTTTCTCCACACACCTTTGTTTACCTAGCAATAAGTAGGAGCACAGTTATTAGTTGATTAGCCGATTTGCTATTCCGGGATAATAATCCCTTAAAATAATAAAAATGTAATCACTCAGTCTTCAAAATATGCAGTTAATTCACTTTACAATAAATTCTGTAAAGCGCTTTGAGATGTCTCACCGACGTGATAAGGTGCAACATCAAATGCAAAGACTATTATACTTAGTATATGAATACTTATTATATGAATGCAAGTGTTGCATTGGGTATGTGTGTGTGTGGTGGGGTGGGTGGGGTGTATTGTGCATTTAGTGTTTGTGTGAATATTGTATGTGGTGTGTGTGTGGGTTGGGGGTGGAGGGTGTATTGTGTATTTAGTGTTTAAGTGGATATTGTATGTGATGCGATGTTTGTGTGTGTGGATATACAGTATTATGTGAATTGTTTGTTTTGGCATTGTGACCCGAGCTGAGATGAGGAAGTGTGATTGACATGAAGTTTCAACAGTTTCACTGAGTACTGGCTCATGCCATATCCACAGTGAATATAAATGTTCTTTGAATGAAAATCTGTGGAATATACATGACTGAATGAGAATGTGCTCTCTAACTGAGGTTGCCATAAGATTCTAGAATTCAGATTTTTTTTATCGATTTGATTTTCTTCCTCAATATACTTTCCCCTCTATCTCCTCCTTTCTCAGGGCGATTGACAGACTTTTTGGAGGATATGTACAGTATCTTGTTGAACAAATGTGGTAACAAGAAAGAACAATTTTTATTGCACAATATCACACTGAAGCACCTAAAAGTGCTAAACAAGTAATTACTGTCAAAGCTAATAAATGTTTTTGTAGATAAACACTACAGCTATTTGTACTACTAGCAAGTCCCACAAACAGTCATGAGGTGAATAATAATAGTAATCTTTGACTTTAAGATAGCGCTTTTCACATCTTATCAACGTCTCAAAGCACTTCGCAGAATATATTGCAAAGTGAATTGACTGCATATTTGTAGGTGAAACTTGGCAGCCAATTGTGCACAGCAGTGTCCCACAAACAGTCGTGGATTGAAATGATCAATTTCATTATTGTGTTTTTTTTTGGTCAGCTTATTACTAGACGTGTGGAGTAAGGAAACTTGACCAAGGTTTTGCCCTGATCTGCCTGGATTCGATTGATCAATTAATCAATTAATCTGAAGTATTGCTGGCTGGGATATTGGGTGAAACTCACTTATTCTTTCAAATATTGCCACAGAATCTTTAATATTTTTATGTTCCTATCCACTCACTCCCTGGCATCTCCCTACCTCCTCACTCTCCAATCCGCCACCTGGCGCTCAACTGGCACTGGTATCCTGCTCGTCCCTCGCACCATCTGCCCCACCACTGGAGGTTGCCCTTTCAGCAACTACACCCTGAAAATCTGAAATACTCTCCCTCAGTCCCTCAGCATTGCCCCACCTCTCCTCTGTTCAAATCCCGCCTGAAAACCTTCCTCTTCGACTGGCTTACATTCACCTCCTCCCAGTGCCCCCCCCAGCTCGGAGTTTGGTTCTGCCATCGATATGAGACACTACCCACTGTGGAGGCCGCATTATTGTGCAAGTTGTTAGTGTAATATCCTGCCAAATGGGTAGAAGACTTTAATATATCATTTGAAGGACAGCACCTCAGACAATACATTGTTCCCCCAGTTTGATGCTGGAATGTCAGTCTGGTCTCTGAGCTCAGTGTTGCAATGTGGAGCTTGAACCCAAATCTTCAGACCCTACTGAATAAGCCAAAGTAACACACAAGAAATTGTATCAGTATACAGCAAATAATTTGAACTCTCCACAATTTCAGAAAGCTGCGCTCAATGGTTTCAGCAAATCTGGAGCAGTAAGTTTACAAAAAAAACTGTAAATTAGGACCACATTTTCAGAATTTTCCACAATCATGTACAATTTTAAATTTTAAGACAATTCAACGTTACAGCTGTGTTTGATCAAATAGCATTTGCGTATTTAAGAGAAAACTTGAAATATACATAAGTGAGAAGGGAATAGATGGAAAGAGGAGCAGGGAATCGGAAGAGTGGGAGCTAGTGTGAAGTATAAACGGTGGCATCCTCCACCCTCGCTTCCAGGACAACTGATAGACGGTCTGCCAGACATCAAGTCCTGGACGAGAGCCAACATTCAACAGCTGAACGTCAGCAAGACTGAAGTCCTCCTGATTGGCTCGCATCAGCGCCTCCACACCTCAGGCACTGGCAGCATCACCATCCAGGAATGCACACTCCATCTCACCAAGCCAGTCAGGAACCTGGGCGTCTTATTCGATCCTCACTTGTCCTTTCTCCCCTGGATCCGCTCTGCCTTCCCTACCTTTGCAACATTGCCCATCACCGCCATTACCTCACCCCTTGGTTGCGTTTGAGGCCTCACTGACCACTCATGTCACTCTATCATTAGAAGCCCTTCTGATCTGAGATATATATGTGTGTGTGCACATTCCTTCACTGGTGCCTCACTGCTGGTGAAACAGTGAGCTTGTTCAAGGTGTATTTCCTCATTGGGGACAAGTTGCCCTTTAAATAAATGAGAAATGAAGCAATTTGTTACAAGGAGAAACGAGCCTGGAAGCACATTTCTCTAAACAAAAGACATTTGTTTCAAGCTGCTCACTTTTGATTTTATTCCACATCTTCAGCAGCCAAAGCAGTTTTGCAAATCCCAGCTTTCATGAAAAGGGTTTCTGGAGAACATTTGCTGTAAGTCTAAGTCAAAACTATAGACTATCAGAAAGTCAACACAACCATGACCTTTTCTATCAAGCACACAGACGTCTGTAAAAGGAATGGGGAAAGGACAGGGAGTGGGACTCATTAGATAACTCTTCGAAAGAACCGGCACAGGCACAATGGGCTGAAAGGCCTCCTCCTTTGCTATAATATTCTATGATTCTAATGCTTCCTTGTCTTTGTGTTGTCTTAGAGATTATGGCTGGATTTAGGATAAGAACATTAGAGCACTTCTTTGCATATGACTCAGATTGACACATTTCAACAATGAGTTTGAAACATGTCTCTCTTTCAAGTAAATCGTCCAGCAGTTCTTAATACAGATGATAGAATATTTTCTATAGAGCTTTTACTTGAATCGATAGAAATAATAAGTTGCTTGGCACCAAGGAGCCGAAGCAGATGCAGGAAATGGAAAAGTCATATGACATCCAGGATCCAATATCCAAACTCTCCTTTGGGTACTGTAAATCCCTGTGATCATAGTTTATAAGGTTCACTTTCTAGCATTCTTCCGTCCTGTTATCTGACTGAATATATAAATACATTGAAATGTGAGCAGAGTTAAACTGAGCAGAACTGATGTCCCCTTAACCAAAATAGCTTGGTAATTTTAGTATATGCATTGGTGGACCATTAAAGGCAGAACTTGTACAATATTTGCACAGTTATTGAAGAAATATCAAGGAAAATACTGAGCCATTTTGGAGCAATCAAATGGGCTGAAATTTTCTGCAGGTCATTTGTAAAAGTGATTTATTGCACAGTGGAGGTGGTAATTTCAAGGGAGTGCATTCCATTTATGTAAGTATTATGTTTTTATGCACTCCCTTTGTATGATGTGTTGCATCTTAATGCTTCATACAAATATAACCATCATAGCACTCTGCATGAACTTCATCTATATCATCCAATCATTAAAATAGAACTGTCTGATTAGCAACAAATGAAGAGGTTATTCTTAAGGGGCAGATATCCTGTTTGAAGTCTCATAAAGCGACTGGATTTCACTCTTTCCCCGGTGCTCCAATCTAGGAGAAGCATTTCCACAGACTGGGGTCTGATTTGCAGGTCATGTTAATGCATTTGTAAAGAGCAAATTGCAGGTACCTTTAATTATTTAAACAATGTCCTTTGTTAATGACATAATTGAGGGCACTTGTAATTCCCTCTTTGCCCATGTTTAGCTCATCCTGCAAAGTCGACCCCACAGTGACACATTTGCACAGCTCTTGATATTTTTTTTTTGGGGGTCGTTGACCTTTATGTCTGCATGGCATTAACTCAATCAATTTGTGAACAGCTATCATCAGATGAATGACATTTTGTTCACCGAATATGAGAAAGCAAGACAAAATGTTGGAAACACAAGAAAATTAATAATTTCACACGCGGCTGTGTACGGGACATTGCTGGGCACAAGTTGGCTGGTGTGTTCACCTACAAAAATACACGGTCACTCCACTTTACACTTTATCCTGTGAAGCACTTTGAGACGTAATCCTAACTCTCGTTGCAAACTCACCCAAAGACCATTGGTGCCAACCCATCCAGCAGGGAGTCACTGTATAGTGAGCAAGCTATCTGACTGTGGGTAATTATCATCAGCTGCTCCCTGGGTGAGCTCAGCTGTCTCACTGCAGGCCAAGCAATTGTTCTGTCCAGTTTGAACGTTTTGTATTATCGCTTTCACTGCCTGATGACAAGGACCATCTTAAAGAGACAAGATTGTAAGACGACCAGCAATCTCTTGTGTGTGTTTCACATTCTGACTAGGTTCGACGAGGTAAATAGGGAAAAATTATTAGCTTCAGTTGCGGTGTTGGGTGAACTGGTGTCAAGAGACCACAGTGTCAGGATTGTTAACTGAAGAGTAAGAGAGGTTAGCAGGACTTTCTTCACTTGGAGGGTTGTTATTGTGTGGATTTCATCACCACAAGTGCTTATCAAGACTGGATCAATAGAATCATTTGGAAAAGGAGTTGATGAAAGTCTGAGAAGTAAAACTGTTACGGCATAAAACTACTAAGGGATTGCTGGAAAGGGGGAATAACAAAAAGGGTGATTTTTATTTAAAAAAGCAGGCAAAAGTGGCATAAACAAGACGGAATGTCTTCTTTCTGCTGAACTTCAATGTTGGTCCCTCATTCCTCCCTCAATGAAAAGTCATTGAGGGAGGAATACACGTGTTCAACCTCTGCTGTGAATTGCTTTTCTAGGGATAATAATTCCTTCAAAAAAAATTGATCACTCAATCCATGACTGTTTGTGGGACACTGCTGTGCACAATTGGCTGCCACTTTTTACCCACAAAATACACAGTCTATTCACTTTACAGGATATTCTGTGAAGTGCTTTGAGGCGTCTCAAAGATATAATAATCAGTACATTTGATATATTTTCACGTTTCTAGATGTCTTAAAGCACTTTACATAATATACTGTAAAGTGAATTGACAGTATATATGTGGGTGAAACATGGCAGCCAATTGCGCACAGCAGTGTCCCACAAACAATCGTAGATTGAAATGATCAATTTATTGGCGCTTTATGAAATGCAACGATTATTATTATTATCATCCTATTTGCTTGGTAATTTGCACCCACAAATGTACAGTCAATTCACTTTACAGTATATTCTGTGAAGCACTTTGAAATGTCTAGAAGGTGTGAAAAGCGCTATATCAAATGCAAGGATTATTATTATTGTTATTAAACTAAGCTTGTTAAAATAAAGCTTGTTAGATCTTTCTAACAAGGATCAATCAAACACTTGAAATGACACGGGGTGAAAAATACAATATGATAATTAGCACAATGCCAAAAATTGCAGTTCAGTCTAGTGTTTAATTATTGAATGTAGTCAATATTGCATGCAATGACACACGAATGCTGTGCCCTACAGTCGGCAACAACAGCAGATTTGGTCCAAACCAAAATTAGCGTATTGGGGGACGGGGGGAAGAAGTCAATAATTGAACAGTGTTTATGATCTCGTTTGTCAGGCAGATGTGATTTTATCACCAGTGAGAACTGTGCCATTTAAATTTTTCAACATAAAAGGCTCTAAAGTTGCTGGTCTTAGAAAGCTTGGTCTTAGCAGTGTAATAATAACCCTTGTATTTGATATAACACCTTCTCGTGTCTTTGAGACATCTCAAGCGCTTCACAGAATATACTGTAAAGTGAATTTACTGTACAATGTATGTGGGCAAAAAGTCAGGTTTGTGTGAGAAGAGATTCCACCTAGTTAGATTGTGCATGTGGACCAGTACGATCAAGACCTATTAGCTGAGTTATTTAGAGCATGGAGCTAATAGAGAGTTGCAATGCCAAGCGCATGGGTGTGCTCCCTGAATGGACAATCATTGGATTAGTTTTCAAAAGTGAACTATAGTAAAAGCCCGTTTATCCATAACCCGATCAACTGGAACTTCTGTATAACTGATACGTCAAAAAAAAAGTCCACATCCGATTAATGGATGTTATCCGGCACAATCGCGGTGGCGCATTTAATAAATCGATTGTTGCATGAGAGTACTGTACAGGTATTTTGGCTTGCCGCAAGTAGAGCCATAAAGTTGAGCTGCTGTTGTTTTCCTTCGCATGGCAACCGCCATTGCAGAAGTTATCGATAGACTGTACACCTCTACCCCAGCATCATGGCTTCAAACCAGGCATCTACCAGCAAAGGTGATTTTTAGGTGCATAACAAAGGTCTGTTATTATCTATTATTATTTGTTCTATTATTAATATGGTATGTGTTAAAATAAGTTTAAAAAATTTGTGTTGGATTTTTGGCGTCGGAACCGACCAAATATCCGGCATGCCATTTAACCGGCATTTGCCAGGTCCCATGGGTGCCGGATAAATAGGCCTTTTACTGTAGATAGATAAGACAGTAATGAACTAGAGGGGTATGGGGAAAAAGGAATGTGAATGGAATTGAAAGGATTGCCTTTTAAAACACACAATGGGCCAAATGGCCTTCCTATATGTTGTAAATTATTATGCTTTTACTTGCTACTTTAGCAATATGACTAGGCTGATGAATTCTTATCCAACCCAATAATGTCTGTGTAATAATATTTATCCTTACATTTGATATAGCCCCTGATAACATCTTTGAGGGTCTCAAAGCACTTCACAGAATATACTGTGAAGTGAATTGACTATATTTTGTGGGATCCGCAGGATCATGCAAGAATGATCCTTATGTTGAAAACATAAAATGCTTGATGTTTACTCTCCACTGCACTACATTGATCTGCTTGGTATGATCTTTATGGGACATTGCTGTGTGCAAATCGGCTGTCATATTTACAACAACAACAACAACAACTTGGATTTATACAACGTCCTCCACGCCGGATGGTGTCTTAGAGCACTTATTACCCACAAAACACACACAATGACTGCACTTTGCAATATATCAACAACACAACAACAAAATTACATTGATAGAGAGCCTTTCATGTCGGGAGGACGTCTGAAAGCTCTGAACAGTAAGGTTGGGACCTAACCTGATGGGCATATATTCTATGAAGCAGCACTTTGAGGTACCCTCCTGATGTGAAGGACACTATAACTGTAATAATGTTAAGGCGAATTAGTGTTAATTATTTTTATTTGGATAGGCTGTTGAGGTAGCAGCCATAAACCACAGGGACAAAATACGGTATGTGGTTTATGGTTTCCTTTCAAACATCTTTGTTGTATGAAGAAATGTGGTGGGTTTGTAATAGCATTTAATACATACTCATGAATTCTAATGATGGAATTTACAAACCGCAGGAAAGTCACATAGCAGCGCTCTGACATCTCTTCAGTTTTCCAGTGTCATCTTTTGTGATCACATGCTAAACACTTTGCATGATGGTTTAGTGCATTTTAGGTCAGGAAGACATTTTAAAGTGCTTCGCAATATTTACTACAAAGAGTAGTAACTGTGTATTTTTAAGGCAAAGAAGACACTCAATTTGTACACAACAATGCCCCACAAACACCTATGAAGTGAAGGTCAGATTTTATTTGGGGAATTGTCAACCAGAACAGTGGGAGAAACCCTTCTCTTTCCAAAAGTGCCATGGGATCTTTGAAGACCACCTGAGCAGGCAGACATTGCCCTGATATAACGTCCCAACAACCATAATCTGCGTTTATACAGCACCCTTCACATGGGGTAGCATCCCAGAACATCTCATCTGAAGGACGGCACCTGCAACAAAAAAGTGCACCCGCAGCACTGCGTTGCAGTATCAACTTGAACTATATGAATTCCAAGTCCCGATATAGTGGAACTTATTCAATCAAATTGAACCCACAACCTTCTGACTAGATGTGCAAATCCTGCCAACTCAGCTGAGCTGACACTTAATTTGATTATGTGACAGCCTAACAGATTTCAATGCTACCCAGTTCTAGAATTGATGGTAGTGAGTAGGACCACTGCAAAGCATTAGCTACCTCCATTTATGCAATACACAATATCTTCTCTGAATCTATTGTCAATTGCATGTTGTTCTGTCCTCTTTTTGTTTCATGACCTTCTATCTCTGTGTTAGCTGAGCTTGAGGTAGGTAGGTGGATGAAGGGTATCCCTGAGGCTGAACTGAGGATCATGAGTGTGCATTCATCTCAGACTGGTTTCACATTTCATTCCTGATCACATATTATTGTCATCTACATTCCCATGTTTCTGTGATGGTGGTTGAGCATTTCACAATAAGCAACAGTTATCAAGGCCGTACGCAGGGGGGGTGCGACGGGTGCGTACGCACCCCCCCAAATTATAAAAGGTCCACATTTTCCGGGGTAGAGAATTGTATTTTTTATCAAATTTAAATACCAAGTAAAGTAAATTTATTGAGCATTTGTGTAACAATCAGTTCTTCAAAACTATGTATAAATTATAAACACGCATCTTTGAATGATTTAGTATTAATATAAAATTATCGAGTCGCACACCAGAATCGGCGTCTCCCCAATACATACCGCGTCGATAGACCAGTCCATGACGCGGCGAGTCTGTGACTCGTGATTGGATAAACATAGGCGCGCGCCAAGTCTCAAATCTATCCTCGTTTGGAAATCATCCCGTAAACAGCCACAAGGGTAGCACCAATTCTGGAGTTAAAATCATCTTTTCATCTGATCACCGTAAGTAAAAATTACTCAAGTTTTGAGAGGTGTGACTGTAATGCTAGCAAACAATGACAACATATTTACAAGCTTCTGAGAAATTAAAGCTTTTGAGAACCCAACAAAAAAGTTATATGTGTCTGGACGGGAATGCCTATCTTTAAAAAAAATACTCATGGACGTAGGCCTAGGCTTTAGCGCCTATTCTACGTGGTGTGTCAATCGGAAATCATCCCATATACAGTCACTACATAAAAAGGTAGCAACACTTTGTGGAAGCTGAAATCGTATTTTAATCTGATAAATGTAAGTAAAAATGACTTAAGTTTTGATAGGCGTGTTTCTGAAATATCATGTTTCTTGTTTTGTCTTGATTATCACCTTTGATTTATATTATTAAAAATGTATTCCTGTAATTAAAAATTGCTTTTAGAGACGTCCACTGGCATGCAAAAAACATATGACCGCAAAGATAAACAGTGTTACTTTATTTCACCTTCAGTTTTGTACCCAGAGTGAAAAAACATCAATGTCGCACGAATTTGGCATAAAAATAGTTTCACCGTCATCTGATCGAGCGAACTCGGGCATTGACAACCACACTTCTCCATTGATCCCTTCTCTCCATGCAGCCTGACAACTCCCGCCTGCCAATACCCCAATCGCGCTCCAGAGTAGCGATGTAGGTTAGGGTCGGTCTACCTCGTGTTCTGTGACCGTGCAATGGTTCCCTTAGGATAGTAGGACTATGGACAGTTTCCTCCCGGCTTCTCCAGCTATGTTCGCTAAACCTAAGACGCCTCTGCGGTAATGTCTGTGATACCAATGTGGTAGTGTACCATATAGCTCACTATTTGTCAGATGATGTCGCCAGTTAACGTTCAGGGCGTCTCTTAGAAGCCTGGTATATACCTCACGAGTCACCTAATCTCCTGGTCGAGGTTTGCCTAAGTGTCCAGCATTCTGCTCCGTATAGGAGCGACTTTCAGCCCTCGCGTTAATGCACATTCATTATAATATGGAAATCGATATTGGTAGAGTGGTTGACGTATTGGCTTCAAAGCGACCGAGGCGTCTCGAATACGGAACGCTATTAAAGAATTAGTTTCCCCTCCCTTATTTTTTCAAGTATTTTTTCGTCAGATCAGTATTGCTTGATGGGTCACTGCCTTTCATTTTGATTCTAAATAAATAAATAAAAACTAACTACACTATTGCTCACAGTTCAACGATATTTTCAGGATAATGCTGATAACAGGCTTGTAACACGTGTGAATTAACTGTTTGACACTGATTTTCAGTTTCTGTATATTTTCTTGTCTTTTATAAAATTTGCTTTGCTGGAATATCTGAGCACATCATTCATACTTTACTCTTACATTATTGTTCATTACAGTCCGAAAGAAATTTAGTCTTAGGATAACAATGCAGAACAACTTATTAATTACCGTCAATCTGTAGTTTATGATCATTTTCTCTATACGCATACATTTATCAAGCATTCGTCATTGTACTGTGTTAATTGGATTGTAATTTACTTTATCGTTCGCATTCCTTACATCATCGAGTCAACAATCGTGTTTGCTTTTATCGGCGAACACATTCTACCTTCCCAATTAGACACGGACTACCGGGGAAAATAAAAACACTGAATAAATAATGATGCTCTTAAACACCAAGGGCGTGAAACATTTACCGTTCATATTGGATCTTCTGAACCGATTAAATAAGACCTCAAACTGTGTAAAACGTCGGAGCCTCGAGGGGGCTTCGGGGGCAGCCCGCAAGCCCCCGGCCATTGTTGGTCCCATCACTAGCAATTCGCACCCCCCCAAAAAAAATCCTGCGTACGGCCCTGAGTTATTTATATTGTGTCTTTCAATTAGAGGGGATGAAGCAAACCACTTGTATTTTATTTAAAGCTATTCAAATATTAATCAAATTGTTCATTGTGTAGAAATTCTAGTTTAGGATGTAATCTTTCTTATTCCACTAAATAGAAATGTCCTGTGCTCCATTCTTTTCAATGTCTGTTTTACTTTTGTTCTACCTCATGCTAGCCACGATTTACAATCGTATTCAGACATGTGCTTCTTCTTTCCTTTTCTGTGTCATTGCTTCCCACCAGTGTATTCTCTGCCCATTGAACCAAATCTGACCTCTGGGGGAAAACACTGACCCTGTAACAGTTAACATTTAAATTATTTAGTTGCCGATTTAATGAATGTGTTGCTTTCGCCCAGTGTGTGGTGAGGGAGCAGATTTCAGCCGAGCCATAGATTGTGGTGCTGTAATTGGCCATGGTGCTGTGGGTTAGGGAGAGAAAAATTACCCAGAATTCCTGTCTCTAATCACTATCTAGAGACACTTACACTTGTAATGGTGAGATTGAGATCATGGACAACTCTGATTTTCTCCTCTTATCTCTACTTCCCCCCTCAACCAGGTCACTGTGAATGGCCCTTTTTTAAATTGGAATTTATGGTTCAGTTGCAATTTTCTTTTAACCTATGTTCTTCAAAATGCTGCCATTAAATCAGTTGCATATGTGCCTATTCCAAGCAAATCTTGGAAGTTGACTTGACAATGAGAGTGCCTATCCTTTAATTATTTCCAAGAGATTGTAGCCCTCAAAGTTGTTGTAGCCCTAGGACATTGTTATTGAGCCTCTGTGATCCACACATAAATAATAATCCTTGCATTTATATAGAGCCTTCACACCTGGAGGAGGCCTCAACGCACTTCAACAGGCCTTACTGCAAAGTATAATGGCTGTGTACTTTGTAGAAGCGGCAGGTAATTTGAGAAGAGGAAGAAAAATGTCCATTTCTTCCTCTCACATGGAACTTTACGTCTAATTTCCATACCTTCATAAGCTGTGCCTTTTACTTCGGAAAACAAGCTTTGTAGTCACTCACTTTAGTGTTGGAGAGAATTCTAAAGAAAGTAAAGAGAAATACAGTTTGAAAATATAATTCAGAACCTGTTTAGTTCTAACAGCAGGTCATTTCTTACAGTACACATAGAAGCTACTTGATATGCAGATATAACTTGTATTAGTGCACAGAATTCTGGAGGCTGCCATTTACAATTACCTTCATTATAGGACGTGCACATTGGATTGTTAGTATTGCTGGAAATTGCAGTAACCAGACAGCAAATTGATTATTACATATGAGATGGCAGCTGAGACAATGCACTTGAATTCGGATATCTACATTTTGGGAAATCAACTCTATTCCCTTTTGGTTTAAGGCACGTTTCAATTAAGATGCAATTTTTAAAAATATATACATATCTAATGTTCAAACTGAGGCACAGACTTCCTCACCTAATCGCATTTCCTAAGGTTAAAGGCACTGAAGAGCCTAGAAATTTGTGTTATTTCTTTTTTAAAATTGGAATTTATGGTTCAGTTGCAATTTTCTTTTAACCTATGTTCTTCAAAATGCTGCCGTTAAATCAGTTGCATATGTGCCTATTCCAAGCAAATCTTGGAAGTTGACTTGACAATGAGAATGCCTATCCTTTAATTATTTCCAAGAGATTGTAGCCCTAGGACATTACTATTGAGCCTCTGTGATAACAGCTGAAGGTCCATAGATTTTTTTTTCTCCTCAGAGATGCATACTCTCCTCTGAGACATGCACATTCAGAATGAAAAGTTGGAAATAGATCTAGAATTCTGCTCCAAGTTGTAGATGAGGTTTCACTTAAACAAAAATCTGCCAGATAATTATGGAATCCACTTTAAAAATTTATATCAAAATATTATTGTGAAACCTCACAAGTATCGTATTATATGTAAATTAAATTAATAATTTAATATTATAATTATATTATATATGCACTAATTTAATCAACTTAATTAATTAAATAAATAAATTTGGAGTAATACACAAACTTAATGAAGTAAATTAGAATGTGACTGTATCAAAATCAAGTATTATAATAATCTCACAATAATAATAATCCATGCATTTGATCTAGCTTTGATATTGCATTTGATATTAGATTTTTCTTATCGCTTATGTGAGACGTCTCAAAGCGCTTCACAGAATATACTGTCAATTCACTTCACTGTATATTCTGTGAAACGCTTTGAGATGTCTATAAGATGTAAAAAAAACGATATCAAATGTAATGATTATTATTATTATTATTATTAATAAACACATCTATTGCTGTTATCCCACTTCAATGTCTTGAACCCTGAAGTTCACTCAAAAACTTCTCCATTCTAGCGACCTACCTGTATGTGAAAAAGCTGGTAGGGTTGCCTCCAAAACCTGGAGTAATGCTCAGTATCAATGGTCCAAAGAATGCCATATCATGGATCCCATAGAGATACCAGGACATGGTCATTGTTGTCTGCGTTTAGAGGAAGTTGAGGCAGCAATTTGGATGGGTAGCTCAACAGTATAAATTGGACAGCACTTGTAACAACTGCCTGCTGGTATACTGTCAATTGACATGAGTACAGGTATTCGGACTAGTAATTAGGTGTAAAGTGTATTGATGAATGTTGTGGTTGTATTTTCTGCATTGGTTTTAAGTGGCATTTTCTTGGGCTGTTTTTTTTGTCATTTTTCCTTCGAGATTGTCTTACACTTAAGCAAGGTCACTGCTTTGGTGAGATCTCACTTTGTAGCGAGTTTTAATTCTGTTGCTCCCCGCCGTTTGCACACTATTTGTACCGTTATCATAAAGAGGGCATGAAAATCTCAGAACAACCAAGGTGTGACACTTGCTGAAAGGTGAGGTGGGTGGAGGAGGGGAGTAGGAAATATTTAGCTACTCAAGGTTAATGATGGGGTCAATCCCTCAGTTTTTCTCTTGTGTTTCTTTTTTTTTAAATGACAACCTGACTCCGAGTTTCAGGTTTTTATTCAGAGGTTTTTTTTCAGAGTTTTGTTCAGAGTTTCAGTTGTTCTTGCCTATGAGTCAGTGTATTGTGGGTTCAAATTCCAAGTCAGGACCTTTCGCTCAATAGTCTGACACTCGAATGAGTACTGGGGAAAGCTCTGCATTGTCAGTGAAATGCTAAATTGAGCTCCAGTCTGTGGATTGAGGTGGCATAATTCAAAAGAGAAGGGAGTTTTTCCTATTGTCCTGACCAACAATAACCCCCACCCCCAAAAAACACAACTGGTCATTCACTTCATGGTTGTTTGTGGGACTATTATTGTGCAGCATTTCAATGGCATGATGATAATGCATGATAAAAAACACAAGGAATTATTGTTAACATTATTACAGTATAACTTTCCTCACTGTTTTATTTTTCTTTGATTGCATTTGGTGAGTTTTAACACAATCAATGAGGTTGGGAGAAGGATGCACAGATCGACCGCTTTCTGTCAGTTAAAGGAAGAGAATGTTTGTGTATATGTTTGGGATGGTCTCACTCCTCCATTACTTGTCTGTCTGAGATTATTTGTTGGGAATTGGTTGAGTGAACCGCAGCTGCAGATTCCCTGTCGCCTGCAGACTGACCCAGGTACTCCGGCAGCATGCAGTGCAGTGACAGATACAATCGGCTCACTATCATGCTTGTTACTCCAGCCAAACTGAATAGAAATGGGACTAACAGTCGAGAGGTTTGTTGGATTATTATCAGCACTGAAAGATTTTAAGAAATATCCACGTCAGACAAGGATATAAATGTGCCCTGCTTCTTTTATTTTTAAAATATATTTGTTATATAATAATTATCCTTGCATTTCAAATGGTGCTATTCACATCTTCTAGACTTCTCAAAGCGCTTCACAAAATATACTGTAAAGTAAATTGACTGCATATATATATATGTAGATGTATAATGTATACTTTTCGCCTGTATATATTATATATATATATGGGCGAAAAGTCACGTTTGCATGGGTAGAGATTCCACCTAGGTTTAGATTCCACTCTATTATCATAGTATTTCGGAGCATCCATAAGGTGGCAAATTGTTGAAATAAAGTTTTAGCTTGAAGCCCTTTTCCATGCAGTTTCTTGAAATAACTTACAGAAAAATCTGAGGTTCATAATTAAAGACTGTATTTAAGCATTTGACACATCGCGAGTGTTCTGAAATGTTATGTTGAAGAGGGTAAATCTAAATCCATTCAACATCTCTACCCATTAGACAATTTGAAATCATTAGCATGACTGAGAACAGAGAAGGGCTTTGAAATCTTTAAATTTTAGACTAAAAATATGGAATGAGCTACTTTATTGGGTTGCTCTCATAGTTCACTTCCATTTCTTGGTACATTTTACATTAGAGGAATGAGCGAGCGTGTAATACTGTGTTATTATACCATTCACACACTGCCAAATAAGAACCAGAAGACAGTAACTGATCTTGTATTGACTGCTGATACAGTTTTATCCATATTTATACATTCCTATTATGTACACATTCTCAGCTCAACCTTTATCACATTTTGACCCTGTTTCTCAAGCTTCAGTCAAATGCGCTGAACATGGAGAATTAAATTGAAAACCCGTAAACTTTTTGGCAACTTTTCGTGCATTTCCGAGAAATGTTAGTACAAATGCAATTTCTATTAAAAGCTATCATGCAGTGTATTCACGACTGCTGTATACAGAGGCTGTCTAGAGGAACCACACAAGAGAACAGAGGATGATCCCTACAGTTAGAATAATATGCCTATGAGCAATGAAAAGATAAGCTTGGGCACTTCAGTCATGAAAAGGGATATCTCAGCAGGGATTTTATAGAGGTGTATAACATTTTAAATGGAATTTAAAAAATAATTGGAATGATAGCACATGGATTTAGTTTTACAAAGAGTAATTTCAGGGCACATGTCAGAGAGCATTAAGAGAGTAATTATTAACAATCGTTACCACAAAGAGGTTGATTTAAAAAAAAAAACTTGATTCAGTCATGGGAAGATGGTAAAGTGAGTATTATAAGAAGGATTCATTCAATCTTGTGATCCTGTGTCACATTGAAATCAGCACTTGGTCAACTTTTTCCAGCTTGGAAAAGCTATCTGTGAATTTCATTGCAATCGCCTGATTATGCTTCCTGATCAAAATCAATTAGATGGTGAAAGTAAAGGGGCACTGATGTCTAATTTTCAATATTTGTAAACCAGATTAATGGTATTATTGGCACCTTCCAATTTGCGACATTCGTGACCTGCAAATTTTTACTCCAATTTATGCAGATATTGCAAATTAGTTATTCCTTCAGTTACGCACCATTTGGGGAACTCGGAAGTAACAGGAATTTGTTTTTGGTTGTTCTCTGTCACTGTTCCGAGCTGTTGAGCCCTTTCCTACTATTTGATGGAGTGTAAGGAAGACCAAGTAAATATGGCAATGTAACTGATGAGTTTCTACTCTGTATGATATTTTGTCTTCAGATGAATCAAGTTATTCCTAGTTGCCTGATTAAACTGTGTTAAAATGTGATTCTTGCTGCCCTGCAGACGGCTAATTGGTACTGTGGAGCATTTATGTGCCATGTAGGAATCTAATTTGTCCAAGATTAACAATTCATGAATTTAAACAGCACTTTAGCAGTTTGTTTGGAAGAACGATGGCAATCGGATGTTAAAGGTAATATAGCTACTTGACAAAATGCTGTGGTGTCTCCGCTCTGAGACTATGGAAGTCACACAAAAGCAGATTCCAGTGAAGAGAAAGTTATGGAAGGAGTATAGATCTTTTTGTTGGTTTCTTTATGGATCAAGAGTAAGAAAATGCCATGTTATTGAGTTTGTCGCGAGCTGCCAGGAAACATTTGTCATTTGTTTTGATTCACAATGGATCAGTTGAACCAGCTTAAAAGTATGGGTTCATAGTAATATTACTAGTGTAAAACTGAAGTGTTTAATTGAGAGCAAAATATTCCCATACCTATTTGCCTGCTCGAACACAAATCACGATCAGAAACAAATTGTTTAACATAAATTCCAAACAATCACATTGGAGTTAAAAAAACATAAGTTTGGATAATATCCGATGATAAGTTAATTCTTATTGGTTAGGACACACCTGTTACTTTTTGAGTGACATCCATCCTAACAATATGGATATTACACAAAAAGAATCTCTCCCAGTGCCCTGGCCAACAATCCCCCAATGAGCATTGGTCATTCACTGTATGGCTGTTTCTGGGAGACATTGCAAATAGACTCTCGGGTCCCCCATTAGAGCACACAGTCCCTGCTCTTCACAGTAAATCCTATGATGCTCTGTGAAGTGTCCTCCAGATTCACTTTACAGTATATTCTGTGAAGGACTTTCAGACATCACAAAGATGTGCTAAAGGTGTTTCAACGACATGATAAAGGTGATGTATTGAATACAAGGATTGACATGATTTTTTAAACTAAATTGCACAATCTTTGTGATTGCTGTGTACTGAACCGTGCTTTTTGAAACATTCTGGAAGACATCTCAAAGCTCTGAACTTCACGGATACAGAAATTTACTTTTTAGTACTAACAATGTACGAATCGTAATGATGATGAATTTTTCATCCATTTTCTTCATACTTTAATAATTAAATATCATTATTCCACTGCCCAATTTGGCTCTAAGTATGGATATAAATAATTGTGATTTCAATTGTCATTACATTTTATAGCAGTAGCAGAATTGTTATCAACGTTATTAACACAATGAGCCCAAATAGTCAAGGGAATAGTAATAATAATAATAATCATCCTTGCATTTGATATAGCGCTTTTCATGTCTTCCAGATGTATTAAAGTGCTGCACAGAATATACAGTAAAGTGAATTGACTGTATATTTGTGGGCGAAACGCGGCAGCCAATTGCGCACAGCAGTGTTCCACAAACAGTCACGAATTGAAATAACCAATTCATTATTTTTTCTTTGATGGATTATTAAAGAGCAATCAGGGGAGGAGCTGGAAGGCAAGAGTCAAACTACTTCATACTTAAGACTTTCTTTGTTAGGCATTGTCTTAAAGATATTAACATGTTCCTTGATGTGTCTTATAATGTTGGAATTGCCTAATATAGTAATAATTAAATTCCAAGCACCTTTCATGTTAGGAGGATGTCTTGAAGTGCTTCACAAGATATACTTTACCATGAAGTGCACTGAATATGTATTTTATAGGCAGCCAGTTAGTATACAGCAATGTCCCACAGTCAACCCTGTTTAGACTGAAAAGAAATGTTTTGGAGAGGATACAGCAAATGGAAATTGTATTTGATAGCTGAAAATAAGCCCCTTATTCCAATTAGACTTAACCTGAAAGACAATTTTGTCTCCAAATTTAGGATAGTGGAAAAAAAATGTTTGTCGACTCATTTTTTTTACCATTATTAAAAAGAATGGGCTTCTAAATTGATACTAAAATTAAGAATTTTCCATTGTTTTGCATAATTTTATGTTTTTAAGATGAAATGATCCTTACGGCTAAAACTAAGTCAAATGCTGGGAAGTTGGGGCAAGTGTGAGTGTCAACCTGGCTTGGTGGGTAGCACTTTGGCCTCTGAATCAAAAGGTTGTGGGTTTGACCTTTGCTCCGCGACTTTGAACTCTTAGTCTTGGCTATCACTCCCAGCGTGCCTTTCCTCTGCCCAGCCAATTGGATATTTATAGATTCCACAGCACTATTTGAGATGCAATTTTCTCCCAAATGTACTGACCAATAATCACCCCAAACAAAATTGGTACGTCACTACTTGTGGGACATTACTGTGCCCAAATTTCACCCCAAACAAAATTGGTACGTCACTACTTGTGGGATATTACTGTGCCCAAATAAGCTGTCATGTTCGCCAACAACAAACATGATCATCACAATCTACAATAAATCCAAAAGAAAGCTTTGAGATGTCCTGATGTGGAAGGCGGCTTATCAAGTACAACAATCTGATTTGTATTATAAGGTAAAGACGAGAATGCTGGGCAGAAATGTATTGAAGTATTCAAGATCATTAATAATAATAATAATAGTAATCCTTGCATTTGAGATAGTACTTGATCACATCTTCAAGGTGTCTCAAAGCGCTTCATTAGAAAGTACTGCAAAGTGAATTGACAGTATATTTTGTGGGCAAAAGGTGGCAGCTAGTTGCACACATCAGTGTCCCACAAACAGTTATGGATTCAGTGACCAAGTGGCTCTTATTTTTCACTCTTTATGAAGGAATGAATACCTCCAGAAAAGTGATCTGGCAATCAACAAACAACTGGGTTCCATAAACTTAACCCTGATAATATGTTTAACATGGGCCAAAAATCTATAATGAAAGGACACAGGCTTCAACTCAGAAAAGGGAAGGTGAACGGAAAGATCAAATTTGGTTACTTTAAACAGAGAGTGTTGGTTGCGTGGAATAGTCTAGCCATGGAGACTATGGAGGCAGATTGTGTCAGCATACTCCAAAGGGAATTAGATATCAATTTGATGAATAAATCAATTTGAGAGGGATGAGATATAGAGTTGTACAGGATGTTTTTTTCATTTTATATTTTTAAATCTTTTTACTTTGATACTAGCCAGTCAAGCTGATATTGTCTTTTCCACTCCTGTACATTTCCATGTAAAAATAACCCCAGGAAAAGTTTAGCCATGTGCAAGCTCTCTTTTTGTGTATATGTCTCCTGTGAAGGATATAATCAGTGACCTGTAACCTCAAGGACTCTATATGCCACTGCAAATTCATAACCTGCTCGAAAATACTCACGGGATAGAGCAGAAATGTACCAATGGCATAATGTGTTATGTCCTGAAATAAAGACATAAACATACAAATGAGAGGTGCGGTAACTAGAATGAACAAATTCACACAAAATACATTTAGTGAAAGGTTTTACAATGAAATTCCACAAAAATCCTCAAAATCTTCCGTCTAAAGATGCGTGAATGGTTTTGATATTGATGCTGTTTTTAAAATAAAAGAAACCCTGCTAGGTGTCTACTTTCTATTCCTTTGTCACTCTGTCATCTAAACTCCTCTCCTCTGACCTACCTTCTGCACCTACTGAATGTTAGCAAAGCCGAGGCCCTCCTGATTGGCTTGCACCAGCACCTCCGCACCTCAGGCAACGGCAGCTTCAGCATCCACGGATGCATACTCCACCTAACCAAGCCAGTCAGGAACCTGGGTATCTTGTTTGACCCTAAGCTGTCCTTGATTCCCCATATCTGTGCCATGACCAGCATCGCCTTCCACCACCTCTACAACATCACCCATCTCCATCACTGCCTCACCCCTCAGGCCACTGAAACCACTACACACGCTTTTGTCACTTCAAGGCTTGACTACGGCAACTCCCTACCTGTCGGCTTCCCCAACTCTTGCCTCCACAAGCTGCAGATCATCTAAAAACTCTGCAGCTCATGTATTCTCCCACACTAGGCTCCGCAACCCCATGAATCCCACCCTCGCTCGGCTCCACTGGCTCCCCATTCCTCAGAGGATCGAATTCAAGATCCTCGCCCTCACTTTCCAGGTCCTCCATGGCCTTGCCCCATCCTTCCTCTCTGACCTGCTGACCATCTATCAACCTGTCCGCTCCCTCCATTCAACACTCACTGGCCTTCTCTATGTCTCCCGGTCTACCCGCCCTACCATCGGTGGTCAAGCTCTTTGCTCCTATACTTTGGATTTCTTTCCCACGTGCTTCACATTATTCCTTCCCTTGCCATCTTTTAGACCAGTCTCAAGACCCTCCTCTTCAACTGTGCCTTCAGTCAACCCTAACTCCCCCACACCTCCCCCTCATCCCCCTCTATCCCACTCTAGTCCCGATCCCTGACTGTTCAGCACCTTGGGACGTCTTCCCGATGTATAACGTGCTCTACAAATGTAATTTTGTTGTTTTAAGAAGGAACTGTTTTAAGAAGGAATATGACTCTATTTACCTTTGTTTCCCAAGCAGTAAATAGAAACCCGCTTAGTAGTCTATTGGAGAATTGCATTCCAGGGTTAATAATCCTTAAAAAAAGAATAATTTGGTCAATCAATCCATGACAGTTTGTGAGACACTTCTGTGTGCAATTGTTGCCATGTTTCACCCACAAAATATATACTATCACTACACTTTGCAGTGAAGCGCTCTGAGACGCCGTCCGGCATGGAGGGTGCTATATAAATCGAAGTTATTGAAGTTGTTGTTGAGATGCGCTTCAAAGCGCTCTGAGATGCTGTCCAGCATAGAGGGTGCTATATAAATCAAAGTTGTTGTTGAAATGCTTTGAGACATCTCAAAGAGGTGATGAGCTGATATATTAAATGTAAAGGTTATTATTATGATATGAAGAATGGCAGCTTTGAAGAAGTATAGGTATGGGGCAGGAAGTGAGATTGAATGAACACCTTGCTCTGATGGCAGTACAGACTTGATGGACTGATGGTCTGCTGTAAATTTCAACAACTATAATAAATAATAATCCCTGCATTTGATATAATGCATTTCATATATTTTAGACATCTTAAAACACTTCACAGAATATACTGTAAAGTGAATTGGCTGTATATATGTGGGCAAAATGCGGCAGCCAATTGTGCATAGCAGTGTCCCACAAACAATCGTGGATTGAAATAACCAATTTTTTTTTGGATGGATTATTATTCGGAGTGTGGAGTATGGAAGCTTACCCAAGATTTCACCCTGCCTGGATTTGAACACAGGTCTCACACATGTAAGGTGAGTGGTTTAACCACTGTGTGACAGGACTCCATGATCCTTGTAGCAAGTTCCGTTAAATTTCCAAATGTGGCTTAAGCGAACAACTGAAATAAATACTTTGTGTATAGCAGTGAGAGATCAATCCCATTAATTGCTCTCAAATGAGAAATTTCTACACCCAGACACTAATTTTATTACTGCTTATTGTGTGAAACTCTCCTTCCCTCTGCTCTCCCCAGTAACATGAAGTGTTGTCTGCACCGAAAGACTCCTCGCATTTTGTGGGGTTAATGAAGCGAGCGAGAGACACGTTGGGATAACAGCCTCACCTGAGTAACTGGGTTTATGCAAAAGCTTGCAGTTCTTCCTGTGAGAACAGATGGCGTTGGTAACACTTACCTCACAAGTCACTTGTGTCACAAGATGCAAAAGGGGTAAAACATGCAATGTTTCAATGCGATAATTATCTATTATAAAACAGCGAATTTTTCTAGCCATTCTGAAATGGGTAGAGAATGGGAGGTCTCCGACCTCCTCACTCCCCAAGCTACCTCCTGGCGCCTCCACTTGATTGGCACTTGCCTCCTGCTCGTCCCTTGCACCCTCCGCCCCACCATCGGAGGTCACACTTCCAGTCACTATGCTCCAAATCTCTGGAACACTTTCCCTTAATCCCTCCGCCTTGCCCTCTTCGCTCTCCTTTTTCAAGTCTCTCCTGAAAACCTTCCTCTTCAAATGTGCCTATGTAACGTTCTCCTTTGAATCCATCTTTCATAGATTCATAGATTCATAGAATTTTACGGCACAAAAGGAGGCCATTCGGCCCATGTAGTCTGTGCCGGCTCTTTGAAAAGAGCGATTCAATCCCACTGCCCTGCCCACTCCCCATAGCCTAGTAGACCTGTTCTCCCTGAATAAAGATCTAATTCCCTTTTAAAAGTTGTTATCGAATCAGCCTCCACCACCTTTTCAGGCAATGCATTCCAGATTCGAACAACTCGCTGAGTGAAAAAATTTCTCCTCAGCTCCCCTCTACTTGAAACTATTTTAAATCTGTGACCACGAGTCACAGATTTGCCCACAAGTGGAAATAGTTTTTCTCTATATGCCCTGTCGAAACCCCTCATGATCTTATAAACCGCTATTAGGTCTCCCCTCAATCTTCTCTGCTCCAGAGAGAATAACCCTAGCTTATCTAGCCTCTCCTCATAGCTGAAGTCCCTCAATCCTGGCACCATCCTAGTAAATCTTCTTTGTACCCTTTCCAATGTCTTCACATCCTTTCTATAGTGTGGTGACCAGAATTGAACACAGTATTCCAACTGAGGCCTCACCAAAGTCTTATAGAGGTTAGTCAGCACTTCCTGACTTTTGTACTCTATACCCCTATTTATAAAGCCTATAAATCTTAAATACATTGGTACTTTTTGCTTCAACCACAGCTTCCTGCAGTGAGTTTCACATTCTCACCACTTTCGGCGTACAACGGTTTGTCTTAACTGCTCTTCGAGATCTGCTGCTAGCTGTTTTATGTTCCCCTTATTTGGACTTGCCTACATGTGAGCATAGCATTGGACAGCACTCAAATACTAGCTCTGGGATTTAAATGATACTGGTTTAGCAATTTTCCAAGATAATAAGATCCGAGGTGTTTTTTTTAAAAAATAAATAGTTTTAGGAGCAATTTGTTGAATTGAGGTGTTATCGTGGCAGGTAGGGGATGGGGGAGGAGATGATTGGAGAAGGAAGGGATAAGACGGGACTCAAGGAAAGGATTCTGGGGTATTTGTTTTCAGATTCTCTTTTCAATTGAATCAATCACCACATTGCTCCTGTTGTGAAACTTATTGCAATGTGACGTGTTTGAAAGGTTTTTGCAGTGATTTATTTGTGATTTACAGTGGGTTCTCAATCCACTGTAACTGGCGCATTCCCCTGATCCCATGTTACATTGCTTGCTTAGCACTTTGGAAAAGGTCCCTTTTACTGACACCTGAAAAGCAAATAAGCAGAGGCTCCAAGGAAGCCCATGTTTCATCATTGTCTTACAAAATTGGTCACTTAACTTCATGGCTGTTTGTGGGGCCTTGGTGTGTGCAAGTTGGCTGCCACAACTAACACATTATTGTAAAATACTGTGAAGATCTTTGACCACTCTCAATGGCTTGATAAGGCACTGTATTAAATAAAGGATTACTGTTGATATAATTTGATACAATAGAAATTTACATTTGTAAAGCACCGTTCACATCGGGAGGATGTTCCCAGGCATTTGACACTGGTGGCTGGACACTGCATGTGAGCCTTGTGCACAGGAAGCAAGACTGATTTTGTGAAGGAAGTGCTGTCAGTAACGCTGCTTATACAAGTGCTTTGAGACGCTGCCCAGTGTGGAGGGCTTTAGATAAATGCAAGTTGTTGTTGCACATGTGCAGCTTACAGGAAGTGAAATCAGAACTGCTTCCTGTGAATAGTGTGCCGTGTGCAGGAACTAACAGCCTGAAAGACAGACATTTATTCGCACATTGCCTCTGAGCTGGTTGGACCCAGTGGATGTGTTAAAAGAGGTTGCCCTGTATATTGCCTGCATATACAGTCACTACACTTGACAATAATTACCCATGAAGGCCTTTGGGATACTTTAAGACTGCATGCACTTGATCAAATGTAGAGATGATTGTATTCTAGCATTGAAGCTATCCCGATTAATGATGGAGGATAATGGAATATTTTGGTTTGAACATTATGTGGAAGAAAATAGATTAGTCATGTTTCACATCCTCTGAAGGCTCTCAGTTTGTATGTTTTCTGTAAAGAACGAGTTTGCATATTTATCACGCCTTATCACATTGAATCGTCTCAGAGCTTCAGATACAATTACTGTCAAATTTGCTGTTTTTGTCGGCAAATGTGGTTCCAGTAAGGTATCACAAACAGACATGAAGTGAATGATCAAATCATCTGGAGCACTCTTGGCCAGGCAGCTGGGAGAAACCATTATCTCTTCAAATACTGTTACGGCGTGCTCTGTCAAGCACTCGGGGATGCTATCCAGATGAGGAGTGCTATGTAAATACAAGTTGTTGTTGTTGTTACAGCATTTTTAAAGTCCATGTGAAAAGTGAGCCTTGGCCTTAACGTTTCTTTGCAAAGATAATTATTGCATTCAATAACACGCCATTCACGTGAAGAGGATGTTTCAAAGCACTTCACAGGATTTATTGTAAAATGTAGCAACTGTGTATCGTGTGGTCAAAGTCAACAACCAGTTTGTGCACTGTCTTGCAAACAACCCTAAAGTGAATGGGGGATTGTTGGCCAAGGACACACTGTTCTCTTTTTGAATTGTGACACTGAGTCTGAACAGGCAGATGGGTATTAGTTTAACATCTCATCTGAAAGATGGCACCTCCAACAATGCAGCTCACCCAGCATTACCTTTGAGTTTCTGCGTAGATTCAAATTAGTTGAAATTCCTGACACGGGCATCAAAACCCACAACCTTCCAACTGGGAGGCAAGCCAACACCACTGACACTGCAGCACTGCCCAACAACAACAACAAAATTACATTTTAGAGCTCCTGTGGCTCAGTGGTTAGAGCACTTGTCTTGCAAGCTGGGAAGACCAAGATGGGGAGACCTGTGTTCGAATCCAGGCAGGTCAGGGCAAAACCTTGGGTAAGTTTCCTTACTCCACACGCCTAATAATAATAATAATCCGTCCAAACAAAAACCCACAATAATAAAATTGGTCATTTCAATCCACGACTGTGTGTGGGACACTGCTGTGTGCAATTGGCTGCCGCGAATCGCCCACAAATATAGACAGTCAATTCACTTTACAGTATATTCTGTGAAGCGCTTTGGGACGTTGATAAGATGTGGAAAGCGCTATATCAAATGCAAGGATTATTATTATTATTATTATTTGTACAGCATCTTTCACATCGGAAGGACGTAGTACTGCAATGGAGCATCCAACTGGTCTGTGAGCTTTTAAGCACAAACTGTTGAACAAATAGCTAGCTATGGGGCAATATGTTTGAGAATGCTCGTACATCTATTCGATTGTGGCATTCATCCAATAGTATTTCTGAAGCAAATCTGAAGCATTCATCCTATAGTATTTCTTTTAAAAGCTATTTTGTTCCTGAGATGTACCCCTTCAAAAGAGATCTTTTAGATTTGGGCTTGAAGGGCTTACAAAAAACATGGTTGTTGGATCTCACTGATTCTTTGTCAGTGAATGCACACATGCAGAGTCAAGGAATAATGTATGCCTGGCTTTGTCTTACATTCGAATGTATTCATTTTGAGTTTAAAAAAATAACATCTGTGGATTTTTTTTTGCATAATTTCACTTAAGATGTGATGAATGGAGTTTTCATCATCATTAATGCTGAAATACCGTGAAGTGGCTTTATGACGTGCTGCGGAATCTGTTATTTCATTCCTGTGAATCTTGTCAAACTCTTTTGTTGAACCATCGACCTGGGTAACATTGAGAGGGTCGCAACCTGTGCTCTGGTCCAGTTAATCTATGAACTACTGTTATTGTCAATAATAGCAAAGTATTAGTGGGGGAATTGGATGGTATAGCAAGTTAGTGTTCAGTTGTTTTGTCTCTGGAAGGTGGATTTAAATCCATGCTAGACAGGATGAAAGCCTCCATTTCTCTGATAGGTTTTAAGTGAAATAGGTTGAGATAGTCTCAGCCAATTCCCAGTGGAGATGAGCAGCAGTCACAAACTGACCGTAAATTGATATTAATAGTTGTAATTGGGTAATTTCACTCAAAGAATTGGCTTGTATGGAACATGGAAATGCCACACTGGCACTGTGGGATGTTGAATTGGGTTTATCTGAGATTGGGTTAGGAATATTGCCTCTGCAGAATGAAGGAAGCTTTACATGGCACTCAGTCTGTGTTGTTCAGATAATAAAGCAAATTGATTGGATGGTACCAGATCTGCATTGACAATAGAGGCAGGCTTACTATCACAGTCGTGAAAAATCATTAGCAGAGATGAAAGCAGAATTTGCAAATGCATTTGCCACATTAATGGCACCAATAACTTGGACCTGTGAGTGTATGTATGTGTGTGTAAAAAAAAATGCCCTGGGTTTCTCAAGTGCAGCAAGAGCAGATTTAAAACAAAATACTAATATAATTATCGAATAATTGATAAGCAGTAGATCATTTCTTTTTTTCTAAAAAATCATATAATGATTCTGTCAGAACGTAAGGGGGAGCGGTGGAGTGGTATAGAAATCTCTCTGTATTGCAGAATTAGCACAATTACGCAAGGCACCAGCATTTTCAAAGCTAGCACACTCATTTTTCACACAGCTTGCTTCCGATGAGCCAGTGAGGCAAAACCAAGCAGGTAGTTAAGCTGTCTACCGCAACAGATGACTGGGTGGAATTGCCATGAGATAAATAATTAGCACACTACTCCTGTCAGGGTTTACACAAACCTCCAAGGACACGTTCAGCATGTTGTCCCTTCATATTATTTCTCAATTGAACTGTCTCAATAGCCCCTTGGATGGGAGGATATTTTTACATTCTGATGAAATGCAGCTTCGTTCTGCATTGATTAGTTTTCTGAGAAATCATCTAGTGTCTAAATGAAGGTTACCAGCCCTCCTTTTGTGCATGATTTCACCACCCCTCACCCCGCCCACCCCCAAGTCTTGTTTTATACATTACTAATCCTATTAACGCTCAAATATTCAACAAGCATATAATGACCACATTTCAGAGCAGGTTTTACTGTAAGTAACTTTGCACTTCATTTATATAAAAACAAGGATAGCTTGCTGTAATCCAAACTAAGTTATAGCAATCCTTCATGTGGTTATTGTTGGCAATAAAATGAGAGGCCGTAAAAGAAATCTGCCTCTGGTAATAAATTTAAGAAAATAGCTTCCAAAAGGTGAGTGGAGGACTGTGCTCTGTGGCTGCACATCACTGATCAAATAAAACCATCAGCGTCAGATGGAGTGGCTGACATCAGCACTTGCACTGTAACTGGCCACGTGTGACATTGAAATACCATTTCAGAAGCTGAGGCCAAATGCAATAAATAAAACCCAAGTCAAACTGTAAATATCTTTGCAGTAGGGTCTGTCGATATGGAACTTTTCCGATATCAATATATCAGTTTGCCCATATCGATACATACCGATATATCGATATCGACAATATATACCGATATATCGATATCGCGGGTTTTTTTGTCCGGCGCATGCCCGCACATTCCGGTGTGTGCGCGCATTCGGATATCGACAAAGTAAGTTGAAAAAGTCCGCATTATACCAATATATACCAATATATCGATATATCGCTGGACACGATATATCGATATTTGCAATATATCGAGTTTTTTTCGATATATCAAATTTTTCCATAAAGTGTTATATTTTTAATTCCGATATCAGCATATGATATGAAAATTATATCGGATATAACCGATATATCGATATATCGCCGGACCCTACTTTGCAGGTCATGCAGCATCTATAGAGAAAGAAAAGTAAAGAAGCTGACTGATATGTTGAATGTTCCCGGCGACTTCTGTTTTTATTTCAGATTTCCGGCATCTGCAGTATTTTGCGTTTTTTAAAAATCTTTTGTTTAAAAAAAACTAGATTAAAAAACTTCAGTTTCAATATAAACCACAAAGTCATTGTTGTTATTTAATAAATACATAATTAAATACGAGTGTGGTTCTATTGAAAGATTATCACACACTATTGTTTGTGTGTTCTTGCCATTCCTGGCAATGCCACATGTAAGTACCTCCAAGATCTTGCAAACATATGTTCAATTTTGCTGAATGTGCAATGCATATTTCAATTCATAATAATTTTCACTTTTTCTGCAATGGATGAGTTTCATTTTGGCTGCAGATTTGGTGAGGTACGATAGCATCATTACACATATCACCATCGTGTAAAATATTGTTACTTAGATTTTTCTAAACTTGTGTTCTGTTCGAAACACTGTACCAGGTAAGCATTTTATTAAGCACATGGTTAAACCATTTGTTGCCATCATGTAATTGCTAGGAATTCATGTTTTGTTTCTGATCAGTAGCTGAATCAGCAACATTTTAATACCCAGTGGTGATCGATTATACATTTACTGTGTTCCTTCCAAATGTGACAAGACAACTTCAAATAGGAGCAAGGATAGAGAAGGCTACATTTGTTTATAAGATACATTTGACACACTGAAGACATTGTTTGCCTGAAATATCAACTAGATTTGCTTTGAAATCTATCAATGTATTTTGCGTAGGTCAGTGAATGATATTGTATTGCACTAATAGGTGTAAAAAGACAAAAAGGCTTCTTTCGAGATGGGAAAGCAAGGTGCATATTTGGCTGGGAAGAGTTTTTAGAAATTCCACCTTTCTAATCTGTCCATGGTTTTACCAGCAACAAAGGATGAGAGCAGTGGTGGTCAACCTTTATGGCTGGCCAACAAAATAAATATACTTTACCAGTTAATGCCCATAAATTGTGAACAAGTCTATCAAAGAAAAGAAAACAGAAAACACATGGTGGATCAAAAATGGACTTTGTAATGGAATATACAATTACATTTGTATTACTCCTTTCAGGTCAGGAAGACGACCCAAGGAACTGGATTAGTTAGTTACCTTACCGAGACTAGTGTGAATGTTCAGAGAGGCCCTTCTTAATAGTCCTGTGGGCCACTTCCGGCAGGGGCTACAGGTTGGGAATCAATGGCACAGAATATTTTTATGTTAATAGTCACCTGATTCTAGCCATTCTATAGCACCTTGTATTGGTTCAGCACGTGTTTGACAGAGAATGGGGCGAGGACATACCCTGTGTAATAAAATGCTAAAAGAACCAAGGAAGAGATGAAGAGGTTGTGTTTTTATACAGAAAATTGACAGGACATGAAATGTTCTAATTGGAATTGTCCTGACAATTTTCTGTATAAAAACACAACCTCTTAATCTCTTCCTTTAGAGAGGGAATTCGATAAATCAGTACTGTAAGGCAGTTTGGGACATCCTAATAACATGAAAGGCGCTTGTATAACTGTAAATTTGTATTGTATTGTAAATATCTGAAAAAGAGGCGTATAAGACAGGCAGAAGGCATTAAATCAACTGCTCTTTTCGAGAAGCAACACAGGTACATTAGGCTGAAATGCTTCCTCCTGTGCGGTAATTTCTCTATGCTTCTATATTTAGCCTGTAATAATTATCACCAGTGATAATATCACATACCACATTTTGCACCCTGCTCATCTTCAGTACATCCATGGCACCTGTGGATGTTGCCAGGGGTCACATGATCAAAATATTATTATATGATGTATAATAAAATATTATTATGATCGGGGGATGAGAGGCAACAACCAAGTCTACCCAGTGCAGCCACTACCTGCTCATCAGTGAATGGGAAGCATTCACTGTGTAACTTGCATTGTCTGTCCAGATGAAATGATAACAATTAATTAGCATTGGGAGCTGGATGTAGGAGGAGCATTTAGTCTATTAAATGCAAGTTTAAAGCCTTTAGTTTTCCTTTTATGTCCGGAGTACCTTGGCAAGGCTAAACCCATCTGAATCCTCACAGCGATGCTTTTTTTATCTCCCAGTTTTGCTATTTTTTTGTACTTGAAATAATTAGCTGACTTTAAAAAAAAATTAATTGAGGCTTTTAACTAATTAATGAATTCCACCTGCTTTTCGACTTTCAAGTAACAATAAATCTAATTATCTTCCCATTTTCAACATCCATTGGGATTCCTCCCGGCTGCTTTGCCTTTTTTTTACACACTTCGCCAATGTCCACCAACACTATTCCGTAAAGAGCATCCACCGTTTGTTGATATTTAATCTGTTTCCATTGAGAAATTTCCCCCTCATCCAAATTGCAAAAAGGCTGCCAGTTTTGAACAAGTTCTATTCAAGAATTGGCCTTTTATAAGTTCAATTCAAGAAATGGTCAACCAGCCACTCTTTTATGCTGTCCAAATGCTCAGTGGAAACGATGGGTCTGAAGACTTGTAACACACAAGTGATGCAGCAATTTATTTTAAACACCTGGCATATTTAAACACCTTGAGACAAGTGAAGGGTGATATATTAAGGTAAATTTGTATTGTATTCTAAGGAAAAGATAGATTCAGTTTAGCAATGCTGAAGGTGTTTATTGATTTAATAATTTTAAGATAGGGCCAATCAACCACTGCAGAGAACAGAAAGAATCACAACATGTTTTTTATGTTGTGGAGAAATCTAAGGGAAAGGAAAGGAAGTCAAGATTTGAATGTCTATTTGTCACAGTACTAGATGCTGCCAAAGCGGCAGGTGAAGACAGGCATGAAATGTTAATTTGTGAAGGAATATTGAGTTGGCATTAAAAATATATTTTAAAAACTCCCATGGTGGTTCGTTGAGCTGAGCCATACAGGCTGGAATTGTTCCAGGGTCGATACCCGGTCTGTGCAGAGATACTGATCTTAGCAAGTAAAGCAGCAACACTGTTTGAATTAGCCTTAGTGCTCCAGGTTACGGATCCAGAAAATCAGCCAGGCTTTCCACTCCTGTTTTATCCAGCAAGTGAGGGATGAAGTGCTTTGGAGCACTGCTTTGTTGACCAGCCAGGATTCACTTGGCAAGGATCACATGTGAATAATGACTAATAAGACTAGATATTAGAAGCTGTCTCACTTATAGAACTAGTCCAATAGACATGTGGGAGTGAGGAGGGAGGTGGAATGAGAGGAAATAAATCAAACACCTCCATGACATGAAAATAATTGAGACATTAATTGAATAATAAATTCAAAGACATACAAAAATTGTACGGAAATCTGGTTCATCACTAATTCGGAACAGAATGCTCAAAGTCTTCAACAAAAGGTAATTTGAGCAAATAAAAGCTATAAGTCACGTATTGTAACCACCATGAATACCTAATTAAACTGATGTTTGGGGCCTCAATGTTTTTATATCCCGTAAAGATTTATTTAACCTATGAAGAAAGTGACATTCTCAGATTACTAGTGGTTTGAACCCTGGGTGAGGACCGGAGGCATTTGCGTGTATGTTGAGAAAGAACAAATATAAATCAAATGATCCAATTGTGTTATACTGCAGTAAATAAAACAGCAGATTGCTGCCGCATGGTCATATGAAGGAAGCATGGGTCATGTTAAGAAAAATGAGATGGAAGCCGGCAGATAGAACGCTGGGGGGAAATATCCAGTCAAATTCACTTTACAGTATATTCTGTGAAGCTCTTTGAGACGTCTTGAAGACCTGATAAGGTACTACAACAACAATAATGATATAAAATGCTGGGATTATCATTATTATTTCACATTCACAGAACCGGGAGGAAATTCAGCTCAGTCTGTCGAGCATGTTCTGATGGATTTTTAGGTTACAGCACATCTTTTAATCATATTTTCTCCCTCATCTCTTCCCACCGCACACATATCCCACCCCCCCGTCTCCCCACCACCACCACCCCTTCCATTATCTATTATTATGAAATATCATGGTCAACATAGTAGATTTTTGCCAAGCATTTTGGACTGTGACTTATTATTCTCTATACATTTCAATTCAGTGGTGTCAGCCTGGCTCAGTTGGTAATGCTCTTGACTCTTAAGCCAGTTGTGGGATCAAGCCTTGAACCCTGGGACTTGGCATTTGTCTAGGCTGACAGTGCAAGAGGAGCTCTACACTGTTCAATGTACTATCCTTCAAATGAGATGTTAAATTGAGGTCCCAACTGCTTGTTTAGGTGTACGTTAAGATCCCATGGCACCATTCAAAAATAGAAAGGGGATGTCAGAAAGGGTGCTAATGTGATATAGCACCCTTCACATATCCCATAGTGCTGAAATAGGCCAAGGTGTTTAAAATAAATCACTGCATCATTTGTGTGACAAATGTCTGTGACACTACTGGTCACTATATACATGGAAATTGTTGTGGATTTTGAATGGAGATGTCCATGGCAAGAATCCTCCGGATAAAAATTGATTGTACCCTTCATGTCTGTGTGTATGCTATGCACAAATTGGTTGTTACTTTTGATGACAAAATAGTCACTACATTTTACAGTAAATTCTGTAATGTGCTTTAAGACTTCCTCACAACATGAAAACCACTGTATGATTAAACTACTCAGGAGCAGGAGTCCCTGCAGGTCAGCGTGCTTTGAATTAACTTACTGGAGGGAGTCCTGACTCAAATTCCCTGATTGAGCAATCCAATTAGAAACCTCTGCATATTAGACCTCCAGTGTAAATACAATCAGTCATTCCTTCTCAATAAATGACTAAAATATTGTTTGGGCTTACAAAAAAAATCAGAATCTCGTACATTTTTTCTGCAGCCATAAATCTACTTCTCTCCTTGATGTAGATGTTTTCTTCTGTGGTAGAAATTGAAAAAAATAGTTCTGGGCTAATATCATCCTTCTCCTGTGCTCCAGTGGTGAAAACCTGGCAGCAGGTTGATAGTTCCATTGACCCAATTCCCTTCTCTTACTCTCAGCAGCAGTGTCCTGCTGCTGGCAATTAAGCACCAAGGCAAATCGGAAGCCTGCCAGCAGCTAATTATTAGCCCTAATACCAGATGGAAAATTGCATTGTAGACCGAGGCAACCTGAGTGTGCTTCAACATTTTTTTTAAAGGGAGGAAAGGGGGAAAATAAAATGCACATCTGTGTGCAAAACAGTTTGTTAGACATCACTGAATTTCTGATCTGAACGGTGCTGAAGACCTGAACAGTTGCAACAGGTATTGTGGCTGGCAACATTTATTTTTAAGTCAAACGGCGAATAGAATTTTCAAGAACATAATGCAAGTGCTTACCCTTTGTACGTTGCTTTATATAGTTTACAAAACATGCATTCGCATTTGAATTGATGTGGTTGAAAATGCAAGTCACAAGTCATCATCGCACAGATTTGTGGACTGTTAAATTCAGTCTTCATTTGAAATCTACTGTTTTATGAGGACTGCCCTGAATCTTTGGAACTCCCCGCCTCATTCTGTATCCCCCCATCTGTCCATCCTGTCTTTCCCTTTCTTAGGCCAACTTCAAATCAGAACCGGAAGACTTTCCTCTTCGGTCACCTCCCCTCTCTTTCCAACTGTGTGTCAAATTATACCACTGTTGAGTGCTCCGAGACATGACTTGTGTGAAGGGTGCACTTTAAATGAAAGTTTTTGAACTAAAATTGACACTCAATTCAGGAATTATCTCCAATTCTCCACAATCTAAAATGTTGAAGTAAAACAGACTTCTGGGCTAAGATTTAATCGAACATTGGGCTTCTGAATTCTCTCCTTGCTCCGAATTAATGGGAAAGAAAATTTTCTTTTCAGTCTCTTTGGCCCAAAATGCTGAGAATGATGTTGTGAGACATTCTATTTCTACATTATTTTCCTTTCATAGCAATCCACTCCGATGTACAACAAGCTTCACGTAGTGGAAAGCATTTTATTAAAGGAATGCACTTACCAAATATCATGTCTGGCTTGAAAGATGTTTACATTTTTTTCTCCCCAGAGATTTATTTTGTACTTATAAAGCGTGACATTGTTTATAAGTTTGGATGGCTTCTGTTCTGCAGTGTTAGGTTCTGCCAGTCAAGGAACCTGGAATGAGTCTCGTAGGACTAAAGTTGCCTGATCTTCTGCAAAAAGAAAGGCACTTCAAGAGAAATATCAATTTTGGGGATAAAAGCTAACATACAGAGTATCTTTCACACCAGATGCAAACAAATGGTAGTGTTTGGTGAACACTGCACTTTGATCAAGGGCCTTACAGTTACATGTCGATGTTTACAAGAAGAAAATGCCTTGAGATGTATTTTAAAGGGCTTCTTTCTGAGATGTTGTTGTTTCTTCAAATCAATTTACTTCAACTCCTCCACGGAATGCTACTCAGACACAGTACTGATCCTCTTCCTTGTATGTCAACAAACGTGGCTAATTTCTGCGTGTGACTTGAGCCAATGAGTGATGACAAGCAGTGCCATTGCAGAAGTGCTTCACACATGATACTATGACTCAGAAAATATGGGGATCAAACCACATATTGGAACTTTGGACTGAGAGTGCAGGTTGACACTAGCAATACAATGCTGAGGACACCACTGCATTGTTCAAGGTGCCATCCTTCGGATGAAATGTTAAACTGATATCCTTTTCTGCATGATAAACTGGACGTTAAAGGTCGCATGATACTATTCAAAAAGAGAAGGGAGTTTGCCCAGTGTCCTGACCAACAAGCTACCAGATCAGCTTCATCACTAACTTCCTGGCTGTTTGAAGAACAAGCTTTTTGGTCATATTGGCTGTTGTGTTCATCTACAAAATACACACGGTTTGTTTTACAGTAAATTCTGTGAAGCATTTTGAGACATTCCCCCAATGTGAAAAGTGGTCTTTCAAATCTAAGTAATAGTGCCTGGGATTACTTTTCGAATAGAGCCATGTGATCTTTAACGTCCACCTGAACAGGCAGATGCGACATCGGTTCATCATCTCCCCATAATGCAGCATGCCCTTAGCAATGCAATAGATTGTCAGCCTGGATTGTGAGATCAAAGTCCTTCATTACATTAACTTGGTGCACATTTCAACTTATTCTGATTTCAAAGTGTGACCCATTTCAGTGTCACACCTTGAAAAGTGCACTTCACTGAGTGTCTGAATGTGTTTGCGATCCGCCTCACTCCTTTGTTCATAAATCTCACTTCTCCCATTTCCCCACCGTTGACAGCTCTGGTATACAGATTACTGCAATTCCCACTTGTTAGAAAAATGCTTGCGTCTTAAGGGGCAGAGATGCTTTTATTTATAGTGTTCAATAACAGCAGAGAGTTGACTGACTTTGAGTGTGGAGAGACTGCAGAAAGCCTCATTGCTGGATGTTCATTCTGAAGACATGCTCAATGACAAAGTCATTCTCATAAGGGAGTGAGGTGATTAAGTAGCTGAGAAGCCATGAAAAATCCCATATAGGAAATAAGTGAAGTATTTGAAGGTAGTGTGCAGTAAAGGAATCGAATGGAAAGAATGAATTGCAGATGTAAAGGGTGGTCATTGATTAATCTGTTCAGCCTTGATTCCCTGACTGGCTGACTCACCCCGGCGTGGGCACCTGGAAGCTTTTGGAGAGATGTTGGCCATTGAGCAAGAGTGATTTTGTTTTCCTTGAATGGCCTGACTTGGAAATCTTAAAATAACTACTTCATCCTAAACCTGAAGCTGGCGTTGTGCGCTGGCCATTTCTTTGTGATAGAAACCATATGCAAGAGTGTCAAATCACATTTGAACTATGATAATGTGTTTAATAATGCAAATTGGTGGTAATAGCTGTTGCTTCCACCAAAATTGGGCTTCATTTTGGAGATGATGGAGTTGAGGGAGGAGGGAGAGAGAGGGTTGAATATGTAGAGGGGGAATCGGTGGGGTGTGGGTCATATAGCAACAAAATAGCAACAAAATTGCACTTGTATAGCGCCTTTCACGTCAGAAGGACATTTGTGGGAAGGTGGATGGAGGAGACAGTTAATGGAGGAGAAGAGGAGCCCGAGGCTATCCTTGGCCTCGCAGATTATCTTGGAGTAGAAGGAAGACATTGTTGTTAAAAGAAACAGAGGAGAGGTGAGGAGAAATGTTTTCACGCAGTGAATTGTTCGCATCTGGAATGCATTGCCTGAGAGTGGTTGAAGCAGATTCGATAACATCTTTTTCAGAGACGAGTAGACAGTTATTTGAGGACAAGAGGTTTGCAGTGGAGAGAGCAAGGGAGTGCGATTGATTTGGACAGCTCTTTTCAATGGCCTCCTTCTGTGATTCTACGATCCTCTGGATGTGAAATGCACTATACAAATGCAATTTTGTGTTGTCTTGAAGACATGATAAGGCACTATACCAAATGCAAGGATTATTATTATTCATATTCTTTTTAGTCATTATACCAGAAACATCTAAAAAAAAGCTCATTAATAGATAGTGCTGCAAAATGATCCCTGTGGCACTTGTGTGCTAAACTGTCTGATGTTTTAAAGAGGGTACTAGCATCTTTTCAAAGGATGGAATTCAATCCTATACTCATCAGGACTCCATGGCTCAGAGGAACTGAATCTTCGGTGTACGTGAGGTTTGGTTCATATTGTACGTGTCAACTGTGTTAGTTTCCGTCACCCTGGAGACAACAGCCTTATATGCAAGGAGTACTGTTTCTGCAACAGAACAGCAAGAGCAGCCTTTAAAATCACCAGGGAAAACGGCAAAGCAAAACCTCAAGAAGGAACCATAAATACGCATTATGAACTTTGCCTTGAGCATAAACCTGCTTATTTAAAGCAAAAATACCAATTCTTCAGAATATTGTTTTCTTACAATTTGAAGTTACATAAATTCCAGCAATCTGTGTTCTAACAGAAGAGTCTGCATATGTGTGTTCTGTTTTAAATCCTATTCCTATGGGTGAGGTCAGACATTGCTACTTGTCTGCCGTGTGATTTATTTCAAGTCTCTTTAATAAGGTGTATGATAGCATGGTACGGAGTGACTTGACTGGCTGATCATTCCATACAAATTTACAATCACAAGAAAACCTACCAGTTGAAATCTCAATTTAGAGCATTTTGTTGGGGGGATATTGTTTAGCGCATTGAAAAGAAAATGTTTCTTTAATGAATCACCTGCTGTACCTGCAGTGTTATGACATGACTAGTGAGCCTTTGTGCACATTCCCATTAGTTATCTAGGCTGTCATACACTGATAAACCTGAGGCTCATGAAAGTCAGCAAGAATTTATTCATTGTGTTTGCTTCAATGAAGGCATCGTGCAAACTAATCATGAATTTTTATATCAGGCTTGTGATTTTTTTCCTTGAATAAAGTATGAGCACCTCAAAGGCATTAGTGGCGCTTCAGGTTTTGCTATTGCATTGCAGAGTGGCAAAGCATTTGGTTATTTATTGGCTTAAATGTCCCTGGTAACGTTCAGCAAGCACAATACAATGAATTACAATGCAGATTCTGGAGCATACATTGCATTACAAGGCAGATTAAGTCTAAAGGTATGTTGGTTTTTTAATTAATTATGGTGCGTGAATAAAATGAATCCAACCTTGTATTGCTGAAAGCCCTTGGGGAGTTCGCCTGGGGGCAGCAAATAAAGGTTTGTTAAAACAGCTAAAGATCAAAGCAGGAATCAATCATGGCAGTCTCCACAAAACTAGCAGCGGATTAACAATTTTAAATCTCCAAAGTGACTGGACTGGATGTAAACGGTTTATGCGAGGAAAACATGAAGCAATGCAGGCACTTGGTAAATGACTGACAACCTACATGGTCTCAACAAAGGCCATTCTTCGAGCTTTACCATCCACTCTTCTGATCCTTTTTCAATACTTGCTCTTCACTCCTTCTGCTCTGCCAAAGAATGCCTCGCTTTCTATCACTTTGCATCCTTCCCTCTGTAACTCTCTTCCAAAATCTCGGCACTTTGCTTCCTCTAGCCCTTTCTCAGTGGCTGTTCTTTTGGACACCACCTCCTGAATTGTCCCTCCAATCCCCCTGCTCAGTGCTTCCCATCACATTTTGAGACGTTGATTTTTTGCGACAAATGTAATGGTATCTCAGTGCATGTTATCTTTGATCAGAAGGTTGTGCATCTGTTGGTCAATTTAAGCCTATTTATAGGGTTCAATTACCAAATGCTTGCAGTCTGTTTTCTGTTACTGAAAGGGTCATTTTCCACTTCATCCTTTCTCTCCCCTCTACCCCTACCACCTGAATAACAACAACATTACATTTATAGAGGTCCTTTCACATTGGGAGGATGTCCCAAGGCGCTGAAGTCAGGACATATATTATTGGAACTTTAGAGGTAACAAATAGTCAAGACTGAATTCAGAAATTTCTCAAAATGTCCACAGTCCGAAGAGCTCAGAGATACCGTCCGCAATGAAGGGTTCTATATAAATGGAAGTTGTTATTGTTGTCTTAAATTGCAACAACATCTCAAGGCTAAGATGGCAAGATAGGTCCCATGTATGTTCTGCATAGCTCAGTACAACCCTTGCGGTGTAGTTATCTGGGCCTTTGTCCTCCCTCAATGTTAATCACTTGGAATGGTTACATTGTCAGAGGTGTGAGATCCTGCAGCTGAGCTATTAAATCTGTACTTCATCAAATATAAGCATTATTTTAATGCACAAGTTATTTGAGGTAGAAACACCAGCAAACAAAGTGCACACTTGAGCGAATGGCGTCCTGTAGTTCAGTGGCTAAAGCATTCGTCTCGCAAGCGAAATTCCGGCAGGGCAAAACCTTGGGCAAGTTTCCTTATCTGCCAATAAGTAGGAACCCAGTTATTAGTCGATTGGTGGATCGCTTTTCCAGGGGTAATAATTCCTTTAAAAAAAGAATAAATTGGTCACTTCAACCTACGACTGTTTGTGGGACACTGCTATGTGGAATTGGATGCGTCTTTTCACTCACAAAATATGCAGTCACTTCACTTTACAGTATACTGTATTCTGTGAAGTGCTTTGAGATATATCAAAGACATGATAAAGTGCTATATCAAATGCAAGGATGTAGGCCCTAGTGGAATGCCTGTGGTTTAATATATTGTTGATAACCTTCCACAAAAGCAAAGAAGAAAGCCAATGCAGGATTGTTGGAGTTGTTGTTCTTGCCAATTAACTGTTGGGGTATATTATTAGTAATGTTGTTTTGGGGGTGTTGATAGCACTCGTGACACATTCGTGCACTAGTGTACTGTACCATAGAATGGTAAGACCTGAATTCTGTTCTACAATTGGCCACACTGGAGTGGAGGTGTCTAGGGACACACCAAGTTGCAGCAAAGCACTTCCCTTAAGAGACACAGGGAGTAAAGGAGTCTGAGCTGTCCCGTGCTGCTCTCACGCACCTCCTAGCACCTGCTTAAAGGTGCCAGGTTGTCTTCTCAGATAGGGAACAGAGCATATCATAGGGACCAACAAAAGTGTGAGAAAACAAGTAGAATAACAACAACCTGCTTGACACATAGCATTTCAGAGCAGTACACAGTGGTGGGTTTGCAGGAGTAGTTGAAGATCTCTGAAAATCATGCTGATTATTCAAACAGTTTTTAAAGGCTCAAGCCTTATCCCTCCTTTGTTTTATACACATGCATATACAGTACACACAAACCAACTGGTCTGCACTGACACAATCTTGCCCGTTATGCTTCCAAATTCCTTTCTGAGTCACGCTCTGTGGACCTTCTGTTCTGATATCAATCATGTGACATGAAATAATGTGAAGGCAAACCGCAAAGTTCAAGTTGCTCTTCTTTTTCCCCCAACCTCTCCCAATGGAACCAGCAGGCAGATCCAGGTCAGGCACATATTCTCCTTCCACTTTCTCTGCCATTTCTTGAACCCTCACTCACCATCACCTCCTCTGCACCCACCCCACACACCCCACCCACACTAAGGTCTTCTATCTGACCATTTTTCTGAATTGCAAGTACTATTATCATATTATACCAATCATGCTGTTTAATAGTCATTTGTGTACAGATCAAATGTTTCTCAAGTATTATTTGATTTTATTGCATCAGTCCATAGGGAAAGGGTGGTTAAGTGGGAATGAATGGGATAGAGACCGGCATTGGTATAATGGTCCGAATGGCCTTCTCCTGTGCTGTAAATTCTGTATCAAAAAGCAGATACATGTTGTTGATGTTCAAATGGGATCCACATCTTCAAGAAAGGCACAGCAATAATCTGTCAAACAGGCCCGTTGTCTCTAGCTGTTGACTTCAGAGAGAAGATGAGTTTCTGAAGGACTCATTTGGCTGTCTGGAAGATTTATTGGTTGATATAATGACATGCAGGAATTTTCAGTGGCAAAAACAGGAAGCGGATAGTTTTAAACCATTTGTTAATAATAACACACTGTATCATAAATCAGCAGGGGCAATCAACCGATTGAATCCACTCAGTTTGGTGTCCCACAAGAGGTAATAAATTACTGACGAGAGGCGTCCGCATTTCTGCCTGATTTATAAATCAAGCAAGAAAATCTATAAGATGAGGAATTGGTACCCAATGTGAATAGAGATGGTCGTTGCTCCTCTGGTTACACTACACCTACCTTTTCTGCCTGGGCTTATCAGAAGTCCATTAGGTAGTCCTACTTTGAGAGAACCTACCAATGACACTGAATGGTGGGTTTCCATGTGATATGCAGAGATCGAACACTGCAGATATCTGGAGGAGCAGGCAGAAATTGAACCAAAGATCATTGGTCACTTCATATCTTTAGACCATCAACTGGAGTACCTAGAAACTAAGATAATGGATTAATCTTACTTTAATCAATATTTATAATGTCGCTTAATTGCCTTTTTTGATATATGTGTTTATTAAAACTATTATGCGACGAGTAGACTGAGTACAGTAGAGATGACATGTCTTATGATTAATAAATAGGCCTGTGCATGTTAGCTTAAAGTACATTATAGCAAACCGCAGGGAAATGAATGAGGGTGTCTTCACAAAGCGAAAGTTGCTGTATCAATTGTAATTTCCAAGTTGCTATTAAAACTGTAAGTCACAGCCAAGGTTGGCAATTTTGGAATTTTGTGGCTGGGAAAAGGCCCCAAAAGATTGGAAATCACAAAGGTTTTATATCCCAAGGAACTGTGATTTTTTTTCAGCAACTTGGTAACCAATCTTCAGATTTCACTAGAAGTTTCCCACTTTGGCTTGTCAATGCTGTTCATTCAACTGCATGCATAATCGACTTAGAGAAATGTATTACACAGCACTTTATATTGTATGTATTTCATATAATCCATTTCAAGTATGGATTGCGAAGACTTTGAGAGAAAAAAAGCTATAAAACTTTCTTTGTTTGTTGCAGGCAGTAGAATGATTCCAAGTTCTCTTGTTTTCTTTCCCTAGCTGGCACAACGTACATTTTTAGCAGAGGCAGTGGACTAATCACTTACAAGTGGCCGCCCAATGACCGACCAAGCACCCGAGCAGACAGGCTCGCCGTGGGCTTTGATACACATGTGAAAGATGCCGTATTGGTGCGTGTAGACAGTTCCCCTGGGCTTGGAGACTACCTACAGCTTCACATTGTAAGTAATCAAATTCAGGACCAAACTCGCTTTCTCCACAGGCAAGTGCGGACAAGCTATGTTTCCTTCTGGAATTTTTTATTGTTGACTATGATGACTTGTTGCCAAGATGGAAACTATGGAGCCTGATTCCACATTGAATTTACTGCTTTAACGTTGAATGAGTTAACTCTGCTGGATGGGATAAATCCGAGAGGAGCATTTTTTTTCATGGTTTTACAAATTAAGGTGGCTCCATGCCACATCTGAGCTACAGAAAGAGCATTGTGAAGCGGGTAATTTCACCTCAATTCAATTCGTGACTTTTTTTATTCTACTGCAATAAAACGGCGCAAGTGGGAGGGAGCAATTTGGTTTTCATTCGGTAAGTGATTTGAAAGATCAAGGAACTCGGGTGGCATGTGTTAACCAATCCTGATAACTGGTAAAACTCATCATCGGGTTTTGATTGTAGCTGGATGTTAACCAATGGGAATTTTGAATCAAGAGTTTAGACTGAGGAACATTTAGAGTGTCACTTTGTGATTTGTTGACAACCTTTTGTGAAAACACAAGCTTCCGGCAATAAAGCTATTTAATGTAAAATGGCCAAATGATTGATTTTATCAACAGTGAGGCATTTGTGGGACTAGGTCTTTATTCTACTCACACTTGAGACTTTCTATATCTGTTGAAACTGATTGCTTGCCGGCACCCTACAGCCTGAATATTAAAAGAAATTGGGATGTGTTCTGATCAATTCAGCCAAAATAAAAGAGAACTATTGTTCTTGGATAACAATGCTAAACTAGTTATTTATATATTTTAAATGAAACAATCAATTAACTGTAAAACAGTGAAGTTAATTCATTTTGGTTTAGGTGCTACATCCCACTCCCCTTGCAAATGTATTTGTGTTTTTATCAAAATCATACAGTCAGTCTGAATAGATATTTAATTTAAAGTTCACTAGGATCAATTCAATGGTGTATTTTGCATTAAGGAAGAGCATGTCATCTGGCCCATTTGTAAGTAAATCCATGTTAGACAGTGTCGCCTGTGAAATCGATGTTACGATGGAAAACTTCTGTGTTCCTCTTTAAACGTGTGCAAACACATTAAATATTCACATTTTCTCAGAGGATTACGAAAATTTTAGAGCCAAATATTGAGTCTGGAGTTCGTAGGTAATACCCTAACAGAGTCATTCTCAAATTGTCAGCACTCCGGTAAATTTGTATTCTGCCGCAGACTGAAATGAAGCATCAAAGATGACTTTTGCTAGCTAGAAGGTAAAGGTCACTTGGTTGGGAATGTTAATTTTCATCCAGAACTCTATGGCCCATGTCGTCTCCCATTCTATACTCCGTGACACCATCTCCCCCATTCTCACCCGACTCCATTGGCTCCCCATCACCCATAGGATTCAATTCATGATCGTGATCCTCACCTTCTTAGTCCTTCGTGGCCTTGCCCCACCCTACCTCTGTGACCTCCTAACCGCCTATCAACCAGCCTACTCCCTCTACTCAGTGGGCTCCGGCCTGCTCCATGTCCCCACCATTGGTGGGTGAGCCTTCAGCCACTTTGCCCCTAACCTCTGCAATTCCATCCCACCGTCCCTCCGCCCTGCCCCCTCCATAGCCTCCTTTGATTCCTGCCTCAAGACCCTCCTCTTTGACAGTCCCATCAGTCACCCAAATCCCTTCCTTGCCCTTCACCCTCCCCAATCCCGAACCAGCTTGGGTCTCAAACATTGACTGTCCAGCAGATTGGGACATCCTCCTGACTTAAAAGGTGTTATATAAATATAATTTTGTTGTTGTTAATATGCAAATTGGACGATGCCTTTTGCAAATGCAAATTAGAACTGCCATAGAAATACAGATTTCGAGAGAGGGAGAGAGAGAGAGAGAAAGAAAGTGTGTGGTTACCTTTAGTGGTCTACATTTTAATAAGCGTGGATTTATTTGTCTATGAACAAAACCACCCAACGTACCATTATTTACTCACATCAACAGCTGCCAAGTAATTGAAAGGTAAAATACTATTAAGCACAATTAATATATACTGTTGGAATATATATCACCATTGGGGTTAAAAGGGAATTATTTCAAATATTTAAAAGGGAAGTCATTTCCACGTAAATTGATTTTCAGGTAAATAAACTGATTGAGCAAACTAGGACGATTAATATACATTGTGCATTATTGGTTATTAGGGTCACAGGAACACATGAAACTGTGCGGCAGAAATTAAATCAGTGCACAGGTGCTCTGTCTCAAGACATATTCAGTGCAAGTGAGTGCTAAATTTATATTTAACAAAATTATTTCAAATATTTACATTCGTCTCTCATGTCTGCATTGACCAATGGTTCATTTGTTGAGGCTTTGATCAATGCATTCCTAACATTTAAATGAGGCAGCAATGCAGGTTCCAGTGTCAAGTGATATTAAAAGGCACCATATTGCTCTACGGGGGCTGGAGAGCAACAGTCACTTCATTGCCATGTTCAGAACTGAAGGTCAATTCCTCCTACATTTATTATTTTAAAAATATGCATTTCTAAAGGTATTATCGAGTATTGGTTTGGGACACTTCTGATAAATCTTCCAGTTTTGAATCCCACAGATACAATTGGGATGAAACAATGCCCTATACTCCCTGTCACAATTACAGTTTATAAGGAATAAGTTAAGATGTTCTTGAGCTGTTTTTTGGTGAACAGGCACAGTGAAGTGTTAGTTACATTTAATTTGCCATGGAGTGCGACAAATTAATAGCATCCAATAGTCCAATTCAAAGCATCATTCAATCTACATTTGCTTATGCAGTACAGAGGTGAAGGCACAATTTCTGCATGAATGTAAATATTAAGGCAAAATAGTCTCCCAGACCCTAAGATTTGGTAGAATTTTGGACCTTAACAGAATCCATTTTCTCTTTGGACTCAATGTAGAGGTTCAGTTGAAATGGGCTTGGCACTGCTCTGCCCTGTTTCCTAAATGAAGTTAATCTGTTCTTGTAAACGCTGTGCCGCAATACAATATTAGATGTATAATTCAGTAATACATTTGCCATATGTTGTTAATTTCAAATTGCATTCCAATTATGATAAGTGCACAGGAAAACATTTGATCAACTTTGAGAAAGAGCAGCCCAGCACTTAGCCTACAGCGATTGCTGCATAGCTGTAGCTCTGCTCTCCCAGTCTGCCCACACCCTTTGGAACTCCATCCCTTCACCTCACTCCCTCCATTGCCTCCTTCAAGGCATGTCTCAAGACCTTTCTCTTCGACCAGGCCTTAGGCCACTGTACTACCCTCCCTGGCCTCCATCCTCCCTACCCCAATCACTCTTAAATATAATATAAGCCAAATGCCTACAGGAAAGGAACAGTAATTGGTGAGGAAAGGAATTAAAAAATGAACAAATATTGGACATTTTATGTGCACAAATCTTTCCTCCCTCTTCTGATCATAAGTGGCAGCTTGGAACATTTCAGATTTTGTTCTGAATTATTTATGATGTTCAGCTGCACAATTATCAATGTCCGATCATATGGCTGGAGCTTAATGGTGTTATCCTCTGCTTATATTAGCTGCTTGCTTCAGTCTGCAAGACTTGTGTTCTGCTTAATAATATAACAGCTCAACATTAGCAAAGTTGTTGCAGTGCTATATAATTGCATACATTTATGTCTTTGTCTGCAACATGCCTCGATAGAGCAGCAATAACTTCTGTACACTGTTATCATGGGAGACAAATGTTGTTTGGTTCTGTTGTAGTTTGTCTCCATGGGGCAATTCTTGCGAGCATTCGAGTGCTGTTTTCCCATTCTCTAATTGCTTGTGTCTCTGGAAAAACACCTGATATATATTCATCCTAAAGTAGTGTACAGTACGCTGGTTTTCAAACTCAGTACATCCTGAGAATGTGCCATTGAAATTGTCTGTTGTTTAAAAGCTGTTTGCTCATTCTTCTGCTGTATTGTGTGTGAATGGGAAGTCACCTGATTACATTTTAAGGTTTTGATAAGCCTTTTAAATAAACTTATTTTTGTCCCGAAGAGGAAGAGATAGAGAATGTACCTGCTGTAGTTAAAGTGAGCTTATTTACATCTGCCCCCACACCATTTTGCTAACGGCGCTTGAAAGATTTACTTTCTCTCTTTCATCTTTTGAGCACAAAGGTCTTTTCATCTTGTAGGATTTGGGGATATTTTTCCCAGTATACTGCACCTGCTTCTGCACACAATATAAAGGATCAGGTGATATTTAATTGAGGTGTCCAAAATTATGAGAGGTTTTGATAGAATAAATAAGGAGAAACTGTTTCCAGTGGCCGGTGGGTCAGTAACCAGTGGATGCAGATTTAAAATAACTGGTAAAAAGAACCAGAGGGGAGATGAGAGTATATATACAGTATCTATATATATATATTAAGTAGTGAGTTGTTATAATTTGGAATGTACGCCTGAAAGCAGATTCAATAACAACTTTCAAAAGGGAATTGGATCTATACTTGAAAATAAAATAAATTGCAAGGCTATGGTGAAGGAGCGGGAGAATGGGACAAATTGGGTAGCTCGTTCAAAGAGCAGGCACAGGGACGATGGACTGAATGGCCTCCTACTGTGCTGTAGTTTCTTGGATTCTATGAAATTGAGATTCACGGTCTTAGGGAAGAGAACAGTTTTGCAGTCTCTGTGCATTCCAAACAAATTGCCTTCAACTTTCAACTTAACCCAGTTCGTATATTTCTCCTCACTCAAATTCCAGTTAAGCCAATTTTAAGCCATAAAATAATATTTGAGAACATTTTTTTCCTTTTAGAAAAGAAGCTTCTCCGCATTTAAAATTGATGTTTAGAAAATAAGTGCATCCAATTTTTTTTAAGAAAGTTGCTTTGTCTGTCAAATACATCTGTCTGTCAAATAAAGATGCTTTGAAAGCCTTGCAAATGCAGAGGGGAAAGGATTGGTTGAAAAGGTGTTGGAGTCAATGTTGGTTAGTCAGTGTGCTTTGCAGTTGAGGGTGTACTTTAATAAGGATGTGGTTGCTATAGGTGACTAAAATGGGTAAAGTTATGATTTATCAAGGTATGATGGATTTTCAGGTTCAACTGCATTTTCAATGTTCCTAAAATTTCTTATGTTAAAACTCAATATGGACCTCGTTTTAGTGCAGGTTTCACATTCAACTCCATCTTATATATCAGTAAAATATTTTTTCCTACTCGATGCTCTCCAAGCAAGAAATTCAATGATGTTGGGCAAAGCATTAATCTGTTCCGTTTTGGTGTCTATTGCAACTCTGTTCTTGGTAATAAAACATAATGCAGTTTTGACTAAACATAATGCAGCATTTGCCAAACTTGCCAAATGCAGCTGGAAAGCAGCCATTTGGTGTTAACATTCTTTACGTGGAGCACAGAAATCAGAATAACTACCAAGGTTATTTCACGCCTGACAGCAATTCAAGTTCGAAGGAGTGGGATTAGCCAGCCGGGACGAGGCAAGAGTAGGAAACGCACATCTGGGCAGACATTGGCAGTGGGGATTGAAACATTTACCAGTTTAATGGCCCAAGAACCAGTGAATCAGTGTATAAGAAGCTTTCTCGTCATTACTTCAGTTATGATTCTGGTGATATCTTTATTTTGCGACGAGTGATTGACATGGTGTGAAATGTGCAGATTGTAAATGCTGGAAGCTGAAGCGATCACTTTGTAGAGAGATTCCATGCCAGGATTTTGGTGCCTGTGCAACTGAGATAAATGGTTATGGACTGAAAATTGTCTCACGCATAAAATCACAATGGCAGTAATTGAATGGGGGAAGCCTTGTTTTTTTCAGCCATGAGCATATTTGTAAGATCTAGATATTGGGGCACCGGAAACAAAATATCATCTTCCCAGGGATAATAAATACCATATGGGTAATAATCCCTCCAGAAAAAATAGTGACAATGATTTGGTCACTCAACACAAGACTGTTTGTGGGACACTGCTGGGTGCAATTGGCTGCCTCGTTTTGCCCCCAAAATATACAGTCAATTCACTTAACGGAAGCACTTTGAGACATCTCAAAGATGTCATAAGGTGCTGTATCCAATGCTAGGATTATTTTATTATCTTTAAACATGCTGGTATATATATTACGTGTAAAATGCTTTAACACTGGAAACAAAACAGATTTGGGGATCTCCTAAGGAAGACTTAAGACTTAAGTCTTGTGCAATCGGACTTAAGTCCTTTCCTTTCAGCAATGCTTTCGGTCAGGTATCCCTTTCCACACCAACACCATCCACAGCTCCTCTCAACTCCAGCTTGGGTGCCTACTGAGCTGAGTGAAGGGTTTGAGATGTCCTCCCAGAGCAAAAGGCAGTTATCTAAAAGTAAATTGTGCTTGGTGTTGCATGTGATATGTATCTGTGCTTTGGAACAGATTAGTAAAATACCGAAAGGTAAAATATTAGAGTTTTGTTCTTTATTTAGAATGCAAATACTCACTTAGTTTCTAGCAAAATTCTAGCCAATCTTCTGTGGAGATTGTTTGATATCAATTGTTTTCATATTTTGCAAAACAAAAGCAAAAATCATTCCCCTGCATTGCGCAATATTTATGCCGCACTGTTTGCAGTCTGACGAATAAAATAAGAACATAGGCTTTGTCATAAACCAGAGTTTCTTCCTACAAATTGCCTCTTTCAAGCACAGTGTGAGTTCTCAGTATTATTGCTGATTCACTGCTTTAATTTCACTGAAGATGAGCTACATCGGATACATGAGCTACATGGTATCTGGCAGACTAGTTTCACACCTAGAGAACATAGCGTCAGTGGCAAAGATCTTCGTATCTATGGGAGAACATTTTCCAGATTCAATAACACGTTCAACACCGAATCTGTCAAAAGAAACAGTAGATTTTCAGCCGCTAATTATTGACACTTTTGATGTCCGGACACTCTTTGATCTTCAACGCATAGTAGATGCTGAAATCCTCTTTTTTGTGGAGAACCATAGATTTGAACACCAGAAAATAGGATCCAACCTTAACTCAGCCAGCACCAGAAAGCAGCATTCAGTTGCATGCTTAGTCCCACACCTGTTTGGCCAGCATCAAAGATGAACAATTTTTTACTATAGGAAGACATTGTGTGCCAAAGTCACGATGGTGTCAAGGCCCCAAATCAGATCGTAATTATTGATTGAAATTTCATCCCTACTTAACAGATTTAACATGATCGTATCAAAACTGCCCAAATTCCCAAGAGCACACTGCAAGAACAATTTTCAGGCGTAAAGATCCTACAAGTGTTCCAATAACAATTCCAGTCAAGAGGCCATTTTGGATGAAGAAGACTCTTTGCCTCATTCGAACCAGTGCGTCCAGAATACCCACCCAATGTCATCACATCATCAAACTTTTCTTTTAAATGTATCCAGCATTCTAGCCTCAATCACTCTTCTTGGTAACCTGTTCCGGTTGTTGATGACATTCAACTTTAACTTTAACTGCTTTCAATCTTGAACTACCTTTCACTTAATGGCGGTTTGTGGACGTTGGTATCCGCAAATTGGCTGCTGTGTTTACTAAAAGAAACAGTAAAAAAGCATAGTCACTACACTATGCTGTATATAATTTTTATTGGTAGTACAGTAGTAGCACCATATCAATAAATAAATCAGTCAATAAATAAATATATATAGTTGTATATACACACACATACCTACTTCCTGATATCTGTCATGAAATTGTAAATTTCTTAACCTTTTTTTAGCCAGAGTTATTGCACTGAGTTCCAAAGAAAACAAAAGATTTTGCTGTGATTTCAACATTTTGTTTCACAAGCACAAAGAAAAGACAGGTGCATTGCGTTTTACAGTAATGAGATGTGTTCTTCTCAGTTGAGATTGAAATCAGGCCAGTTATTCTGCAGTGTATAAAACCTAATATTCTGAATCCCCGTGGCAGATGCTCAGATCCTTTTTTTTTTGCCAGATGTTTGGCAGTCATTGTTTGAAGCATCTGAAACACATGTACTATATCTTCATCGTCATTGACAAATTCAGTGCAACTTGCTGAAGATTACTGCCATCAGTTCCACATTTGTGTGCATGAAGGATCAAGGAATAATGCAGTCTTTGTTGACTCATGATCGTTTGGTTGCCAAGTGTTCAGCAATCTTGAACAAGTACCCTCGCTCACTTCATTCCTTAAAAAAAATTTGCTTGATAGCAACCAGAGCATTTGAAGGGGACTATCTAAAGTGTTCCACTGTGAGTCTGCACAAACCCTTTATCTAGTTTTCACTACAATAATAATGATTTCCCTTTATATAGTGTTCTTTGCATGGGATAACATCCGGGAAGCCTTTACAGAAATAGATTTCAACAAAATGGTAGAATTTGAAGGTTGGACTTAAAGACAGTAAAAGAGAAGGGTCGAGATCAAGTAGTTGAAACAAGAGTGGTAGGAAAACTTCCAGAGGTTAGGGGTGCAGGACTGAATTTGTGGCCACTGATGGCACAAACAGGGCAAGTAACATGAAGAGGAGTAGGGTAGGAGGTCAGAGAGGGGACTAGGGACTGGATAGATTTATATGTGAACACCAGATCACAGTGGCTTGAGAGGAGTCTTGACAGCGGTGTTCAGGAGAGAATGGAAGAGTTGATCACGAAAATGAAACACCATCTTGAGTCCTTCTGGCTTGCCCCTCCCTTGGCCATCTCTAGCCCACGTTACACCTCCCTTGGCTCTCACTCTCAGCTTGGGTCCAAAGCCATGACTGTCAAGTGCTTGAGATGTTATCCTGGTATAGAAGATGCTATATAAATTTAAATTTATTGTTATACTATCAAGCTCCCAGAACTGACCACAGGTATGACAGACAACATATGACAAAGGATGCGCATTGCAATGTTCCACCTGAAGCAGTTGACCAAGATGTGTTTAATATTCCGTTTACAATTGTAAGGATAAAATACACACATCATCATTGACTAAGTAGTCTGTGGTTTGCAACTCTATTAATATACTCAAATCTGTCCTCCAAACAGACCTAAATAATCCATTCAAAATCTCTCACCTAGTTATTGCATCATTCATATCCGGAAAATATCCTGCCTAGACCAATTTACTTTGTTAGATTAGGTTTAAGATCAATTATGATAATTGTCCGGGTTAAGAACTCTATATTTCCAAAAGGCAGTATGAAGGTCACATTTGGTCTGGCCACATTTAGTGAGGTCCTTCCCCCATCTATTTATCAGTGCATTCTCAGACAGAATTCAAGCCTTGGAGTCTGGCCAGAAGTGTGATCTGTCTGTGCATAAAATGCTCACCACAGCAATATGGCAAAGGTATTGACAGGGGATGATTTATATTAGGTCTTGACAGGGGCAATACCTACTCAGTCTGCAGACAGACAGGCAGACAGAGAAATGACAGCTTCTCTTCCAGAAGGTGGCATTTTTCAGCTTTGTTGTTCCCCAGAGGCAGTGAGATGCACTTGAAAGAGGTTGTTTTTTCAGTGTATCCACAGGCAATATTTGCCTAAGAATCTTGCTGTCAAAGGCAGAGCTGTAAGGTGAATGCACTGTAAAACTTTCAACATGACACCATTGTTGTCATGGACTTGAGGTGGATGAGGCTCGAATGTGGGAGCCATTAACACCCTTAATGTAGGAACCGCAAAATGAATGGTGGTTATCAGATATTGGCTAGTATCTCAGATAAACCAATCCTGTCTCACAGAGTAGTTAACAGTCTGCCCTGACTGATAGAAAGTGAGTTCATTCATCCCGTTCAGTATCAAAGAGCTGTGCCATGCAATGCAATATGTGTTGTGTTGCTGCATACTCTTAACAACAGAAAGGCTGTTGTGGAAGTGAATGCTTGTAATGAAAAAGGACGTAAAATTATTGATTGCACAGCTACTTTTTAAACTGAATATTAGATCACTGATACTAATGCAGCTTGTCCATCTCATGTTCGCCTTATTGCACTGACAATATGTAGAGACAGATTTATGTGACACTCGTATTTCATGCTTTGCCTTCGGTGGAACTGATGCTAAATAAACAAAGTTGCATTGGGGTTTTAGTGGCTGTAAAGCAAAGTCACTTACCATAACAAGACACTAGCTAGCAACCCTTTGCTTCTCTGTCTTGGACCACTCTACCCATTTGAGTGTTAGGATGCAAGTTTATTAGAAGTTGAGTGGGAAGGTTGACGTTTTCACAATGAATAAAATGTAAATACAGTGTTTAGAAAGATAGATAAATTTGTTGGTTGAAATAGCAGTTCTTAAATTATTACTTTTATTATTCCTTTTCCTATTATGTTAGATTGCGGGTGAGCACCATGGGAACACATTCTGACACATATTTGGCTTACAAAATGCAGCCTTCAGCTGGCCAATATATTTTAAGGATAGTCATTTTATTATTGTTCCTGAGTTTTGCGGAGATTACTTTACAACCAATGGCTCCTTGATTGATAATCCAATAGTCTGTAAATTGTGGTTAATCTACCACAGTCATCAGATCAAATTTTGGGGAAGTGATAATTATTATCAGCAATGTTTATCGTTGTACATATTATTTTTATTTTTCACCCAGTTTGTTTTTCAAGAGTAAAATGGATAACATAAATGTGAGATTGGATAAAATTTAATGATATCTTTGGAGTACACAACTAATCCTTTTGCAGAGAGCATTAGGTAAATATTAGGTCATTATAATCCTACTCTATCTTCAGGACATCATATGTGACACTCAAGGAATCACAAAGTCAACTCCTCTACTGTTGCAAAGTATCTATTACCCTTCAGTTATAAATGCCTCACAAGATTTACTATAACGTGTGACTTTGTAAGCAAACACAGAAGCCAATTTGTGCACAGCAATGTCCTACAAACGGCCATGAGTGAATGTCTCATTTGATTTGGGGGATTCTTGGGCAGTATATTGAAAGAAACTCCCTTTTCTTTTCAAATAATGCCTTGGGTTCTTTAATGTCCACCTGAACAAGTACACTAGATTTGGATTTGTTGTGTTTCTCAAATATGGTACTTCCAAGAATGCAGTGAAACCCTAGCACTATATTGAAGCTTCAACCTAGATGAAGAGGTCAACATTCCAAAGTAGAGCTTGAATTCACCACCTTGTTATCCAGAGTGTGTACAAGCGAGCTAGAATTTTCGAATCAATATGAAAGTAAAATCTCTTCCCACATCATTTCCTATTCCCGCAGTCTTCCGAAGACTATGGTGGGGTCACTGTAAATCTTTAACATGGAGCTTGTTTTGCAGGTCTGATCTGCTACTTATAGAAATCAATCTGTATTAATGACCAGCATTGCCGAGACATGTATTTACTCCACTGGTTGTGATTCTTATGACCAGAAAAATGTTTTCTTGTGAACTGAGTAGGCTCTCACTCACGATACAGATTTAACAACTGCAAGATGAAAGGTATCACTTTTTCTGTATGTGGAAATCTGGTTCTAAAACATTTAAGACAAGTGGCTTCTCTTGTAACTGATTAAAGGTAAAATAACTAAAAAAAACAACAGAACCATGAATCTTGTCGAGCAACAACTGAAGCCATTAGTTTTTTTTTCCCCCAGCGTCATTCTTTCTCTCCCATCTCCCCGTTTGAAGATCATGACTTTCCAGCCTTTTGTGCCAAACAATTATTTTCCCTTTCTATAAAGTCAGGCACACTCAAAGACTTGAATCCCATATCGAGGAAGATTCTCTTCTTACACTTCTCTTGCATTCCTGGATGGAATACCAGAAATAAATTGTGATCCTCCCCTCATCTACAGGCTGTTGACTTTATCTCTCTCTTCTCTCTTTCTCCCTCTGTCCCTTCAATTTATTGACAACGAGATGAGCAATCCAGGGTGTGAGTGATAATCACATAATTGTGTGTGAACATTGTGTCTGAGCCAATCGATGAGCATTGATAGTGTTGACACCTCCTGCTCCAACTTGTTTGCAGACACTTTTTTTGTGTTTATGTGGAAGTCTTTTAACCTTGTCCCATCCATGAAGCACCCACGACAATCCCCCATCTTTTATCATTCGCTGGTTGCTTGTCGGGGAATCAGAAAAGCATCTGTCTAATTCCCTTACAAAATAACGTATGGGCTCTGGTTCCACAAAGGTTTCTGGCAGTGTATTCCATGTTCCAACCACTCCCTGAGCAAAGAGTATTGGCTGTTTTATTCTTGACTTAGTTATTTTATGATCTTCCTTACTATAACATATAGAAGAATCCATGCAATGCAGGTTCTGTGTTTGTGTATAACCTTGTCACTTCCTTTAAATGATATACCACTGAAGAAAAAATAACCTTGCACTTAAGGTTTTTACACTGTATTGTGTATTGCATTTGAACATATCAGTCTGTTTCACAGTCTTCAGTAGATGTGCCTTGTTGACTCATTCAAGTTACTGGTAATGAAAAAGCAGCGCAAAGCTGTCAGGACGAGTCTGAAAAAGCACTGGTGAAAATATCTTCAAGAGGTATTATTTTGCTTCATCATCATTTCACTTAAATCGCCACCACCATCGAGCAGTCAAGTTTTATTTATCTGACTTTCTTAAACTGGCTCCTAAAAGTATGACAGTTTCAATGCAAGAACTTTCATTTGCCACTAAATCAAGCGAGCTGGCTGCCCTAAGGCACCTCTCAGTTCATACAAACTGCCCTGGGTCAGATGGAGAACATCATGGGTTTACATACCTGTTGGATGAGCTTTATCTTTATTCTCCCGCTGTGATTTGAGTGTACAGACATAACCGCAGCTCCTTGCTTATGGTTCTCCTCTATTGCTCAGTGTTTCACTAGTTGGAACACTGTAAAGGCAACGTTACTGCCTTCTGCAATGAATATACTGTAATAATAATACTCCCTCCAAAAAAACACAGCAATAAAATTGGTAATTTTCAATCCACGATTGTTTGAGGGACATTGCTGTGCTCAATTGACTGCTGCGTTTCACCCATAAATATAGTCAATTCACTTTACGGTATATTCTGTGAAGTGCTTTGAGACATCGATAGGATGTGAAAAGCACTATATCAAATGTAAGGATTATTATTATTTTTAATAACACAGTATTAAAAAGTCATGCTTCTGATTGAGAATTGGTGTTTGGCATTTTCTATGCACTGTTCTTTATGTGGAACATTGAAAAATTATTGTGTCCTTTAGTTTTCATCCATTTTCATTTTAATACCAATGGTGAAACATTTGCAGATGTCTGTAAAAAAACGGGAGTGTTTGCATAAAAACTGAATTAACAACACTGGGACCAGCAAACTGTGAAAAAAAAGCCTTCATTATTGCAGTTATTTCTATTGTTGGAATTTCCCTGTGGAAAACATAATCCTGGAAGTATCGCCAACCTGCTCACACCCCATTCCTCTTTATTCAACAAGTCCAGCCTTCTGCGATTCCTACAACCTCCCCACTGCACCATTGGTGGCCGTGTCTTCAGCCACTACATCCCAAACTATTAAAATCTCTGCCTCAATCTCTCAATCTTGCCCCCTCAGTCTTCAAACTTTGACTGTACATTTGCTCAGCTCCTCTATCTCCCCAGCTCTGAGTCGAACTTGCGCATTATTCAGCAATCTGAGACTCCAACCCACGTAAAGGATGCTATATAAATGCAAGTAGTTGTTGTATTTTGGTGAAGAATGCACAGTATAAATTGTGACCATTCTTCAGGATATGACTTATACCCATTTTGGAGATTTTTCATATGCGCTACAGGCAGAAATCCTAAGGTGGATGTGAAGGCGACAAGATGAAGAGTGAGAAGTATAAATCCAGTTTCTTGCTCCATATACTCTACTGATTTGTAAGAACTGCTGTATTATTGTCGATTTACATCTGCTTATTCTGGAGACTTAAAGATCCCATGACACAACTTGAAAAGAGAAGGGTGATAAAACTCTGGATAAAATCAGTCATTCAAAGCAAGTCTGTTTGTGGTGCGCAAATCGGCTGCTGCGTTCACCTTCAAAAGGCACAATCACTACATATTGTTGTATATCCTGTGAAGCACATTCAGACATCTGGGAGCCATGATCAGGCGATAGATCAACTGCAAGGATTATTATCATTATATTGCTTTTGTAGATAAATTGTTGGTTGGCAAATTGAAAGCATGAATAAAAGGATGTGCGAAGTTAGGCGTGCTGCATTCCAATATGAAGTGACTCCAATCATGAAAAATAATTATTTCAAGGTGAAAATGGGGCATTGTACAAACACTGCAGTCCCATATTTCCAGGGATAAGACAGATGCTGATGCACAAATTTAGATTTCTTCAAATTGCCAGCATTTGTTCATAAACACTGCTCTCGAGTCACTGCATCTATGATCAAAAGTACAGCCCGGGACATGTGTGCTTTTGTCAGAAATTCCCCACAGAGCAAATTAATCCATATTGGGCGAATCTGAATGCCTGAATTTCAATTCTGATTCAGAAATTAGATTTCCTCTCCCGCCTAGCAGTGTACATTCATATTAATGTGGTAACTAAACCATTCTCTTGACGCTGAGCAAAATACATTGCTATACCATGTTGCATATGTATGACTTAATTGGAATATTCTATTGAGGAATTCCTTGTTGCTCAAGCTGAAGCTCAATGAGAAATTGAGTCTATCAGAACCTGGCAGAAGACTTAATTTGTTGTTGGGTCTACGGTTGTAGTGCTATAAGCGGCCTTAGTGCATTATAGCAGATCCAAAACTAATTCCCGCTAGAACTTCTGACAAGGTTCCCACTCCTCATCACCATTCAGCAATTGCACAGGTGGATGTGGATTTCAGGATAGGTGCACATTAGGCAATGGTGCTCATTTGTTTGAGGAATCTGCACTGCTAGGCTGAGGTTTCACAGTTAACTAAACAAAGACGGGAACCCACAAATTATCCACTAGGCAGTATCTTTGCCTAGTGGACTTCAAGATCCTCACCCCTGTCTTCAAATCCCTCCATTCCTCTGCACTTCTCTACTTCTCTGACCTCTCTCCCAAACCAGCACTTGTTGCCTTCGCTCCACTGGGTCTGGCCTCCTCCATGTCCCCAAATCCTCGGCTCCTCCCTCGGCTCCGTGCCTTCAGCCACTATGCCCCGAGGCTCTGGAATTCCCTTCCTCACTATCTTCACCTTGCTCCCTCTCTTCTCAGCTTCAGGTCTCAGCTGAAGACCTTTCTCTTTGACCGCACCTTTGGTCACCTTCCTGCCCCTTCCCCTGGCTCAGTCCCAGGATCTGCTATTGTAAAGCGCTCATGCCATCCGGCATGGAGGGCGCTATATAAATCAAAGTTGTTGTTGTTGTTGTTTACCCACCAGGCCTTTAGGGGAGCCATTGTGTTTGACATCTTGTTAATATTTCTGGCTACTCTGTTAATTAGCATGGCCTTTGCTTTGTAGGTCAGAGTTTGGTGACCATTAATCCTCGCACTAACCTTTCTAGATAGTTCTGGTAAGCATTTGTCACAGTTTGGATTCGGTAGCTGTCCACACTGTGATTTCTTGCAATGATCAACAGGTTTACAAGAGACCAAGCCTGTCATGGAGAGGCTATGCTTTTGTGAAGCTGTGGGAAATCTTTGTAGCCTCGTTGAATTGCAGGCTGCCCAATGACATGTTTAGCCATGTATAATTCACAATTTACCACAAGTGTTACCTTCACAAAGCAATATTTTCAAGTCGATTTGCAGCAAGCTGTGGTATTTCCCAATGGTCAAAATCTGTCTCTAATGTCCAGTTCGTTAGCCCATTCCCCATTCCCCCTTTTACACCAGTTGCAAAAAGTTAGTTTGCAAGTACAGCAAGCAACTAAGAAGGTGAACGGCATGTTAGCGTTCATTGCAAAAAGTTTAGAGTACAAGAGTAGGGAAGTCTTGCTGCAACTTTTAGGGCCTTGGTGAGACCGCACCTAGAGTATTGCATGCAGTTTTGGTCTCCTTATTTAAAAAAGAACATATTTGCCTTAAACCTGGTGCAGCATAGATTCTCTAGGGTAGTTCCTGGGATGAGGGGACTAACCTATGAGGATAGGTTGAATAAACTAGGGCTGTATTCTCTGGAGTACAGAAGAATTAGGGGAGATCTTATTGAAACACATAAGATTCTTAACGGGCTGGATAAAGTAGTCAAGGAGGGACTGTTTCCCCTGGTAGGAGAATCTATAACCAGGGTGCACAGTCTTAAAATTAAGGGTCAGCCTTTTAGAACAGAGTTGAGGAAGCATTTCTTCACTCAGAGGGTAGTGAATTTTTGGAATTCACTACCCCAGAAGGCTGTAGATGCTCAGTCCCTGAACATTTTCAAGGCTAAGACTGATAGATTTTTAAAAAACAGAGAGATTAGGGGATATGGGGTTAGGTCAGAAGATCAGTCATGATCTTAAGGAATGGCAGGGCAGGCTCGAGGGGCCGAATGGCCTACTCCTGCTCCTAATTCTTATGTTCTTAAGTAAAAATTGGGCGATTCTGCCTTATGCAAAGCTGAACGATCTTCTTCAGCCTTAAGCAGCACATTTCAGTAATGACAACTCTTCCTCAGTGCTCCAGCTTCCTCATCATTCCTCTCCATATGTGAAAGCCTCTGCTCGTCCATTGCACCGTCCGCCCCATCATCGGAGATCACACTTTCAGCCATTATGCTTTCAGCCAATCTCTGGAACACTTTCCCTCAATACCTCCACCTTGACCCCTCTCTACCCCTTTTCAAGTCCAGCCTCTTCGATCATGCTTACGGCCACCTCACCCCATTCCCCCACCCCAGCTCGGAGTTAGGCTCCGCATCTGTTAAACACTCTGAGATGCTACCCAGCATGCAGGGTACTATATAAATGCAAGTGGTTGTTGAAAGTGTTTCCTTTGGGTAATAGCATTGGATGGAAATGGCACCTTGGGATGGAAAAAGTGCCTTCTGCAAAAACCACACATATGTTGCACCAACTTGTGAGACTTGTGTACTAACCCGATGATTGCCTTGGAGTCTAGATCTCACAAACTGTTGTTATATACAAGGGATTCCCTGGAGACATCTGTATGTGTGTTGATGCATCACTTTCTTTGCCCTTTTCCTATTTTAAAAATAAATAATCCTTGCATTTAATATAGTGCATTTTGTGTCCTTGAGGTGACTCAAAGCGCTGCACAGAATATACTGTAAAGTGAAATGACTACTCTATATATTTATGGGCGAATCGCTGAGGCCAATTGCACACAGCAGTGTCCCACTAACAGTCTTGGATTGAAGTACCCAATTTATAATTTTTTTCTTGAGGGATTATTATCTGGCATATGGAGTAAGGAAACTTGCCTACGGTTTTGTGCTGCTGGGAATCAAACTCAGATCTCTTGTATGCGAGGTGAGTCTTTTAACCATTGAGGACTCAACAATATACCCCTTTAAACAGATTTTTCTCCGAATGGCTGGTGGGCAAAATAGGCTTTTAGGCAGAATGCCACTGCTGGTTCACAAGTACAGGTGAATTAGGTTATTTTCATGTTCGGAATAATTGACACACCCAGCCTACCTAAGCATTTTCGTGTGAAATTAATTTGAGCAAATGCTGCCACCAAGGCTGGCTTCTGCGTGAGTGTCTATGGATGTAACAGAAAGGAAATTAATATGACTAAATAGTTTCTAAATAAAATAGTCAGATTCTTATGTGAAAATTTCTGGATTTTACAGCACATCTGATTAATACAACAGCTTTGATTCCAAGCAAGAAATGTATTCATTTACACCTGAAAAATACACAGTCACTACATTCTGTTATAGATCCAGTGAAGCTTTTTGAGATGTTGTTGATGCAGGATAAGGCAATATCAAAAGCAAGTTGTTTTTAAAATTAATTTATTAAGATTAACAATTTGTCCTAGAAATTCAGTTTATATCTAATAAACAAATATTGGTTGTTAAAGTATTACAACTGTGCAAATATTGTCCCACATTTCTATTAATTATTAACTAATCCTAAAAACAAACTTGTTTTGTTCCACAACTCTTCCACACCTTTTTTTTTAGTAACTTTACATAAATGGATAATGCATGTTTATCAGTTTAAACACAGAACATCATCTTTTAGCCTAGGGTGGGAAGATTTACATTTGAGAGAAAGATCTTCAGCACAAGTTGTTCATTTGAAATATCATCAGCAACAAATTAGAACCATTATTTCAATCAAAGGAAGGCATGGTTCAAGTAAAAAGTAATCCTGCAAATATAAGCAGACTTGTTGTACTAAATAGATGAATGATTCTATAATCATAATGCTCTTTGACCTCTTGGACCTGACTTAATCTCCACCTCAGATTGATGAGATGAAAGTTTATGTTCTCTACGTCTTCTGCAAGGCTGATTTCCTCCATGGGTAACATTGAACACTCTCTGCTTCTAGTGTTCACAAATCCACTATTTATAACTGCTCCTAATGTTGATATTCAGACTGCAGCAGCAAAAACAAATAGCTGATAATAACATGAGGAAGAACAGTGTGAGTGAATGCATGAGCATTCAGCCCATCAAGACCCCACTTCAAAAGACCACACAACCATGTCCAGTTGTGAATTCAAATGATCACAAGATTGGTTCAGATGAAAAGGATCTTTCAGCCCATTTGCTATCTCATCCTTCCAGATTACTCAATCTTCCATCTTCTCCATACAACGTCAAACTGCTGCTTAAATGAGTCCAGGGTCCTGGCCTCACCCACCACTTCCAGTAACCAACCATATGCTGATTTGATCTCCCTGGGAACAATACATAGAGATGCTCCTTGAATCCAAAATCGAGTAAATCAACAAGTGCAGAATATGATACAAGAGAAAGGAAATTCATGCTGACTTAATAGGAAATTGAGGTTAATCTTTGGGTTTCTTGATTCTTAGTGAAGTAAGCTTTATTCTATATCTAACCTATGCTGTGTCATTTTGGCACTGTTCCATTCTCTTCCACAAATATTCACCAACTTGATAACGACTGAGTCACTGAACCTTTAACTGTAGTTTTTATTCTAATTATTGAACAGTTTCATATAGGGGTTTAAATTGTATGATTCACAAATTATGCACCCACTCAAATGCTCTCTGCAACTTCACTTCTAATTGCCATGAATTCTCACGTCATTCTCAGTTTCAACCTTGAATTGTGATGTTGGCACCTTGGAGGATATAGGCGGCCAAGTGGAGTTGCGATAAAGATCATGATACCTGTAGAATTCACTCCTCACAAATTCATTATAAGTATTGTGATATCATCATAATAATTATGAACCTTGCATTTGATATAGCACTTCTAGACTTCTCAAAGGGCTTCACGAAATATAGTGTAAAGTGAATTCACTGTATATTTGTGGGTGAAATGTGGCAGCCAATTGTGCACGGCTGTGTGCCAAAAACAGCCATGGATTGAAATTACTAATTTTTTTTTAAATCTTCAGGGGTTATTATCAGGAGCGTGAAGTAAGGAAACTTGCCCAAGGTTTCACCCTTACCTGCTGGGAATTGAACCCAGGTCTCTCGCTTGGAGGCGAGAGCTCTAACCACTGAGCTACAGTACTGCACAATATAGAGCCCTTTGTAAATTGTGGAATATTCAACTTTACAACAACAAGTTGTACTTATATAGTGTCCTCCATGTGTTATGCTTAATTGTGGTGGAGCCTGACTCCCGAGTAGGGGTTTAGGGTGTTGGGGGGAGGTGGCCATAAGCTTAGTCGAAGCGGAAGGTTTTCAGGCAGGACTTTTGAAGCGAGAGAGAAGGGCAAGGCAGAGCGATTGAGGGAAAGTGTTCTGGAGATTGGGGGTATAGTGGCTCAAAGTGTAACTTCTGATGGTGGGGCGGAGGGTGCTATGGAAGAGCAGGAGGCCGGTGCCTTCTAGACATCTCAAAGTGCTTCACTGTAAAGTGAACTGACTATATATGTGGGTGAGATGAACATAAAACAAGAGCAGTTAAAACATGATGCAAACATATCCTTGCATTAGAAACAATTGTACCTAAAATCCCATTCCGTTCTAATGTAAAACATTAAATACAAACTGCTTCCAACATGTGAGGACTTGTCAAAATATATCTTATTTCGAACTTCCAAATGTAATTCTGACTTGCTGTTTCCAATAAGTAGTCTTGCCCAAAAACAGGTTAGTGGCACTTTACGTGGTAGTGATTGAAAATAGAATGAACAAATATTGATATTCACATTATCTCAAAAAGTGTGATATGCGCTGACAGCCCATTTTTTTCTTCCCATCATTGGTAATGTAGAATTTTAACCATTGTCTGGCACATTATGGTGAGCTCATTGAAAGAAGACGTTCGCTGTCATATTTGCCGACATAACAACATTCAGCTCATTTATAATTAATGCTACATTGGAAAGCACCTCAAGAAGCTTATTTTAACTGTGTTGTGTTAATATGTATTTGTGAGTTGCTAAGGGAGCCTTGACAGTGAGTGTTAGAGGGTATCAGACCACTTTAGACTAAGGTACAATTCTGTACTGCAGCTGACTTTATCCTCAACCAGGGCCTTGGGACTTCCTCCCAACGTGTAAGGCACAGCAATTTATTGTTTTTGTCTCTGGATGAGGTTGGAACCCAGAATACTTAAATTAATAATCCTCTTCCTAACACGGGATAGTGAGGCTAATTGCAGTAGTATTAGAGCTGTTGATCAGCTCACTAGTTGGTACTTTGAACTTTTCTATATGGCTCAGCTACTTAGTATAAAAGATCACTGAATCATTGACAGAGCTAGGCTTTGTAAACCCTACTGAGCCATTGGAGAAGCCAATCCCTCTATGAGTACTTATTGCTGCAATTCATTTTATTTCACACATTATTTGCCCGTAGTTATTTTGTTCAGTGTCACGGTTAAGACATTTCTTTGTCTTGCCTTTGTGGGCAGATACGTTTGCAGATTAAGGTTCAAAAGTTAGTTGGCATGGAGCAGAAAAACTGATCAAGGTTCTCAGCATTTTTTAAATACTTGAATTATATAAACAGGTTTTATAATGAGCAGCAATCTTTGTGAATGCTTCTCTGGTCTTGCATTAAGCTACATGAAAACCTCTTGTCAGTTGTCCATAAAGGATGGAGAAAGAAAGGCAGAACAGTGTATGAGGCAGCAAGACTCTTGTTCAAGGTTCACAGGTTCAAGGTTGTGAAAAGCAATTTTGTAAAAGTCACCTACAAGTGTTTATTTACACAAAGAGTAATTAACGGCAAGTTACCAGGGAGGAAACTAGATTTATTTAAAATTTAAATAGCATGTTTCATGTCCTTTCAAAGGACTTCACAGGATTTGTTGTATGTCACGTGGAATTACTTTGTATTTGTTACATAAATATGAAAGCCAAATTCAGCACAATAATGTGCCACAAACAGGAGTGATATCAATGGAGTCCTGCAGCTCAGTGGTTAGACCACTTACCTTACAAGTGTGAGAACTGTGTTCGAATCCAGGCAAGTCAGGGCGAAACCTTGGGCAAGTTTCCTTTCTCCATACGCCTGATAATCCCTCCCCCAATAATAAATTGGTCATTTCAATCCATGATTGTTTGTGGGACACTGCTGTGCACAATTGGCTGCTGCATTTCACCCACAAATGTAGTCAATTCACTTTGCAGTATATTCTGTGTAGCGCTTTGAGACGTCTAGAAGACGTGAAAAGTTCTATATCAATTGCATGGATTATTATTATGTTCAGGTCGTGGCTGAAAGTCTTTTTCTTCAACCGCGTTTATCGTCACCATCCCCCACCCCTTGGCTCAGCCTCGGACTCTGCCATTGTGAATCCCAAACTCTGCCACCCGCATACTCACCCGCTCTAAGCTTCGCTCCTCCATTAACCCAGTCCTCGCCAGACTGCACTGGCTCCCTATCCCAGAGAGGATCGACTTCAAGATCCTCACCCTTGTTTTCAAATCCCTCCACTCCTCTGCACCCCACTATCTCTCTGATCTCCTCTCCCCCCAACCCAGCACCCGCTGTCTTCGCTCTTCTGGGTCTGGCCTCCTCCATATCCCCCGAATCCTTCGCTCCACCCTCGGCGGCCGTGCCTTCAGCCACTACGCTCCGAGGCTCTGGAACTCCCTTCCTCACTCCCTTCGCCTCGCCCCCTCTCTTCCCAGTTTCAGGTCACAGCTGAAGACCTTTCTTTTCAACCGCGCTTTTGGTCACCTTTCTGCCCCTGCCACTGGCTCGGTCCCGGGATCCACTATTGTAATGTGCTCTAAGACGCCGTCCGGCATGGAGGACACTATATAAATTGAAGTTGTTGTTGTTGTTGAAACGCTATAAGATGCCGCCCGGCATGCTAGGTTCTATATAAATGCAGGCTGTTGTTGTTGTTGACCAAAGCAACAACATGGAGGATGGGATGGGGAAGTGGGTATTGATAGGTTAGAGAAATAATATTATGTAAAACCAGTGAAAAATAATAAATTTATTCAACGAGAAAACTTTAGCTGTGACCTAAAAACTCCTGCTACATTAAGTATTACAAGCAGCTTGAAGCCAAAACATTTATTTTCCTTTATAATCCTGCAGAGAAGCTGAATACCTACAATTTGTGCAATACCTGCCAAATGTGAGCACTTTTTGTCCTTATTCATACTGTAGTCTTGTCAGTGTTCCGGCTACAAAAACATAATTGAAGAATTTGGCAATTTTGTGAGATAAATCCATCATTGCCTTTGTTTTAGTGTTCCGCCAGTGTCATATTATTCCACTGAAGGAAAATATATTTGAACAATGGATGGTTTGTAAGGACGGAGAATTTTATTAGGATAGGCTTGCAAGTGTGAAACTACCACTGGCTGCTTAATGCATTTGGTTTCATTGATGAGATTTAAAATGCATTTATGTTGCTTTATAAAAGCATGGCTAAGTGAATGGTCTGTTCAAACCTTTACGAGGACAAGAAAATGCTCAGTATTTGAAAAAAAAAGATTTTCCATTGCCAAATGCAACCAATCTGCATAAGTAATTATACTGGCCTATTTTCTGTTATGTGAAATCCCATTAAGATTTTAATAACATTGGTGGCTTTTCTTTTTGTGCAATTTGCACCTGACTGTGTTCTTGCCAACATGACTTTTGTTCACTTTACACTTAGTTGTTAGTACCTGCCCCAAAATAATGATTAATTTAAGGGCAAAACTGACTTTGGCAAGACAAGTTGGTCCTGCAATCCTCCTGCTCTGCGTAGCTGAATACTATGATTCCCAACAATGCCAACAAAGAGTGTGAAACATTGCATTTCTTGACATACAATAACGGCAACATTGAAAATGTTAAACATACGATCACCGAATGCGGTTTTCTATGAACAAATCAATGACTTAAAACTGAGTGAAAAATTAACTTGTTTGGTTTGGGATTTGCAGACTGAGGGAGTGAGGCAGTGATACAAAATATGTGAATATAAGTTATAATCGTGTTACACAGTTTACCTGGACAATAAGATAATTATAATAATCCTTGCATTTGATGTATTGCCTAATCACATCTTCGAGACGTCTCCAAGCTCTTCACAGAATATACTGTAAAGTGGAGTAACTGTGTATTTTGTTGGCGAAGGTTTGGAAATTAGTGCATGTTTGCAATGGAAAGCACAACTGAGTGTGCTAAATGGTTGGGTAACTAAGGTCAGTTCATAGAACCTTTATACATTTAAGGACACATCGGAGTTGAAGAAAGGTGATGAAGATTGTACAGTATTACCTCAATCCGTATTCATGTCCTTGGCTCAGCTGGTACCATCCTTGCCTTTGGGTTCAACAGTTATTAGTTCAAGCTGTTTTTTGAGGCTCGAGTTCATAGTCCAAGCTGATACTCTAGATACCATGCTTCAGTTGAAACACTAAACCGAGCTATCATCTGACTGTTCAATTGGACATTAAAGAACCCGTGACTCTATTCAAAAACAGAAGGGAGTTAGTTCCTTGTAGTGTTCTGGGCAAGAAACCTTGAGATTTTGCCCATTGCTGTTTTACTTTCATGAATAGTTGCCACAATTGTCCACAATGACCCAGCGTTGAAAAGTCTCCCTTTCTATTCAGACTACACAATCAGTGTTGATTCAATGCTATTTTCGAAAATACAGTTACTAAAAGTGCGGCATAAATCAAGTTTCAGGGTAGAGCAATTTAATTCCAAATTCAGTTCCTGCATCCACCTTAGAAACACCTTCCAGTCTGAATGAACTTTGACAGATGTGAGTTTATTGGTCATTCAGTGACATTGCTGTGAGCAGAGCCAACAATTAAATAACCGTAATTTAGAATCCGGTCATTAATGGTTTGAGACCCACCGGCAGTAATTGTTTTAATTATCAAGATAATACAGTCACTTCCAAGGACAGTATACCTTCTTTATATGTCTCTTTATGAGCCATAAAAAAACTGCAATAAAAAACTGGTTCTCTGAGTTGATCCTGCAGTGATGAACAAACTGTAAAAGTTTGCACTATGTAGCAGAGCATCCAAATCCCAAATCTGTTCACTTGACTGCAGTCAAACTTTTGGTTCAATAACTACTTCTGAGGGCAATGCTTTCCATTCTACCTTGAACAATGGAGAGTTACTTCATTCTGATGATAATAATGATCCTTTCATTTTTTCACGCAGCGAGTTGTTCGATTATGAAATGCATTGCCCGAAAGGGTGGTGGAGGCTGATTCAATAGCAACTTTTAAAAGAGAGGTTGATGGTTATTTGGGGAGGACGGGTTTGCGGGGTTATGGGGAGAGAGCCGGAGAGTGAGATTGACTTTGAATAGCTCTTTACAAAGAATCGGCACAGACTCGATGGGTCGAATGGCCTCCTTTTGTGCTGTACAATTCTATGATTCTACGATATAGGATCTTATCATGTCTTCGATGACCCAGCAACCGACTAACAACTGGGTTCCTACTTACTGCTAGATAAACAGAGGCTTGTGGCATAAGAAAACATGCCCAACATTACATCCTGCCAGGAATGGAACCTAGGTCTCTCGCTGGTGAGGCAAATGCTCTAACCACTGAGCTACAGTATTCTACATGTTGTAGAGTCATGTATCTCCATGATAGCATTTTATGCAGTTATTTGTCTTTAATTAAGGTCTTGTTTTGGAGAAATCAGCAGTGGCAAAGTGAGCAGGCAGTGTGAAAAACAATATTGTTGGAAGTTCAAAGTTGTTGTTAAGGTTGTGTGTGTGTGTGTGTGTGTGTGGTGGTGGGGGGTGGTGGAGGGGGTTGGAAGGTTGGAAGAGGGAAGAGATGAGTGTGCATGCTGGTGGGACCTGTCATTTCTAGCTGCTGATTCATACCACAGAAACTTAAATGAATACTAGGGTCCGTCGATATGGAAATTTTCCGATTTAGATATATCGATGGGCTCATATCGAGATATACCGAAATATCGATATTTTGGGTGGTTTCATACTGTGCATGCGCGCGCGGCGCGCGCATTCCAGGAGGTAAATATCTTTCTCTCTCTGTGTCTCACACTCACTCTCTTCATCTCTGCGTTTTTCTGTCTGTGTCTCTGTGTCTCTCTCCTCTCTCACATCCCCACCATCTCTATCTATCTGTATATTATCACATCCACTCCGTCTCTCCCCCCACTCCCCCACCCCCTCTGCCGACCCTCTCTCCCTCCACCCCTCCCGCCGCCATCCATCTCTCCCCCCACCCACCCTGCCGCCGTCCCTCTCTCCCCCCACCCCCCCGCCGCCGTCCCTCTCTCCCCCCCCCATCGCCACCGTCCCTCTCTCCCCTCCCGCCCCTCTCTCCCCCCCCACCGCCGCCACCACCCCTCTCTCCCCCCACCCATCGCCGCTGTACCTCTCTCTCCCCCGCCCACCGTCTTCCCTCTCTCCCTCCACCCCCCAGCCGTCTCTCTCCCCCCCCCCCCACCCCTTGCATATATATTGTATTCGAGGACTATGAATAGAATATGGCGGCTTTGCACCTCGGTCTGTGCATTGTGTATAGAGATGAGCATTCTGGGTCTTGTAGTTCAGTGCGCGCGTATCCCAATTTTTTTGATATACAAGACTTTTTCTATATATCGATATTTTTGAAATGCCTATATCGGCATATCGATATGAAAATTATATCGGGTTTTACCGATATATCGATATATCGCTGGACCCTAATGAATACCTTATAATTATTATGTTGCTCAGAGGATGCCTTGCTGCTGTGATTACTGGGCTGACAGACAAGCACCATGCTATAAGTAAAGCCATATCGACTACATATTGAAAGGTCTTGACATCTTTTGAAAAACATGACATCTGCTCACAGGATTGATCTCCAGGGTATAATAACCACCTCAATGTTTTTTTTACGTTGGACATCATATCAGCAATAATTGACTCCAGAAACAGTTGCCATTTAATAACACTGCTGATAGTATCTTCTAAAGTTTGGAAAATGACAAAGATGTCATTAATTTAAATTGTGCTCCATGCTATTAAAATGGGGTTTCACATTAAATACTTCTGAATGGTATGGTTTCAGCAGGTCTCTTGTTTATCATGGCTTGCAGCACATTAGGTGCAAGGCAAAGATTTGCCTGGGAATGCACCCTGCTAAGCAAACAGTAAACTGGAAACATAATCGTAAATAATCCTTCATTTTATATAGAGGCTTTTGAGTGGGCAGGATCTCTCACAGTGCTATATTCGGAAAAGTGTAGTACTGTGTATCCTGTAGGACAACACGTCAGCTAATTTGCACACAACAATGTACCACAAACAGCCACATAGTGATTGACCTATTTTATTTGGAGGATTGATCGAGATAAATGTTTGATGTAGAAACCACGATTGCCATTGGATTTGGGGCTTTGTGTGTGGGTGGGGGTGGGAGCGAGTGGGGGAGTGGGGTGGAATAAATAGTTTCTGTAGCTTGGGATCCTCCACTTTACAACAGCTTCTCTGACTCAGAACCACATGAGGGTCTCAAGATTGAATGAGATCTTGTATGTAGTGAAGTGTTTCTCACCATGGTTTTCAGCTCCTGCACTGATATAATTGGTGAGGGATTTAATCAATGTGAAGGAGCCACTGATTGCCAAGAATACTTGATATGGAGGAGATTATCATAGTGACGCCTTGCAACCCAGTCTCATTAGTAAGGTTCCCTTTGTGCTCTTGCAAAGAGAAATACTGTACAGTTCTATTCTGACTTCACTGCTTCTTCCAAGTGTGTCTTCATTCATTCACAACAGTCAGCTTGGCTCAGTTTGTAACACTCTCTCCACTGGCTCAACGAATTGGGTGAGGTTCAACTCGCACATCAGTGTTTCACACTCTAATGCAGTCCTGATTGTTACTGCAGTCAGAGGATGTATGATCGTTTGGGTCAGCCATTAAACTAAGGTCGTGACTGCCTTTCCCAGTGGATTAGAGATCCCATTAGATTATTTGCAAAAGAGGAGGCAATTTTTCTGGCTGTCCTGACCAACAAACCTCGAGATTAATTTCTTATTAACCTCATAGCCAGATTTTATTTTTGGACTGTGCTGCATGCAAGTTTGTCAAGGAGACATTGGATTTACCTGTGGTACTTCCCGTGCAGTCCTGTAGCTCAGTGGTGAGAGCATTCGCCTTACAAGCGTTCTAGTGAAGTTTCCTTACACCACACACCTAATAATAATCCCGCCCCCCAAAAAAAACATAATAATAAAATTGGTCATTTCAACCCACAACTGTTTGTGGGATACTGCTGTGCGCAATTGGCTGCCGCGTTTCGCCCACAAGTGTGCAGTAAAGTACACTTTACAGTATATTCTGTGAGGTGCTTTGAGACATCTAGAAGATGTGAAAAGCGTCATATCAAACGCAAGGATTATTTATTATTTATCATTCCCACAGTCTGCTGACACCCAGTGTTTACACCAACACATGAAGCCAGACCAGGCTACCTAGCACTGTTGCACCATTACCGCAGTATCCCAGTGCGACTGCTGAGAAATGTGGAAAAATATGATAATCCACCAATAGACTTTTTGCACAATGGTTCCCTGCAGGCAATTTCTTTTTAAAGTTTTAGTATCTTTCACTTTTTGGGAAGTAGAAGAGATGTTAAAACCACAAGGTAGTTCTGGTGAAGCCATTTGCCATTGATGACCTGATGACCCCATCCTAAAAAAGCCTTCCCTCGATGCGTCGCAATTATCTAGCTACCGGCCCACCTCCAACCTCCCCTTCCTTTCCAAGGTCCTTGAAAGAGTGGTTGCCTCCCAGCTCCGCTCTGTCCTCACACAACACTCACTCCTCGAACCCCTCCAATTGGGTTTCCATGCCTCCCACAGCACGGAAACTGCCCTGGTCACAAATGACATCCTGACCATCTGTGACTAGGCCTCCCTCTGCCTCCTCGACCTATCCGCTGCCTTCGATACCATAGACCACGGTATCCTCCTCCATCGCCTCTCCTCCCTCCTCAATCTACAAGGATCTGTCCTCGAATGGTTCCAGTCCTATCTCTCCCACCACCTTCACTTTGTTTCTTCCAACGGCTTCTCCTCCAGTCCCAGCACAGTCATATGTGGTGCTCCCCAGGGCTCTGTCCTTGGCCCCCTGCTCTTCACCCTCTACACTCTCCCCCTGGGCGACATCATTCATAAATTTTCAAATGTCACCGGATGACAGCCAACTCTACCTATCCGCATCAACCCTCGATTCCAGGACCACTGGCGTTCTGACTGCATGTCTGTCCGACATCGAGTCCTGGACGAGAGCAAATTTCCTACAACGCAACGTAAACAAGACAGAAGCTCTCCTGATTGGCTCACGTCAGCGCCTCCGCACCTCAGGCGCCTTCGCACCTCAGGCGCTGACAACATTAGCATTCAAGGTTGCTCTCTCCACCTCTCAAAGCCAATCAGGAATCTTGGCCTCTTATTTGACCCCGAGCTATCCTTTCTTCCCTACATCCGCTCCATGACCGGCACAGCTTTCCATCACCTCCGCAATATTGCCAGACTCTGCCACTACCTCACCTCCACACCACCAAAACTCTCATCCATGCCTTTATCACTTCCAGGCTCGACTACGGGAACTCTCTCCTCATCGGCCTCCCCAGCTCCTCCCTTCACAAGCTGAAGATCTTTCAGAATTCTGCAGCTCATGTACTCTCCTGTACCATGCTTCGCGATCACATCACTCCCACCCTCACACATCTCCACTGGCTCCCCATCACCCAGAGGATAGAGTTCAAGATCCTTGTCCTCACTTTCGAGGCTATTCACGGCCTTGCCCCTGCCTATCTCTCTGACCTACTGTCTCCCTATCGGCCTGCCCGCACCCTCCGTTCAGCAGACTCAGGCCTGTTCTGCGTCCACCACCCTAACCGCCCAACCATTGGTGTCCAGGCTTTCAGCTTCTCTGCTCCCACACTGTGGAACTCCATCCCGCAGCCCATCTGCCTCGTTTCCTCCCTTTCCTCCTTCAAGGTCGGTCTCAAGACCTTCCTCTTCAACTGCGCCTTCGGCTGCCCCACTAACTCTTCCCCTTCTCCCCTTCCCCCTACCCCGACTCTCCCCCCACCAACGCACCACTCGGGTCCCGACCAGACTGTTCAGCGCTTTGAGACTTCCTCCTGATGTGAAAGGCACTATATAAGTGCAATTTTGTTGTTGTTGATTGATTTTTGTTACGGAATTACACATTTTCACTTTAATAATAATAATCATTGCTTTTCAAATCATGCTTTATCATGTCATTCAGTTGTCTCAAAGTGCTTCACAGAAGATACCATACAGTGGATTGACTGGGTGGAACGTGGTTGGCAATTGTGCACAGTAATTAAAACAAATTATTTCAGAATGTGTTTGACAGAAACAGTTTCTCATGTACGGTATTTGCCCTGTTCCTGCTGCACCAAAACACTTCAATGATAAATGAAAGTAACAGTAATACTTGCATATGATAGGTCACTTATTGCATCAGGAATATTTCTAAAAAAAAATTCTGTGAAGTGTATTCTGAAGGCAAACAATCCAGCCAATACACACACGGCAATTTCTCACAAACAACTACAAAGTGAATAATCACAGTTAGTGCCCCGAACCCCAGGAGACACTGCTTTCCCTTTTCCAAGAGCATTTTCTCTTTCTGAGCAATTAGGCAGTACTTGGGTTTACTGTCCCATTTGAAGGACAACAATTCTGACATTACAGCATGCACTTAGCATGGAACTGGAGTGTCAGCCAAGATGAAAATAAAAGTTTCATGAAGTTAAAGAGAACAATCCTGAACTGCCCAAGATCACAAACCCCCAAAACAAGAAAGTCATAATAAACCATAGTTGTACCTGTGTTAATGCAAAGCTTGTGTTAATTGTGTAGACAGCATAATTGGTATTCCGATTCACCTGGGATCACTTTTTATTGTGTGGGCAACACCATGACCAGATTCATATCAGTGGTCTGTTTGTGCTGTCAAAATCATTGGTTCAAGCACTCAAACTACTGCATTTAATGTGTGACCTTCACATCCTGCCAAAGTTGGTTTGACTATCCGTCACTGCAGATAAAAATAATATTTGCACTTAGGATAGCATCATATCACCATAGAAACGTCTCAATGGCTTCACAGAGTGAGTTACTTTGAATTGAGATATCTCAGAGGGGACCTCACAGAGATATATGAGATTCCAAACTATATTTCCAGTATTTTCAGATGCATCAAGGCAGCAGTATCAGAGCAGTACAGGTTCAGCATCGTAAAGGGCAATTTCAGCACAGACACCAGATAATATTTATTTACCGGGTAAGTAATTGGTAACAGGAACAAGTTACCAGCAAGAGTGATTGAGGACAGCACACAGGATTCATTAAAAAAAACTGTTTGATGCTGGGATGGGAACACAATGGGGTCAATATTCTAGAAGGTATAAGATCAAATGGTTGAAGGGATGTATTTATCTGATCTTTATTTTGATCTTGTAGTCCCGTGGTTTAGTGGTCAGAGCACTCGCCTCGCAAGCAAGAGGTCCTGGGTTTGATTCTCAGCAGGGAGAAACATTGGACATGTTTCCTTGTACCAGATGTTTCTGTTTACTTAGCAGTAAATAGGAATTTGAATGTTAGTTGATTGACAGATTGTTTTCAAGGGGTAAGGATCTCTTCAAAAAGAAAGAAAAATCAATCAATCAAAATAAATAATAATTTCATCACGCAATCTATGACAGTTTGAGGGACACTGTTGTGCACAATTGATGCTGTGTTTCGCCAACAAAATATACAGTCAATTGACTTCATAGTATATTCTGTGAAGCTTTTTGAGACGGCTTGAACAGTGGTTCTCAACCTTTTTCAGTAATGTACCCCTTGTTAATATTCAATATTATCGTGTATCCCCACCCAACACACACCACCCCCTCTTGCAATTTATGACCAAGCTTTTCTTATATAACAAAATAACTAGCACATACAAAACACAGGAATAACAATTAAAGACACAATTTGGAAGGCTATAAAATGCTAAATAAGAGAGCTAAATAAATCAATGTACCGCCACCTGTACCCCCTGGAAGTAATTTTGTAGCCCCTGGGGTACATGTACCCCTGGTTGAGAACCACTGGTCTAGAAGACATGATATGTGTTGACACTGTTACAAAGACAAAGACAGCACTCTGCCTCAGAAAAATCCCACAGATAGCAATGAGATGAATAACCCAAATGTTATGCTTTTAATGGCAAATTTAAATGAGGGAGAAACTTTAGCCAGAACACAGGCAAAATTCAAAAATACCCTCGTTGCATTTGATTTTTGAAAGAAAAATATATTCTCAATTGCTTTGCAGAGTGAGTTTCTTTGAGGTGAGATAGCTTAGAGCACCTAAGGGATGTCCTCCCGACGTAAAAGGCGTTCTATAAATGTATAAATTTGTTGTTGGTGGTGTTGTTAGAGAATGTAACAGGCAAAGTGAATGAGATTTTGTTGCTTTGAGCTGATTTTTGCTTCCCTGAGATTAAAGTGGCTACTCTAGCCATCGTGACTGAGCCCCGGGTTATAATAGAATGATCAAACCTGGCCCTTCCTCACCCAAAATCGATTTCTTCAGTACCAGTTCTTCAATTGACAAGTACTGTAGGTTTAGAATAATAACCTGGAAGAACAGCTTTTAGTCGAAACATCAAATGCCCGTATTAAAAAAATAAAATAAAAATGTGGTCACTCAATTCCCGACTGTTGGTGGGACACTGCTGTGTGGAATTGGCTGCTGCGTTTCACCCACAAAATATACAGTCAATTCGCTTCACAGTAAATTCTGTGAAGCGCTTTGAAACATCTTGAAGACGTGATGAGGCGCTGTATCAAATACGAGGATTATTATTCTTATTATTCTTATTATTGTTGTTATTACCTGGGTATGTACTTTTGATTGGATTTGCAGTCGCAAACTCGAGAGAGAGGGCGAGAGAGAGAGAGAGAGAGAGAGAGTGGGAAAGAGGGAGAGGAAACAATTGTTGGCAGCACACCTTAAACGTGGTAAAAATAAACTGGCGCAGTCGAGTCAGCTTTCTGAAACAGAATTATCCCCGGGTCCACCAGTGCCTACCTGACATAAAACGGCATCCATTTTAGATCAGCAGATGCTGAGGCAGCATCTGCAGGTTGCTAAGCAACAGAACATTGCAGCCGGTGGCTGTTGCACTGCTTCTTTCAAAAGTGCTAATTTGATGCTGGTCTCTGAGAACACAGCGCCTCTCGCCGATAACCATTATCAGCGATTAAATCACCCCTTTTGGAGAGGGGAAATTCAGAAATCTCTCAGGTTAGGCAGGGTAAGTGAGGGTAACATGGTGACAATAGACACAATGGATTGCCCAACTGCAGCAAGACTGGCTTTAGCGCTGGCAACCTGAAAGCCTCACTCTTTGTCTCTCATCCATTCGAAAGCTATTGCTTTTTCGATTTGTTAAGCAATTGTTACAGCACAATAATTTTTTCCCTCTCTTTCTCTCTCTCGAATTGGACTTGTTTTCATTAACCATTGGTGTGGATAGGAGACGATGTCGCCTTCTGGACAATGTGAGTGGGTGCATTATCACATCTCCATGGGATCAGAGAAATGCAGTCCAAACCACGGCTTTAATGGTGTGAAAATCCATAAGAATTGTCAGGGTCTTGGTGCTGCACTGCAAACCTATAAATAGCTTTTAAACTCCCTTGCCTCCTTCAAAGCCTGTCTCAACATCCTCCTCTTCGACCATGCCTTCAGTCACCCTCCTCCTTGCCCTCCATCCCTCGTGATCACCAACCACCAGCTTCGGTGCAAATCCTTCACTTGTCCAGCATCTAGGGATGTTCTCCCAACCTAAAATGAAAATGCTACACAAATGAAATTTATTTTTGTTGCTGGAATGTTTTTCCAAATCATTGCCTTCATTGTGGCTCTTTACGAAGTGGATCAAAGAGGATGTTTAGGAGGAACTGCTTCACGCAGAGGGTGATGAGATTTTAGAACACACTGATAGAAGCTGTTATTAAAGCAGAAAGCATCAACACATTTCATGCATTCTGCAGGGTGGGGCAGAAGGGGAGCAAAGGGGAAGGTGCTCAAAGCGATAGATATTTAGATAATAATAACAATAATAACAAAATCAACTCCAAGGACTCCCCTTCTCCCTACCCTGTCAAAGCTCCCACTGTGCTTTGAGAAGTTTTTCTACGTCAAAGACAAGATGCGAGAGCAAAATGTTGTTGTTGGAGTGAACAAAGGCACAGCAATTCCTGCAGGATTTAGTCCTTTCATAAGAAGTGCCATCAAAAAGCAACATCAAACCGCAGCATTGACTGATTTTCTTTTACCGTAAAAGAGCATGTTACAGACACTCGGTAAAATTCATTTTTCAGTTCAAAAAACATGCTGCAGGAATTATAAATAGAACCTATCTAGGCAGTCATGATAAAAGGCTCCATTCATGAGGCTGATCCTGAGCTTCTCCCACCCACCCACCTGCTCCCCAGTGTATCACTCGGAAGCTAGAGGTGATTCTGAAATAGGTCAGGATGTAACCTATTCCCTCTTGGTTTCAATGCCACAACCTTGACATCAGGGTAGCGATGTAAAGGGATGGGTGCTGCTGCTTTTCCAGAAGCTCAGATTTACCCACAAGCTGTTGTTTCAAGCTGGCTTCTCATAGAATCATGGAATTTTACAGCACAGAAGGAGGCCATTTGGCCCATCATGCCTGTGCCGGGTCTTTGAAAAGAGCTGTCTAAATCAATCCCACTGCCCCGCTCTCTCCCCAAAGCTCTACAAACCTGTCCTCCCCAAATCATAAAATAATTCTTGCATTTGATATAGCACATTTCACGTCTTCTAGACATCGCAAAGCGCTTCACAGAATATACTGTGAATTGAATTGACTGTATATTTATGGGCAAAACACGGCAGCCGATTGCGCACAACAGTGTCCCCCAAACAGCCATGGATTGAAATGACCAATTTATTATTGTTTTTTTTGAGGGATTATTATCAGGCATGTGGAGTAAGGAAACTTGCCGAAGGTTTCGCTCTGCCAGCATATAACTATCTATTTCTCTTTTAAAAGTTGTTATCAAATCTTTAGTGCTAACAGGACTGATGTTAAATACAATAGCTTGTAGAGTCTTACAATCATAGAATTACAAAGCAAAGAAGGAGGCCATTGTGCCCACCGTGTCCATGCTGGCTCTTTGAAAGAGTTGTTTAAATTAATCCCACTCGCCCGCTCTCTCCCTGTAGCCCTGCAAATGTGTCCTCCCCAGATATCTATCTATTCTGCAAGGATGGGTGAGTTTCGGTCGGTTGGGGGGAGTGGGGGCAGGGGCGAGTGAAGGGTAGCCAGACCTGACAGAGCAGGCTAGATGGATTGAATGACCTTTTTCCTGTTCTTGCGTCCCTGGCTCCAAGCCTGCCGATATTGGAGTTTCCACATCACAAGCCACAGCTGACTTTTCCCATTGATCAGACAAGGTCTGCTGTCAAGTGGTCGATGTGGCGATTCACCACACACAGACAATTGTAGCGTTGCTTTGACTGCAGCCACTGGAGCCGTGCGATCCACAGTGTAATGTGGATAAGTGCCACATCATCAGAGTATTCAGCCTTCCGGAACCAGTTCTTGATCAAGGGCCATCAATAGATTGATATGCTCTGGTGAACAGTTATGAGTAATTTTCTGTTTTTGTAAAGAAAACCATCTGCCGTCATTTGTAACACAGATCAGTAGACGCTGAGAATTTAGTCCCCAGGATTTGTCATGTTTTGGATGTAACTGGATCAGTCTCCAGTAATGAGCTGCCAGTTTTAGTGTCAAAATGCTGTAGGCCATTCTCTGCTTCTTCTGATTATACCTAATGTTTATAATCTGGATAAAATTAAAACTGTTCATATAAATGTATAGCAGAAGTAAAATATCCCACTTATCTAACTGGAGAATGAATGAGTCACTTAGTATTAACAGTATTCAATTCAAGAGGGTTTTTCTTGTAAAGATTGTGAAATCTGTCAGTATTGACACTTCAAAAAGTGCTGCAAATGTTCTATCTGGCTGAGAAGAACTTCATTGCTGCAAAACTGGGTTTAGCACTTAGAAAGGCTCACCAACAGGGATACAATTTATATGATTGCTAAATCACTGTTGTAAGTTTTCAACGCTGATGTCACTGTTATTAATGGTTTTCTGTTTAAAAAAATAATCAATTCTATTTGTTTGTAACCTATGTTGCTGGATAGAGTTTACTTCTGGATTTGTTTTATGCTTTGAGACAAATGCATGACAAATTAAGTGACCTTCACCTGACAAGCAGAAACTGAGTGTTAATCTATTAGAATAATATCTTTTCAGCGTGATTTCCATTTGAACGTTATGTTACAGAATTAGCACCCTTTATGTTCCACATTGGAGCCCATCCTAAATATGGAGAGATTTATCCATTCCTTTCATTCTGCGAAATGGCAAAGCCTTGGAGTTCCTCAGCCTTGAAAAGAGTTGTCTCAGAGGGGACCTTGCAGCGAGGCATACAGATTTTCATGGGAATAGAGAAACTAAACCCAGCGCAATTGTTTCAGATTCACCATAGCAGGGGGTCGAGAGGTCCTGGGTATAAATTGATAGAAGGAAAATTTAGAACAGATGCCTGGAAATTATTTCTTTACACAGAGGTCTCTCATCAGCTCATGAAATGTTTCTCAGGAAAAGGTGCCTGAGGTCAGGACCATGAACTCATTTATGTAACAGATTGATGCTGTTCTGGGAAAACAGTAGAGTTGATACTCCTGATGTTCATCTAAAATAAATATCTTGTACTCTTCATCCAGAAGTTGGTTCCTGGTTGCCGAAAGACCTTTGATAAGCCTTTTGGGAGTGGTACACAAGGCTGAAGAATGAGCTCTATCAAATGCGTTTTCACACACTTTATCTTCTGTGATTAGCTGTCAGGTGTTTTTCTTTCCTTTATTCAAAGGATTCTGGGGCACACGACAGAGGTGTCTGGTTTTACTACTGTTTAATGATCTATTAGAGTCTCACTGAAGAGACAAGAACTAAGTCTGCCTTTGCTTGGTGGTGGTAATATTCCAGGTTTCCCATCCGTGAGTCCTGGTGTGTGTTATAGAGTGTCTTAGTTTCTGGTCTGCCAAATCAGGAATCATTCTTATTAATGATTGTTGTACAGTGTGAAAGCCACAATAAAATTGTAGTTTTGTTGCAATTTTGCTGCTATGATAATAAATATTAATACAGTACTTACATTTGGTATATAATGCAAGGATTATTACAGTATTAACATCAAGCACATTCAAAGTGCTTCACAGAGGTTTACCCAACCAACGTGCATTACCTGTGTATTTGTAGGCAAACATCAGATTTGCCATTATTCATTTCTTCTTCATTTTCATTTCTTCATCTTCGATATTTATTGCACTTGTTGTTTGTGGGATGTTAGTGGCATACATTAGTTCTCGGGTTTGCCGATGACTTCTCTGATCAATTATTGAGACTGTATCCTTCTCCGATCAATTATTGAGACTGTATGTAGGGGCACTACATAAATGCAAGTTGTTTTTGATTGATGTTCCGTAAAGTGCTTGTGGGACATTGATATTTGTGTGTGAAAGAAGCTATGTAAATATACGTTACTGGTGTTGTCTGTGCCTCCTGTGTTTCCCTTCCACTTGATTCATTTGCTTTTAAAATGTATTCCATGCCTTCCTGAAGGATTTTCCTGAATCTTCCTATCCACGTTTGGATCAGCAGGTGTTATGCAATCAATTTTAACACGAACGGCAAGTGGCCACATATTAACTGGAACTGCCAACTGAGAGAAGCTGAGAGATAAGTACAGGAAATTAGATACCCGGAGTATGGATCCAATTGACAAGTCGACTGACAAATGTTGTCCTGAACTGGACAGCTCAGTTATTGAACAGACCATCGAGTGCAACTCCCATCTTGATCCAGTGTTCTTGTTTCATGTTCTTATGCTCTGACATGAGCATAAGAGAACATGAAACAAGAACAGCTCCCATCAAGCTCACTCCTGCCATTCCCTATAATGTTCACACACTGTGATTTTGAAGGAGAAAAATAACTACAGCAATAAAGCTACTGATTCATCCCAATTGCAGTTCAGCACCTTATATTAACACTCGAAGCACAAATTTTATTTAAAATAAAATAAAAGGAAATTCAGTTCAATGTAGGCGTTGGTGAGAACGTGGTATTTGCTGCCAGAAAATGTGGTTGAAGTAAATAGCACAAATATATTTAAGAGCAAACCTGATGCGTATATGAGAAAGGAATAAGGGTTGAAAATATTGTGGAGTATAAACACAATTATGGACTGGTTTTTGTGAATGGCCTGTTTCCACAGCATATCACTGTATGCAATTCTACATGTATAATTATGCCATTGTTCTTATCTCTAATCTACATTCACACTCTCTCCCTACCGTTCTATTTTAAACTTTGGTGTGTTTTTTCCCGTATAATAAAACCTTTTACAAACTGGTATGTTTTTAACTAGAAAATTAAACCTCCCTAATCTTTTTCTCATCTAATTGTTTCACTCTGAATCACAGTTGATTGTGGAAGTGAGGACACGTTTAAAATAAAACAAAATTAAAAACTTTTCATTGCCTGATAACTGGTTGCTCTTGCTTGTTGAAAAAGCAGAATAGAAGACTTCCAGGTCTTTGAGACATAATAATAATAATAAGAAGAATCTTTTCAATTGATATAGTGTCTGATCACATCATTGAGATGTCTCAATGCGCTTCACAAGATCCACTGTAAAGTGGATTATCTTTTTATTTTGTGACTGAAAAGTGGCATAATGTGAAAGTCAGCTGGAGTAATCTTTGTGGCTCTAGAGATCCGACTACATTTAATAGCAAGTTACTGTAACTAATTTCTATCGCACCATGTCTTGCTGCCACCACAAACTGGTTAGGTCAATCAGCTCTGGAACACAGCCCAGTTGGACTAGATTACTTACTCTTCCCTTGTGTCTGAGGAATCCCCAAAGGTTCTTATGATCCATCTTGAGTGTTCGGTGAGTCTAGCAGGACAATACTTTAGCCTTCTTCTGAGAGGTTAACTGAACATTATGTCTGCCTGCTCAGGTGGACATTAAAGATTCTATACAAAATCCAAAAGTTTATTTTGGTGTCCTCCCAACAAATTCCCCCAGATAAACATGGTCATTCACTTTTTGTCTGTTTATGGACATTACATGCGACAGTAAATCCTGTGATGACTTTGAAACTTCCTCCTGATGTGATAATAATAATAATGTGAGCATTATTATTAGATGCTACCACATCAAATATAGAACAAGCTTTTTCCACCTCTGCACTTTGTATCAAGAAACATCACCAAACTAGCTCAACATTCACCAGATTTTATAATTGCCTTGATATGTTTATTATTCATTAAATTGTACTTAATTTAAATAAATCCAAAAAGCTGGGAATAATATTCTTTGAGCTCTTGAAGGATTTTCTTTACTATTATAAATAGTTTCCTGAGTTTCATCTAATACACTCCATATCGCGAGAGATTACTAATTGCCAGAAGATCAAATGAAAGTCATAGCATTAATAAAAACAAACGCTTGCTGTAAACCTAATAAGGAAGAGGATATATTGTAAACACAGAAGGTCAATCTTCAAGTAGTAATCAAAGGTGGGCTGTGTTTTCCGGTGTGACCTTTCATTACAACTGACGAACAATCACTCCTGCAATTTTAAGCCTCTTTTCAGGTGCTCATCAGCCTGCTGAGAGTTTCCAGCACATTTGTTTTACTTCTTTATTTTGGAATCTGAGCATTTGAATTGAGCGGGATCTCGGGTTGAAGCACTTCTGATTTTAGATTCTCTGGATTCTGATATTTGAGATCTAAATGGCAGTCTGTAAAATCCAACATAACTTGCATTTATACAGCATCCTTCACATGGAATAACGTCTCAGTGCATTTTACAGTGATGGGGTTGGGTAGAGCGAGCGTGAAAGAGTGGTCAAAGGGGAAGTGACTATCGACATAGCTGACATTGATTTACAATGCTATTGAGGCACAATACGAGTGCTGGGCTCAAGTTTCAGGTTCATGATCACATCTGAAAAGTGCGGACTGTGGTGCTGGTTCTACAAATCATCTTTGCATTTAATATATCATCTTATCATGTCTTTAAGACATTTCAAAGTGCTTCACAGAATATAAATTGAATTGGCTGTATATTGTGTGGGTGAATATAGTTGTGTATGCTGTGTGCAAATTAATTACATTCTCGGAGCTGTGACAACCATGTATATATGTGTAAGGATGGAATTACAGGTGAAAATACTTTTGAAAATGAATCAAGAATCAGTAGCAGACTCTTTTAATTCATTGTCCTTCACGTAATTGCACAACTCACGTAATACAAGTGCCTGTGCATGTGTTTTACACAATTCGTATAATAGGCCCCAGTATGACAATTCCCAAATGAAACATGAACAGCATACTTTTCTTGTTCCCTTTATTTTAATCTTCACAGTCAGCTTCTTTTTGTTTCATCACCATTAAATTGCTAATAAAAAAATTGGGGCGGAGCAGAGTGATTTGCCTCTCAGTTGGTGAACATATTGTTTTATACCTCTTTTCTGTCATTTAGGCAAGTGAATTATCAACGTAGAAAACCACAGACAGTGAAATCTAAGTAACAATCTGTATGATTCCCCATTGCCTTGTGCAATTACTGTATGGATTTGCCCTTAAAAATTCCTTCAATTATCCTATTCAAACAAATAGGGAACATGAACACGATACGCTTGATCAGGGAATCCAAAGACTATTAATAATGCGGATGCAGATTGTGACTTGAAATCATCTTTACTTTGTTGGAAACTGGTAGCTGTCTTGTTATGGGTCTAAGCTGTAAAATATTAGCTGCTTCAGTCTGTATGCCGTTTTCAAGCCAACAAAATAAAAGAACATCACGTGGTGGCAACACGTAAGGCAGACTAATGAGAAAAGAAAGGCGCTTCGGCCAAACACTCAGTATGGCTTCTTGTGTAAAGCCACTGCTGTTAGCAGTGAGCTAGTATCTTTTTATTAACACTTATTACCATCTTGCCTTGTGGGGATGTTCAGGCTAAAAGATTAACCGTCTAAGGGCGGTTACACCAAGGGAAAAAAAACACCGTCCTCTGGCCATGAGTGGCTGAGGAGATGATGTAATGATGTTAAAGTTGCAGTAACGTGGTGATGACACTTTTGTTAACTCAGACCTGTGCAGCTGTAATTGATGGCAGAATAGGACTGACTTAAGGTGATGGTCACAGATAACACTCTGTCTTGTCATTTCCGATGAGTCTCTTTGTTTTATTTTACCCTCATCTATGGTCTTGATCACATCAAGAATATCAGTGGAAGAAGTACAGCCTGGTTTGCCTTTTGGTGTTCACTTCTTTTCCAGAAAAGTGAGATCAAAACAAGTCAATAGAAGGGTGTTTGGCCCAGTGTCCTGACCAATAGTCTCTCCAAAAAGATCAAAATTGCTCATTGAATTTATGGTTGTTGATGGGACATTGCTGTGTGCAAATAGGCTGCCACGATTCATCCACACAATACAATGACTACACTTTACAATGTATCCTGTGATATACTTTGGGACGCCCTCCTGACACGAAAGGCACCATATCAAATGTAAGGATTGTGTGACTAGAATTGACAGGTTCACAATTGCAATCAATCCTATCCTGACCACGTGTGTTCAGAGCATGAGATACATAAAACTAACAGCAGAATTGAGGGTAAGCATGTTATTTCTGTTGACCTCTCTCGCCACTTGCCATCACACAGCGAGCAATGTGTTGGCACCCTCCACAGGCTCCCTAATTTCCCTTGGGCAATAAGTAGAGGCTCTGCTTCTTTGAGGGTTTTTTTTGTATCTTCACGATTTGAAATGCAATTCCCCCAAAGACTTCTAGTGAAATTGCAGCCTAACAATGGCGGAGCCTGAAGCTGAGCAAGGAGGAGGAGGACAGTGACCAAAGGTACAATCGAACACTCTGCTTTTGTGCAAGGCTCAAAAAAGTGGAAAAAAAATTTCTACAAAACAAATGACGACAAATTTCTTGTCGTGCAGGAAATAATGCAGAGTTCATACTGTCAACAGCAGGAACAGATTTTGGGATTATAATACGAGACACTACATGAGCGTGAGTGACTAATCTCTCATCAGAATAAGCATGGGGGAATGGGTATTCTAGAGATCCACTCTTTCTGCAATGTCAGGAGCTACTACTGGGCAGTGAGGAGTGAGCTACAGTAAAATTGTGCAGTCCTACCCAACTTGGAACCTGACCTCCCTTTTGCAACAGCAATTTTAACTGATTTGAAAGTTTGTAATATGGGGATCAGGAACTGATGTAACCGTTACAACCCTTGCCATCTGTAATATGGATTTGTACCACTGTGGTTGGACTAGATTAACAACGGGTGGGATAGATGCATGGTACTCTTGCATGCCTGTATTTGCATCATCGATTTAGGTGCAGAAACTGATGCTGCTTCTCTGTTAGACAGCTCTTCGCTTTTGCACTCCCAGCTCTTTATCGTGGAATAGTAATATGTCCCAGTTCTAGCTGTATGACTCATGAGGCTAAAGTCTAATAAGCCTATAAATAGGCACAGATACCTTGGAGTGCTTATTGGGCATCAACGTGCTCAGTTAACTTTGCTCTTGAAGCAATTCAGGTCTGTGTTGATTAGCTTTGTGCTAATCACTGCAGAGGATAGTGGGGCACAGTCAGTCCTATCCATGCTCCTCTTCTGAAGGTGTTGGTGAACGATGTAATGGAGTTCCAGGATCTGCTGCTCACCTCAGTTTCCTCATCTGAGTAACTATTCCTCTTGGATGAACCACAGCACATTATGTGATTGTAGGCTTTATGTGTTGGGGGTGGAAGACAAAGATCTATCTTATAATAATGCCATCATCATTTCATAACAACAACAAAGGCCACACAATTACATTTGTGTGGTGCCTTTCACGTTAAAATAATGTATATAATAATAATAATAACAATCTTTGCATTTGATATAGCGCTTTTCACATCATCTAGACATCTCAAAGTGCTTCACAAAATATACTGTAAAGTGAATTGACTGTATATATGTGGGTGAAACGCGGCAGCCAATCATCTTGACAATGTGAAAAGGCGCTATATCAAATGCAAGGATTATTATGATTATTATTATATAGTGCCTACTTTATCATTGTGACAACTAAAAGAGCTTCACAGGATGTACTGCAAAGTGGTGTGAATATTTTTGTGGTTTGTCCTCAACTAATATCCATTGAAGTTCACCTCCCAATGCTCAGCACTGATTGGCAATTTGGAGAGGAAACTTTGGATGACTTTTTTTTCACACCCCTCAAACAACCTTGAGGGCCTTCCAATTATAGTCTCTTTGCAGCCTGCCCAGCTACGAATCAAAATTTAGACCCCAATGACAGAACAATCAGGGTTGCCCTATTGTCATCCAGACATCCATATATATATATATCTATATACTGTATATCAGCACTGAGCATTGTGGTCACATTGGTGCCAGGTTGATGCTCTCTGCCTTTAACACTGAAGAATCAATGACTGTGATAATAATAATCGTTGCATTTCATATAGAGGCTATAAGGTCAAACCTCTCAAAGCACTTTGCAGATTAAATGCTGTCAAGTACAGTGACTGTAATTTGTTGGCAAATCGCTGCTAGTTTGTCAAGTGATAGCTGACAGTTAATAATTGTTAAACAGTCTATTGTTATATAGATTATAATACAGCAATGAAACAATTGTTCCTTACTAAGTGAATTGTCACAAGATCTCAACATGTATATTGTCTATTTTCTACAATCTTGGACAACCTCGTATTCTGTTCTGACAAGCATGCAGCACAACTCTTAAAGTGTGTGTTCTATGTTCTTGACCTACTTTGCATGGGCAGAGTTGGTAAAAACAAATGACCCCACATACTGTGTAGGGATTGTCAATCTCTTGCACGACTGTGTGAAGCTGGCTCAATTTGTATTGATGAGTTTCTTTGCTCCACACTCGATGCTCTGGATATCTCATCTTTGTTCTCTTCAATGGAAAGCTAATTTATTGGCTGCATCTCATCAGCATGTTGCGGATTACTGAGCTCCTACTGTTGCTGTAGATGTGTGATATATGAATCTTTGTATCTGTAACAGATGAAATTGAGGCCTTGCAACAAGAGCCAGAAGAGTCCAGAGAGCACTATTGTTGTGTTGGGCTACCCATTCATCTCAGTTATCCCACTTAGTTCCTGTTAACCCTGTAAGTCCTAACCAAGCTGGGTAAGCAGTGGGAAAGCTTACCATGCAGCAATATCAACAGCAAGCTGTGTGGTTTTAAATGGTTAGACTTCAGCAGTACGCCGAATGCTCCAGAGTCCCCAAGTCTTGGTCCTTGCCAAAACTGCGCTTAATACTTTCAGGAATTAAGTAAGCAGGATGCATGCTTCCAGATCGGGACTGCACATTTAATTCTGTCAATCTATCTGTGGAATTTCCATGTGCAGATGATATGAATGGAAATCTCAATTTGGTTTGTATATTCTTAAGCGTGGTGATGGGTTTCCGCATGTATTGGACACCCAGCTGACCCCAAAAAATCTTGGAACTTCCACTTCAGCTCAACACTCATGGCTCTCAGGACTATATTGCCCACAATAATTTCTACAGTGTATACATTCCATGACCAATCACAGTTCGAGGAATTAGAAAATATGTTAAAGTCCCGAGAGTAGAATTGTGAACAGGTCTGAGAGACGGAAAGAGAAAGGCCAGATTAGACACGCTAATATGTCAAGGTAATGTGTCTGAAACATTGGGTGATGTTTATTACTGTGAACAAAATTATTATAATGACTTTTCAAAACTTCACACTTTAGTCCTTGGTTCAGCAGGAGTCAGGCTGAATGCACCGGTGCACTAAATCATCTAGGACCTTTATCAGCGAGGAGCTGACAGACATTATCTTATGCTGAATAATGTCAGGCTGTTTATCTCCAAAAATTCCTGAACGGGTGAGGAACACGACCCTTACCTTTTACCTTGTATAAAACTATCTGTTATTTTCCTGAATGCAAATAGCACACACTCCTTCAATTTATTACCATCCTATCGACAAGCTATTAGATTTAATGTACCTCTACAATCATGTAAATTATTTACCCCCTTCAGGATTGCATGTCTCAGTATTGCAAACGGTAGCAGAGACTGGTCAATAAACTCATCACAAACTTCATAGAGAAATTTACAGAGAGCTCAGCTGTGTGCTGGGTCAAGGATATGTAAGCAATAGGAATTCTTAATAGCGCAGCATATGACACATTAAAGATGAAATAATGAGGTGCATTCATTACAATTCCATACAACTGGAATAGCTCGCTAGAATATTAGCTCTCTGTAAATCTAGTTTTATGGAGTGAAATGCAACTACCGGTATCTCTTTTTTCTCTCTCTCTCACTTTCGTGTGACCACCTCCAGGCTGGGTTGATGTGAAATTACCTTTGTAAAATTGGAAGATTAGTTGAATTACTTTGAATTTGATGATGTCCATCGTTTTGCTTAAAAAAGCAGTCTTTCCTTCCCCGCATTATTGAAGTTGGTTATGTACTGCTACAGTGGACCAACACAGACTTAAATTAAACCAGTTGTTCGGGTGCATACACGAACTTCAATGAATGTCTTCTTTTCTTTGTATTTCCTCTCTATCAGTCCACTCAAACCATCCCCAGTTCCTGGAAAGAGCATACAATTCTCTCAGGGTCACTATCATTGGTCTTGAGGGAATTGGGGTCTCAGTGTAATTCAGAAACATTCTTCTGTCAAACATTTCAAGTTGAATATGAATGTGTAGAATTTGACCATACTTTCTAACAACTGTCTGTGTGCCATAGAAGCATGACATTAGCTGTTGTTTTTTCCCCCCATAAGTATTGAACATTATTATGTGAGGCTGCTTTCTGAATAAGGAACAAGATGGAAGCTTCAAAATAGTGTTCTCAGAGACTGGAAAGCCTTTTCTGTCAATGTTGATGAATATAGGATGTGTCTGCGTCCTGTGCGGAAAATAGGTCTGCATCACACTAACTGTGCTACCTTTGATTTTTTTTAATGAGAAGAGTGAGAGCTTGTTCTGGATACAACTGATATCATCGCAAACCTAAATAAAACGTTATGCTTGAAACTCTGCCCTGAACCTTAACACTGATTCCTGCTTTCTGCTATTAGGCAGCATTTTCACAGTCCATCATTTTGTAATTTATCTTCGGTTCACAGACAAACAGCGTATTAATTCCTTTCCACAGATTGTTTTTGCATATATTAATATAACGTGCAGATTCTTCAGCCCTTTTAAACCTGAAAACCAATTGAATTACTGCAGTTTTGCAATATCTCTTTGGGGTGGGTTCAGACCTGTAATTACACAACTAACCATGAAAATAAAGTTCAATGTTTTAATATTTTATACTTCCAACATGCCAATGACTGGAATGGACTTATGCATCTTTTATTGAATGAGATTCAAAATGTAATCTCCGCACCGGTTTCAATTTAACAACTTACATTACTCCTGTCCAGACTTGTCTTGTACAGCTACCAAATCTTGGAACTGTTGGTTGTTGCTCGAATTGTTCAGAGTGTTAGATGCATGTATAATATTATAGATAAACAATATTATCTATCTGAATTTTGATTATATGAGGAGAATGTTGTAGGTTGTGCGTTTGCACTTGCAGATCACTTTCCTCTGAATTCTTGATTGCAAGCATGATGCAGAGACCACATGTTTCCCCACAGCAAGAGGCCTGGGGGTGGGTGGGGAGGGGGCTTGTAGAGCAAAGTACAGTAGAAGCCCGTTTATCTGTGACCCGATCAACAGTAACTTCCGTATAATGGCACCGCAAAAAAAGTCCGCCTTCGATAAACCGGAATTTATCTAGAAAAATTGCATTTTTGGGGTGTTTTGTGTTGCGTGAGTATTTTGGAATGCTGCTACTAGGTGCCTGATGGTGGTGCTAGCTCAGAATGCTGCCGGTACAGCATTCTGCAGAGTGTACAGAGGTTCGCTCTCCGGGTTTGAGAGAGGAGGGAGAGCGAAGGGGAGTTCATTAATTTAGCCACAAGCAGCAAAACACACACACACAAGCAAAGCTTGCAGATCAATGCATATCACAGCCTTAGCTTTTATTTTAATAATTTTTTTTAAAAAACCCTGCAACACTTCTCAAGTCTGGTTTATTTTACCTTTAAGCTTGGGAAGCTGCATTGTATATCAGAAACACACTCAGCGCCTCCCCTTACCCCAGTCTGATGTTAAAAACAAATCTAACTTTAAAAGTGAAATGAAAGTTTGCTTTCAATGCCGATCCTTGGATCATTTGGAAGGAAAGTTAACTGAACAATGACAGTGGGGCTGCTTTCTCAATAACACGTTTGCTTTCCTCTCCTGCCCCCAATGAGAACATTGTCATTTAGACGTGTAACTTTTGCTTAAACATCTCTCTGAACTGCCTGGTCGCTGTGTGTAAAATGATTATAATTATTATTTATATATTATATTATACATGATGATTTAGTCTATTATTAATATGCTATGTTTAAATTTTTTAAAAAAATAATGTTGGGTTTTCTGCCAAATATCCAGCAGGCAGGCACTTTAACCGGCACTGGCCAGGTCCCGAGGGTGCCGGATAAACGGGTTTCTACTATAGTAGAGTCACCACTGAAGACCTGCATTGACAGAGGACTCATAACTCATAAATGTGGAGTGCTGTGGCTCAGTGGGTAGAGCACTTGCCTTATAAGAGTGAGACCTGTGTTCGAATCCGGGCAGGTCAGGGCAAAACCTTGGGCAAGTTTCCTTACTCCACACTCCTAATAATAATTCCTAAAAAAAATCACAATAATAAAATTGGTCATTTTAATCCACCACTTATTTGTGGGACACAGCTGTGCGCAATTGGCTGCCACGTTTTTTCCACAAATATACAGTCAATTCACTTTACAGTACATTCTGTGAAGAGCTTTGAGACGTCTAGAAGACGTGAAAAGCACTATATTAAAATGCAAGGATTATTATTATTATAATCCTTGCAATTGATATACAGTAGTGCCTTTTTGCATCTTCAATATGTCTCAAAGTGCTTCACAGACTATACTGTAAAGTGAATTGACTGTATATTTTGTGGGTGAAACACGGCAGCTAATCGCACACAGCAGTGATTTATTTGTCACAAGATATTTTTGCTTTACAATTGTGAACTGCAGTGATTGTATTTTGTTGAGCAGTAGCCAATTTATGTACAATAATGTCTCACAAACAGTCATGAAGTTACTGATTGATTTTATCCAGGACAGAGGAAAAAACTTCCCCTCTTAGTTTTGAATAGTGCCATGAGATCTTCACTGCCCACCTAAACAAGTAGACAGGACCTAATTTTTATAACTCATCCAACCGGCAGAAAACACACATTCGGTCAGTTTTGTGGTACATTTGATACACATTCTCACATTGCTTAATAATAATAATAATAATCCTTGCATTTGATATACCGCTTTTCACATCTTATCGACGTCCCAAAGCGCTTCACAGAATATACTGTAAAGTGAAATTGACTGTATATTTGTGGATGAATCACGGCAGCCAATTGCGCACAGCAGTGTCCCACAAACAGTCGTGGATTGAAACGACCAATTTTATTATTGTGGTTTTTTTGGACGGATTATTATTAGGCGTTTGGAGTAAGGAAATTTGCCCTAGGTTTCACCCTGACTTGCCTGGATTCAAACAGAGGTCTTCCCAGCTTGGTCTCCCCAGCTTGCAAGACGAGTGCTCTAACCACTTGGCCACAGGAGCTCCATTAGACCTGGATGTATATATTCACATATCCTCTGTTCTCAATGATGAAGTTTCGACATTCTCCCGATGTGAAAGGCGCTCTATAAATATAATTTTGTTGTTGCTAAAAGTCTTGCATTGAACCTCAGGCTCACGGCTCTTGATTTTTGACTGCCGTTGAAAGCAATTTTTAAGTTTGATTCACAAAACAGATTGTCAAATGGCAGCTTCATTGACTGAATCATTGAGAACCATCGTTCATATCTTCTTCACCTCTTGCCTAGACCTCCTCGTTGGTCTCCCCTGCTCCACTATTCCCAAAATTGAATAAATTAAAAACTCTGCCGCCTGCATTCCCACCCGCACTAAACTCTTTACCTCCATTACCTCTTGTCAAACCTCATTGGCTCACTGTCACAGATATCGATTCCAAGATCCTCACTGCTGTATTTAAATCCCTTGACACGCTGGCATCCTATATCTCTCCATCCTGTTTTCACCCTACACCACTATACTCTTCAACCATGCCTATGGTCAGCTTCCGCCTCCCCTCAGCATCTGGCTCTTCCATTGTCAAGTACTCAGCGATGCCATCCAGGTTGAAGGGCGCTAAACAAATGCAAGTTATCAGTGCCTTGGGACGTTTTATCATCGTTGGCAGAATATGATTTCAAAGGAAATTATATAAAACTCCATGTTTCATATCAATTCCTATCATTCACAGGCCACATCTTTCCCCCCCACCCTTGTCCATTTCTTCCCTCCAACCCACTCCACTCCCTCTCCCTTTCAAGACTGACCACCTACAAAATTTGCAGGTGTACCGCTCTCTACAGCAAATCCTGCAAAGCATTTTGAGACATTTTGACAGTGTATTAAGCTGGTGTATTAAGCTGGATGTGATGTATGAAAATCTGAAGGCTTGAGGATAATTAGCACTGTCGGTTGTAAACCTCCTATGAGAGGGGAGACCTCATTTATCAAACAAAAGTACTCTTTCTTTCTGATACAGAAAGATTATTCTTTAACTAAGCTGTGTATCTAATTACTGGGTAGACGTGAGCCACAAACCTATCATCTTTTCTGCCAACCCAAAACCCGGTGATGCAGTCCTCTTGTGATAGACCCCACAGTTTAAATACACGTGTGACAGTCCTGACAGTAAAATCTGATACCCAAAGCCTTTCAAACTCTAAATATCTAGTTTACCTTCCACAGAGTAAAGATACTGCCTCTGTTCTGACATAGAATATCTAGCTCTAAACGCTAATTAATCATAGATTTGTTTTCAAAAATGAGAAACTAGGTGAATCGCAAAGGTCCACAGTACAATACACAGTCAATGTTTGAAAAGGGTAGTGGAGAAAAATACTGTAGATAAATTAGGAAGAAACGGTTAAGTGTTGCCATGTTTGTGTTTTTTTTAGAGAGTGGAGGATGAATCCAATTGATTTTGTGTCTAGTAAATGTTTCAAAACAGATTTAGATATGTAAGTACGTCAGAACATTTTGGAGGTTCTTGGGATAGATGTAGACTGAAATGAACATATTTTCATCAGACTCAGATGATTTTCTGTTGCTGGTGCTAGGGAGAGAATGTGTCTTTGGAGGCAAGGAGGAACACTGGAAATAGAATACACTATTAGGCGTTCTGTAGCTTAGTGGTTGAAGTATTAGCCTCACAAGCGAGAGATTGATTCCTGGCAGTGTGAAATCTTGGGCAAGTTTCCTTACTCCACATGCCTCTGTTTACCGAGTACAGTAAAAGCCTGTTTATCAGTGACCCGATCAACTGGATTGTGCGACCTCCTCCCAGGGCATTTCCCCATTCTAGCAATCGCTAGTATGCTCACTATTGCACGTATTGTGCACATGCGCATTTATTAAACTTACGAACTCTGGGTTTTTACCGATCATTTTACCGAGTGTGCTGGAATGTTTCATTGGTAAGTATCCATACAATATTTATGTTACTATTTAGTATATTATTAATATGGTATGTTTTAAAATAAGTACATTTTTTGTGTTGGGTTTCCGGCAATTATCCGACACAGTTAATTAGTCGACTCCCCGGAGGGTGTCGGATAAATGGGCTTTTACTGTAGTATGTAGGAACCCGATTGTTAATTGATTGGCAGATTGCTTTTCTGGGGGGAATAATTCCTTTAAAAAAACTAATAATAATTTGGTCACTTAATCCATGACTGTTTGTGGTACACTGCTGTGCACAATTGGCTGCCAAATGTTACCCACAAAATATAGTCAATTCACTTTGCAGTATATTCTGTGAAGCAGGTTTAGATGTCTCGAAGACATGATAAAGAGCTATATCAATGCCTTCTGCAAGCGTTATTTTTATAATAATGTGCATGAATATATGGCTCCATTCACATCAGGAGGATGTCTCAAAGCACCTGACAATTCTGATTTAGGTATCTGAACTGGGGTGGAAGCTTTGTGGGAGAGGGTAAAAGATGACTGAAAGTGTGGTCAGAACTCTGCAGCGCCAATACTGCCCCGGATCATACTCTATAGCCCCATCTCACCAGTTCTGGCTAGGCTCCACTGGCTTTCCATCACCAAACGGATCAACTTCACGATCCTCACACTCATGTTCAAATCCATTCACTCACTGGCACCTCCCTACCTCACCGACCTCCTCACTCCCCAATCCACCACTCTACTCAATTGGTACCAGCCTCTTGATTGTCTCACCCACCCTCCATCAACCATTGGAGGTTGCACTTTCTGCCACTACGCCACCAAATTCTGGAATACTCTCCCCAATCCATCCGTCTTGGCTCCCCTCTCCCCTTTTCAAATCTCACCTGAAAATCTTCCTGTTCGACCATGCTTACTGTCACCTTCCCTCGACTACCACTATCCCATTCCCCCATCCCTGGCTTGCGAGCCAGGCTTTGCCACTGTTAAGCGCTCTGAGACACTACCGTGGGTGGAAGGCGCTTTATCAGTACAAGTTGCTCTTGTAGTCAGAGTATGTTTTCAGATATTTTCAATAGTATGAATATAAAGATGGACTGTGTCACTCACATGATCTCCTGCCTTAGATGCGCATGATTCCAAAGCGCCAGAATACTTCTTGGAGAAGTGCTAATTATCCTCAAGCCTTTAGATTTTCATCCAGCACATCTTCATAATCCACACTCTATTCCCTTCTGGAGAATACAGGAAAACTGATTTTGCTTGTATGTAGTTTTAAATGTCTTAAGAGAGGTCAGTGTGCAATGGAGAAGGTGTAGGATGCATTCACCAAGATGACATCAAGGATAGGAAGTTATGATGAAAAGGTTACAACTGAATCTTTATTTACTGGATCATAGAAGGTTAAGAACACTTTAAAGTGTTCATTTTGGGGGAAAATTTAAGGGTTGAAAATTGCCACATTTGCTCTACACAGAGTGCTTTGAGATGATCTTCCTGCATGAAAGGCGTTATATTAAATGTAAAGATTGGTAAGTGTCACAGAAGTATAGAAGGTTACAAGCCAATTATTTGTACACAAAGCGTAATTCGGATGTGGAACACATTGCTGCAAAACGCTATGGAGTCAATTGCATCCTTTAAAAGGGAATTAGATACACACTTAGAGAATAAAGAGCTTGAGGGAAGAACTTGGAAATGAGTACAGTAATAAATTGCAGGGTACAGGCGTGGTGAGCTAAATACACTCTTCATGTTCAGAAGTTCCTGTGATTCCCAACACAGGCCACATTCCCCTAGTGCCGCAGACAGTTTTATTTCTGTTTCTATTTCTCCTAACGGGGGAAAGCAATTGTACCTGAGGCACTGGGGTTGGATGTTGCTATTTCCTCCCTGGTGCTCCCGCTACTATTTTGGTGGTGGCAGGAAATTGTGCTGGAAGAGTATTTAAATGAGGATTTAAATATTCATCAAGCGATGCATTATTCCACATCACAATGGCAAACAGAATACATATTTAGTTCCACGGCACTGAAACTAATGCTGAGAGCAAGAATACAATTTTCTGCCGTAGCTTGAATGCCAAGATATCTAAATGAAAATAAATCCTGCGTTAATGCAGTTTTTTTTGCTTAAAGTCTGTTCTTATTATTGCAGAGCCCACTGTGCTATGTATAGTGTAGTTCCTGTTGATTAGATTTCCTTTCCTCCCAGGCTTGTAGTATACAGCAATGCAATTGCTAAAACAATAAGATACCTGGGCATCCATTCATTGTCACCAGCTTGACACTCCATGCCTGTCAACTTGAAACATCTAGCATTTTTGATGAGGCCATTAATTGTTTAGCAGTAAGTGAAAATAGCAGCCCTGCCCAGAAAAGCCAATTATTTTTCAAGCGTCGATGTATGTAACCAGAACATTCCACAACAGTAACTCAGAGCCTATAACAAATGGTAAAGCTATCTTGGGAGAAGTGGCCATGCTTCTCGCAGCCCCTCAGAACCATTAACTTTCCAGCCGTACCCTGCTTTATAATTTGAACTATAATTATGAATTATATATCCTGATCTCAACCAACGCTGGCTGTCCTCCTGATGTGAAAAGCACTATACAAATGTAATTTGTTGTTGGTTGTTGATCATTGGACGAGATCCTCAATGGAGAGCAGTGGCGGTGGGGGGATTGGGGGAGGTGGAGGAGAGAGAGAGAAACAAAAATATAAAATTGTTTCCTGAATCCTTTTTCTTCCATGAAAAAATTACAGTTTTTGTATTCCAGGATCCAAGCTTGCTTTTTGATTTGAGGGTTTGGAAATATTGACACTTATAGATTTTCATAAATTTGCTTTTGTAACCACTGTTTATGATTGAAATGCAAAGTATTATTAACCTTTGTATTCAAGGAGCCCAGGCAGCAGCAGGGTGTCTTATTTTAACTTTTAAACCATTACACAATCAATATTTGCCATTCAGCACTCTTCTTAGATGAAAAGTAAATTGCTTTCTTTTTACGCCTGCCACTGTCTACAGAAATGAACTGCATTAATAAGTCTATCATATTTATAGCAAGCTTGTCCTCCTCCCTGATACTTGGAAATACTTTTTTCTTGCTGCGAAGTCGCAATAATGAGGCAAAAGTGGCCCTTGAACTGTGCAACTGTTACCTCGCGGAGTCTGAATAGAAGGCTGGAGGGACAGCGTTTGTGACAAGGCTTTATCACATCGCCGGCACTGTGAATACGTGAAGCGCTTCTCCACAGATTAGTGAACCAACATTGAGCTCAACGTTGATAGTCAGTGTAATGAATACCTTGACGACGGCGCTCTCCACGTATGTGGTACATTCTGCAATAAACCGGTGCACTTTTTCTCGATTTCAATCAATCTAGTGATCCCCATCCATGTAAGGGAAGCCTGAGGGAAAGACCTTGACATGGGATTATTTAAGGGGCAGTGGGAAGCAATGTACCACAGTCTGTTGATACTCACCAGTAACCAACTCCAGGAAGGATCATTTGAGGAAATAAAGACCTTTTGCTCCGAGCTCACAATGGACAGCTATGGACAGATTCATCAGTGCAATCCTTCTGTTGGCAGCATTTATTGGATCAAAAGTCCACACATATTTGACCTCAAGTGTAAAAGACAAAATGATCACAAGAAGTTATTGAATCGAGTGCACTGAACTGTGCTAGGCATACTCGCAAGACCATGCTCAATTCTGAGATGGGCCGATTAATTGACCTTCCTCTATCCACTGCCTGCTTGATTATCAAAGGCAACAAAGGGCAAGCAATGCTTTAAGCACAGTCTACCTTGATCCAGGTAGTCTGAAGGAAAGATAAGTGAAAGGGCCAAATGTACTTTCACCAACAAAACTAACACTGATTTATACATCTGGCGGTCCAATATGTGATGTATCTCATCAGATTTCGTACTAAGAAATAACAACAATCCTTAGATTTGATACTGTGTGTTTCATGTCAGGAGAATGTTTCGAACGACTGACTGGAATGTACAGTATGTATATACTGTATATATATATGTATATATATATACTTATAACTAAATGTAGGCCTCACCGCTCTCTGCATAACACTTTCTAGTTGTTAGTTACAACAACAGCTTGCCTTTACATCTCGCACTTCACGCAGGTAGCATCTCAGAGTGCTTACCCTTTGAGCAAGGAAATATTTTCTGGTGTCTGTGTGTGAAGTTGCCCTTTGCAAATCTAAACCTGTTCGCTCATGTTCTGCTGCCTTCGCAAATTCAAAAGTACTGTTGCTGGTTTGCTTTCGGAATCCCACTTAAAATTATATTCAAGCAAATGAGTACACGGGATCCAATTTGTGACTCTTCCAAACAGATATTTTAATCAGAATCATGTATGATTCTGCATGACTGAATTATCTGAATGACCTGTCACTGAATTTCTAAACTTTGAAATTCAGTCTTCAGCATTTTAATGTTTCAATCATTTCATTATCACACATTGGTGTGATAATGTAAGGTTTCGATGGTTCAATGCAGGCTTTTTCACTGTAGATTGAGAAATGTTTCTCAGGTCAGCAAGTGGCTCTCCTGAGGGATCAGGAGACCTAGGGCAATTGATAATCCCAGGTTAATTAATCCTGGGCACCTTTCATCAAGTAGCCACAAAGGTACTGTTATTTTATGGTGAGTGAATTGTGGGCCACATTTGAGGCAAGTAAAAATTAGAAAATAATTAAATACAGTACCAAGTTAGAATCACTACCACTTTACAATATATCCTATGAATCACTTAGAGGCATCTCAAGGTTCCATATTGAAAGCAAGGATTATTATTGTTATTTTCATTTGAAAAGAAAATGCATTATCAATGATTGGCTTTTTACGAATGAGAAAACTAAAGACCAAATTCTCTTGCTCAGCTCTCAATGTTGTCTTACAGTAGTGCATTTCCATTGGCTGAAAATTGGATTGTTTTAGCAATGAGGGAAAAATAAAAGAAGGTAGATTGGCAGTTGTTATTGCAGGTGGCACCAGATTAACCACGAGTGCACTTTTGGCATTTAAATCAGAAAGTGAAAGACATCAGTAAGCAATGAGCCCTCAAAGCCTTGCAGTGTCAGGATGTGTGAACATAGCTTGCACCATTGTTAGTTAAAGTAACAACCTTTGCATTAACCGCAACCACCAAAGTTGCATGTGCAAATAGACTTGATGAAATAGTTCCTGCAGCATCCAACACAGCCACTCGGCTGATTTACACGTGGCAAGATTGACATAGCATTTCACCCTATTTACAGATTCTGTGGTAACATCCATCCCATCAAACCCCAAATGACTAACTCAATCACTCAGATCTCATTACCTGTTTTTCACTTTAACAATACAAGATTTAAGTATTTAGACTTAAATAATCCTTGCATATCCCGCACCCGCCTTCGCGACCACATAACCCCCACCCTCGCCCGTCTCCACTGGCTCCCCATCCTCCAGAGGATCGAGTTCAAGATTCTCGTCCTCACCTTCAAAGCCTTACATGACCTTGCCCCGCCCTACTTAACCAATTTACTCTCCCCCTACATGCCCACCCGGACCCTCCGCTCAGCAGGACTTGGCCTGCTCCAAGCCCCCCGCCCGAACCACCCCACCATCGGAGGCCGGGCCTTCAGTTTTTCTGCTCCGACCCTATGGAATTCCATCCCCCAATCCCTCCGTCTCGTTTCTTCCCTTTCCTCTTTCAAGGCCGGTTTGAAGACTTTCCTCTTCGACTGTGCCTTTGTTCCATCCCGAATTTTTCGACCTCCCCTATCTGTTTCACTCCTTCCCATACACTCCCCTCCCAGCTCGGGTCACACGCCCTGTGTAGCGCCCTGGAACGTCCTCCCGACGTGAAAGGCGCTTTATAAGTGTAATTTGTTGTTGTTGTTGTTTCGCGTTGGAAAGGTTTTTCAAAGTGCTTCACAAGATACACTGTAACATTTTGCTGTGTAGCTGTGTATTTTCTAGGCAAATGTGGCAGTCAATTTGTGCAGTAATGTCCCACAAACAGCCATGAATAATCATAATAATCATAATAATACAAAAATATTTTTTAAAAATTCAAATGGTGCCTTATCATAATCATATGATAATACAAATCATAATCATAATACAAAAATAATATTTCAAAGAGTGCCTTCGTCTCTAAAATTTAAATTTGTTGCTATTTAAGATGGTTTTATCCACTAACTATGTGACTTACTTTTATCCCTGTTGTCATTGTAGGCACCATAGCACATCTCATGTGGAACTGACACCAATTTAGTATGGAGGCAGATGTTACTTTATTGTGTTACTTAAGGTTACTAATCAGATATGAAGGGAGTAACATTGCTTTTTCCGCCTCTACTAGATCTGAACAAATGAAAGAACATTAAGTCTATCTCCATCATGGCAAAAAGTTAATTGAATCTTAACTGTTGTAAATAAATGGAGCAATTTTGAGTCAATGTGCAGTGACGACAGAAAGTAATCATAATTCAGCTATTAATTCTATCAAATGTTACAAGCACTGCTCTGTGCCTTTTCATTTACTGTGCTTGTTTCTCTGGGGACAAAAGTTCCATATTAACAGAGTCTTTGTGTGTACATCATGTGTGGAGGAGGGGGCAGGTGGGGTGAAGATTGTGAATGTTGAAATGTTAAATGGTAATGTTCCACCACACTGTGAAACTTCATGCACAACTCCTGCAAAACAAGGAGAGGGATAAAGAAAGGGAGAGACGAAGGGAAGGAGGGGGGTGCATACATTTTATGTAGTGCCTTATCAAATCAGAATACTTCAAAGCACAGTGCAGTGACTGTTTAGATCACAAGATTAGTTCAGATGAAGAAAGCACTTTGACCTATTTGCCTCGCTCGTGAGAGACCTGAATTCGAGTCGAGACCGGGCAAAACCTTGGGCAAGTTTCCTTACTCCACATGCCTGATAATAATAATAATACAGGAGTCCTGTAGCTCAGTGGTTAAAGGACTCGCCTCGCAAGCTTGAGACCTGTGTTCAATTCCAGGCAGATGTAACCTTGGGCAAGTTTCCATACTCAACAAGCCTGATGATAATACCTCAAAAAAAAGCAATAATACATTGGTCATTTCAATCCACGACTGTTTGTGGAACACTGCCGTGCACATTTTGCCCCCAAATTTACAGTCAATTTGCTTTACAGTGTATTCTGTGAAACACTTTGAGACGTCTAGAACAATTGTAAACTGTTATCTCAAAATGCAAGGATTATTATTATCCCTCAAGAAAAAAAATAGTAAATTGGGCATTTCAATCCATGACTTTTTGTGGAATGCTGCTGTGCTCAATTGGTTGCACCCATAAATTTCCAGTCAATTCATTTTACAGGGTCAAAACACAAAATACGACAGATGCTGGGAATCTGAAACAAAACAAAAGTAGCTGGGGAAACTCAGCAGGTCAAGCAGCATCCATGGAGAAAGGAAAAAAAGTCAACGTTTCGGGTCTACAACCCGAAACGTCGACTCTTTTTCCTTTCTCCATGAATGCTGCTTGACCCGCTGAGTTTCCCTAACTACTTTTGTTTTTGTTTCACTTTACAGTGTATTTTGTGAAGCGTCTTGAGATGTCCAGAAGACGTCTGGCAGCCTGTTTGTCCTGTCTTCAGATCACACCTGAAGAATTTATTCTTCGCCTTTTTCTCATTTGGCTTTTCAAATAATATCATGGGATCTTTCATGTCCTCTTGAGGCCAGGCAGGCAGGACCTCAGTTGACTGGAGACACTTCTGACAATGCAGGAATACCCCAGTAGTCCACTAGAGTGTCAGCCTAGACTCTTGAGTATTAAGTCCCAGCATAAGGCTTGCGCCACAATCTTGTGTCAAAGAGGTAAGAGAAAGTTGTGAACTGAAACATGGTGCCATGGTAAAAGGCTTTGGAAAGTCTTTGCATCAAGCTTTTATTGGAAAATGTCAGCATTCACAATTTAACATTCTGCAATTAGAAAGAAAGGATAAACATATTTTAATCACAACAGCTTTTAATATGTCCCCCCCAACTGCAGTAAACAATCTCTCAGCTCATCACAGTGTGTCACTGTCTGACATTGTAATCACCAGATGCTTGAGCTGCTTGAACACAATGTATGTTACAAAATTTTACGTGCACACTGCTGCTGCTGAATTCCCGCATTCATTTTAACGTTGCTGTATTTTTTGCTATCTTTTCTTCTGGTCGCGTGGCACGGCATTCAGTGCAAGGCTCAAAACATTGGCTGAAAGCACCTGCGTATGCTTATTGAACGAAAATGCCTTAATCCGCTGTTTGTGGAATGAGCCGGGGCTGTGTATGATTCTGGATCCATTGAATCGCAATTGGATTCTTTCCCTGAAACATCCTCAGTGTTTGTGACTTGTGACAACCAGCAGTGCTAAACCAGCACTATTTATATTCATCTTGCGGACTTTCTTTGGCCCTGCTGATAATGGGAAGGCTGCATGGTTAAATGAGTCCAGATCTAGTGACATTTTGTTGCCAAATGTGCCAGTGACTGAGTGAAACCTATACCTGAGATATAGGTACAGGTTTCAGGGGGAGAATTATTTCTCCTGGGCCGCCAGCAGAGAAAAAGGAGCGGAAACAGCAACAAGTATATGTCCCGTTAGATAACAGTCATTACTCTTGATGAATTGTCAGTATTTCCAGGGAGGAACAAGAGCCAGAAGGGGCCAGGTTTGAAATTAAAAAAGCCTCAGGGAAGAGTAGAAATGAAAATAATTAATCTCTCTCCCCCACTGCCCCCTCCCCCCCACAAAGTTATGAATGCATGGAATAGGCTGAATGGATCATGGTATGGTCATTCTTTGCACTCTCTTTAACATCTTCAGATCGCACCTGAAGATCTTCCTTATAGTACCTCCCTTTTCTCACCTGCTCGGCATCAAGCTTGGCCATTGTTTGGTATTCTGAGATGCATTCCCATGTAAACGTCACTCAATGAGAGGTTTTTTTGAGAGGTTGCTAGGGGCACAAAGTCGGATCAAGGACCCTCCCCTTCCCCCGAATATTGTTGGAGTATTAGTCAGTCAGTACGCATTTCATTTTTTTTCCCTCTTCATTGAATATTTCTTGATTTGTGGTATACATCAAGGAGTGTCAATCAAGTATTCAATCTCCTGACGTGAAAGGCGCCATAGAAATGTAATTTTGTTGTTGTTTTGTTGTAAAGGTTCTCTACCACCCACCCACCCCCTCCCACCCCACCCCCACTGGTCTGAATCAGGTTAGCTGCACTCTCCTTTCACTTCCCCCACTCGCCAAGAAAGCTTTTTTTTAAAAAAAGAACAGTTCCACCTTTCCTTACATTTATCTTTAATAATAATCCCTCCAAAACAAACACAATAATAAAATTGGTCATTTCAATAGACGACTGTTTGTGGGACATTGCAGTGCACAATTGGCTGCCGCGATTCACCCACAAATATACAGTCAATTCACTTTACAGTACATTCCTTGAAGCGCTTTGAGACGTTTAGAAGACGTGAAAAGCGTTATATCAAATTCAAGGATTATGATTATGATTATTATTATGAATGCAAGTAATTGTTGCGGCTGTTGTTACTTCCTCTTGCTCCCAGTGATTTGTCACATTGCAATGTCACACTTCACTACAAAGTACGTACATCATTGTGCATTTAACCAAAAAGAAATGGAGGAAAAAAGATTTTGGTGAATGATCCTATGATAACAGCAGTCTGCTTAGAGGGTTGCTATGGCTTCAGTCCAAAGTTCTGATGTGAGTTTAGCTCCAGGAAACTACCACTTGCTCCTGTGTTGAATGATGAAACATTACTCTACAGCCAACTCCATTACTGCTGAAACACAAACCTTTTGGTGGCTTTCAACAACAACAAAATTACATTTGTATAGTTCCGTTCTCGTCGGGATTTTAGAAAAGTCCTAGTTATGATGAAAGCAAGGTGAGACGATGACATTGCAGCTCCAATTTCAGCGTTGCTCACCACACGTTTACATGAAGAAAAACTGTCTTGGGCTGCTAAATTCCTAGTTTTGCAAATCAACAAGCTTGTCAAACTCACTCAATCATAAGGACATCTTCACATTTGGCAGGTGAGTCGCTGCTTTAATAGCTAGGAATGAAACAGCAGATTACAAACACAGAAAACCATTATATCGAACAGCTGGGTGCAGAATTCTTTCATTTAATTTTTTCTCTGTCAAACAATAAAGAATTTTAGATCTATTGGAAAATGCGTAATAATTACTTGACAAGGTTAGTTCTCACACAAAGCTGGAGCAATTAAGATTAATGGAAGATAGAGTTCTGGTGACAGCACTGTTTCAACTGGACCAAGAACACAACGTCCTCAGATCCAGAAAACTTTTCAAGTGTTCCCCCAATCTGCCGTCTTCCTGAGGACAAAATATGCCCTTGAACAAAGCGTTGTTACCTTTGGGACTCAAGGATTTGCAGTCTGATATCCTTGACACCCTTATTTCCATTTTTATTATTCATTGCGAAGTTCTACTTTTCTCAAGTGAAAATTCCTACATTGTGCATGTGTGTGTGTGGATTTTCCAACTGGTTTCACTTGCTAATGGAAGTGATTACATTAACAATGCCCCAAGTACAGAGTGTGAAATGAAAACTGTTTTTTAAAAGATAAGATGGGTTTATTATTTTTATAATTGCTGCAGCACCTGCTGTCGAACCCTCGGCTCAACCTCTATGCTTTTAAAATCTGCGACCTCGCAAGACGGCAATATCCAAAACCAATTAACAGGTTATATGTTGGCTTGACGGAATGGTTGGAGGGTTCTCACAACATGGCAAGGGGTCATGAAGAGCCATAAGAGCCAGAACAAATTTTTCCATGGCTGCTTGTGGGATGTTGCTGTGGGGAAATTGTCTGCCGTGCTTCCCACAAAATACAATCACATGTTTCACGTCTCAACACCCCCACCCCCTGCTTAGATCCAAATCCCTGACTTTCCAACACCTTGTGATGTCCTTCTGGTGTAAAAGGCACTATACAAATGTAATTTTATATTGCATATCCTCCAAAGCGCAACATCTTCACAACGTGTTAATTATAATAATAATAATTATCCTTGCATTTGAAATAGCGCTTTTAACATCTTATCGATGTCTCAAAGCACTTCACAGAATATAGTGTGAAGTGAATTGACTGTATATTTCTGTGCAAAAGGCTCAGTATCAAATGCAAGGATTATTATTATTATAATGATAAATTACTATGTTTTATTCTCTTGTGCTTCTTAACCATAGTGTGCAGAGAGCCTTTCAAGAGTATTAAAAAAATTGCATAGTCCTAAAGAATTGAGCTACTGATTTCATTTTTGAAATAAGGTTATTAAATGTCATGCAATTTTACATTGTGTAGGTGGGGGTGAATGATGCTGAATAACTGCACCAGCCCCAAGTTACATTCACTGGAAACAACAACACAAACAAAATTACATTTGTATGGTGCCTTTCAATCAGGAGGACGTCTCAAGGCGCTGGACAGTAACTGCATCAGACACAAGTTGAGTATGGGTAGCGGGGGGGTGTTGGGGGCTGCGGGAAGGAGTTGTTGATGGGTCCATTGAAGAGGAGAGTCTTTAGGTGAGACTTGAAGGAGGCCAGGGAGGGGGCAAGGCAGAGGACTTCTGGATGGAGTTCCAGAGGTTGGGGGCAGAGTGCCTGAAGGCTTTCCCGCCAATGGTTAGGCGGGTGGGTCCAGGAATGTGGAGCAGGCCAGAGCCTGCTGAACGGAGCAGGTTGGTAAGGGAATAGGAGGTCATATTGGATCTAATGGGGAAAATCTATTTGCAAACACTGTACTTATGCCTGGACTGGACATCACAGTGTAAGATCATCTTGTGCTGTTTATTGTAGCTTTCCCTAAGAGATTGTGCCCCAATTATCTACTCTCACGCTAACAGTTTTGTTTGTGTTGGTTCCCTTTGTGCAAAATCCATTCAAAAATTGTGGCTGTTCTTTATTCAGGATAATATGATATATTAGGCCACAAAGTCTGAAATTGCCTCTTTTGGTAGTGGAGTTTAATTTCAGATACTTAATGGTATCCAGGGCAACAATGGCATTGCAGCAATGCAATGAAAATGATTTTCACACAAGCCTGACAATTACTATATTGTGGTGACGGAGCCAGGCTGCAGTTTTACCGCAGTTTTCTTCTTCTGGAAGGACAGACAAATGAGAATCAGAAACTGACATGTGTATGAACCACATTATCCCTTCGAAAACTGGACAATGTAAAGAAATAGAAAGTGCTTCCAAATATCTCGTTAACAAGGCAGAAATGTAAGGGAAAATGACATCGCCTGTAAATACACAGTCATTACCCATCACAGAAATGTGAAGCACTTTGATACATCTCAATGACATCGTGAGACTCTATATTAAATACAAGGATTAATATTGTAGAAATAAAAGTTAATTCTATTGTCGTCGTTAAAAGTGAGTATTAATAATAATAATAACATGAGTACAACAACATGCACTGATATAGCGCCCTTCGCATCAGGTAATGTCTTGGGAGCAGGACCAAGGCAGAAGGGATATTTATAACCATCAAAGGGAAGCAATGTGAACAAACAGTAAGTGGAGAGAACATTTTGTGGAGAAGTATTGAAGAGAATAGAGATAGGTTCAGGCTAATAAGAACAAAGTTGGAAGATTTCTGAGCTTTTTTTTGGTACTGAAAGATTCGGAGGGAATGAGGCCAAGTTTAAATAGTAAATATATGTACGTGGAGTAAGATGCTTTGAGATTTGCATTATCCTTCTGCAAACTTGGGTTTGTCCTTTGCTCCCTTCCATCCCTATTGAGCTTTCACATACTATCATATCGACCCCTCTCCCTCCACCAACCACCGTTCTCTAGATTTCATTACAACAGCTTCCATCATGCAAACCTCCCTCTCTGACCCATTGCAAAACCTGTTCAAAACTCCCTCTCATCTCCTTCCCAATTGGCTCAGGTTTCCTCAGTATCTCTGTCTTGAAACATGTTCCCAACATTGAATGCCTTGTATAAATACAATTTGTTGTTGTTCTTTGAGGCGAGATGCTCTAAACAAGTGCAAGTTGTTGTTAGTTGCATTTAGCAATCGCGGTGGGCGGAGGGGGGGAATAATAATGATAATAATCTTTAATAATAATAATCTGTTAGGGCAGGTGCAGTAGTGCATAGAGTAGGTTTTTTTTAATCATTTGTGGTGCTGAATGTTGTTTTCTCATTTGATACATATTATATATACTGTGCATAACTCACCTTTAGTGCCTCTTCTTTAGGAGAACAGCTCTGACCTTGAGACGAACAAACCCCCATTTTTTGAATCTGTGGAGTCCATTTTCTCACTCCAGGTATTGCCCTATTCATGGAGTCATTTTAGTGGTGCTTCTCAATGGGATTTCTGAATTAAGAAATCCAAGTGGGGTCTGTCCAGTGACAAAATTGTACAGAAAACAGACTGGAAAGAATCCTGCTCCAAAATTGGAGTTCCTGTAAGTCAGCAACATAGATTTCATTTCTTAAATCCTGTTAATCGTTTTAGGATGCCCTGCCAATGTGAAAGGCACTATATGAATGTAAATTTGTGTTGTATTAAGCAATATTGCAAAATTGACCCAAATATTTCAAAGTAGTGATCCAAATTCATTATGCATACCCTTCAATGTGTTCCAGCAGTTTTTAGTGTCTAGCAAAACAGACAATTTTGAGAGAATGTCTAGAAACCCAACTATTATTCCATTTCATTGTCTCTTTCATTGTTCTAAGGGACATGTTGCTCCACTCCCCATTTTAGATTGTTCATGGGTTTGCGCTCACAAGTTTTGTACCCAATTCATGATGAAAGCGAGATCTGTAGGAAGCTCATTTATCTTTTCCCCTTTGTTTTCTAAGAGAGAGATGCTTTTTTCATCAAAACATTGCTCACACTGACAGAACTTTTGAAGTTCAGTGATAAATAACTGATGAGATAACATGCAGGGTTTTTGTAAATCTATTTATAACTAATACCTCTAAGTAGGAGTTAATGAAAATACGTGTGTATGTGTGTAGGTGGGGGGAGGGAGGGGAGAATCTACCCTTGAATAATAATGCAAAGAAATTATAATATGGTGCATCATGTTTGCTAATCTATAAAGCAATTGTACATTGAAATGTACGTAACAGGGTTCTGATCTCACTCACAACCTTTATAACAGATTTTTTTAAAAAAATTATAACAGATGATAAGGTCACAAGTTATTATGGAGTTACTGTTTCATAGAGGTTGTACTGTGAGTGACCAAGTGCAGTTGATACAAAGGTGCCTATTTTCAGTGGTGAAGGGACATAGCATCTTGGACCAGCAATGCTCTTTGCTGGTCTTGCTGTGCTCCTTGGCCTTGTTCTCCCTACCTTATGACCTCCTTACTACCTACCAACCTTTCTGCACCCTCCACTCAATAGGCTCCAGCCTGCCACCATTGGCTGGTGGACCTTCAGCCACTCTTCTCCCACCCTCTAAAACTGCATTCCACAATCCCTCCACCTTGCCCACTCCATCACCTCCTTCAAGATCTATCTCAAGACCCTCCTCTTCGACCATGCCTTTACTCACCTTCTTTCCTCCACTTCCCTCCACCCTCCCCAATCCCGAAACATTAATTGTCCAGCGCCTTAGGCCTTCCTCCTGATGAGAAATGTGCTATACAAATGTAATTTTGTTGCTGTTGTTGTTATTGCTGATGATGGTGTACTGAGACATGAGGTCTGTGCTTAGAGAGTTTGCACAGGCTGAGTTGCCATCTCACCCATTTGTGAGCCAAAGGACTTGATCTTTTCCTTTATGTTCATCACTTGTTTAAAGATTGTTGAGACTCAAAATAATATCTCAGGATTTCTCAATGCAGCAGATGCTTTTGATATGATTTAGTGTGTTAATATTGGTGGAGGTCCTGAAAAGCAACTTTACCATTGCTGCAACAACAATAACGCCAACTTGTGTTTATGCAATGACCTTCAGAGCACTTAATGTACCTTGTTGTCTTATGAAGAAAAGTCGAGATGTCAAAGTAGTTGAATCCAATAGATAAGCTAAGTGTGTGTATTTCTCACTGGCTGAATGAGGTGAATATATTACTGGAAAAGCAGCAAGTATCATGACCATCGATTTTTTTGAGTAAGATATAACAGCTGGTAATCAAAATAAAAATGAGGGTGAAAAGATATCTTGAAATTAAGAAAGCCAGATTCACACAGAAATGGCTGGTGCTGGTCAATAAATCACTTGGAATAGATTACACGGAGCTGAAATGTGTGATTGTAGAATCTTTGAAGAGGGAGCTGGTCTCACCTCTGCTACAAAACACTTGGGTGGAGTACATACACGCTGAGAGAAAGGCAAGCAAAGAATAATTGAAGCTTTATAGCTGGTATCCAAAGTAAAACAATAAAGACTTTGAAGGCAAGAACGTTGGGATAAAGTTTCTGGTATATCTTAATTAAGTAATTGGAAGTTTGCCATGCTGACTGACTGGAATACTTCTGGAGAGGGGCTTCCAGGGAGGGCTTCCCTCAAGTCAAAGTATTTCTTTACGAAGCGGGTAATTAGTAAATGGAATCTGGACTTACTTAAGTAAAAGCAGCTTAGGACTGTGATGGGAAGGTGGTAGGGTGGAAATTCTGGAAAGATGAGATCAGATCGGCCAAAGGGCCTTCTTGATCTAATAATATAATAATAATCCTTGCATTTGATATTTCACGTCTTCTAGATGTTTCAAATTGCTACACAGAATATACTGTAAAGTGAATTGACTGTATACTTGTGGGCGAAATGCAGTAGCTAACAGCGCACAGCAGCATCCCACAAACAGTTATGGATTGAAATGACCAATTTTATTATTTTTTTTTGGAGGGATTATTATTCGGTGAGTGAAGGAAGAGAACTTGTGCAAGGTTTCGCCCTGACATGCCTGGATTCGAACACAAGCCTCACGCTTACAAGGCGAGTGCTCTAACCACTGAGCTACTAAGATCTGAACCAATCTTGCGATTTTGCAATCTTGGGATCTTGTGACGGTTGTCATGGGCTTCTAGTTGGAAGCCACATCAATTTCCTAATGAACAAATCCAGCAACAATAACCCATTGTCACACTTCAATTGAATGTGAGAAGAGACACAAGTTCTCCATTGTCTGTCCAAATGTACACGTGAGACGATGTGGACACGTCTTCAAATACCTTACATTATCAAAATTCACTAGTAATGCTGCAGGTTTTATTGTCCCTCAGAATTAATTCTGACAGTTAATTACTGGGTGAAAGTTTAAATAGTGATTGTTCCTTTAATTAAAAATAACTTACATTCATCCGTGACATGGTCCTGAACTCTGATATTTAGAATTCTAAGCAAGCTGATAATTCTTTGGCGGAGTGAAGAGTCAGTCTGGATTTCATTAGACACGAGCAATGGGAAAAGATAACATCACGGAAATTGAAACCAAAGTCAATATTTGTACATTGTTGAAATTCTGTACATACAACTGAGTCGATGGTGACAACTTAATCAGTGCACAGATCAAAGCGTAATGATCGGAGTGAGATAACAGAACACGGACAAATTCTACCCTACCCAAAGCACCAATACTTTCAAAGAAATACCACAGACAGGTGCTGTTTTATTCCAGCATATAAAGGTGATGGGGTTGAAATTTGAAATATTTTAAGCATTTGTTGCATTAATTAAGGATAACTACCAATTAGATGGATGAGTGACCTGAATCAGACAACTGCAATTGCCCTCTTCCAGCTTGTCTGAAATCAACGTTTGAAACTGGATGATATTTAAATGGAATTTTTAATTATTGGAACACCTATTCATTGTTTTTTATTTGTTGTTTAATATGTTTTATGCGCTTGGTCAGTCAGTGAGTGGAGAAACCAAAATAACCTTCAAGGTATTCCAAGGCCTGGACTTTGCCGAGCCTGACAAAGCTTAAAAAAAATATATTTTATCTTAATATTTCACTGTCTTTAAAATATTACAATAGTTTCCAATTTCACAATACTTTCCTTATGTTATTATGCAACCCCTTGTTATAGCACTCTTTTACATAGTTATAGCTTGGATCAACTGCACATACTTAGTGCTCCGAGACGCGACCCTGTGTGAAGGGCGCTTTATAAATGCAAGTTGTTGTTAATAACTCACCAGCTTCCAGCACTAAAACATTGCTGCCTTCCAAGTCATCATTCCCTTATTATTAACATTATTGGCAGGAAATGCCAATGAAGTTACTTGCTGGAAGTGCTGCTGACATCAGTTCACATAGGAAGTCAGACCTGATTACTTGGAAGTAGACAATTTTTTTCACACCTTGTTTAACTCAGTGGTAACACTCTCCCCTCTGAGTAAGAAATTGTGGGTTCAAGGCCCACGTCAGGACGTAAAGTCACAAACTCTAAGTTGACACTCCAATCCAGTGTTGCTTACAGGGGAATGGGTGTTGCATTGGCAGAGCCATTCTTCAGATGAGATATTAAACAGAGGTGCAGACTGCCTGCTCAGATGGACACTAAAGATTGCATGGCATTATTCAAAAAGAATGTTAAAGACATAAAGGACACTCACTCCAAGAGCTGGCTGTGGAACATTGCTATTGCGAATACTGGCTGCCACGTTTTGTCGACAAAATCCCAAATCAATCCACTTTACAGTATATCCTATGATGTCTATGAGATGTCTCAATGTTTCAATAAGGGCGATATCAGATGCAAGCTTTATTATTTTATTATTATAAAGTAGCCTCTGAAACAATGGACTGTGCCAACCACATTAAAACCAGGTTTCCCAGTATACCAGCTCAACTGTTTTCATACTCACTTATAGCTCAATAGGTAAATGCACCATGTGGTGTGACACTGAACACTACAGGGTGGGAATGTTGCAGTTGCAGCCAGCCAGCAAGCGAGACACTGTTCACCTCTCACTGAGCCAGGCCACTGTCTTGTTCCTGTTCACAATCCATCAAACCTTGATGGATAGAAGTGAACATTTGCTGGGTGAGGAAAGTGAGGTCAACTGAGGCATTGGCAGCCCCCGTGGTGGAATAGTCTGCTGAAATTTGCTCTTTAGTCTTCCACATGAAAGCTGACTGCTTGTTTGAGGTACCAGAGAGCTTCTACCATTAAACATGGAATTATATCCCAGCAAGAGTTAGATTGTGCTTAGGAGGGAAAAACATGGTAGAAGAACATCAATGCTAATACAGTACAGTACAGTACTTTTACTAAAAAAACATTTTGTGCAATTTTGTTTTCATATTTTGTCACAATGTCAAAATAATTTCCTTACGTTATTCCTTATGTTACCCGGCAGAACTCTGCCGCCCGCGTTCTCACCCACACCAAACTTTGCTCCCCCATTACCCCAATCCTTGCCAGGCTTCACTGGCTCCCTATCCCAGAGAGAATCGACTTCAAGATCCTCACCCTTGTCTTCAAATCCCACCACTCCTCTGCACTCCCCTACCTCTCTGACCTCCTCTCTCCCCAAACCAGCAGCTGTTGCATTCGCTCCACTGGGTCTGGCCTCCTCCATATCCCCCGAATCCTCCGCTCCTCCCTCGGCAGCCATGCCTTCACTATGCCCCGAGGCTCTGGAATTCCCTTCCTCACTATCTTCGCCTCGCTCCCTCTCTTCTCAGCTTCAGGTCCCAGCTGAAGACCTTTCTCTTCGTCCGCGCCTTTGGTCACCTTCCTCCCCCACTTCCCCTGGCTCCCCCCCTTCCCCTGGCTCATTGAAGTGTCAATCGAGTTGCGAGTTCAATGCTCCGATGAAGAGTTTCAACCTACAATCTTTTGACTTAGTGGTGAGAGTACCACGAACTGAGTGAGGTTGACGAGTGATTATTGGAAACAGTGCTCTTGCTTATGAGCTGAAGTTGCTTTGATTAGAAAAAATGACACTGACATAGGGTATTGCCCAGATCTTTAAAATGCCGAGAGGCACAGTTGATGGAGACAGGATATTTAGCTTTAGCCTCAGAGTGTAGGACTAACAGACATGGTTTAATATTAACATCAATATGAATAAGCCTCAAATAGGATGACAGCATAGATTTATTTCCCCATACAGAGAGGAGATATATAGAAGAGACTTCCAGGGAAGCAGTTCCTTCTCCGTTAATTAACTCCTTCAAGGAGGAGCCAAGTTTAATTCCTGTCTGGGAACAGCATACGTCGACATAAAAGTAATATAATAAAAAATCTTGTTTTTTGATGTTGTGCCTTATCACATCATTCAGAAGTCTCAAAGCGCTTCATAAGGTTTTTCTGAGAAGCATTTGTAGGCAAATAGATATTGTCTACTTAGTGATAATAATAATAATCTTTGCATTTGATGTAGTACCTTACCAGATCATTGAAAGTCTCAAGGCACTTCACAGAATATATTGCAAAGTGGATTGACTGGGTATTTTGTGGGCGAAACGTAGCAGCCAATTGTAGACGGTGAGTTGATGCAAAGCTCAAAAAGGACTCAAGACTCATTGGTTTCTGTGCTCCTGGGGAAAAAAAGATGATGTCTATTTGATGTCAAGCCAAGGCTGGCTTATGGAGATGTGAAGATGGGTGAACTCTCTGGAGTTTTGTTTTATTACCTTTGGGTATAGGGAATGCATTTAATGAGAGTGCACAGCACTGCAAGAAAGTGAACAAAAAATCATTTTAAAAGTAAAGATTTAAAGCAACACAACTTTTTCTCCCAGTAGCTAGCAATAAAAAAATTCAGTCCACCTGTTATATTAAAAAACGATGGCCTTGATTTAATTTTGAAAGGCTCGAGGGAGGAACAAGCCTCAAAATGTTAAGTGTGTGTGTGTGGAGAGGTGGGGGGATGGGATGCGGGGGGGTTCATTCCTTCAGCTGTTTCCAAATCAATAGGGTTCGTTAATTATTCCCAAGAATAATTTAGAGATAGAATATGTTAGGAATGCCACAGATTTGACCCCAATATTGCATATAGTACAGATAACGTAAAGCTGGATACATTCATATTCAACTCGTTCATCATTATTATCCTTCAGCTAAGTCATTCAAAATGCATTTCACCAGATTGACAGCTCTGGCAAGTAACTGGAACCCTCAACCAGCATCACCTCTAACCAACTTGAAATTCAAAATTGTCTCTGTTAGAAAGAGTAAATCACAGGTGGCAGATATACAGCAGTAATTGATCAGAGTGACTCTGACAGTGCGATCAATCATTGAGCTTTGCGCTTGTGGTCTTTGTGTGATACACACCACAATTTCCCAATTCATGATTGCTTCTGAATCATCATGCTGTGTGTGTGTGTGTGTGTGTGTGGTGGGAGGAGTGGGGGAGAGGGGAGATTGGTATCTCTGCAGAGGAGATAGAGACAACAAGTGAAATAGATAGGGATAAGTTATGCAGAACCATCTCTCAGGAAGTTGACTTGGTGCTTTGCTACGCATGGTCTGTGGGAACAGTATGCTTGCTGGACCAAATGTTTATTTCGCTTTCCTTGCCATCTTATGTTGTTATGCTTTAATTAATTTTAATATCTCACTTCAAGGCATCTAGTTTTCTGTTTATATCTCATTGTTCGGGGTCAGTTACATAATCCTCTTGTGAGCTCTGAGGCAATCCTCTCTCGCAAAGAGCTTGCTGTAATCTTCCCATTGCCTTGTCTCTACAATTAACAACAACAACAACTTTGATTTATATAGCGCCCTCCACGCCGGAAGGCGTCTCAGAGCGCTTCACAAAAACAGATCCCGGGCCCGAGCCATGGGCAGGGGGAAAAAGGTGACCGAAGGTCGAAAAGAAAGGTCTTTATCCAAGACCTGAATCTAGGAAGAAAGGAGGTGAAGTGAAGGGAGTGAGGAAGGGAGTTCCAGAGCAGTAGTGGCTGAAGGCACGGCTGTCGTTGGTGGAGCAGAGGATTTGGGGGGACAAGGAGGAGACCAGAACCGGAGATACGAAGGCAATGCTTTGGGGAGAGAGGAAGTCAGAGAGGTAGGGGGTGCAGAGGAGTGGAAAGATTTGAAGACAAGAGTGAGTATCTTGAAATTGATCCTCTCCAGGACAGAGAGCCAGTGAAATTTGGGGTAATAGGGGAGCAAAGTTTGGTGCAGGTGAGAATGCGGGAGGCAGAGTTCTGAATGAGCTGGATTTTATCGATTGTGATAGAGGGGAGACCAGTGAAGTGTGCATTTGCATAGACTAGCCGAGAGGTGACAAAGGCATGGACCAGAGTTTAGATTTTGCCGGAGATGGGCACTACATCGGAGGTGATTGTTGGGAAAAACAGGTTTAGACATAACATGTGTCTATGTATCATTCTGTATCCAAATATAACAACCAATGTATAAACATATTGAAAATACGTATTTTCGGCCAGGACTAGACTGCATTCCGCAGGGAATGACTGGAGTATGGGACCCTGATCCCGGTTGATAAGAAAGGGTAGATACTTCCTCATCTTCGAGATAGGATAGAGAACTTTGTCCCACTGAATCAATCTATTAGTGAGGGTCGAAGTCTGGGAAAAAGAGTATAATTGGAGAAGTTTTGCGGTAGGGAAAGTAGAGAATGAGGCTCGAGGAGCAGGCAGGGTGCAGTGGTTTCAGCTGTGAGTATAGGGGAGCGGACCTCTTCATGACTTCTCAGCTGAGTGCAGTGTGAACCTGGTAGTATACTTATATATAATTTGTGTGACTTATAATTATGCTTGTAACCCTCATTATTATATCTTAAGACTATTACCTGGTATTCTAATTATGGTATCTAATATCTATATTTGAAATCTATGATTTATACCTTTATCAAACATTAAACTTACTTATACCTATAAGGATTGTTGGGTCATCATTGGAACTCTCGGGATCGAAAATCCCAACGTGGTGCTGTTGAGGGACTGGATGTGGGGGAGGAAGGACAGTTGGGAGTCGAACCTGACACCGAGGTTGCGTACTGGTTCGGAGAGTTTATGGGGGCAGGTTGTGTAGGTGGAGTAAGTGAGAGCCATGTGATTGAAGACGATGACGAGAGCCAAAGAGTATGGCTTCCGTCTTGTCAACTTTCAGTAAAGAAAAACGCAAGAGTGTCCTAAAATGACAGTACGGTTCAAAACCAGTTTTTGTTTGGTTAGCCGGATGTCTGACACAGATGAAAAACGTTCACCATGGTTAAGAGTACCCAAACCAAACTGAGAGTTCCATGTACTCTACATGTACATGAACATTCCAGAGAGATTTGGTGGAATTGAATGCGCACTGTCTGGAGGAATGCATCCTGCTTACTTAATCGAGGAATGTATTAGGCACACATTGGCAAATACAAAGGAGATTCAAGAGAAGTCACAAGATAATTGGACCAAATATTTTCAAACATCTCCAAAGTTTCTCCCAATATCCTAGTCGACAATCCCCAGGTAAAATTGGTTATTCATTACATGGCTGTTTGTGGGACATTGCTGTAGTGGAAATCCACTGTTGCATTCATCCACAAAATACATAGTCACTGCACTCTTCAATGAATCCTGCAAAGGACTTTTGAGACAGCACAGTCTGAAAAGCACTATACTGGATATCAAATGTAAGGAATATTGTTATTTTATACAATCATTTATATGTATCATTGTATGTGTTCATACAATTCTCTGACCACTTCCAAAGTTAAAATGGTATTCTGATAAAGTTCAATTCACAATTTTGAAAAGCATTTTGTTTGTAACTGGATGTGCAAAGTACATAAAAATCATATATCATCAAATCAAAGGCCCAATTGAGTTTGTCATCAGTTCAGCAAAAATTATGTTTTGTTTTATACTAATGCTGAGACAAAAAAAGTAGGCACCAATATCCCACACTGAGATACCATTGCAGAGCTACTGACTCAAGCAAAATAAGTAACCAAGCCCTGGTCAGTGTTAGATGTTGAGGTACTTGTCCAACAGACATCAGGAACTGTCTGACCTTGATTGGTTGATCAGCTCGTCAGGTTCGTTCAGGCCCCGCGAGGAACATTCTAGATGCACATTTAACTGCAGCATCTTACAATGAAAACTATTTATACTAAAGCAACAGGGTTTTTTTTTTTTTGCTGGTATTTTGACATTTGAAAAATCCAATACATGGATTAATTAGGCACAGGAAATATGAGCACAGTGCAATAAATCTTCAAAACGTTACTTTAAAACTTTCTACATGATTCCTTAACTCAACATTTCTGGAAATATTTTGATGGCTTCTTTTTCGACGCAGACACTGTAAGTGTGGATTTTGTGTGAGGGTGCACGAGTATACTTTATTCCCAACCTTTACCAGCTTGCTCAGCAGTGGTCACTATGCAATGGGGTTGCAAACATGGGAGTTTGAAACAGGGATTCCTCAAATGAGGAATCAAAGCCAGGTATACGAAAAGCCAGAAAATTGGCTCGATAAAGTGGGTCACATCAGAGGGAGATCCTGGGAATCAACATGACGTACTTTTGCCAGACACCTTCATTACGGAATTGCAATGATTCCAACCTCATTTTCTTTATCGGGTGGTGGTGGGAATTTACTTGTGGAGCTCCGGTAGCTCAGTGGTTAGAGCAGTCACCTTACAAGCGTAAGACCTGTGTTCGAATCCTTGGGCAAGTCAGGGCAAAACCTTGGGCATGTTTCCTTACTCCACATGTCTAATAATCATTCCCTCCAAAATACCCACAATAATAAAACTAATCATTTCAATCCACGACTGTTTGTGGGACACTGATGTGTGCAATTGGCTGGTGCATTTTGCCCACAAATATACTGTCAATTCACTTTACAGTATATTCTGTGAAGCGCTTTGAGATGCTGATAAGATGCGAAAAGTGCCGTAACAAAATTATTATTATAGGATTATTATTATTACTTGTGCCGCTACTGGTTACGTTGCTTGCCTGCATTTTCTCATGGCGGGTGCAGTGCTACTCTAAAAAGCATGGTTGTCCACTCAAGGTGGCTATTTCAAATGCCTTTCATGTCAAATTGAGCTGCCCGTATGCCTGAAATTGCTTTACAAACACTTTCGAAGGCCTGCATCTGAAGTACCTACCTGAATTTAATGAAAGCAGGAATAAGATGAGGATTATTCATGGGAAAACCATGCATCTAAATTGACTTCTGTTTAAAGGTCAACCTGAATTCACTCTTAGACATTTGAGTGTGATATACATATTTGATGGAATGATATGGTAGAGCAGACAGATTACTCGGTCTATCGAGAGATTTCTCATAAGTATCTATTTCATGAAAAAAAAGCAGTTCCCTTTTTGCATATCGTTTGGAGAGAGAGAGAGAGTAGGGAATGGATGATATTCATTCATCAAATGTGGCATTTTTTCTGGAAAACAATTACATTTTGTATTTTTTATTCTTTTGTTTTTTTTTATGCATTAATAATTAATGGAAATAATCATTGCATTTAATTATTGCACCTTATCACATCAAAACACTTCACAGGAGTTACTTCACCATGCCTTGGGATGGTCCTCCCGACATAAAAGACACTCCATAAATGTAATTTTGTTGTTGTTGGTAGTGATGTGACTGTGTGTATTTTTATGGACAAACTCAGCAACCAATTTATGCTCAGCAATGTCCCACAAACTTCCATGGAGTGAATGACCAATTTTATTTGGGGGATTGTTGGCCGGGATACTGGTTGAAATTCCCTTCTCCATGTGGTACCCTGGGATCTTTAATATCCATCTGAACCAATACAAGAGGACCTCTTTTTGTGTCTGATCCGGAGGACCTCTGACAATGCTGCATACCTTAAGCAATGCATCAGTGTGCCTATACGGGTTGCAATTCCTGACGTGGGTCTTGATCTCACAACCTTCAGAGGCGAGAACGCTAGCAACTGAGCCTGGCTACAAACTATGATATCATGTACTGTGTCTCTGTACATTCTACTTCTGTGCAAACACAGTTTAACGTGCATCGGTGCAGTCATTTCAAGTGGATCTACTTTCACATATCGCAGTGAGAAACGGCAATGAATGCTTTGCAGTCTGAGTGAGTTCTGTCAGAGGGTGTTTCAAAAGGGCTCCATTGCTCTCACAGGACTTCTGGAGAACGTAATATCTCCTTGTTGCCATGTGCATTCACTGTTGTATTGTTTGGTCACTGTTCAGCTCATCAATTCTAATTTAACTGCAAGACAACTCACATCCCTCTGAGAGTAGCCTCTGCAGAAGGCTTCACTACGAATGAGACGTAAATGTGTTTTTTTTTAACTGCACAAAGCCTCTCCCTGAAACTCAGAGCCTCGAGCCGTTCTCTTAACCTGCACAGTTTGCTGTTTAATGGTGTGAAACAGAATTGTTTTCTGGAGTACAGGTTTTTATGGCTTGAAATATTTAGCATTATTAAAATCAGGCACCGGTGATGATGAAAAGCAGTTCAAAGCTGCTTTAATGTCGATTTCAGTTAATTTGCGTGCAAACAAATCCTCGGCTCAGTGTTCAGAGCTTTGGATTTCAATGTCCTAGAGAAATCTAGCCTGTAATTTGCAATTTCGTTACCACCTGGGAACGATCATTGCTCCTCTCCATTGTGCAGCATTCTGTCAGTGCTTACACTGTGTTTGTCCACACTCTTAAAACAGCGTTCCAGCTCGGCAGACACCCTGGACATTCTCTCCAGTCCCGAGTCCGCTCAATACTCTGACATCTCTTCTGCTGCCTGTCTCCTTCCAGAATAAAACTTTTATCAAATATATTTTTAAAATCCTGTTACACTGAATGGGACAAGGACCACAATGTGCACAGGGGAAGATTTTTTTGCTCTGAACCCACAGAGAGTTCTCACACAAAATCTACGGTGTATTCACTTTACATTATATTCTGTGAAGCAGATTGAGATTTCTCAAAAATAATAAGGATTATTTTTCCCACACCTGCCAGTCCGTCCCTCTGATTGAGTTTCTCATTCGCATGACAAATTAATATCAGTTTTATATTTGTGGGAACAAACCCATCCAACATCAATACACAGCCACCGGCAGAGGAGGCTTTCATCCTCGCAGTCATAGTCTAGGGCTGGACGTGCGAGGGAATGAGATCATGAACATCAGTGCTCCACAGGCTTTTACAGGTCAACTGAACTTCGATTGAGGGTTTTCCGATGAAGTGGTGGAGCACAGACTAGAGACAGTGCTACTCATTATTCCTAAAATGTGTCCAGTGGTGTCACAATGGGATTCTCTGCTCCTCTCTCCTGTATGTACTGTACTGGACTGTATGTATGCTTTGTCATAGGGCAGATTTCCAATGCAGCAGGTGGAACAGAATGCTAGATAGACAGTTGAACTTGTCCACAATAAACCACAATCTAGATTGGCAAAATAGTAACTAGTGCAAAGTCCCAGTTTACCCCAACCTCCCTGCCCCCCACACCTCCACCCCCACCACGTCTACTGTGTTCACTGTGCTGGCTGTCAACTCAAGTGTATGTCAGGGAGATTATTTCAGATCATTGTCACATGATTGATTTTCTTCTATGCTCCATCATTTCAAGTGTTGCAGGAGTTGGTGTGGAAAATAGTTAAGAGAAGAGGATCATAATTATTTCTTCAAAAGTGAAGATCGATTCTGGTGTAGTTGCTTTCTGTTTGTTTTCTTCAATGTGGACTTGGAATAAACTCAAATGTGATTACAGATATATGCAGCGTGCACACGCTTGCAGAGCACACGCTTCGCAAGCGAGATAACCTGAGTTTGATTCACTGCAGGGCAAGTTTCCTTACTTCACATGCCTCTGTTTACCTAGCAGTAAATTGGAACCCGGTTGTTAGTCAATTGGTGGATTGCTCTTCTGGGATTAATACATCCTTTGAAGAAAAATAAGAATGAGAAATTGGTGACTCAATGCACAACTGTTCATGGGACACTTCTATGCGCAGTTGGCTGCCACAAAATATACAGTCAATTCACTTCAGAGTATATTCTGTGAAGCACTTTGAGCCCACTTGAAGACATGATTAGGTTCTATATCTAGTGCAAGGATTATTATTCTTATTATGTAATAATAGTTCTTGCATTTGATACAGCATATTATCACGTTGTTGAGATGCCTCAAAAGCACTTAATCAACAATAACAACATTACATTTATAGATCGCCTTTCACTTTGGGAGCATGTCCCAAGGTGCTGAACAATCAAGGGTCAGGACCCGAGCATGAGGGAGGGGCAGCTTAGACGGGAGGGACAGGGAGAGAGCGGCAGACGTATGCTCCAAAAGGAGGGTTTTCAGACCGGTCTTGAAGGAGGCAAGGGAGGAAGCGAGGTGAAGGGATTGTAGGATGGAGTTCCAGAGTGTGGGGGCAGAGAGGCTGAAAGCCGGGCCACCGATGGTAGGGCAGTTTGGGCAGGAGGCATAGAGCAGACTGGACAGTGTTGATAGGGAGTCAGTAGGTCAGGCAGGTTGATAGGGAGTCAGCAGGTCAGAGAGATAGGAAGGGGCAAGGACGTAGATGGCCTTGAAAGTGAGGACCAGTATCTTGAATTCGATCCTCTGGGGTATGGGAAGCCAATGGAGCTGAGAGATGGTGGGTATGATGGGGTCCCAGAGCCTGGAGCGGGAGAAGACACAAGCTGCAGAGCTCTGGATGATCTGCAACTTGTGAAAGGAAGAGCTGGGAAGGCCGACGAGGACAGGGTTTTCACAGTTAAGCCTTGATGTGATGAATGCATAGGTGAGGGTTTCGGCAGCCTGAGGGGTGAGACAGTGGCAGAATCTGGCAATGTTACGGAGGTGGTGGATGGCAATGCTAGTCATGGCGCAATGTGAGAGAGAAAGGACAGTTCAGGGTCAAACTAGACACTGAGGTTCCTGTGTGATCTCATGAGATGAGGTGTGCAGCCGTGGATGCTGATGCTGTCAGCGCCTGTGGTATGGAGACACTGACATGAGCCAATCAGGAGGGCCTCTGTCTTGCTGATGTTCAGCTGGAGAAAGTTGTCCATCGTCCAGGACTCAATGTCAGACAGGCAAGCTGTCAGGATGCAGGTAGTCCTGGAGTTTAGGGTGGAAGCGGAGAGATAGAGTTCGGTGTCATTCGGGCACATGTGGAAATTTACTCCATGTCTGCGGATGATGTCACCGAGGTGGAGCACGTAGAGGGTGAAGAGGAGGGGACCAAGGAAAGAGCCCTGAGGAACACCACATGAGACGGTGCGGAGACTGAAAGAAACCCCATTGACAGACACAAAGTGAAGACAGTATGAAAGATAGGACAGAACCTTGAAGGTTGAGGTGGGAGGAGAGGCTGTGGAGAGGATTGAATGGTCCATGGTGTCAAAAGTGGTGGATAGGCTGAGGCGGACGAGGAGCCAGAGGGTGCCCTTGTCACAAATGGTCGGGATATAATTTATGACCTTGACCAGAGTAGTTTCCATGCTGTGCATAGTATGGAAGCCCAACTGGAAGGGCTCGTGGAGGAAGTTGAGATGAGAGGAAAGAGCAAAGCTGGGAGGCAATGACTCTTTCAAGGACCTTCGACAGAAAAGGGAGGTTGGAGATAGGCTGATAGTTAGAGGTCTGTGATGTATCAAGGGAAGGTTTCTTCAGAGTGGGAATGATAGTGGCTGTTTTGAGCGGAGTGGGAACGGTGCTGGATGAAAGGACAGATTGGTGGTGTCGGCAAGTGGTATGGCAAGGAAGTGGAGCTGGGAGGTAAGGAGATGGGTGGGGTTGGGGTCCAGGGAGCAGGTGAGCTTCATGGTGAATATGCTGGTGATGACAGAGGAGGGGGAGACAGATTTGAAGCTGTGGGAGGAGGGATGGGTAGAAATCGGAGTGTGGGAGGGAGGTAGTGAGATGGTGGAAGTTGGAAGGCAGTGATAGCGGAGTGGATTCCCTCAGTTTTGGACTAGAGGAAATGCAGCATCTTCGCACAGTGGGAATCAGAGGAAACAAAATGTGTAAATGATGAGCTTTCAGCACCAAGCCCACCAAGTCACTTTGGCCCCTTTGTGGTTTTTCTCACTAGTCCTTTCAATCTTGTGGCTAATCTGGACTTGTCCCTTCACTCTAGGTTATAAAAAAAAGCAACAACATTGCATGGAAGGCAAAAAATCCCATATCGCATAATGGCAATGGAGCCCTGATGCTCTGTGATACCCTGTCCCCTACTGTATATAGTGCTTTTTTAATATATTGAATGCGAAGCTGGCATCTTAAAAGCAGCTGAAACACAGACATATTTTGTTCCTCCAGATGTGTTTAGATTGATAAGTGTTAAAAAAAATTGTGAAAGCAGTGGTGATTGATTTTGTCATAAAAACGAGTAAAAAGACTAATAATTCTCCGAACCACCCATCACTGCTTGATACACAAACCTTTATCTCGCACACTACACTTGCTCAGCATAAAAGCAAGCATTATCTTGTACATATTTATCATGGCATTTTCCATTTGGGTTCATGCAACTGTACATTATGATATTCGTTAATAAAGGCATATCAAAAGTATGTGTATTGTGACAGTGGGAGAAAGGGATTCTTTTTTCTCATGAACAGCTGTGGCATCTGTTCATTTTCTGCCCGAGTGACTTTAAGGAAAGGCAGTTACCTTGCAAATGATGGATGTTGTGCGATGCTGTGGTGCTTCCTGAATCTCTTATGGATTCCTCGCACCCTGACAGTAAAAGCTTCAGTCTCTGACCAAATATGCTCATTATGCATTGCAGAATTGATTATTAATCACGTTTTTATAGCAGCTCATGTCTCAAGAGCAGTCAGGCTTCACTGGAGAGTTTGAGATAAGAATAACGCACGCAGCAGTGCTGACTGGAAGGAGATTCAAGCCGCACATCAGAGCCATGAGCTACTGGTTGATCAGGAGCCGCCGAAGAAATATCATACATTGCTGTTAGCATGGTGATTCCTATGATTTAAATTGTTCGTGAGTAGTCCGAGGATAGAAAAGTATGCTAAAAAAAATAATAACTTGGTTGCTTCACAGAAGAAAGTCTCAAGGGGCTTACATCGTGAGAAACTGAGAAAAGGGTTGAGGGGATTAACCTCAAGGCACAGTCAAAGTTTTTAGACAGGTTTTGAAAGAAAAGGTGGTTATGAAGGGTATGGATGTAAGTATTGAGGTCTAAAGAGTGTGGGGCAAAGTTGCTGAAATCTTAATGAATAATAATCCTTGAATTTGATATAACTCCTTATCTAGTCTTCGAGATGCCGCAAAGCGCTTCACAGAATATCCTGTAAAATAAATAGATTTATCTTGCCCACAGAAGGTAAATATTATATCATTATTAACTCTGTGTTAGATCAGTTGATGTGAATTTTCAGTGTGTGTTTTGATTGGTGTCACTTGAACATTATTTCAGGGAATCAGGGACAGTGATGAGGTTGAAGGATCAGTGACTGATCTGATGTGACTCACACTTGAATTGTTAGCGAAAAAAGGCTCCAAAAAACTGTAGTATTTGTCAATGACAGTCTGAGACACATACATGGAGAAACTTTACCTGTTAGTTATGTAAAGTGACATAAGCTTTGATAGCATAAGACACACACTTTCAGGTCACCTTCAAACATTGCATGTGTTGCTGTCTTATTATAGGATTGAATGCCAGACCCAGAAAGTAGAATACTTCAACAGATTCACCACTGTTTTTCGTGAACCTAGGAGCTTTGAGAATGACCATACTGATCTGATAGATTTCACTTTTTGCTTTTCCCCTCACTGAGGAGACTGAACAAATCAAAGGGAGTCCAGGTCATAAATAGTGCAAATTACATGTTGTTCTAAGGCTGGACTCGAAAAAATTTATTTCACATTTTCTCACATGTATCAACAATTTGCATTTATATAGCGTAGCACTTTAGAGTGGTGGGAATTGCACTCAGGGCACGGGTACAAATACACACGTTTGCACATTCACATACATATACTGTACATCAATATGTATGTAGGTGTAAATGTAGAAGGATACATACACAAATGTGTTAAGTGCATGCGCAGTGTTGCAATGACTTGCAATGTATCCCTTTTTACTGGTAAACACCTTACTAATAATAATAAAAATATATGCATTTAATATAACGCCTTACCAGGTTTTAGAAGAAGTCTCAAAGCGCTTCACTGCAAAGTAAATTGACTGCATTTTTTGTGGGCGCTACGCAGCAGCCAATTTCACACAGTAGTGTTCCAATTAAGAAGGGTTTGCAAACCCACTTTAAAAATATACATAGCTGCGTCTTTATACCATTGGACGTATGGTATAAGACTGAGTCTATCATTCTTTCAGGACAAAGCAGTAGGTGAATGTTTTCGTGACCCACCACATTGCAGCAGTCAGTGCCTGGAAGCCTAGCGGCTTTCCAGTACTCCACTGGAGGGCATAGCAAGAGGCTGGGAGTGTGATTAATGTGTGCAAACTACTGCAGTTCATGGGCTGTTAGTAGGCACAAGGGATGATGTACAAATGCGTTCACTAAAGGAAAAAAATAGAACAGACTCAATCTATAATGTCATCTTGTCATCAGTGAAGTCTTGACCCGATTACCAACCACAGCTGTTCTGGTGCTATCACCTCACCACTCATGTTGAACATATCCAGCAATGAAGTTTGTCAAAGAGCTGCATCTTATTTACTTGTCTATTCTTCGCACCCTGGTAATGTCTAGCAGTCAGGCTTCATTTAAAACAAAGTTTTTTTTTCAATTTTGTCTTTTATATTTTGTCTTGAGATGTACTCTCGATGTGGAACACACTATACAAATGGAATTTTGTTTTTGTTAGCTGAAAGAATTCAAAGCACAACGCTGCAGCCAATTGCACACAGCAGTGTCCCAATTAAGAAGGGCACCCAGTTCGGCAGCAACAACAACAACAAAATTATAGTTCAAGGCATGTAAAGGGATATTTAGGAGAGATGCATGAAACCATTTCTTTATTTTACTCAGGGGGTAAACACCCAGTAACATCAGGTTGGCAGGAAAGATGGTTGAGGCCAAGTCACTGGACATATTTAAAAATTCATTTGATACTGTGATGGGGGGAATGGCACAGTGGGTGTTCTGGAAAGATGAGATCAGATGGCCTATGTCATTCAAACCAATCTTGTGATCACTAGTGATCTTGTGACTCAATTAATGCTAGGAACAGGTTATGTGGAAGAGTGGTTGAGGCTAGGAACCCATTGCAGAATCAGCTTCATGTTGTTTATCAAAAGCCTGTGTATGCATCAAGGAGGACAATAGAGTTGGTACTAATCACTATGTGTCAGGCACTATACAAGTGCAAGTTGTTATTGTTGGTATTCTGGAGGGATGAGATTCAATGAGCCAAAGCCATTATCCAAATGTACCGTTAAAATAATCCTTACAGGTCGTAGAGCATCTTTCATGGCTGGAGACTGTTTCAAAGCGATACACTTGTGTGACTGCATGTTTTTGCAAGACGAATGTGATAATTTTTGTGTCCCTTTTTGTTCGTAGAGGGAATTTCCCTAAAGGATTTCAGAAAAGAAGGTTGAAAAATATAAACAGCTTCCTCCTGACAGCACCTGTATTTATCAAATGTTCACATCCGTGATCTTTTGATCTGAAGGAGCAGAGATTCATTACCTTTGCTTGGAGACAGTTATCCAGCGCTCCTCTTAAGACAATATCAGATTTGAAATGTAAGAATATTGCCTAAACCACTCGGAGTATGTGGAGCCAGGCTCAGAAGGGCCACATTGTCATGGTAACATGTCAAGTTAAGACCTACTTAGAATGAAGGAGGCAGTGACCGCAGCAGAGATGCCAAGGAGGTTCTGCTGGGGGTCAGATGTTTTATCTTTGTAGCACAAGCACAAAATAAAAGCACAATAAAAATTATAATAAATACAACATCCAATTACAACATCTTTCCCTAGTGGCCACAATGGCAAAATACAGCAGGGTTTTTAAAGCAGGCTGTTCCCTGGACTACAACTACTCAAATAACCCTTTACTGGTGGGTGAAAAAATGGTGCAGCATGCATGTGTGCTCCAGTGAATGCATTCAGTTTTTCCTGTCATTATTTTGTCGTTCAGTTCTCACACTGCAGCACTCTTGTTTTGTTTTTTTAAACAAAATAAGTTTACTGTTTCAGTGTAATGCCTTCATCTTCTGTAACCAGCTTAAAGCTGTATCATTTGCCAATTGTTTTGTAAGCGTTGCTATCATAATTACGTATTAAGAATATTGATAGTCCTTGCATTTGATATAGCACCTTATCACATCTTCAAGACATCTCAAAGTACTTCACAGAATATACTGTGAACCAAATTGACTGTATGCTTTGTGGGTGAATGAATATAATATTCATTGACAGTATTATTCATTGATATGGATTTGGTGAAGGAAATCACTGCTGCACTATTTGTTCAATGAAAAAACAAACTTCCTTTTTTTTCAAAAGGCGTGGGGTGGGGATGGGGAGGAATGCATCAGCTTGTCACAGTTGATAGACATCTCGCCTCTGGGTCAGATGATTGTGGGTTCAAGCGCCAAAATCAGGACTTAAGTGCAGTACAGAACAATTGACTGTACAACTGGACGTGATTTTATTTTACACACGAGGCAGGAGTACCATCAGCCTTCACATTGATTCCATATCATCTGCCCCCACCTTTCTCTGAAGTCTCAGCTGCTCACATGGTCCCTCCCTGGACATCAGGAAATCCACGAGCATACTACCATAGTTGTGGTTTAGACAATTACTGAACAGATCAATTTCAAGACCCTCTCGCTTGTTTTCATATGTCTGTATGCCCTCGCACCTCCCTACCAATAATATTTACTTTTCCCACCACTCCACCACCCGCTGCCTCTGCTCTGCCAGCTCCCATCTTCTATTTTTCCTTCGTGCCCTCCGCTCCACCATCAAAAGCCATGCATTCAGACACTACGCCCTGAAGCCTGGAACTCTCTCCCCCAATCCCTTCACCTTGCCCCCTACCTCCCCACTTTCAAATCATGGCTAAAGACCTTTCTCTTTTGAACATGCAGATGGTCACCTCCCCACTCCTTCTCCTCCTGACTCAGGGTCAAACTCCACCACTGTCAAGCGCTCTGAGATTATACCATGCATGAAGGGCGCAATATAAATGCACGTTTTTGTGTAGACACAACTTTCCATGAGCCACTGTGTTTGTGCAGCAACTTGCAAATTGGATTCCACTCCAGAAAGTCCCTCCTAACTTTTCTCTCCACAAGCACCAGATCATACAAAACTCAGCTCAACAACAACAACTTTGATTTATATAGCGCCCTCCATGCCGGATGGTGTCTCAGAGCGCTTCACAACCACGGATCCCAAGCCTGAACCAGGGGGAGAAAGGTGACTGAAGGCATGGTTGAACAGAAAGGTCGTTAGCTGAGACCTGAAATTAGGAAGAGAGGGAATGAGGCAAAGGGTGTAAGGAAGGGAGTTCCAGAGCATCGGGGTGAAGTGGCTGAAGGCACGGCCACCAATGGTGAAGCGGAGGATTCGGGGGACAAGGAGGAAACAGAACCAGAGGAGCAAAGGTAATGGGTGCTGTTTGGGGAGAAAGGAGGTCAGAGAGATAGAGGGTGCAGAGGAGTGGAGAGATTTGAAGACAAGAATGAAGATCTTGAAATCAATCATCTCTGGGACAGGGAGTCAGTGAAGTCTGGCAAGGACTGGGGTAATGGGGGAGCAAAGTTGTTGCGGGTGAGAACGTGGGTGGGGGAGTTCTAAATGAGCTGAATTTTATGGATTATGGTGGACAGAGACCAGTTGTGTAATCTAGCCGAAAGATGACAAAGGCATGTACTCTCTCGCCCCAGGCTCTGTAGTCCCATCAACTCCACCCTTCCCAGCCCCATTGGCTCCCCATCTCTCAGAGGATAGAATTCAAGATCCTTGTCCTCACTTTCAAGGCCCTTCACAGCCTTGCTCCCTCCTACCTCTGTAACCTGCTGATCCTCTATCAACCTTTCATTCAGCAGTCTCCAGCCTGCTCCATGTCTCCCGCCCGACCTGCCCCATCATCGCTTTCAGTCTCTCTCTGCCCCGACACTTTGGAACTCCATCCCACAATACCTTCGCCTTGCTCCCTCTCTTGCCGCCTTCAAGGCACGACTCAAGACCCTCCTTCAAACCGTGCCTTTAGCCACCCTCCTGCCAAACCACCCCCCTCCCACTCCCCACCCCAACTCATCCCGATCCTGACCTCCACACCCCACACTCAGATCCTGATCCCCGATAATTCAGCGCCTTGGAATGTCTTCCCAACGTGAGAAGTGTTCTATAAATGTAATTTTGTTGTTGTAGAATAAACATATGTATTCCACATAAATAACACTTTATGGGATGAATAATGCATTGGTTCATAACGGATTTAACGTAATTATCGCAGAGTCTATTTTGGTATCCTGTTTTTCATCCTTGTGGAGTATTTAATTATGTTGCCAGTTACAATGTGCAGACTATTTTTTTCATAAATTCTACCTCAAGTCAATAGGCACTTTTGCTATTTCTATTGCGAGACTCATTGTTCTGTATTTTCTGATTCCAGTGGTAGAAATCATGTCATTAAATTGCATGTCATGATCATGGGTAAAATTGACAATTCATCCAAATTGACCCTTGAATTCTTTAGTTGTCGTCCACTAATTTATCTTGTCAAGTCAAAGAACGCAGTGAATTGGCTGACAAAATCATCATGCTAACAAATGATGTCTGCCGGACTTAGTTTTATGCATAAAAGTATGTTTGCAAGTGTTCTCTATACTTGCATGTGCCACCCTTTGGGATGCAACACACTCAAAGCTCACACTACAATGCAGTACTGGGGGTGTGCTGCAAGATCCTGTTTGCCTATTGAGATGGACATAACACTATTTGCCCCAAGTCAGGACTTGGAATTATTTAGTCTATGCTGACACGACAATGCAGTGCTGAGGGAGCCTTTGCATTGTCAGATTTGTTGTCCTTCGTTTGAGCATGGATGTTCAGGTGGATGTTAAAGATCCCATGGCACTCTTAGGAAAGAAAAGGGAGTTTCTCAGACAGTTGTTGTTGAGTGACCGACTTATTATTATTATTTTAAACTAAAAATTACCCCCAGAAGAGCTATCTGTCAATCAACTAACAACCGGATTCCTACATAGTGTTAGGTTATCAGAGGCATGTGAAATAAAGAAACTTGCCCAACATTTCGTCCTGCTGGGAATCAAACCCAGGTCTCTTGCTTGTGAGACAAGTGCTCTAACTACTGAGAAGTGTAACATCCTGTGAAGACATTTTGGGACGTCTCAATGATGTGATCAGGTGCTATATCAACTGCGAGGATTATTATTGTGTCAAAAAAATGCAAAAATTATAATTAATATTATTATTGAGATATCCTCCCAATGTGAAAGCACTTTCTCTAATGCAAGGATTATTAATAAGGAGCCTTCTAGAGCCTGGCAATCAGACGTCTGGGTGTGAGGCCAAGAGATTTTCGCCCACTCAACTTCTGCTTTGTAACAGATGCAGACTGAAAGGAACAAATACGAAATGGGGCATACTCATTTCTGTAATACTGCAACTGGTGTGTGTGTTGTGTGTATTGTGCGTGCATACCCCAAGTGGGTTTAAAGGGGTATATGTAGTCTGTGAAGGGAAGGAGGCCAAATTTATATTGTGATGGTGAGAGAATCAAATATTTTTGAGGTTTGAGGTGTAGCCATACAGCACTTCCACCCTTTCCATCTCCTCTGCCCCTCTCTTCCCAATAGTGGTGGTGAGATGAAGTCCTCAATCGATTGAAAGAATCCTTTTGAAGTTTTGCACATTGCTTAAGTGCTTTGAAATCAGCCGATTCACAAAAGGCAATGTTTTGACCATATTCATTTTATTTCTTTTTTCGTTTCATATTGAAATTCACATTTTATTTTAGTGAATAGCTGATTTGGATAGCTGTCAAATCCATGATCTTCAAGATCTTTTAACATAAACAATGGAACTTCTTTTTGAAGTAATATTTTCTTGCAGAATTTCCTACAAAACAGACTTCAACAGAAGCCAGCATGATAGCATTTCACTGTAGTTTTGTATTCACTTTAAGTATTTTCAGGAACTAATAACTTCTGTTAAAGAGGGTGGGAGAGAAAAGATGGCAAACTATAGACCAGTTAGTCTGACATCAGTGGTAGGGAAAATTCTAGAATCCTTAATTCAGGATGTCGTAGGGGGATACTTAGAGGATCACAATATGATTAGACAGCATCAACATGGCTTTACAAAAGGGAAGTCATGCTTAACAAATCTTTTAGATTTTTTTTGAGGACATATCAAGTCGATTAGATAGGGGGGAATCAGTAGATGTAGTGTATTTAGATTTCCAAAAGGCATTCGATAAGGTGCCACATAAAAGATTGATCCACAAGATAACAGCCCATGGAATTAAGGGCAATATATTAACATGGATTGAAGAATGGCTAACGGGAAGAAAACAAAGAGTGGGGATCAACTGGTCCTTTTCAGATTGGCAGTATGTGTCTAGTGGAGGGATGAGGGATCAGTGCTTGTGCCTCAACTATTTACAATCTACATCAATGATCTAGATGAGGACATCAAACCTAAAATATCCAAATTCGTGGATGACACTAAACTAGGAGGGAGAGAAAACACAGAGGATGACATCAACAAAATGCAACGTGATATAGATAGGCTAGGTGAGTGGCCAAGTAGATGGCAGATGAAGTATAATGTAGGGAAGTGTGAAGTCATCCACCTAGGTGGTAAAAACATTAGAGCAGATTATTTGTTAGAATGTGTTAGTGTTAGCATACAGAAGGACTTGGGTATCCTTTTACACCAGTCACAAAAAGTTAGTTTGCAGGTACAGCAAGCAATTAGGAAGGCTAACAGTATGTTGACGTTCGTTACAAAAGGGTTAGAATATAAAGGTAGGGAAGTCTTGCTGCAACTGTATAGGGCCCTGGTGAGACCGCACCTAGAATATTGTGTACAGTTTTGATCTCCTTATTTAAGAAAGGATGTACTCGCCTTGGAGGGGGTACAACGTAGATTCACTAGGATGGTACCTGGGATGAGGGGGATGAGTTATCTGGATAGGTTGAGAAATCTAGGCCTATATTCTCTAGAATATAGAAGAATGAGATGGGATTTTATCGAAACCTATAAGATTATTAAGGGGCAAAACAGAGTAGATAGTGGGAGACTGTTTCCCCTGGTTGGAGAAACTGTAACCAGGGGTCACAGTCTTAAAATTAGTGGTCAGCCCTATCACACTGAGTTGAGAAAAAACTTCTTCACTCAGAGGGTAATGAATTTATGGAATTCTCTACCCCAAAGGGCTGCAGATGATCAGTCCTTGAATATATTCAAGGCTGAGATTGATAGATTTCTTGTGGATAAAGGGATTAAGGGATATGGGGATAAGGCGGTTGGGTGGAGTTAGAATAGAAGATCAGGCATGATCTTATTGAATGGCGGTGCAGGCTCGAGGGGCCGAACGGCATACCCCTGCTCCTAATTCTTATGTTCTTATGTTCTAATGCTGGCCAGAAAATCCACATTGAGGCAAAATCACTTGCTGAGAAATATTAGCTTCAGCAGCACAGTATTAGTTTACTGGCTAACCTCAGGTCGACACATAGAATCCTTGCAAATCTCATTAAAAATAACGTTTACCTGTCCTAACTCTAAATGACATCAGACAATATCAAAATAACAAAGTATTCTATATTTGCTTTAGTCTTTGCTGTGATGCACAAAATCAGTGCAATTTTTACGGTACCATTTCAGATGCAAAAGACATGTTACCTGATTCCCAAATTCACTGCTTTTTGTATAACTCTTTCCTTGATGCTTTGTTTTTTTTAATATAACACAAGATTCTCTCAGCTTTCAGGAACGTTGTGGGAGAGCTTTCTTTTGTCAATAGCGTTTGGCTTTGATAGATGGTAATGTTAAGAGTCCAATAACCTAAGGCTAAGGCAAGGGTACTTTTTACAAAAGTTTTAAACAAAAAGGCATGAGGCTATGCTCTGTTTTGTTAAACACATCTGGTTCATTTGGAAATGATCTTTGGCTGGTGGGAGAGTTCTTTCCTCCAAATTTCTCTAAATTCTGGAGTTAAGCAGCTCACGTTTCAAATGTTTGATCCCACAAGCAATTTACCAATTGATTCAGAAATTCCTTCTCAACACAAACCAACAGAAAGTGGTCAATAAAAACATTTTTTTTCCTTTTGAATTAAGCGCTGAGCAGCTGATTTCAGAACTCTGCCGCTGTCTCTCGCAAGAATTGGTCATCGATTGGATTACTAAACATTAAAAGTTGAGGATTCATGTCTGGATTCCATCTCGGAGCGGTTGACTGCTCTGCTCAGATCAGGAAACTACACAGTGGGAGTGAATTGGTTGTGACTTGACTTCTGTTCTCAGATCAGGTGTTTGTATCCGATGCAGACTGTGCAGATCTGTATTGATTCCGTAGGAAGAAGCAGAGCTGCCACCCTGGTGAGCTAGCAGGCACACCCGGTCCCTGGAGCAGTCAGGAGCTGCCTGCTGTGAGGATTCTGTTGCCGTGCAGCCAACCTGGCAACCAGAGGAAATCCATGCTGTGCCACGCACTAAAGCTGCGCCACTGCAAACTTCTATTTCAGATTTGTTAATATATTTCCCCTATCTTGAACAGATAACCTGAGATGTTAATAAAGTAGTAGCGACTAATCCAGTTACAGCATTTGTGAGTCCAAATGAATTAAGTTGGATTAAACAGTTACACCTGCAATATCTCGCCTATCTCCACTAGCTACCCCTCACCCAGAGGATTGAATTCAAGATTCTTATCCTCACTTTCAAGGCCATTCATGGCCTTGCCCCCACCTATCTCTCTGACCTACTGTCTCCCTACCAGCCTGCCCGCACACTCCGTTCAGCAGACTCAGGTCTGCTCCGCGTCCACCGCCCTAACTTCCCACCCAACGGCGGCCGGGCTTTCAGCCTCTCTGCTCCCACACTGTGGAACTCCATCCCGCAGCCCCTCCACCTTACTTCCTCCCTTTCCTCCTTCAAGGTCAGTCTCAAAACCTTCCTCTTTGACCACGCCTTCAGCTGCCCCACTAACTCTTCCCCCACTCCTACACTCCTTCCCCTTCCCCCTACTTCGACTCTCCCCCACCTCCCTCCCCCCACTTGGGTCCCAACCAGACTGTTCAGCACTTTGGGACGTCCTCCCAACGTGAAAGGCACTATGTAAGTGCAATTTTATTGTTGTTGTTGTTGTTGAAAGACAGTTCCTTTTCAACACTTTTCAATCGTTGTTTTTGTGAATAAGAGTGGTTTCAATGTGTGTGACAGCTCTAGCAAAAAGAAAATTGCAGCTTTTCTTTCTTCAATATTTTAAAAAGTTGTCTTCATGAACCCCAGTGCTGCACACAATACCGTCTAATTTGTGATAATGACAGAAACAATAACAACAATATCATGTTTGTATTTTCAGGTCACGAAACTACCTGAGCTGGGGTCAGGATCAAGGAGGGTGGAGAGAAGTAGGGGGAAGGGGTGTGACTGATGGCACAGTTGAAGAGGAGTTTTTTGAGGAAGCTGGGGAGCGGCGAGGCGGAGTGATTGCGGGTTGGAATTCCAAAGGTTGGGAATAGAGTTAGCTGAAGGTTTGCATACCGATGGGGAGGCAGTTGGTTTGGGAATGTGGAGCAGATTGACGCCCATTGAGTGGAGGGAACAGACAGGTTGTTAGTGAGTTAGGAGGTTACGGAGCTTGGGGAGGGGGCAAGACCATAGAGGGCTTTGAAGATTGTGGTTGATGGGTTTGCGGAGCCTGGTGCAGAACAGGACATGGGCTGCATAGTTCTGGTTGATCTGCAGCCTATGAAAGGAGGAATTGGGGAGACCGACTAGCAGCGTATTGGCAAATAAAGGATAGGAAGTGCTAATCTGAGCCTGTTATTCCAAGTTAATCTTGGAGGCCAGGGACAACCCTAGGCTCCTCTTCTCCACCCCCAAACCATATCCTCTGTCCACCCTCCCACATCTCACCCATCCTATCCTCCAACTCCAAATGCGAGGAGATGCTGGACTTCCTTAAATCAAAAATTGAGGGGACCAATTTTTTAGCCACCTATTCCCCATCCACCACTACCTCCCGATTACCTCTCCACTAGGATCCACCCCACTCCCACACCCCATTAAACACCTTTGACCCTCTCTCTCCCCTCCCGCCCTCTCTGCTCTCATCCGAAAATTGAAACCCACCACCTGCTCCCTCAACCCCATCCCCACCTCTCCACATTTCCCAGCTCCACCTCTTAGCCCCTCTCCTAACTGACATCGTTAACCTCTCCCCATCCACCGGCACTATTCCCACCCCTCTAAAAACTGCTGTCATCACCTCTATCTTGAAAAAACCTTCACTGGACCCATCCCTATTCTCCAGCTACTGCCCCATCTCCAACCTCCCATTCCGTTCCGTTCCAAGGCCCTGGAATGAGTCATTGCTTCACAGCTTTGTTCCTTTCTCTCTCGCCATTCTCTCTTTGAACCCCAACAATCTGACTTCTGTGCTGCCCATAGTACGGTCAAAGTCTCTAACAACATTCTAACCATCTGCTATCAGGGCTTCCTCTGTCTCCTCCTTGACCTCTCATGGATCTCCCTTCGTGTGGTTTGACTCCTACCTTTCTCACTGTCTTACTTTGTTGCCGCAAACGGCTTCTCTTGCAGCCCCCGCACTGTCACCTGTGGCATTCCCCAGGGGTTTGTGATTGGCCCCATAATTTTTAATATCTACATGCTCCCCCTTGGTGACAACATCCGCAAACATGGGGTCAACTTCCACATGTATGCAGATGACACCCAACTCTATGTTTTTGCCTCTAACCTCAACTCCAGGACCACTGCTGTCTTGACAGACTGCCTATCAGACATCAAGTCCTGGATGACAGCAAACTTTCTACAGTTGAATGTCAATGAGACCGAGGCTCTCCCCCACATCCAAGCCATGACCCTCTCTGCTTTACCTCACCTTTGCAATATTACCCAATTCCACCACTTCTTGAACTCCCAGGCCGCTGAAAATATAATTCACACCTTTATCACATCCTGGCTCAACTACACCAATGCCCTGTTTGTTGGCCTTCCAAATTCCTCCCTCCATAGGCTGCAGATAATCCAAAATTCTGTGGCCCATGTCCTCTCCTGCTCCAAGCTTTGTGACCCCATCTTTCCCATCCTCACCCAACTCTAAGGGCTCCCTATCACTCAGAGGATTCAATTCAAGATCCTGATCCTCACTTTCAAAGCCCTACACGGCCTTACCCCACCCTATCCCTGTGATCCTAACCCCCTACCAACCTGTCTGACCCCTCCTATCATCAGGCTCCGTCCTGCTCCACGATCCACCTGCCCCACCATTGACGGATGAGCCTTCAGCCACTCTGTCCCCAACCTCTGGAAATCCATCCCACAGTCCCTCCACCTCGCCCTCTCCCTAGCCTCCTACAAGTCCCGCCTCAAGACCCTCCTCTTCAACGATCCCATCGGTCACCCCAAATCCCCTCCTGTCCCTCCACCCTTTCCATCTCCCGACCACAGCTCAGGTCTGAAACAATTACTGTCCAGCTCCTTGGGACTCCTCCCATCGTGAAATGCGCTATACAAGTGTAATTATGTTGTTGTTGTTGTTGTTGGTTTCCTCACAAGATGTAAAGCTGTTCAGGAATTACTTTGAGCTCTTGGTCTAGGTTTACACTCCTGGTAGAGTTCTGGCAAGAGTGCTGTGAATTGGCCTCCGCCGGAAGAGATTTTAAACCCAGATTCCGCTTGCCTGTTCAGATGGATATTAAAAATCTCATGGCACTATCCAAAAAGAAAAGGGAGTTTTCCTAGTGACGTGGTGAACACTACTCCAGATAAAAAATTGGTCATTCTCTTCATGGATCTTTCTGGGACATTGCGGTGGGTAGATTGACTGCTGTATTCACCAACTACACAGTCATTACACTCCATGATATAATTGTATGAAGTGCTCTTAGATATCTCGATGATGGGATAAAGCGCTCTATCGAATGCAAGGATGATTTTTATTATTATTATTATTATGCATGCCCACATTGAAGAAAATTTAAGCATCAGTAAAAATGTTGTGTTATAGATCGAGTCAAACCTTCTCTCAGTAAAAATGTTATTTCATCAACCTTCATCCCTCTTGGGTCATGCCACATTCATGCTGACAGGAGCATATTCCCCTGTTGAACATGATTTTTCACCTTGAAATATGGTGTTACTAATGTAGCCCTCAGTGTAATGAATTTGCAAGAGACATGTCATCAGGAAGGTCATAAATTGAGAAATGCCTAACAAATTGACTTAACATTTTAGTTTGTGGAAAGATGTGTTTTTGAAAAAAAGTTTAACAAATACATTATCTATGCAATGCTGAAAATATGAAATAAAATCAGGAATTGCCGAAAATGCACTGCAGGTCAGTCAGCCTCTGATTGAAAAAGATAGGTTGTCGGTTTGCGTAGGTATCTTCATCAAAACTGGAGCAACTCAGCTGGAAAAGCCTCTTTATGGGAATAGAGAGGAGCGCTAAGGTTACTAGTTGAAAAATTCCTAAACCATTTGGAGGGAAATTTTAAAAGAAATTAAAGCAACCAGTTATGTGCACAAAGAGGCAGCATATTGTAAGTCACTGAAAGATAGGGAGATGATATGAATAAGGAGGGCAGGGCTGTGGCAGACCAAATCTATTTTCCTTTCCACGCATTCGTCACATCAAGGCTCGACTATGGAAACTCCCTCCTCATCGACCTTCCTGGTTGTTCCCTTCACAAGCTGCAGATCATCCAGAACTCTGCAGCTCGTGTCCTCACCCACACCAAGCTCCGTGACCACATCATTCCCACCCTCTCCCAGTTCCATTGACTCCCCAACCCCCAGAGGATCAAATTCAAGATCCTTGTCCTCACCTTCAAGGCCATTCATGGCCTTGCCCTCTCTGTCCCCACCTCTCCGACCTGCTGTCGCCCTATCAACCTCCCAGCCCCCTCCATTCAGCGGGCTCCGTCCTGCTCCATGTCCCCCGTCTGATCTGCCTTACCATCAGCAGACAGGCTTTCAGCCTCTCTGCCCCACACACTGGAACTCCATCCCAAAGTCCCTTCACCTCACTCCCTCTCTCGCCTCCTTCAAGGCCGGTCTTGACCCTCCTCAAGACCCTCCTCTTTGACTGTGCCTTCTGCTGCCCTCCCAACTCTCTCCCTCCCCTCTAAACTCTCTCCCGCCACTCCATCCTACCCTGCCCCTCTCCCTTGCTCGGGTCCCAACCTGACTGTTCAGCACCTTGGGATGTCCTCCTGACGTGAAAGGTGCTCTATAAATGTAATTTTGTTCTTGTTGTTTCTGCCTTTTCAGGTGGATGTTAAATATTCCATGATTCTATTCAGTAAAAGATGAGGCAGTTTGTCCTGGTCGACAATCCCCCCAGATAAAAATTGTCAATCAGTTCGTGCCTGTTTGTGGGATAGTGTTCAAAGCAAATTGGCTGCCACATTCGCCCACAAAATATACAACAACAGCAACAAAGTTACATTTTTATTACGCCTTTCACGTCGGAAGGACGTCCCAATCATGGTGCTTCATAGTTAATCCTGTGAATTGCTTTGAGACATCCTCTCAACAAGAAAGACAGTAAGTTAAACATAAGGATTATTATTATTAATATTATTATATTATTATATTATTATTATGTACCTCTTTGACCGTGCTTTCAGTTAACCCTCCCCACCCTACCTCCCTTGACTCCCACTACCAGCTTGGCTGCTAACCCAGAAGCACTTTGTGATGTGATCCCGGTGTGAAAAGTAATATACACTGTAAATGTAAATCGTGTTTTATATTGAAGCACGTGGCTTGATCACCATTACTGTTATTGTAGGGAAGTAGTCTCCAAATGTCCCGCACAAATGGGGAGGTCATTTTGACATGAAAGTCGATATACAAATCTAATTTGCAGTTGTATTCTACGGATAAGATGGAACTTGCCATGGAGGAAGCTGAAACAGATCTCGGACGGTTAGTTGACCTGCTGTTCATTGTTTCAAAACAGATTATTTTGCAAGGTAATTGGATCGATCTGGAAGAGGAGAACTAGTTAAGAGTATGAAAGGTGAGTTGGGAATGGGAATAGATTTGTTATGTGGGAGGGTCTTGATGGACCTAACAGACTGTTTTCTGTCCTGCAACACTCCATGATGTCATGAGTCTTCGAGACAGAAAGATGAGAAAATAGACAAGACACTTGAGGTTCAAAACTGTTGATAAAGTCAATGTTTAGGCTTAATCAGCTGAAAAGAAGCCCAGGAGCAACTTTGAAATGCTGCTTGTGAAGCCTGTGTTGAGCTTGTTTGGAACAAGTGTAAAAGGCCAAGGATGAAGAGGTTAGAATGAGATTATCGAGGCTGGAGGGTGAGGGGATTTTGAGAGACAAGCACAGGGCAGGGTCATGTTTACAGACAGCTAACCCATCTCACAATCCACTTTCGGTCTCATCAATAAAGAAGAGACCAAACCCTGAGCGATGAATTCAAAATTACAAGATCTGATCAGGCACCTGTAAGTCACCGGCTCACAGTTGGACAGAAGTGAAATAAAAATAATCCTTGATTAGAGCCAGAGGGTGATGTGGAATGCTATTTTTTTGCTTGACTCCTTTTGAAAGGCGTTTTTCTATCTGAATAAAGGAGAGCCCTTCGATAAAGTTCATCGTTGACATCATGGGTCTTTGAGGGACTTAACTGTGCGCACATTAGCACCCGCGTTTGCCCATAAAATACACAGTCACGGCAAATAACAATGAGTCCTATGTGTCAATTTGCGATGTCCTTCATTGGACTATTCCATTACAAGGATAACTATTATTGTTGTTATTGTTCTGCCGTGTGATTGTGATAACGTGACTGCACTTCGAGATTTTTACACCAACTCATTAATGTCGCTATGTAAAATGCAATTTTTTGTTATCGTAGTTTTCCACACACTGGCAGCTCTGCTATTAGAAACAACCATATTGGATGTAAAATACACTCTGCGTGGTGAGAATTATTGTTCACCCTATTAGATTACTCACATCAAAAGTGGGCAATTTAGATCAAAGTGTTTGGGAAATCTTTTTGAAACGAGAATGCTGCACAAGATTACATCACAGTCTTAAAAGAGCATTTTTTTCTTGGGTAAAGAAAGGAACAACAACTTTTCCTGGCCAACAACAACAACAAAACAAACCTCTCACCCCCCCCAGCACCCCTCCTCCTCACACACACACACACACGGGAGGAAACTGGTCATCAATTTCATGGCTGTTTGTGGAGTCCTGTAGCTACATGGTTAGAGCACACGCCTTGCAAGTGAGAGATTTGCGTTCGATTCCAGGCAGGGGGCGAAACTTTGGGCAAGTTTCCTTACTTCACACGCCTGATAATAATCCCTCAAAAAAAAATTGGTAATTTTCATTCCATGACTTTTTGTGGGACACTGCTTTGTGCAATTGGCTGCCGCAATTCACCCACAAACATACAGTAAATTCACTTTACAGTATATTGTGTGAAGCGTTTTGAGACATTTAGTAGATGTGAAAAGCGTTATATCAAACGCAAGAATTATTATTATTACTGTAGGCAAATTGGCTGCTGTGTTTATCTGCAGAATACCACAGTCAGAGTATCCCATGTGAAAGGAGCTATATCACATGCAAGGTTTATTATTTGATTTAATAAAATGTGATTATTCTTGCCTTTTTGTAACACTGATCCAGATTCCTTAACTGTGGCTTGCTGGGGCAGGTTAACATTGCTACTCTTATGTAATGGAGACACCATTGTCGTATTGAGTGTAAAGCTTTCATTAAGTGCATGGGTGGAGAAGGTATTGGTAATACTCACAGAAGGAAGAAAGCAGAGAATTTAAAGGAAAAGTCACGTCGGACTCCCAAATTATTGTCTGATGTTGACTGAACAGTGGTAGACAAGTGCGTTAATTTAGTTGGAATCAGATCAGCTGGAAAGCAGCAAGCCTCTTGTACAGCACGTAACTTTTTATAGAGGCACGGAACAGCTTCTCTGTGAATGTTGCCTTCGAACTCCTTGAGACTACAGCCGTCAAGTAAATCAGACGAGCATCTCAATTGCCTGTGAGAGTTAATAGCTATCTCTGAGACAAAGAGAGAACGAGGGAGAGAGCTCCCTTTCATAACAACATACTGCAGCAGATTTTTTTTAGTGTTCTTTGAATTTTGTTGCGTTTACCAGCTCAGGTGTACATACACCAGCAGTTAAAATAGAAGCCTTTGTCAGCTCTATTAGTTACTCAGTGCATTAAAAAAAACTAAATCCCTCTTTTAAGCCTGCTGCTTTTCAAGACTGTATCTGGGGGTGGTGCTTGGCAACAAGATGGTCAGTCAGTGACAGAGAGACTGCTCTGTTTGTCTTGAGTGCTAATTCAGGAGAGAGATCTCCACAGTGTTCGACCTGTTCGACCTGGACTTGCCATCATGGGATTCTCAGTGATTTCACAGTGAAGTAACGCTCAAAATGTCCTTTCAAACCAGGGAGCTTCTGTTACCATTGATGCAGTGAGATGCCTTGCCTGTTCCAAAATGCCGACGACCCACAGTGGAGCTCTGCTCAACACAAACGTCTAAACATTTCAGCCTCTGATTTACATCAAATGCAATTTGTAGCAATAGCAAGAACAGTTTCGGAAGATATTAAATGTAACTGGTTGATTCCGTGCAGTAAGGGAAATAAAAATTGAGATTCTCAGAAGTTAATGGTAATCCTCACATCCGGTGATTCATTCATAACAACATTTGATTGACTCGTTGCGATAAAAAATAACTGAATGATTTTTCCCCCCACCCCACCAAATAGCAACCTGGATGCTGTGTGACTGGGGAGTAATGCACGATTACTATCTCCTCAAAGTGGCTAAAAATAGCAGGAAACATCCAGCTTGTGTTACTTGGCAACTGTATGAGCGTTGGTCTGAGTACCAGTTGAAGGAAGATGGGAGACATACATTTTGGATGTTCTTTCATTCAATTAGTTGAATCCATTAGGGGTCTCAAAACAATCGAGAGAAGGATTAGATACAGTCTGCTGTCGTACTGGTCAAATATTCTGTTATCCAGCATAATAGCTCTCTCTCTCTCTTCCACTTTCTCGCTCTCCCTGTCTCTCTCTTTCGCTTCCTGATTTATTGTCATTGAATTCACCTCAAATCTACCTGGTATTGTGGAGAACTCCATATATGGAAAAAATAATCGCAATAAGGGGCAAGTAAATCGCAAGCTGCTTCACTGCCAGAATCAGAGCCTCTAAATTAGATTTCAACCCCACCCCTCCACCCCACCAAAGAGGCAGAACTGTATCAATGTGCATTTTCCTATTGATAATTTAATTTTGAATGTTACATGAATTATGTAGGTTGACAACATTTTATTTTGCAAGAACACAATTTAAACAAAGCATCCTCAACAACAACAACAACAACAACAACTTACATTTATAAAGCACCCTCCACACCGGTTGGTATTTCAGAGAGCCTAGCATCTGGATCATCACACAGGCCAAGTCAGCGGAACAAGAGGGCAGATGTTCAGGGTGGTCCTAAAGGCTAGACACCACAAAGCATTTCTTTATCATTGTAATTTTGTTGTTGTGTTTACCCAGAGGGTAATTCACAACTGGAACAGACAGGTTGGCAAGAAAGGTGGTTTGAGGCCAAAATGCTAGACTCCTTTAAGAACTGGATTGACATTGGATTGGTTTGACTGTCTGCTGACTCCCAACAAGGAACCTACCACCAGAAGCAAAACAAGATTAAAATAACCAACATAAACTTGATCTGCGCTCGTGATAACCTCATGTGTTCAATTTGAGGCATGGATGTCAATGGTAACTGCAAGTATTTTGCCCTGAACCATTTGATGCTTTATTATATTCTAGTATCAACTTGATATTGTGCCTTTTGGTTAGTAATTAATAGTAGGTTCCATTACCTATGTATAGGTGGGCTTGCCAAACAGAAGAGAGATTGTACCTGGAGAGGAGGAGAGGTGCCAGTGAAACTATAACTGAAATCAGTGGGCTGTAAAAGATGGCTGGTCCCATGCGCATGCAAACTGCTGTTTCTGCAGATAGTTCGCCGCAATTACTGTAATTCTGTGTGATACCAATCTGTACATTTGTTATTGGGTGGATGTACCAGACTACTGTTTTACTCCCGGCGTTTTTATCTTGTCTATGGTTACATTGTTCAGGATGAGAGCAGTGGCCAAGTCTTCAGATTTTTTGTCAATGATTCTGTTACAGATGATCTGGACTTGGCAGATGTGAGTAAATGTGTCTGATGCCTGGGCCTGCTCTCCTTCGCACAAAGTATCTTCAATGAAATGTTGTGTTCAGGTCAGGGATTCAGTGGTGCAAACCATCAGGTTATGTAAAGTAACAAAAGTGAATGTAATGGAAATTATGTCCATCAAAGAATTTGCTTTACCAAGAAGTGGTAAGGTGTTATACCAAATGCAAGGATTATTATTATTATTATCATTATTATTATTATTATTATTGACCAACGTTAAGGAAAACAGCCGATACAAAATGGGGGGAATATAGCCCCATGTTATGGGAGGGAAGAGCTGTGTACACAATGGGGGGGGAGAAAGAGCCCTATCCCCATTCTGGGAGAAGCTTGTTTATATTGGAAAAGGCAGAGAATAGACACACATACTCAGGGTGGACACCAAAATAATATAGCAGCAGCATTACCTTTTCACTCTCAATTATATCTCAACATTTACCCAGTACGTGTTCTCCTTCTTAATGTCTTGCTCGGGTTAATATACTGCAGCTATTTATGTTTCACCATCTCCTGCACTCTTCTCCTTTGTTCTCTCATCCTCTCTAAAAAAAAACGCTGACACAGAAGCCGTTTGCCAGGAACAATAGAAGGAAAGCTTTCAACTTTGTCAAACAAAGTATGGTTGATGCAAGTCTATCTTGACTTCACTGTAATAATAATAAAATATTAATAATCCTTGCATTTGATAGGGCGCCTTATCACGCTTTGAGATGTCTAAAAGTGAATCACAAAATATACTATAAAGTGAATTGACTCTATGTTTTGTGGGCGAAATGCAGCAGCCAATTGCACACGTTAAGTGACCAGTTTTTTTTCAATTTTTTTTGGATCGGATTATTACCACTGGAAACAAAGCATTCTGAAGATCAACTAACAAACAGATTCCTATTTAGTTAACAGAGGTGTGTGGAGTGAGGAAACATGCCCAACATTTTGCCTTGCTACCATGTAATGCAGGTTTCCAGAAACGATAATAGATTCATAGATTCATAGATTCATAGAATTTTACGGCACAAAAGGAGGCCATTCGGCCCATCTAGTCTTTGAAAAGAGCGATTCAATCCCACTGCCCTGCCCGCTCCCCATAGCCTAATAGACCCGTTCTCCCTAAATAAAGATCTAATTCCCTTTTAAAAGTTGTTATCGAATCAGCCTCCACCACCTTTTCAGGCAATGCATTCCAGATTCGAACAACTCGCTGAGTGAAAAAAATTCTCCTCAGCTCCCCTCTACTTCGCCTTGAAACTATTTTAAATCTGTGACCACGAGTCACAGATTCACCCACGAGTGGAAATAGTTTTTCTCTATTTGCCCTGTCGAAACCCCTCATGATCTTATAAACCTCTATTAGGTCTCCCCTCAATCTTCTCTGCTCCAGAGAGAATAACCCTAGCCTATCTAGCCTCTCCTCATAGCTGAAGTCCCTCAATCCTGGCACCATCCTAGTAAATCTTCGTTGTACCCTTTCCAATGCCTTCACATCCTTTCTGTAGTGTGGTGACCAGAATTGAACACAGTATTCCAGCTGAGGCCTCACCAAAGTCCTATAGAGGTTAGTCAGCACTTCCTGACTTTTGTACTCTATACCCCTATTTATAAAGCCTAGTATCCCATATGCCTTCTTAACAGCCTTGTCTACCTGTCCTGCCACCTTCAACGAGTCACTGACACAAATCCCCAGGTCTCTCTGTTCCTTTACACCATTTAAAATTGTACTATCTAGCCTATATTGCCTCCCTTCATTTCTTCTCCCAAAATGCATCACCTCACACTTCTCTGCATTAAACTTCATCTGCCATGTGTCTGCCCACTTTACCAATTTGTCTATATCCTCTTTCAGATGGCTACTATCCTCCTCACTGTTTACTATTCTCCCTAACTTAGTGTCATCTGCAAACTTGGAAACTACTCCGTACACCCAAGTCCAGATCATTAATGTAGATTACAAACAGCAATGGTCCCAAAACTGATCCCTGTGGCACTGCTCACTTCCCTCCAATCTGAAATAATGATGACAGTTGTGCTGGCTTCACTTGCTCCTTCTAATGTGCTTATAATATGGCTAAAACAGGATACTAGTATGTGTGTGATGTGATAATTAGATATTTACCTGTTATTTCTTTGACTTAATTTTATCAGTGAGGATCCATGAGGCCAAGTTTCCGTTATTCCTTAACTCATTCCTTTGTGTTAATTAAGCTGCAGTAAGGAATGCCCCCTGATGTGATCACACTTCCTTTGTTAACACCATCCTTAAACACTCTTATTGTGTTGCTCCCTGCTCCTGACTCCTCCTGAATTGTTTCTCTCGGTAGCTGGCTGCTTGCCGGTAAAGAAATCCAAGAGCTGACCTTTTACGGTTAACTACTGATGTGTGCCAGTTTCCGAGTTTGTACATCCAACTCTGCATTTGGATTTGCAAATCACATTCCTGCCTTACACCGGGACACAGACTATATGAGGTCAATTTTGTGGGTTTCTCTTCCTGGCAAACAGCTGACTCAGGAGCACATCGGAGACCAAGATAGCTTTGTGCTTAAGGATAGTTTTAATGAAGGAATTACTATAATCAACAATATGCGGGTAATTCCTTAAAGAGGTCCTTGTCTTAATTAACACATGACAGCAAGGTTCCTCTTAGGTTGCAAGAAGGTCCCTGTGGAACGTCACATCTGTGACCGAAGAATAAACTATGGATAAATATTTTAAGGAAGTTTGCTCTATTTCTTCTCCATTTGGGACCAATAGCTTTCTTTTGAGACATTAACACGAGCATCTCGTGATCTCTTGACCCAATTATGGTTTGATAGAGAAAGCTGGAAGAGGTGGGGAGACTTTGCTGTTGGATGTCAGTTGAAATATTTTTTAAGGTTGATGCTTTTACATTTAGTATGCCGAGGACGTGCATTTTGAGTAATATTTGCACTGGAAGATTTTATATTGCACCTTGTTTCATGTCTCATTTGCTCCATTTTGTGAACCACTTTCACGAATTTCTCTATTGATCCATTTTTTTTGCAGATAATAATAATTCTTGCATTGCCTGTGTGCCAGTGTTGCTCTCAGCGAAACCTCACTTATTCAAATGGGTTTCAAAGGAGACGAATATTGCACTGAATTGCCCTGTAATCGTAAATATTATTGCTGCAGACATCTTACAGTGAATGATGTCTTTCATCTGTCCCTTGTTAGGATGGTTAATACTTTAGGAAGTTAGAGACACCTCGAAGCACACTTTTTTAATGTAGAATGTCCCATATGGGGCCGCTTCACTGGTCGTTAAATTTATGAACCTTTACAAGATGAGTAAAGAAAGCCTTACATTTCTACAACGCCTTATAAGATCTCAAAAGTAATTGCTCTCGAGTATAGTGACTGTTTTCTTATAAGCAAACACAGAAGGCCTTTGCAGCTGCCTGAGTCTTACAGAGTCATGACCAATTGATAGTAACGATAGTAATCCTTGCATTCGATATTCACTTTGAGGTGTTTCAACGATACGTTATCACATTGTTCAAATGTCTCAAAGAAATTTTCAGGATTTTACTATGAAGTCTAGTCACTGCGTGTCAGTGAACACAATTTGCAGACAATTTATCTAGGGAATTGCCAGCTAGAACTCTGGGCAAAACACCCTGCCCTTTTCGAGTGGTACTGGATCTTAATGATCACCTAAGTAGACGGACAGGATGAAGAATTGACACCCAAAATGATAGCACCTCCAGCAATAGAGCATCATAATGCTCCCAACACTGCAGCATTCCCCCATATTGCGGCATTACCCCCGGTTCTGCACTCGAGTCTCAGAGCAAACTCTGAGCTCGTATCCATGTTTTACTACTACTAATAATAATAATATTTATTCCAATAATTCTTAGTCTCTACTGGTATACAAATTAACTGACCCTGTTATCTCACTCCCGCTGACTTTTACAGCAGTAAAGATTTACTATAATTCAGAATGTGTATGTATCCTTTTAAAGAATGATTTTGCTCTCATAGGTACAGAGCTCTGGCGAACCTTCAACTCTGTGGGAAGGTACAGTACAATATACCTGGTGTTTCACATTCCCTTTTCCCCTGTGTAATTGGGCTCTTGATCTCAGCAATAGGGTCAGGAGAAATGGGACCACATTGGCATTGTTTCTGATAAATTAACAGGAGAGACTTGGTTATTTATGGGCAATCCTTCATGAACATTAAATTGCTTGTCTTTCTTTTGCTGAAATTTCCATGATCTTATAGGAATTAGGGTGATTTTTTTCTAATGGCGAGCTAGCATATTTCACAAATAGGAGCTCCTATCGCTTACTGGTTAGAGCACTTATCTTGTAAGCTGGGAGACCAAGCTGGGAAGACTTGCGTTCAAATTCAGGCAGGTCAGGGCGAAACCTTGGGCAAGATTTCTTACTCCACATGCTTAATAATAATCCCTCCAAAAACAAACCACAATAATAAAATTGGTCATTTCTATCCACGACTGTTTGTTGGACACTGCTGTGCGCAATTGGCTGCCGCAATTTGCCCACAAATATATATATAGTCAGTTCACTTTACAGTATATTCTGTGAAGCGATTTGGGACGTCGATAAGATGTGAAAAGCACTATATCAAATGCAAGGATTATTATTATTATAAATAATAATGAAAATCCTTTCATTTGACATAGTGCCGGATCACATCTCCAAGATTAAAATGCTTTGCAGAATATACTGTAAAGTGAATTAACTGTATATTTTGTGGGCTAAACGCCGTAGCCACAGCAGTGTCCCACAAACAGTCATGGATTATGTGATCAAATTTTTTTAATAATTTTTTTTGGGGGCGGGGTGAGTCGGCAGGGTGTGGTACTGTTGTTGAATGAGTTGAATCACTTGCATCCAATGCAGAAATTATTATTTTTGGGTCTTGCTTATTTTATGCTATACTTCTTTTGACCCTGTTGCTTGTCTTTCAATTCAGCAAAGCTTTTCAATCGATCGTCGTGTTTAAGAAACCCTATCTTTCTTTTGCTTCGCTCTGCGCTTATCAAATCGCTTGAGTGCAGGTAAGCCCAGTTGAGTTCACTCTCAGGAGATCCTTCAGTGTGTGATGTCAGGTGACGTTAACTAATTCGGTCTATCAGTGTCTCATCAGCGATATTGGTGCATTCCTCATAACAGGCCAAGGAAAATTCAGATCTGTCTCTGCCTCAAAATTTTTCCCAATGTCTCAAGGTTGTTCTGACCACTTGCGAAGGGAAAAGTGTGATTCTGCTTGTCTCCAAGAAGCAGAAGAAGTGTCAGTCACAATGCTCTCTCTCTCTCTCTCTTGAGAGCGAGATAGAGAGAGTGAGTGTGAGCAAGAACAAGAAAACAGTTATCATTTTCTTGTTGGCCCAGTATTGTGGCCAACAATCCCCCAGATACAATTGGTCATTCATTGGACATTGCTGTGTACAAATGTACTGCCATGTTCAACTACAAAGTACAGCCACTACATTTTATAGTGTGTCCTGTAAAGCAGTTTGGGACATCCTCCCAGTATGTAATCCTACTTCAAAGATAATTTTTTATATATGGCACTTATCACACATCCCCTGTGGAGTTTTTTTCCACAAGTTGCTTTTCACAACCATTTTCCTTTGTCTTTGTCAATAGAGTACATTGTAACTTGTCCACATACAGGTTTTTCAAAAGCAAACAGCCCTGGAGCTATTGGCAAAGATGCTTGCCTCTCAATGAACATTTGTTGACTTTCCTTTTTGCCAGTTAGGTGTCTGGCACATTTAGAAATGTGTCAGACACCTGGCTGGAATGGAATGTGCACCCTGGTTACCTAATTCCAGAGAGTATTAAATTGCAAGTTGGCAAGAGCCAACGCTTGAGGACCACAGAGTGCGTATTGGGCTACTGCTGGAGTTTAACCAGCTAAAACTGCATCACCCGTGATCGAACATTTGTTGGCTTGGCAAAGATCCAGATTTGTCATTGTTTCCAACACCATTTGAAAAGGTTTCAAATTGAGGGGTTTTGTTTTCCTGTCAAGAACTATTGCACCATTTTTGAACCCAAATGAAACAAACACAACAAATGTTTTCCATTACATTGCTAACATTGAGAATTTATATATGTGGTAATGGATAGCTGGGAGCTGTTGTGTGGCAGTAGTTTAATCTCAGGGGTCAAATGATAACATAAACGTACAAGAACAAATCGCAAATAATTTATAACCATCATCTCAGCCCCGAAATGGGAGTGCAGTCTTGTATTAACTGCAGGAAGTTTTTATCTTAATGATATATACTGCAAAGCTTTATGGTGTCGTTTCGTTCAGCTTTGGGTCCATTTGTGCATCAATAAGACCATCTGTACAGTCACCATCTCACAAATGTGCTCCAGGTTGCAATGCGGCAGACACTACGCAGAAGGATTAAAGCACTTATTGCAAGTTGTATCCCGAAATAATTTGCAGTTGATTACTGGAAAATTGTAGGGCCAGTTACATATAAACCATCTGTTCTTCTGCTCGATTGGACTGCTCCATTGTACTATTCATTAGCAGCAATTTCTGCTATGTTCGCTGCAAAGTAGGTTCTAAAAGCAAAGGAAGCCAAATCACCTTCCAAAAGGGTTAATGTTTGAGACGCTATTAAATATTAACCTTTTTTAGCACAATTCTAGAATTCAAGCATGGTCTTCCTGAATACTTGTACCCTTTCAGTATTCATGTTGTAAAATGACACATTATCTTTCTTGAACTTTTGGTGACATTGCCTTGTGAGGAGGGCGTGGAGTATATACGTTTCTTGTTTGCGTTCGTACGTAACTGCGTGTGTGCAGCAAGTCTGAAGGCTTGTTTTGTTGTAGAGAGTCGCATTTATATTATATAGTGATTCCTAATTTCATTCTCTGAAAAGATGGTTGATGCTATTGCACCTATTTTCCCAGGGCATGTGCCCGCATTCCTGCATGTCAGCTCTATAGATAGAGACTTTAACTTGTAATTTGCTTCCTGCAGGTAGCCAAGATTCATGTATTTTCCATTCAGCGGACTGTTGTACCCTTTATCTGTATCTTGCCTCTTCAATCTATTGCTCTCTGCTTACTCTGTGGGGAAGGGTGTAAAATATTTATCTCACCATGTTTGGACTCAATAATGTCTCTGGCATGAGGGTAACTCCAATTGTCCAAATATTGAATATGCCATATATATTTCTATATAAATTAGACTCTGGATAACCCATACACCATCGTTCATCTGAGCTGCCAAAATGTCTGTTGCAATAATAATAATAATAATAATTGTAAACGTAATAATCCTTTCAATACAAATAGCAGTTCTCACATCAGAAGACTGTCTCAAAGTGCTTCTCTGTAAAGTCTAGAGACTATGTAGTTTGTATCGAAGACAACAGACAATTTTCTCAGTCAACATCAATAACAAACAACCATGAAGTGAAGCTAGGTTCTGTGCTTCCAGCTTTGGAAGAATCGATTTTTAACTTAAAAATTTTGTCATTTGCTATTCATCAGATTCTGATTTGCACCAAGATTTGCTTTTGTTCCTCTAAATGTGAGACTGTGCCTTATTGTAGCAACAGAAGGTTAACAGTTGTGGAATGAGATGATACCACTTACCAATTCATCATCCTTCTATCCATAAACCTGAGTTCACATTCAGTTCAGATGTGTTCACTGGCAATCAAGTGTTACAATTGGTAAGAGTCTATCCCAGCACATGGAGCTGTGTCTAATTTGGCAAGTCATTGGCTGTAATCCCAATTTAAGCAGAGTGGGCTTCAGCAAAAAGAATAAGGGGGAATGGAAGCACAGGTAATGATTGTATTCCTGAAATCATGAAATTGATCTACAAAAATACAGTCCTCTTTATGTTGCAAAGCATTTTGAGACATCTTATGTGAGTACAAAAATGATTAGTATTATTATTAAAGTCAGGGAATGCAGAATGCTATTGAATGTTATTTGATGGTGCCCTTGTGTAATTTCTGACTCTCAGTCCACAAGAAAACTGGTCTGTGTGTAATGCAATAACATAGAAAATGCTGGAAATGTGGGCTGATGGATCGGAGCAACATCTGAAGGAAAAAGATCAGTAAAATTATTGATCTGTCCCTTCAACTGCACTCGAGTTTGTTTGGATGTGACTTGCCCAATTTTGCTAAAATTATTTTTGGAGCGATTGCATTAATACAATACATTAGGCAGCACAGTGGGTTGGAGTTGCATGCCTTGTGAAAGAACCATTGCAATTGGAAACAGTGGTGGATTGGCTTCCTGGAACAGCTAGGGATTGTCATGGGAAAAATTGGTGGGGGGGGCACTGATGGGGGAGCCAGTGCCAAACAACATAAAGCAAAACACCATGCACTACCATGTTGGTATCATCTGAACTGTGGCATTGCAGTGGCTGTCTCTAGCCACCCTCCTGGGCACAGAGAAAGGGCAGCTTAGCCTTGAGGAGGGCAGCGGATTGCTGGTCGATCATCTTAGTAATGGTGGTGGAGGCAGCTTTCTGCTGTTTCAGCCTCCCCACCATGCGCTGAGTCAAGGTGCGCAATGGACATACCTTGGCCAGTTGTGAGGGCCCCATTCATACGTATGTGTAAGTGATTATAATGTTACACAAAGGTACCAGGCAATGGTAGTGGCAGGTTTTGGTCTCTTACTACTGACTCTACAGTTAGATTCAGGGAAGGGTGGGCTGAGCTGTTTTAAAAATGTTGGGAGCCATTTTCACTGGGTGATTTCCCAAACAACTCGTCCATCCCTGGTTGGAAGGGTAAATCAGCATGGGGTTCTTGTTCCATACTGTGATCTTGTGAACCGTTGAAGCAACAACAACAAAATTGTTGGCATACATTTCAAACTCAGCAAAATCCCTTAAACAGCCAGGATGGACTATTATTGGCCAGGACACTGAGAGAAGATCCCTTTTTTCAAATTGTGCCACGGGGTCTTTAAAATCCACCTAGACAGACAGAACCTTGTTAAAATGTCTCACCTGAAGGATGACACCTCCTAAAGTGGAACGCAGACCCCTTCCCCAGCACTGCATTGGATTGTCAGTCTTGACTGTGTGAGTTCAAAGTCAAAACATGAGGCTGGAACCCACAACCTTCCGACTTGCAGGGCAGAGTGCTGCCAACTGAGCCAGGTTAGGTCCACACCTCTGTTTGCTCGCACTTGCAAACAAACACAGCTTAAAAATGCACCAAGAACCTATCAAGTTGATGCCTGCATGCAACTCACTGCGACAAAAATGAATTGTGGATCTTCTCTTCCTCCAGACAAAGAAGTAATTTCCCCTTCACCACATCTATCTTGGGATTCATACCTAGCCAATGCTGTTCTTTGTTTGAATCAATGAAACATCTGACTTCTCTGTGCACGACTTGCGTGTCTAATTTAGATAATGACATGCCAGCTGCACAATATGACAGTAGTTTTTTCAGCTACATAGTGGATGTCAGGCTGAGCAAGACATCTCCCATTCTCGGGGCTGAACTGGATTTTCGACACAAGCACGTTGCAGCTCGACTCCCACTGCGAAGAGGCATGAAATATGCATCGAAAGGCAGGAAGAATTTTGGCTGTTTAAAGGCCTACAAATTGCACGTTACTTTTCCCCAAACACCTTGTGATGGATGGAAGTCATTTTACCCAATGACTGCTCACTAGTACCTAGACAGCATTTACCAGGGAGACTCTGGGGTATCATTGCGTAAATTTTCCAACCCTGTCCTCCCAGCAGGACTGCATGAAATGAGGCTCGAGGGGGTGCCATGTTGTTCAAGGACTGTAAAATTGTCAGCCAGTAACTAAAGGAAAGGTGAACTCATTGTGATCACAGCAGAAGATATCAGTGCACAATTCTTATTGAGATAACATCTCGTCTGTACGTATACTCCCTACAAAACGGAACAAGTATTGATGTACAAAGTCATGCAGTAGAGGTGTTTTTTTTTGCCTTGTCGATCACTTACATATCCTAACTGAATTTTGTTATGTGATTGGAGTAAACACATTCGAGAAGCACTGGAGGACACTAACATGCAGGCCTCAGATGTACATTGTGCATACTAATCATTACAGCCGCTGGCAATTTGTCTAATTCCAGCACTGAAAGGAAGCTCATGAATTCAGTGATCATGTAACAGACTAATGGATTTCAGAGTGAGAGAGAGTCCTATTTTGGAGCAGTACAGTACTGATAAAGGATCATACCTGAAATGCTAACCTCTTTCAGTCTCTCGTTGACCTGCTGTGAACTTCCAGCATTTTGGGGGGTTTCATTTTGGTGTTATAGACCTGGGAGGAGAAGAAAATCTCAAGGGTTTATTATCACAATTATTCAATAGTTCAATTATTCTGAAGACTGTTTAATCTATTTGTTTATTAGTATTTAGCTGTGTGAAGCGCTTCGAGTCATCCTCTCGATGTGAAAGGCGCTATATAAATGCAAATTGTTATTGTTTCTTAGGAGTATTGAGATTTTATTTGTTGGGGCAATTTGCTTTTAACGCTTTGAGTACAATGGGCACAGTTACTTGGCAATGTGTTCTCCTACTTTTGAAGCAAGTTTTACAGCAAAGATTGATTCATTGATACTTTTGATCAGACTTCAAAATCTAGGTAATAACCTATTTTGTTTTTTCAACTGATGAAAAATACTTTTTGAAGGGAATGTTACTCTCATCTCCTTAATGGAGAAAGAGAGAACAGAAGAAGTAGCCAAGAAAGGAAATTGAAAGGCTTCAGTTTTGTTATTTTTTTAAACTGTTAGAGTGGAGAGGAAGTAGTGCAAAGGTTTTTTTTAAAAAAAAGTAAAGTTCAGTGAAAAGAAAAGTACCAGAGAGGACAAATATACAGCATGACAAGCGTCGGTGATATACAGTATTGACATTTTTGTTAACATTTTATGCTAGTTCTTTTTAAGTTTAGAAATTAATATTTTAGTGTATGAAACTACCCCGATATTTGCATAGCTACACTGCTGCGATATGTCAGCATCGTGAAACCAGCCAGACCACAGAGATGGGTGTTTCTGCAGACCTGCTTGCCTGCAGTCTGAAGGTTATTTATTCATCTGTAACAATTGTTCGACATGGGTGAAGTAAAGTTTAGGCTGCGAATGGCGGAGCAGACCAAATGTGACAGATCAGGCTCAAAGATAAACCCCAGCATTTTCATTCCAAGTTTAACTGGGTGTTCAGTTTCATAAATGGAAAGAATGCTCACGTTGAAGTCAGGCAGGATCGTTGTAGAATAAGGTGACAGCTTGGCTCACATGGGTGCTTCAAGGTCAGAAGCTTGTGGGTTTCAGCCCCACTTTGAGACTTTGAGCTCACTTGGCACACTTGCTCTTTATGGGATATTGCTATGCACAATGCTACTGGCTGCCCGTAATCCAGTAGCGTAGTGGTTAGCAAGATCTCTTCACAAGCAAGAGAATCCAGGTTCAATTTCCGGGCAGGGCAAAAACCTAGGCAAGAGTCCTAATTCCTCGCACTGTGTTCACCTCACAGCAAGTAAGAACCAAGTTGTTATTCAATTGGCGGATCATTTTCCAAAGGATAATATTCAGATGGGCATTAAACCTCGTGACACTTCTCGACAAAAGGATGTAAACAGGATGAATCTTACAAAAGTGGGTGTAGGAACAGAGGGATGGCCTGGGGGTTCATATAAGTAAATCTTTGAAGGTGGCAGGACAGGTAGATTAAGCTTTTTTATAGAACAAGCATACGTGATATGAGGCTTTATAAATAGGGGCACAGAATACAAAGGTCAGGAAGTTAAATCAGCGCCTTGGAACATCCTCCCGACGTGAAAGGCGCTCTATAAATAATAATAATCCTTGCATTTGATATAGTGCTTTTCACGTCTTCTAGACGTCTCAAAGCACTTCACAGAATATACTGTAAAGTGAATTGACTGTATTTGTGGGCAAAACGCGTCAGCCAATTGTGCAAAACAGTGTCCCACAAACAGTCATGGTTTGAAATGACTTTTTTTGAGGGATAATTAATAGGCGTGTGGAGTAATAATAATAATGATCCTTCATTTGATATAGTGCTTTTCATATCTTATTGATGTCTCAAAGCTGTTCACAGAATATACTGGTAAAGTGAATTGACTGTATATTTGTGAGTGAAATGCGTCAATTGCGCACAGCAGTGTCCCACAAACAGTCGTGGATAGGAATGATCATTTTTTATTATTGTTTGTTTGGAGGGATTATTATTAGGCATGTGTGTGGAGTAAGGGACCTTCCCCAAGGTTTCGCACTGATCTGCCTGTACTTGAATACAGGTCGAGTGAATGTAATTTTGTTATGATAAACATTCATTAAAACATTGGTTTGGTCTCAGCTGGAGTAGTGTGCGCAGTTCTGGGCACCACACTTTAGGAAGGATGTCAAGGGTATTGGAGATGGTGCAAAGGAGATTTACCAGAATGTTAACAGGAATGAGGGACTTCAGTTATCAGGTAAGGCTATAAGAAGCTAGGATTATTCTTCTTGGAGCAGAGAGTTTAAGAGGAGACTTTAAATTTAGTCTTTATGTGCTCAGCAAGTCTCTCCTCTTGCTGCTCCTATCACTAGCTCTGCAATCAGTCTTATTTTCTACCCCACTTCCCAAAATTTACAGTATTGTGCATATAACTTATTTAGATAGTCTTAAATCATGATGATGGGTTTCCACATGTGTCGGATACCCGGCTGACCGTACAAAAAGTAAAGACCCTCCCTAGCCCAAGATATATTGAAAATCAGGATAATAACTTTTTGTAACGGTTTAGATGGAGTTACAAAGTGTAAAATGTGATCCTGCACCCAAACGTATTGCTGCAATGAACAGGAGGTTCACATTTTGGATTGCTGGATGCTGCTGAGACCTCAATGCTTCGCTTTCTGTGCACACTCAATTGCCACCTTCACACCAAAGTGTTATTTTGTCTGATTGTTTGTTATTGTGAAGGGCACTCGGTTGGAAAGAAAACAGAAGAGACACTGGAAAAATCCATCTATTTCTGCCCATTTGTTATTCAAATTCAAGCAAATCTGAGTGCTTTTCAAGATCGAGAAATGCATTAGCCACACTTGTCTAATTGTCGCTCATCTTACTCTGTCATTTGGAAATGATTTTTGACACTTGACATAACCTAGTAATTAATGGAGTGGGGAAATATGCATTCAAGAGACCTTCATTACCAAATCCTGAGGGAGCAATTGTTAAGCCTGTACTTTTGTCCCATTTACTATTTGTGCATGAGGCCTCAAAAGTTATGGTGCAGTGTAACATCCATTAGGAATCTCTTTAAATAATGCCATAATTTCTTTGACAGCCTTTTTATTTCTATACCTTTATATCCATTAACACTGCAAAGGTGAGGGAATATCAGACAAAGAGAGCGAGGTTCATTGCAACAAGTGTGAATTTGCTCAGTGCTATACTGTATATGATAAATCAGCCCAAACCAGGCAATGCTTAGAAGTTCCTGGAACTTCACTTCTTATCTTGCATTCAGCTCAGGGTGGGTGGGGGTGAAGATACACCAATTTAACATGTCAGCATTTGAAATAATTTTCTGTCCATCTGCATATTGCAACAGGAAACAAATATATTGAATCTCTATGAGGGTGGATGGGGGAAAGAGATGTTGCAGAAACGCTGATTCGCTGTACAAATGAGGAAGACTTATTAAGTGATGAATGGGGAAGTCACAGGTCAGCAACTAATATCTGCCTGACAAGTGGAGTGTGTTTAGAAATCTGCAGCATTCAATTTCCGTAGCAAGGCAGTCAATTTGAAACATATATGATGAGAATCATTGTAATTATTTTTGATTTAACCACAACAAGGACCGCTGTAAATGTGGAGACTGCTTTGTTTGTGAAGTCCTAATCTCCTTCATTGCTTTGTGGTTAAAATCCCCTTGCGCACTTTCTCTCTGCCATCCCCTCTCCGTTTTCAGATGTTACAGGGTCTATGGACTGTATATGTATTTTTCATTTGGGTATCCAATACATGCTGAAACCCATTGCCTCCTTCAAGGCACATCTCAAGACATGAATTACTCTTCGACCCTGCTTTTAGTCACCCTCTTACTCACCCTGTCCTCCACATCTCTTGTGGGGAATAATCTTAGACTTAGAGCTAAGCTATTTGTGAGTGAAATCAGGAGGCAGTTATTCACCCAAAGGATAGTGACAATCTGGAACTCTCTCCCCAAACGGCTTAAATGCTGGATCCATTCAAATTTTCAAGGCTGATTTGGAAAGATATTTGTTAGGTGAGGGTATCAAGGGATTATGGGCAAGGGTTGATTGAAGTTGATATGCAGATCAGCCATGATCTTATAGAGTGGTTGAACAGGCTCAAGGGGCTGAATGGCCTATTCCTGTTTCTATGCCAAACTCCCTGCTCAGGGCGAAATCCCTGATTGTCCAGCTTCTTGAGATGTCCTCCCGACGTGAAAGGCACTTTACAAATGTTGTTTGTTGATGTTGCAGTATATGGACATGTTGTTGTGTGATATATATACACACCCTGCTTTCCAGCTGACAAGTGCTGAGAGAAGTATAGTACTGGCAGAATGCAGGACAGTCTTTCATCTATTTGTTCATTTCGAGCTGGTCATCAATTTGGTGTTTTGTTGCACAGTTTAAACACGGCACTTACGCCAATAAGAGTTGTTGCCAACTCTTGTAATGCAGCAATAAAAGATTAGCAGTAAACCTGCCCATGTTAACCTCCTGGAATGCTCAGACAGTTTACACAATGAGTGATCTGAACTACAAAATGTCAAGATTATAATCCTAGGCAGAACCATTTTAGCCAATTTCCTCTGCGGGCAGTAATGGGACTCTACAAATTGCTCCATATTAGCTCAGGTTGTCTCTTTGGATCATAATAATAATAATCCTTGCATTTGATATAGCACTTTTCACATTTTCTAGATGTCTTAAACTGCTTCACCAAATATACTGTAAAATGAATTGACTGTAGATTTGTGAGTGAAATGCGGTAGCACAGCAGTATCCCACATACAGTCATGGATTAAAATGACCAGTTTATTATTGTTTATTCGAGGGATTATGCTCCAGTGATCTCCCTGCTAGCAGGTGCGCATGTGTACGTACATGTGGATTTTGAGTATTATCTGAGCCAGGCAAGCTGGAATGCTTCCATGCATGACGTGTGCTGTATTGAATTGCGTGGACTGCCACATCCTCCTCCGCCAAACTCTTCTCTCGCCTCCACTTTCAAGGTTTTGTTCTTGAATGGTTCAGGTCTTATTTCTCACACCTTCTCCAATTTGTCTCTGCCAACAGTTTCTCTTTCAGCCCCCACACAATCTCGTTCCTCAAGGCTCTACCCTCAGTCCCTTCCTCTTCAAACTCTACTTGCTCCCTTTTAGGGGCATCAACCACAGACATGGGGTCAACCTCCATATATATGTGGATGGCACCCAACTCTCTCTCTCTCCCTACACCTTTCCAGGACAACTGACATCCTGATAGACTTCTGACAGACATCAACATCTGGATGAGAGCCACCATTCTACAGGTCAATGACAGCAAGATTGAATCCCTCCTGATTGGCTTGCACCAGTGACTCCACACCTTAGGCATTTGGCAACATAAAAATTCATCGATGAGCACTCCATCTTACCAAGCCAGTCAGGAATCTGGTTATCTTGTTCTACCCTTAACTGTCCATTCTCCTCCATATCCATGCCATGAACTGCATTGCCTTCCCCCATCTCTGCAGATTTGCCCGACTCCGCCACTGCCTCACCCCTCAGGCGACTGAAACCCCCATTCATTACTTCAAGGCTCGACTACAGAAATTCCCTCCTTGTCAGTCTTCCCAATTCTTCACTCCACAAGCTGCAGATTATCCACAACTCTGCATCTCATATCCACTCCCACACCAGATTCCATGACCCCACCATTCCCATCCTCGGCTGGTTCCGCTGGCTCCCCATTCCTCAGAGGATCGAATTCAAAATCCTTGTCTTCACTTCCAAGGCCCTCCATCGTCCTGAGCTCTGATTGTTCAGCACCTTGGGATGTCTATGTGTAAGGTGCTTTACAAATGTAATTTTTTTGTTGCATATAAATGTGAATTGTTGCAGCTGCTGCTTATGACTTGGTCAAATAGCATACCGACCGACACCCATTATCAATGCTCAAGCATCAAAAATATTCGCTCGCGAGGTACTGGGGGGCAGTTATGAAACCTACCTCCGAGAGAAAGGTGGTGAGGGGAGTGGGCAGGAAATAAATCAATCAAAACAAAACAACTTCAATGACAAGAATTTGCATTTATGTAGAGCCCTTCACATGCTTCAAATGGAAACTTCAGGGAAAGTAGAAAGAGAAATTATGAAAAAAAATAGCAAGCACTGTTTAGGGGAGGAAAATGTGGTAGGTGATATAATAATAATAATTTTCACATCGCCACCACATTCTTTCCTCCCCCCCCCCCCCCCACCACCCACTAACCTCCCTGTCGAATCACAGCGAACCCATATTTAAAAATTTAAACTATCTAGAAATCACAAGGTTGACGTTAATATTGTGTGGAAATAAGTTGGAAAAAGAAGTATATTTTCATAGATGGTTGTCTGGAGGCTTGAAACTGTTTGGATTATCTTGTTTGCCTTTAATCATTCAAATAAATTAGTTGCAGCAGTGTGTAGGAGAGGCTTGTGATACAAATTGGTGAAGTGTTTGTGAGAGGGAGTTACTGCAAATGAAGAATAAAAAAAACAGTGGTGGCGGGGGGCTAAAGTAATTCAGCTTGAAAAGCAAAATATGGCTAGAAGCACAGTTCAGCACACTCTGAAGAAGTGAAGGGAAAATAATGAGACCACAAATCTACACAGAAATGGGAGTTTGATGCTTGATAGCTCTTGAACCAATAGAATCTAATAGTAATTCATCTTACTCAAAAATACTTTCCTCGGTGTCTGTTGCTCACTGTCTGAGCTCATACTTTTCCTTTATTTCCTTCGCCTTTCTAGATTTTCATCACTCTGGATACATATCCACTAAGAAAATAAATAAACGGAGATAGAAGGCTGGTACCTTAGGACAGATAGAAATCTATGACAGAAGGAGGCCGATCAACCCTTGCATTAATGTTTGGTGTTTGTTGCTTCACTGAAGCCAGGTGTCCTAATCTGAAATGGAACCATAGAAATCTATAACACCACGAGGTACAATATGTTAGTGTTGAGTGTACACTTCAACTCCACTGAAGCTAATCTCAAATAAAATCATAGAAATCTATGGCAGAAGGAGACCGTTGTATTCGTACTGAGCGTTTGCTCCTCCTACAGCTGAGAGTCATGTTTAATTAGGATTTACAAAGAACAGAAAAGCAACGGATAGATTCGGAGCTCAAATAATAATCATAATTCTTGCATTTGATATAGCGCCCATCACATCTTATCAACGTCTCAAAGCGCTTCACAGAATATACTGTAAAGTGGATTGAAATTACCAATTTTTATTTTTTTTCTGGACGGATTATTATTAGGCATGTAGAGTAAGCAAATTTGCCCAAGATTTCGCCCTGATCTGCCTGGATTTGAATCAGGTCTTATGCTTGTAAGGCAAGTGCTCTAACCACTGAGCTACACGAGCATTAACTCAGATAAACATTAACTCAAAAAAACACTTTGGGCCAGACATTTACGAGATCAGAAGAGGTGCCGAGATTTGTGGATTGCTGTACTTGTTCCTCAGCAAGGACTTCTATCAAGATCTTAACAAGTTCACTTGCCTTTATTCAAGGGTCCAGCGATATATTGATATAATTTTCATATCGATACACCGGTATAGGCATTTCAAAAATATCGATATATCGAAAAATCGGAATTTGAGCACACTGCACTACAAGACCCAGAATGCTCATCTCTATACACAATGCACAGACCGAGGTGCAAAGCCGCCATATTGTATTCATAGTCCTAGAATACAATATACAGGTATGCAAGGGGTGAGGGGAGAGAGACGGCTGGGGGGGAGGGGGAGAGAGACGGCTGGCTGGGGGGGAGGGGGAGAGAGAAGGCTGGGGGGGGGGGGGGGGTGGAGAGAAACGGCTGGGTGGGGGAGGGGGAGAGAGACGGCTGGGGGGGGGTGGAGAGAGATGGCTGGGATGGGGAGGGGGAGCGAGACGGCTGGGGAGGGTGGGGGGAGAGAGACGGCTGGGTGGGGGGGAGGGGGAAAGAGACGGCTGGGGGGATGGAGGGGGAGAGGGACGGCGGGGGGGGGGGGGTTGGGGGAGAGAGATGGCTGGGGGGTTTTGGGGGGGAGAGGGATGACAGGGGTGTGGGCGGGGGAGAGAGACAGCTGGGGGGGTGGGGGAGAGGGAGGGAGAGACGGCTGTGGGGGGGGGGGGGAGAGAGACGGCCTGCGGGGGAGGGGGGGAGAGAGACGGCTGGGGGGCGGGGGAGGGGGAGAGAGACGGCGGGGGAGCGGTGAGTGGAGAGACGGGGTGGATGTGATAATATACAGATAGATAGAGATGGGGGGGATGTGAGAGAGACACAGACAGAAAAACACAGAGATGGAGAGAGTGAGAGACACAGAGAGAGAAAGATATTTACCTCCTGAGGAGATAGGCCCTGAACGCGCGCGCACCCCAAACGCGCCCGCGCCCCAAACGCGCGTGCATGCGCAGTACGAAAAACCCCGAAATATCGATATTTCGGTGTATCTCGATATGAGCCCATCGATATATCTAAATCGGAAAATTTCCATATCGACGGACCCTACTTTATTCCAATTTTTATTTCGAGTGACTACCAGCTCAGAGAGTAGATGGAACAATCTGTTCTCATTGTCTCAGGGCATTCCACCAACCTTCGCTTGACTTTTTCTGTAAAGTTTCACAAATAGAGGGTGCCAGCTTAAATATTCCGTACAGTTGGTGATTATTTCTGAACCTCAATTCTTTGCTGAACTCTATGTGTATTTGTTCATGGTGGCGGTGGCCATGAGCTTGAGCATGATTACACATAGTGAAAAACAAAGGTTATTATGGTGTACTTTGGTTATGTTAAAATCAGTGATAACAAAAACTGCTGGCAAAAACATGCGTTTCAGAGCTGCCCCGACGCAATTAAAATTTAAAATCAGGTCTTTTGTGGGTATTTACAGGATACATTTTGTTTGAGAAATCAAATCATAACAGAAACATTGATACTGCATTGGTCCTAAGATAATAAATAGCAAGAGAGAATCACATAGAATGTGATAGCACAGAAATGGGTAATTCGACCCAATTGGTCCATACTGGTATTTATACTCCACAGGCTCCTTCATGTTTGCAACAAATTTCCTCTTTTTTTTGCTTCAATCAGAACTACCAGCAGTGAGTTCCACCTTCTCACAAACATCTGCAGGAAGAATTTCCTCCCAAATTCCCTGATAGATCTAAATAACTGGTTATCTTAGAATTATTATTATTATGTCCCACCCCACTTCTCGTTTTGGACTCACAAATAAATGGAAACAGCTGATTTACATCAAATCCTTTCATTTTTTAAATGTGAGAGAAGGCCATTTGTTCACAGCTCACAGACAGATCAAACTACGGTACTATGGTCTCCAGTGCAGGTGGGAGAGAGGGAAGTGAGATGAGCTGGTGCAAGTAAATCTTCCAAGAAGATAAAAGTCTGTGAACTATGGTCGAGATCCCCAAAGGTATTTTAAGCAATAGTTCGAGGATATTAGTCTTAATGTTGCAATCTCCATTATTCATCCTTGACTACTTCCACTCCACAGATTATGTTTTCATATTCTCAACAGGGTTGTAATACCAGTCTTCAACGTATTCAATCACCAACGTCTCTACTTATTCTCACTTCTCATCTCACTCAGAAATCAGACCAGCTATAATGTTTGTAAAATTAGTTAATTGACACAGTGTTAACTTTTGACAGGAGTCTGCTGCATGTATCTGCTGATCATTCAAAAAATAATAATCCTGGTCTCACTTGAATCTGACTGCTTTCTTATGTGGAGAATTGTCTCAGTGATTGACACAGCATAACCATGTTATCAGAAGTGTTTGTGTGTGTGTGTATGTGTGTGTGTATGTATATATATATATATATATATATGTGTGTATATATAACTAATTTGAAAGGGGAATTATCTGTATGGAAAACATACAGTTTCCGCCTGGCTCAGCTGTACCACTCTCACCTCTGAGTCAGTGGATTCAAATTCCAAGTTATTCATGACTTAGATCTCATTTTGTTTAGGCCACCGTTCCAATGCAGTGCTGGGAATGTGCTAGGCATTGTCCAGGGTGCTGTCCTTTGGATGAGTTGTTAAATCTAGGCTGCATCTGCCTGTTCAGATGGATGGCATTATTCTAAAAAGAGAAGGTTATTTTTCCCAGTAGCCCACAATCCCCCAGATCAAATTTCCAATTTACTTTCGTAGGAAATTGTTGTGTGCAAATCACCTACAAAAATACTCAGTCGCTGGACTTCACAATCACTCTAGGGTGAAGCGCTTTGGGACTTCCTCCTGATGTGAATGGCACGACATCAAACGCAAAGATCAGTATTATTACAAATTTTAGATCTGAAAAATGGTGGCTTGTGATACAGAGTATCCCTGCCTTTTCACATGTAAATCAGTCCAGACCCATGAGATACGAGCTTATTTTCTCAGAAAATGTCTGGAAATATTCACATTTAAGACTTTTAATGATGTTCAAGGGTTATGAAATTAACAGTAAATTAGCCGGCTTGACTGAAAAATGGCCGGCTTGGCAGTGAGAAGTAGAAGGAGGTGATGAATAGGGTAAAATTTCAGCCTGGAGGTCAGTCATTAGTAACATTTTTCAAAATCTGTTCTGGGACTGCTGATAATTACACTATTCCTAAAACTATTTAATACTGGGGTCTTGAATGTGGCAATTTCTAACGAGATTTCTTAATGACGGAATCCCGTTAGAAACTACTGATTATTAACCCACTTGGTGACATTCAAAGCTTGGGGATAGAGAGTCAATAGTCTCTTACACTGAGAGGGGTCTGACCCAATTATGTGGATGGATTAAGGAGTGGCAGATGGATTTTAATGTAGATAAATGTGAGGTAATTCATATTAGAGCTGAAAATAGCAAATGTGTAGATGATGAAAGGGTGCCCATTAGCAGAGGTGAAAAAGAAGGATTTGGGGAGTGAGTGTTGATTACGCACTGAAAGTTTCCAGTCGGTGTGACTTTAATCAGTAAAGTTAGTGAAACACCAGGGTACAATTGAAGGCTGCGTGACTATTGTAGGATGTTTCCTCTAACTTCTATCATTCTGTTTCTGATCCACAACTCACACTGATAAAATGGCTCCATTCTGTTTTGCCCGATATCATTAAAGATTGTTGAATGCTTACAGCCTGATTCAGTTGGTAGCACTCTTGCATCCGAGTCAGAAGACTGTGGGTTTAAGCCCCACCTTGGGACTTTCCCTGTAGGCTGATACTTCAATACAGTTTTGTGAGGGGTGTTGTATATTGCTGCGATTGTCGACCGTGAATGAGTTGTTAAACTCGGTCATGTCTGCCCATTAAAGTGTACGTTAAAGATCCCATGGCAATGTTTGGAAAAAAAAGGTAATTTTTCTGGTGTCCTAAATGATAATCTTGGAGATAAAATTGAGCATTTCCTTTTTTGTGCGACATTGTTGCATGTAACATGGTTGCCTCGTTCACTTACAAAATACAGTCCAGTCACTACATTTCACCATGAATCCTGTGAAGGGAGGCAAGCTGGTCTATGACATCCCCCTGATAAGGAAGGCATTATATTCAATGCAGGGATGATTTACTTATTTATTAATAAAAGATTCACTTCATTTGCTGAGACTGGGCTGTGTTCTGGTATTAAATTATAGTATTTAATTATCTTTGCTCACCAGACAGTTGTGAAATAAATCTTTCCTTAAAATCTTAACCTTAACTTCACCTTTATTTCCATGACTTCATCACTCGCAAGTATCCTCTTCTCCCAGAATAATTTTTCACACTTGGATTTACTGTCCAAGTCGTAGCTAGCGTTTATTGTAAAATTAATATGATCCACTGGAGTAAGTTGACTTCCATCTAAGATGGATAACTCAAATATTTGCTATTGGCTATCTGGTTTGCTGTGAGTGGAATAAATTAGTGCTACTTTCTAACTCTTTCTCCAAATTAATGTAATGACATGGAAATTGAACTCCAGTTTGCACCACACAAAATCTCCAACAATATAATGATCTTCATAGTTGATATTGTGCCTTTCAAATCGGGAGCACATCTCAAAGCACGCCAGTGACTGTGTTTTGTAGGTGAATGCAGCAACTAGTCTACACAACAATGTTTTACAAACATTTAATGTTTGTAAAACATATTTTGATAACTAACTGGCCTGCTCGTTCAACTGTATTTAATGCATATTACATCATGTTTATTTTCGCCCGCTGGTTCTTGACTGCATTTTGTAGATACATTTTATGTGCTCTCCGTGTGTGGGGTGGGCAGGAACAATCCAATGTCTTTTTGTTGCTATCTCACTGACCGGAGGGAGAGAAAATCATAATGAATCCTCTTTCTGTGTGTCCATACATTTTAGAAACAAATGGGAGAGGGTTTCATAAAGATTTGGGGCTGCAGTGTTCAATTGGAAGGGAGGCTGTACTCTGAATATAATTGTGGAATGCTGAACACTGCCTAGTTCTGAGGTGTGAATTTTATTTGCATTTCAGTGGAAAAATGCCTTATGGCAACATTCCCAACAGCGGGTTGGTGTCGGTACTAAATTTTTTTTTAAAAATGCAATTGCTGGAAAATGCATTGCAAAGGTGTGAATAATAACGTCTCCTTGCTTTTGCAAGATGCTGTCATTTCAGTTACCCGATTAAGTGACCTGTAGAATTTAATGAAGGTTGCTCCCTCTTCAGTCTACCTTGACACTTCAGTGCCGTGCTAGGGGTACGGTGTATTGTTGGAGATGCTGTCTTTCGGATGAGGTGGATGGATATTAAAAATCCCATGGATTTATTCAAAAAAGTGAAGGGAATTTCTCCCTGTATCCTGGCCAACAATCCCTTGGATAATATTGGTCCTTCACTTTGTGGGATGTGGATGCGATTTCCCCCATATCCCTCCATTGGTGTCTGAGTCTTATGCCTCCTAACTGAAATCCACGTTGATGCATATCCTGCAGCTTAGTGGATGGAGTCCTGTAGCTCAGTGGTTAGTGCACTTGCCTCGCAAGCAAGAGACCTGGGTTCAATTCCAAGCAGGGCAAAACCCTAGGCAAGTTTCCATACTCCGCACCTAATAATAATCCCTGAAAAGAAAATAATAAATTGGTCATCTCAATCCAAGACTGTTTGTGGGGATTGCTGTGCATAATTTGTTGCCCACAAAATATAGTCAATTTACTTTACAGTATACTCTGTGAAGCACTTTGAGATGTCTAGAAGATGTGAAAAGCGCTATATCAAATGCAAGTATTATTATTACGTATACAGTACATTCTTTCTCTGTGAAATTAAAGGCTTTACTAGCACACTTCCCCTTGTTACTACCTGACTTATCGAAATGACAGAAGTTAGATGCCGTCATTTCAGTACCCCCAATTATGTGAGGTGTAGAGTTGAAGGAAAGTTGCTCCTAATTCAAACTTGTTCAGAGAATACACTACCGCCTGTTCCTTAAGAGGTTTTGAACATTATAAATGCTGTTGCTGATAACAAACTGACCCCTGTTGGTCTTCTGTGTAAACAGGAAATGTCTGAACCAAAGACATATTGGTTTAATTAATACAGTATCTACCGTGCACCTCATCAAGAGTGACATGGAGTAGGTGTCAACAATTGCCCTGTAATACCTCTAGGGTGCACCTTACTGTGCCCAAAGAATGAGTGACTCGATTAAGATGTTTTCTGGCTTAATCCACTCATGCAGAATGCTGATGGTTTGCTGAGTTTTTGCAATCAGAGGTCACTTGTGAGTGACCCAGTTGACCTTTGCTCATGAGTTGATACCACTTCAGATACAGATGGCAAGCTTGAATTCCCATTATTATAATAAACAATCTCTTGCTCCACCATCTGTGCCCTTTTACTACCATTCTCTCATATCAATTAGGCAATAATGGCCACATGTATGTTTACTGTCCTGTCCTATTGATAGTATGGATGGCTGAATGACAGGATGTAATGCCTTGTAAAATCTAGCTTGCGTGGGGAGCATGTCTGGTCCAGTTGTCTGCTGAGCTATGATGGTTTCCAGTACAACTGCATTTTCTGGCATTCTGCTGCATTTATCTGCATTGTCTGTATTTCTGTCTTTTGCATGTCACTGAAGCTGTAGAGGGCTGATTGTAATTGTGTGGATGAAACAAGTCTGAATAGATAGTAGCAACAGGGTGCAATTAAATCCCAAATTATTCTTCTTGTGATCCTGCCAGCATTCAAATGCTAAATTTCTACTCCAATTCAGATGCAAATCTATTAATTTAAATCTATTTGGGCTATTAAACAATGAATTGCTAATAACTATTTACATTTACAATTATCAAATTGAAATCTATTTACTCTATTCGGCAATTACTGACAATGACTACTTGCATTTACAGCTATCAAGTAGAAATCTATCTGCAGATGACTGCTTACAACCATGTCATGCCTTGAAGTTTGGTTGGGGCTTGAAGGTGGACATGGCATGTGTGTGTACTCTATTATGTATGTGTGTGTCTGTCCTGTCCATGCACAAGTTTGTGTGGATTTTCTCATGAGTGGTAAATTCTAAGCCGTGTTACTGTGTTCACTTATGGGTAAAAGTTCACAAGACAAAATATGTGATTTCTAACAATTGCTCCCAAGTAAAGATAGTGCTTCCATTTCATCCAGCCATCCAATTGATCCTTTTTTGCTCAGCATCAGAGCTTCTCCTGTGAAGTCAAGAGGATCAAAGACAGCAACCGAAAATCGATACAGAAATGTTATTAAAAATAATAAATGGAGGCCGTGTCATGGTCTCCTGTGAGATGTGATAAATATCTCATACAATATGAGCAAAGCTGCTCTGATAACTCTTGATTGGGTTGTGGTCAGCATTTTGGATATGTGGAATCACATTGCAAACTGCACTATTTAAAACCTACTGGGGTTGCAACTGGAATGAATTTGAGTTAACAGGAACTATTTTTTGGATAAGGAAATATGGTTGAAACTTCTTTCTAGTAATTCTATTAGTGAAATTATGCTATACTCAGTACAGACAACAGGAAGGAAATCTTTACCCAAAGTGTAATTAACAACTTGAACGGGAGAGAAGGTTTACAGCAAGACATTGCTGTAAAACCAGCTAGATGCTGTGATAGAAGATAGCAGGATGGGTATTCTGTAAGAAGATCAAGTAAGCCACAGGGCCTTCTTCGTTTAAACCTGTTGAGATAATAATACAATAATAACTCTTGCATTTGACCTGGCACCTTATAACATCATTGAGACATCTGAAAGCGCTTCACAGAATATAAGAATTCTTGTAATTGATATAGCACTTTGCACACCTTCTAGACGTCTCATAGTGCTTCACAGAATATACTGTAAAATCAGTTGACTGTATATTTGTGGGTGAAACATAGCAGCCAATTGCACACAGCAGTGTCCCACAAACAGTCATGGATTAAAGTGACCAATTTATTATTGTTTTTTCAAGAGATTATTATCAGGCACATGAAGCAAGGGAACTTTCCCAAGGCTTCGCCCTGCCTGGAATTGAACCCAGGTCTCTCACATGCAAGGCGAGTGCTCAACAAACTGAACTACAGGACTCCACTTTAACATACTGTGAAGTGGATTGACTTTGTATTTTGTGGGCAAAACACAGCAGCCGATTGCTCACACTGCAGTGTCCCACAAACAATTTGTTATTGCGATTTTGAGCTGGGGAAATCCATGTGAGTCTCGAAGTATTATTGTGAGGTGAATACATTATTCGCCTGTAGTTTATTGTCTGGTGTCCTGTAGGGTATTGGTTAAGAGCACTTGCCTCACAAGCGAGAGAATCTGTGTTCAATTCCTGGGCAGGACAAACCTTAGACAAGTTTCCTTACTCCATATGGCTCTGTTTACGTAGCAGTGAGCAGTACTCTGGTTGTTAGTTGATTTGCAGATCTCTTTCCAGGGGTAATAATCCCTCCCCCAAAAAAAGTAAATAATAATAATTTGGTTACTAAATCCACAAATATTTGTGGGAGACTCCTATGTCTGGTTTTGCCCAGAAAGTACTGTATATAGTCAATTCACTTTAACAGTATGTAATGTGAAGCGCTTTGAGACATATCAATGAGCGCGCATATCTTGCATGGAACACAAGCTGCGATGTTTAAGTCTTGCATGTCAACTGGTTTCCCAGAATCACTGCATAACCGACACTTCCAAACGTTGGCAACAGAGGAGCAGTGGTATTGTTGCAGTTGACATAACCCTCATGATCTCTCACTGCTACTTTAACTATAAAGGGAATATGTGGCCTATTGTCTGTAATCAGAGCTGTACATTGTGAGGACGTGTCTGATGAACAGCACTTAGTGAAAATGAAACTCACCCTGAACATGAATTGATTCAGGTTGCAGAAAATACAACCAGACGCAAGGCTTGCCTACAGCCTTGACCAGGCAGATAGCCGGAGAAGATTTCCCTTGTGACAGGTTAATATTACAGTGGTTTTGCCACCTCTCCTTGCATAATAATAAAAAAAACACTTCCAACTTAAGTTTCTTACTCCCTAGCCATCGGCAGATTGATCTAACGTTATTAAGAGACGCAGAGTGGCTAGCTAAATGTACAATCGCGAATCAAACCACCAAATTAAACTGTCAAACCATCAGAGTTACTGCCATGTTAACCTTTAGCAGAGCCAAATAATTCAGCCACCTCATCTTCAGGGTCCTAGCTGTCTTGTATCTTTTGAAGAAGTACAGTTTGTAAGATGAATCATTTTGTGACATTGACTTTGAAGAGCGTCTGCTTGTTTTCTCTCTCTCTTCATTTTTTAAAAAAGCTTAAAATTGAGATATGCTCTTCAGCGATGACTGTGTCTTTCTGAGCCCAGCTCGAGAGAGGAGGACACTTATCAGATGTATTATTGCATTCAATTTTATCAGCGTGTGTTCATTCAGGTGAAACTTTAGGTTATTTTTGTGAGAGAGGGTTGTTGAGTAGATTGCATGAGAGGTTTTAATGAAGAAAGTCCTTCAGTCCATTTGATCTCAACCCTACTAAATACCCACTCTACTGCCCTCCCTTCAAGACATCAAACTGTTTCTTCAATTACTCCAGCATTTGACTTCAACCATCTTTACTGGTAAACTGTTCCAGTCGTTAATCGTGCTTTCAAAAAAGAAGTACTGCACTTCCTTGTCAGTCCTCCGACACTCCATTACCCCACGTGAACGGCGCTGTATAAATGCAAGTTGTTGTTGTTCTGAAATTTTCCTTTTCAAATCTGAGCCCATGTAAACTCTGACTCCTGTGAGGCTTGACCTAAACTGAGATGTCTTGTGAATCAAGATCTCACAAGTTGGCAAGAAATTTGCAGAACTCCACACTGGAGTCATAGTTTTCTCATTTTACCAGCAGAGAGGCTCCAGGAATTGCTGCCTCATTCACCAGGAGAGCTTTATCAACCAACCTCCCTCCTCCACATTGGTTCCTCAACACAGGATGCAGAAGGTGCAGAACCACTCCTCTCCTGTGTGCCAGCAACAATGATGCGTCATTATAATGTTGCCCACAACAACTACAACAAAATTACATTTATAGAGCACCTTTCACAATGGGAGGACGTCCCAAAGCGCTGAACAATCAAGTCGGGACTCGACCAGTGGGGGGAAGGATCAGGGTAGGGGGAAGGAGAGTAAGAGAGGTGGAAGAGTTGGGAGGGGAGCAGAAGGCACGGTCGAAGTGGAAGGTCTTGAGACCGGCCTTGAAGGAGGAAAGAGAGGAAGTGAGGCGAAGGGATTGTGGGATGGAGTTCCACAGTGTGGGAGCCCACAGTGTAAATATAGATGAATTGCACACGTGTGATGAAATATCTCAAGCAAAAAGTAAAGAGGTTCAAAGAAACAAGGCACACATTTCTGTGGCTGACATTTGGTGAGAACTGCATGATGCTAAGTGATAAACTTGTCTTGAATTTTTTTAAGTATCATTTGAGTAATTGGTTACCACAGGAGCACAATTAAACTACAGTCAGGTCCACAAGACTAATGAGAGCACCATCACACTGCACTGAGCCCACTGACAAAATGGTGGTGTTTGTTAGCAAGTTATTCCAATGTGTGCAGAAGGGCTATGTTTTCGCGATCAGCACTGTGCAAGGAACACAGGAAATTAACACAGTATAATTTATTATACATAAAATTAAATAATGCCTTTCACAGTATGAGGATGTCTTAAAGTGGGTGTCTACCACTTAGTGATTATTATTGGGGTGGTGAAAACCTAGATATGCATCATTGAAACCATGTTTGTGTCTAATATATACTGTTACTCATATGGAATAATAATAATCATTGCATTTGATGTAGCATTGAAATGCCACCTTGCATGGAGGGTGCTGTATATATAAATTGTTGTTTTCACATCTTCTAGACAACTCAAAGCACTGTATGAAACAGGCAGTTCAGCCCAACTATTGCATTGCTGGTGTTTATACCACACACAACTATCGTATTCCTCTTTATTTCATTCTCCTTTCTGCTTTCATCAAGTTTCCTTTTAAATACATGATGCTGTTTACTTCAATCAAACCCAATGTCAGTCAGTTCCGCATTGTTACCACCGTCTGTGTGAAGAGGTTACTACAAACTCCTCGTTATCCTATATTTATGCTCCCTTTGTTTTGATCTCACCAGCAAGTGGAAATGGCCTATTCATGTCCACCATAGCCAATTCTTTAAATAAACAGGGGCACCGTTGAATAAGCCAGCATTCGGTGCCAGACATTAAGCAGTTGAAGCCCTGAGCCGACCTGCATTCTGTCATTCCTTGCCACCATCTTTGCATCTGAAGGGGAGAAAATAAAATGGTCAAACGTGTTGTTGGGAGCAATTAAAACACAGAACAGTTTGAGACTTGTTTTTGAAATGTTCAACTATTTCACAGAAATGCACAATACTGTGGATCACTGTCATTTCTGCAGTGACCGTGCACAATGCCCGACTCATAATGACTCACTAATAATGCAGACAGGGTGAATAATTTGCAGCAAAGTAGCCACGGTGCATGTAGCCATGGTAGAAATTACACCTGTATCTATGTTTACGCTATCAATGTAGCATTTCAGAGCACCACAATTTGTAATTTTTCAAGATGGTCTACAGTTTTCTATAATAATACTTGCATTTGATGAAGAGCCTGATCATGTCTTCGAGTCATCTCAAAGAGCTTCATGGTATATCCTGTAAAGCCTAGTGTCCATGCATTTTGTGGACGTAACATGAATGATGAATAACATCAACTTTTAATCCTTTCACATCAGGAGGAGTTCTCAAAGTGCTTGACAGATTTTTACTGTGATTGTGCATCATGCAATGGCTTATTTGCTCATAGCAATATCCCAATAGCAGCCCTGAAATGAATGACCAGTTTTATCTGGGAGATTCCAAGTTCGGACACTGGGAGAGATTCTCTTTTCAAATCATGCCACAGGGTCTTTAAAGTCCACCTGAATGGGCACAGACTTAGTGTTGCGTGTCACCCAAAGGATGTGATTTTTTTTCTAAGGACTGCAGGAAAACAGCTTCAAAGTTAAAACTGAATTCAACAATTTGCCAAATTCTTTACGCTCTGAAATGTTATGTTCATCAAACCCTAGGTAGAATTTCTGTCCAATCATTTGCACTTTTGTGTCTTGTATCAACAAAGATTTTCAGCTGGTGAGAGCTGAGAATCAATATGATTTCATGAATGGCTGGCTCTTCATCATTTGGCTCACTTATTCGATCAGATGTGCTCAGTGAATCTCGTCTGGTAACAGCATCAGCATCAAATGGTTGGTGGCACCTAAGCATCGCAACCTTCCTTTTGTTTGCTTTCAGAGCTAGAGTGATACAGAAATGTAACCTAAACATATTTCCAGACCATCCAGAAATCTATTTCAGTTTGATTTTTATATTTTTAGTTGCAGAAACATGACAACAAGATAACTTCACAGTGAGCAGAAAGTAAATGATGCTCACAGATTTCCCTTAGCCCCACCCACCACCAGTACCACTCCTCTCTTCCCACACAAGGTTCAAAGTTTCTGCAGCAGTTCAGCTGAGTTGGGTTGGTTTTGAGTGGAGCTGAAGCTCATCCAAGCCTGAATCAGTTACTACTTTGCTGACAAAATCCACAGCTTTTACATTCTATAGTGGTTCTACAATAAAGTGCAAGAAGCGTTTTGAGCTGTTTCGATGATGTGATGTGGCACTGTTTCAAATGTAAGGATTATCAAATGCAATGATTATAGTGTAGATTCTCTAGGGTAGCTAACGAGACTGCACATCTCATTTACTTTGTAAAGAAATTGGTAGCTTTTCTGGAAGTGGGGAAGGGAATGCTGGCATCACCTCAGGTAATGCAGGTAAGAACGGCATATGTCACGTTGCGTGTTTTTGTCTACATTCCCAGTTGTCCAACTGCACTATGTGTCAGGAACGATTCCTGTTCTCATGACGATTCCTGACAGCTGCATGCAGCATCAAATGAGACACCAACCTCATAGCAGATATTGAAACTGAAGGCCTAACTGACCTGTTTGAGATGATGCCAGCCACCCTCCTGCCTATCAATTCCTCCTCCCCTTTGCCACACCCCTACCATCGTTCCTCGCTCACAGAAACTCTATCAGAGAATACCTTTATGAAGTATATGAGATGTGCAATCTTATTGGACTACCCTAGAGAAATAAGCTTCTGGCTTTGTTGTGTATTCAATTCACCTTTTCCTTGATCCAGAGAAGAATTTCTCATGCATTTCCTATTATCTGCAACTTGAGGTGGAAAAAAAATTACCATGTGCACTCTTGTAAACAATTGATCCTCTTTCGAGCATGCATTAGCTGGAAGTGATTGTGGCGCTGGGTTCTGTGTAGGAGGTGAGTCTGTAAAGATTTAAAATCGACCAGGTTCAGACAATTTACACAGAAAAATATACAGCGTCACAGCAAGGCAACACACCAGTCAGCCCAACTGGTCTATGCCGGCATTTAGACTCCACATGAGCCTTCATTCACCCCTGATCCTTTCCCTTGCACCCCTCTGTTCACTTCTCCTTCAAGTATGCATCACATTTCCTCTTTAATATCTTGATGCTTTCTGCTTCAACCTGCAGCTCCTGTCAGTGCATTCCAAAATGTTGTAAATGATCAGATTATTTTTTAATGTGATTTGATAATCACCCTCTGCTTCATCAAAATCATTCCCCCTCTCCCCACACCCTGTAAAAACAAGCTTGTGAAGAGGGAGAAGAATGGAGGCATTGTATGTGCCTGACCTCTTTCTGCAACTGACTGCAGAAAGTGCAGGTTAACATGTATTTTACATCTCGTCTAATCATTTGAGCAAGATGTGGCTTGACACACATGCAGAGATTGTTCATCAATACAATCCTATTGCAATATAATCCGACAGGAAATACAGAGAATCACTCAGAACTGCACTAGCCCAGATCCAGATTGGTGTCTCCTGGGACATCTGGTAATGAGATCTATGGAGATGCCGCGGGTAAAGTAAGCCAAGGCTTGCTGCTCACAGATGGATTCCATTGTGTTGGTAGCACATTGATCCTTACACTAAAGTAATGTAGTGACAATTTGTTGTAGTACCTGAGAGAGCTGGAGAAAATGTTATACTTATTCAGTCCATTAGCATGCCTTTGTGTATTGTATATTGTGAATTGTATGTGTATATAATAATCCTTACATTTGATATAGTGCCTTATCATATCTTAGAGAGGCTCAAGGTGTTTCACAAAATACACAGTAAAGTGAATGGATATAAGGTGTGTAGGCATCTGAAGCCATCGACACACTAACATTTATTTTGCCACAGTAATAATCCTTGCATTTGATAAAGTGCTTTTCACGTCTTCCAGACGTGACCCAAAAAAACGGTTGTGGATTGAAATGACCACATTTTTTTTTAGATATTATTATTAGCCATGTGGAGTAAGGAAACTTGCCCAAGGTTTCTCCCTGCTTGGAATTGAACCCAGGTCACTCAATTGTAAGGCGAGTGCTTGTAAGGGACGTCCTCCTGACGTGAAAGGCGCTCTATAAATATAATTTTGTTGTTGTCTAACCACTGAGCTACAGTTCTTCACTAAAGTACTGGAGACAGTCTTCTGCCAGTGGGTGGTTTCTTATTCTTTGGGGTTTGTAGTAGTTGTGGTGTACATGCTGCCAGTGGGGACATTGTTTTTAGACTTTGTTTTTCTTATAACTTCTCTTCAAACATCAAATGATGAGGTGTTGCACCACTCAATTTCTCTCTGTTACGGAGCTTTTCTTGACTGAGAGAAAACTCGCTGCTCTCTAAATTGGAGAAGCAACACTGCCTACATGCATTTGAGTGTTGAAATACAGAGTTCACAGCCATGCGGGGCAGGAAGAGTAACTGAGCTACTATTCTTTCCCCTACCCCACGTCAATGATCAAGTGGTAGGAGTGCTAAGCACAGGTGTACAACAGCATCAAGTGAGGGAGACGAGATTGACTGCAGAGTGGGGTGGAGAAGCCCAAGCGCTTAATCAATAGTGTGTTCCTTGAGGCATTACTATCTTTTGGTAAAATGCACTGCACAGTCACTACATTTCTGATTTGAAATAATGCTGACCATCGGTTGCTGCAGTTCAACATTGTGACGTCAATTTGACTTAACCAGCAAAATGGCTAAAAGGAGGTCAGTTTATTACCAATGTAACAATACTGAAAGTGATTACTTCCCAGTACTGGGGGTGTGCTGCATTGTCTGAAGTGGCGTCCTTTCAATGAGACATTAAACCAAGTCTGCCTGTTCAGGTGGATGTTAAAGATCCCAGGGCTTTTTGTTTGTGAAAAAAAAAGAAGAGAGTTTCTCATGCCCGGTGTCCTGGCTAACAATCCCTCAAATAAAATTTAAACATGGCTGTTTGTGGGACATTGCTGTGCAAAATTGGTGGCCACATTTTCACACAAAACACGGTCATACCACTATATACTGTAGGTAGATACTGTACTGTGAACTGCCTTGGAACATCCTCCTGAGCTGAAAGATATTATACCAGATGCAAGGTTTTTTTTAACGCATCGCAGATCACTGGGTCACGCATGAGAGAGGAACAAAGAGAGAGTTTAAGGATCTGGCTGAGATTTGAAAACATTTCATTGTTAATTTGAAACGTGTAACAAAATCTTTATTTTTTAAATGCAACTAATATAAAACAAACTAGGTGTAACTAGAGCAGTTTCATAATAAGGAATTGAGTAAAAAATGTTTTACTCCTTTCTGGAAGGAAATCATGTGGAAGCGAATTCACAGTTGCTTCGGCCTGTAGGACAAACTTTATTCAGTATCTTTATTGAGGAACTCCATTAAGCAGCATAACCTTTACGAACCCAGACATTTCCAAAATTACAGAACACTCGTGTAGTGGTTTCCTTTGCTGTCAAATACGTGACACAAAAGCTAGTCGACTGTCACTGGTTCATATTTCACTCATTCGTTTTGATGTAATGAAGACCCGGCATTACCAAGTGGCTCAGTACATACACAAGGAAATAGACACGAGAGAGGTTTAGGAGCGGTGGGGGTTGTGTGCAGTGGAAACACTAGCACAGTCTAGTTGGACAGAATTGCCTGTTTCCATGTTGTGTTGTGATTCAAGCTAAACTGTGGCAAAGTGAGATTTTTTTGTAGCCGTATATCCTTTCTTCCTCAAGTATGACTTGGCAACAACGTCAGAATGGTGGTGGTTTCACACAGCTTGTGAAATGGGTATCTGCGAAATGACAAGACTCCGAAAGAAATCAAACTCAATTTGGCATTTAGTGAGAGTTGACTGAAACTGTCTCTCAGTGAAGTATGCCTAATTGCATTCATTGGTTCTTGATAAATCATTTGTCAGACTCCCTTTATTTAGTCTTCTTACAATAATTATGCAGGCAAGGTGTTTATTATGCAAAGCACATTATCTGTTTTGGGTGATACTATTTATTATTGAGGCACTGGAGACAACCAAATACGAAGCCTCCACCTACAGCTGTCATGTAATAAGGTGCCCAGTCTGTGCGCCAAGGAAGCTGTGTCCTTCATAACATTGCAGTTTATCCACCGAAAGACAGTCTCCCAATCGAATCCCCGGTGAGGATCTGGAACAATGATTAAAACTTAGAGAGGGGAGAAATTCTGTCTGGCTGTAGACGAAGCCTTTTGTTTCTTCACGTTTTCAGAGCAAGCAAAGTTTTGAATTCTGATCAAATTTTGAGGCCAGTTTTCTACAGCCCTTAAAGTAATCTACAAGGAATTGAAACTGAATTATCCAGTATTTGCACATTCCGAACTGTTCAAAGTCTTTCATCTCCTAGATAGACTTTCTGCTATTCGGAAGGAATCATCTTCGTTTCCCCTCCCTCTTCAGCCTCTGGATCTATGTTTTTTGTTTTTTTCCAATGCCTTTTGCCTGCTTTCTTGCACAGAGCCTATTTCCCAGACATCGATGTTCTTTGTTAAATCACTGAAGCAGATGGCTTCACTTGTCCCTCTCGGTAACAAACCCGTAACTCTTTATTTGTTCCAGAGGCAGATTCTCCTTGTTTTGTTGTAGAGATGGCTTGAATGCATCCAATATAGTGTGGGGAGAGCATTGTGTGTTTTCTGTTGATGTCCTTTGGATGAGACATTAACCCAATGCCCTGGCATCTGTTTAAGCTCTGAGAGAGGTAGCGGGAAGGGCACTATATACAGTTTATCCAGCACCCGATCAATCACAACTTTTGTTCAACCAGCATCGCAAAAAAAAAAGTCTGCATTCGATTAACCAGAATTTATCCGGAAAAATGCATTGAAATTTTTATTTATTTATTTAATTATTTGCGTTCTCGGCCGAATATACAGCACGCGCTTTAACCGGCATTGGCCAGGTCCCGAGGGTGCCAGATAAACGGGCTTTTACTATAATTCAATTTTATTCAGATGAATGTTAAAGATCTTATAGGACTATTTGAAGAGTGGATGGGCAGTTTCACCCAGTGTCCTACTCAATCATCCCCCCAGATGAAAAATATTGTCTGTTCACCATTTGGCTATTTGTTGGACATTTCTGCGTGCAAATTGGTTGCTGCATTTGTGTACAGTCATTAGAATCATTAGACTTTATAGTAAATCCTGTGAAGTGAATTAGGATATTTCAACAATGTAATGAAGTGCTCTATGAAATGTAAGAATCATTCTTATTTTATTAATTTTAATACTATTTTCCAGAGCCTTGGGACATTCTCCCAATCTGAAATACACTCTATAAATGTAATGTTGTTGCTGTTATTTTACTAGGAAACAGAATATACTTCTCCTATAACTCAGTGTTTAGAGCACTCGCCTTACAAGCGTGAGACCTGAGTTTGAATCCAGGCAGATCAGGGGGAAACCTTGGACAAGTTTCCTTACTCCATATGCCTAATAATAATCCCTCCAAAAATCCCCACAATAATAAAAATTTATCATTTGCAATTCACGCCTATTTGTGGGACACTGCTGTGAGGAATTGTCTGTCGCGTTTCGCCCACAAATATACAGTCAATTAACTTTACCGTATATTCTGTGAAGTGTTTTGAGATGTCGATAAGATATGAAAAACACTATAGCAAATGCAACGATTATTATTATATATTTGAAGGTAGATTCAGTAGAAGCTACAAAGTGCAATTGTTTCCTGGAACTTTTGATTGCAGTCATTAGATACTTTACTAAACAAACATTTATAACATGAAATAATTTTACAGTTCTAAATCCATGTTTGCTTTTAAAAATGGCAACAGTTAAATGTAAAATAGTCATGAAAATTAGTGTAAATCTAAGCAGCATACATTCTGTCTGAAAGCAGGATGAAACGTTTTTTATTTAACTTTTCATTTACCAAATACAGTATGTGGTGTAAATTGTCCTGAGGCACATAACAAATACAAGTAAAGGTTGATGTAAACGTATATAAAGGAATTAAAATGGACCTTTAAATGATCACATTATCTGAATGATCCTTCAAAATAGTCAGTCAATGCACGAAACTACTTTGAAGGTTTGCTCTGTCCTCCTGGTGCATTTCTTTCACAGTTTATCAGAGAAGCTGTTCTAAATAACACCTGAGATTGAGGTGCACTGAGATGAGAATTGTAAACCTTTGATCTTCTGAAGATCCAAATTACATAGCTCCCAGCTCAGCTCTGACATTGAGAGGCAGTGGCATAGTTACAGTAAAGCGCAAGAAGCCCATGAAATGCCTCAAAACACAGTGTCATTGCATGTGGTTTCTATTCAGCTTGGAAACGAGTCATGAAGTTATAAAGCCTGTGTCAGATGACATTGAGAAGAAGGGGGTTTGGGGACAGTGTAAAGGATCAGAGCTGATATTGGCAAACTTAAGGCAACTTTGGGAATGATGCAACGAATGTAGAGTGGATTTTTTGGAAGGTTGTAGCAAAGTTTCCAAACTTTCATGTTCATTTATGGAGAAAGAGTGGGGAGCAGGCAAGGCACAGACACGAAGGTCGAATGGTCTCCTTTTGTGCCGTAATATTCTATGATTCAGACACTCTGCATAACCTGATAGTTGTTCATTTAAATTTACTGTGCACAACTTCCACCAAAAGTGTTGGTGCTCTCAGGGTATTAACTGGTACTTCTCATCCCCTGGTGCTGAAACTTCAACAGAACACACTAGTGAAGATAGATTAAGGGCCAGTGAAAGGAGGTGTTACTTGCAGCAATGACTGCAGGGGGAAGTAAGATAAGTAGGACATGGGAGGTATCTGGAATGTCATGTACATCTGGGCAAAAGACTTTGGGGACATGCATCACAGGACAACTTGATGTCAGATTGGAAACGCCAAAGTGATTCATCACTGATAACACATGACTTGACATCTTGTGAGAATATTTGTTACACTTTCTACAACACAATTTAAGTGCAGATTTCTCTAATATGAAACATGCATTCAGTATCTTCTTGGTTACACAGCTGCTCAGTCACTGACGCAAGGGATGTTATATCAGGAAGGCATCAAGGTTATCCAAATTGTCAACTTTAGTGAATGTACCAGCTATGTTTATTTGATATAGTGCCTCATCATGTTGTCAAGATGCCTCAAAGTGCTTCACAGAATATACTGTCACTGGAGTGATTGTGTATTCTATGAACAAACATGGTAGCTGATTTGGGCACAACAGTGTCCCACAAATGGCCATGTCATGAATGACTGATTTTATTGGGTGGGTGAGAAATTGGTGGACAAATTTATTGTGTAAAATGTTTTTGAATAGTGGTGGCCCACTGGCCAGAAGTGACCTGTGGTGTTGACCAGAACAACAAACGATGCTTGTATTTGATATACATTTTTCACATCTTCTAGACATCTCAAAGAACTTCACAGAATACACTGTAAAATGAATTGACTGTGTACCTTGTGGGCGAAACATGGCAGCCAATTGCGCACAGCAGTGTCCCACAAACAGTCGTGGCTTGAAGTGATCAATTTATTGGGTTTTTTCCTTCAGGGATTATTATCAGGCGTATGTATGGGGTAAGGAAACTTGCCCAAGGTTTCACCCTGGCCAAGAATGAAGCCCAGGTCTCTCGCTTGCAAGACGAGTGCTCTAACCACTTATCTAAGGGACAATATTCAAGTTAGCCATTGATAACCATCATCTAATGGTAGCAATGCCTATTAAAATTCAGGTTCTGAATGGTTCTTATACACACCAGTGGGGAGGGGATTCCATCCTTGGCTGCTGAGGATGCTTGCCATAATTTGAGAAAACATCCACGAGCAGCATAAGCAATAGTTTTGTGGTTCCCTTCCAGAAACACTGAGGGAGTGGGTAGGCTAGATGGGAGGGAGGCCCCCAAACATTCGCACGAGTCTAGCTAAGTCCTTGTTGAATCTGTAGTTTGTTTTGTTTCTTGGTTCAATATTTCTCGATATATGGCATAAATTGTTATGCGGTCAATTCACTTTACAATATATTCTGTGAAGCACTTTGAGACGTCTTGAAGACGTGATAAGGCGCTATATCAAATACAACAACAAAATGATATTTGCATAACACCTTTGATGTCAGGAGAATGTCTTAAGACACTGAATCCAAGGATTATTATTATTAGTGTTCCAGAAATATTCAATCAAGAAAACGCATTCTGTTGGTCATGACATCACTATTTTAAACTATCAATTTTTTGTTGTTGACATGAAAAAGATAGTCCGCTCGCTAAATGCAATTATGCAAATCTTCTCAGATTGTCGGTATCTAGAAAGCTAGAAATATTCTTGGATCAAATTGAGCCTTTAAACCAGATGGCAATTATTCCTACAACCCCCCACCAACCCCATGGGACCACTAATGATGTGACCAGATGATACCATGTTGGACTAGGCACTACACAGATCTCCTTCACACATCTTTGTTCTTTCTGGGATTCTGTAGCAAACCGATTACCCAGTTTGCTCTTCACAGTTGTTAGCAACCAAATTGTAGATGAGTCCCCATGTGTTTCAAGTCCCATTTGTGGCTGCTGATCAGAGCACTGTATTTGGATGAGTTTCTGCCATTTTACTCATAAAGGACTTTTTTCTGTAGCTCACCGCCTCGATTTGCATTCACTGGCCTAATTTCTGGAGGTTTTGCCCAGTTAAATGAATAACTTGTGTTTGCTGCTGGATTATTTTTCTGTCGCAAGATTTCATGGTAGAATTACTGGTACATTAATCACTTTCTGGTGCCCTCCTGAAAATGGGGCCGGTTTTCCTCATCTTATTTTTACATCCTCGGTGTTATGTGTTAAACACTCTGAGCATTGCAGAGTTTCATCCTGTGGTGTGTTTAACACAGAGGACTGCATAGTTATAACCTTAGAGTTATGTGTTTAACAATAACTCCCATTTTTATAATACCCTCACGCATTTCTAACGCGCCCCGGAGAGATTGACTGTGGCACATTCTGATGTCAAGCATTTGATAAATGAAGGGTGTGTATAGCATACTCTTCAGAGAGAATATGTGTTTGCAATGGACCATTCCATTCCAACACCAAATCTTCCCAAGTATAGACATGTGTGGCTTTTTATATTGGAGAGGGTAAAATCACTAGTAAGTAACAGTGCTGCCCTAAATAGACTCCAACTCTGAACAGGTTACAGGAGATCAATGAATTCCTAACTAATTGCTTCTTTCCATAGGATTCACAGCCAGAGATAACGCTTTAAAAACAACAGACTGATTTCTGCTAATGTGATATTGATTGATTGTATCAGGGAGGGCATGAAGAGATAATAGTAATTAATCTTTGCATTTGATATAGTACCTTAGAGTATGGCTAGTTTGTGTATTTGCTGACATTTACACATATCTTCCTGAAGCTGGTGTGTGAAGACTCAGTAAGGGAGGATACAGAAAAAAAAAAATTGGTCACTCACTCAATCCAGATTGTTTGTGGGTCACTGCTATGTGCAACTGGCTGCCACATTTCGCCCACATACAGTCAATTCACTTTACAGTATATTCTGTGAAGCGCTGTGAGACATCTGGAAGACATGAAAAGCACTATCTCAAAAGCAAGGATTATTATTATTATTTTATTACGCAATTAAAATATCTCAGTGCTTTACTGTATTGTACTGTGTATTTGCAAGTGTGATGACTTTTGATGAGTTTAAAGGTACTGTACATTGTTTTGGAAAATTTGGATTTTGAAGCAGGTTACCAAAATACCAAATTTTGACTACTTATTTTTTAAACAAATTGTGTGTGATAACAAAACCTGAAACGATGCAGATTATTCCAACAATTAATCAGTTGATCAATGAGGAAAGCATTTGCTGTATCGCAAGCAAATCATCGCAATGCACAGTCATCTCAGCACTCGGGTCTGTCGATATAGAAATTTTCCGATTAAATATATCGATGGGCTCATATCGAGATATACCGAAATATCGATATTTTCAGGTTTTTCATACTGTGCATGCGCGCGCGGCGCGCGCATTCCGGGTATGCGCACATTCGGGGCCTATCCCCTCAGGAGGTAAATATCTTTCTCTGTGTCTCTCACTCTCTTCATCTCTCTGTTTTTCTGTCTGTGTCTCTGTTTCTCTCTCTCTCTCCTCTCTCACATCCCCCCCCCCCATCTCTATCGATCTGTATATTATCACATCCACCCCGTCTCTCCCCCCCGCCCCCCCCCCCCCCGCCATCCCTCTCTCGCACCCCCCACCCCCGTCGTCTCTCTCCCCCACCACCACCCCAGCCGTCTCTCTCCCCCCCCCCACCGCCGTCTCTCTCCCCCTCCCCCCAGCCGTCTCTCTCCCCCTTCCCCCAGCCGTCTCTCTCCCCCTCCCCCCAGCCGTCTCTCTCCCCCTCTCCTCCCCCCCCCAGCCGTCTCTCTCCCCCACCCCCCCAGCCGTCTCTCCACCCCCCAGCCGTCTCTCTCTCCCCCTCCCCCCAGCTGTCTCTCTCCCCCTCCCCCCAGCCGTCTCTCTCCCCCTCCCCCCAGCCGTCTCTCTCCCCCTCCCCCCAGCCGTCTCTCTCCCCCTCCCCCCAGCCGTCTCTCTACCTCTCCACCACCCCCCCAGCCATCTCTCCACCCCACTCAACCCCCCCCCCCCCCAGCCGTCTCCCTCCCCTTACCCCTTGCATACCTGTATATTGTATTTGAGGACTATGAATACAATATGGAGGCTTTGCACCTCGGTCTGTGCATTGTGTATAGAGATGAGCATTCTGGGTCTTGTAGTTCATTGTGCTCACATCCCGATTTTTTTACCTCGATATATCGATTTTTCGATATCGATATTTTTGAAATGTCTATATCGGCGTATCGATATGAAAATTATATCGAGTTTTTGCGATATATCGATATATCGCCGGACCCTACTCAGCACAGGCTTTAAAAATGTTGGTAAACGAAAGATGGTTCGCCACAAAATGCTTACAAGCAGCTATGGTTTGTTCGGGGTTGACAGCTTCATTAGTTAACTTGGTGGGAAGGGATGGAGGGGAGGCCTTTAATCAGTCTGTGGTTGCGTATTTCATTCTGGAATGTTTGTTTCCCCGCTGTTATGGAGAGTCTGCTGACTCTGTGTGAATGTCTATGAGATTTACTTGCCACGTGCCCACATCGAGCGCTAGGATTTTTTATACCATTGTAACATTGCTGAGTGGATAATCAGATACTACAAAATGCTGCTGCTCTGTGGTTTGTTGCCATATGCCTTGGCTAACTGTAGTATTGCGGGATGGCTGTTAGGGCAAGTTTGTCGAGCCAGTGATTCATCATAGTAATAACTATTGAAATAATGCTGTGCCGCACGCAGGGATGGAACAGAAGGATTAACATATTGCACGAGTTTAAGCTGTGTGATGAAATGGGTCAGAGAATGAGACTCAAATGAACTGGGCTGAGTCTGCAAAAACATTCAGCCAACTTGGAGTAATTAACTCGGTTCTGAAAGAAAATCATTCTACTTTACATTTGGAGCTCAGTTTGGTGCTCTCTTCTCTCGCTTGCTAGTGAGAAGGTTGTTGGGATGGGGATTTTGAGCTTCACAGACTCCGCATGAAAGTCCACACAGTGGGCTGCATTGTCAGAGACATCGTCCTTTGGATGAGACGTTAAACCCCAGGGTTCGTCTGCCTGATCTGGTGGATGTTAGATTCAATGGCACCACCCAAAAAGGACATTCCTCCAAGTGTACTGGCCAACAGTTCCCCAGATAAAATTGATAATTCACCTCTTGGCTGTAGGTGGGATATTGCGATGTGCAAATTGGCTGCCACTTTTGCCAATTAATAATATAATTATTATAGTTTGTGGTAGATCCTGTGAAGAGAATGGAGTCCTGTAGATCAGTAGCTAGAGCTCTTGCCTCGTAATCGCGAGACCAGGATTCCATTCTCCGTAATGTGAAACATTGGGCAAGCTTCCTTACTTCACACACTTCTGTTTACCTAGCGATAAGCAGGAACCTAGTAGATTGGTTGATCACTTTATAATTCCTGCCTTCAAAAAGATTGGTCATTCAATCCATAACTGTTTGTGGGACACTGCTGTGCGCAATTGGCATGTTTTTGCCCACAAATATACAATCAATTCACATTACAGCATATTCTGTGATGCACTTTGAGATGTCTTGATGACGTGATAAGGCACTATATTAAATGTAAGGATTATTATATTGTATAAGAGCCTTGAGATGTGCCCCTGATGCGAAAATTATTTATTAAATGCAAGTTTTTTTATTATCATCTTGATATTTGTGGCATGTTGCAGGCCACAATGACCCTTTAAGTATTGGGATACAGATATGCACCTTGGATATTCACCATGTGGTAACTTAAATAAGTTTGTCTGGGTTCCACGCAGAGACAGAGAGCAACTTGACTTGATGGGTAGGCATGGAGTTTATCTCCCAGATGGCATGTAATAATAATAATTTAATGAAAATAATAATAATACTTGCATTTGATATAGCGCTTTTCACATTGTCTAGACATCTCAAAGCGTTTCATCGAATATACTGTCAAGTGAATTAACTGTAGGCAAACACGGGTGCCAATTGTACAGAGCAGTGTCCCACAAACAGTTGTAGATTGAAATTATTTTTTAGGGATTATTATTAAGCGTGTGGAGTAAGAAAACTTGCCCAAGGTTTTACACTGCCTGGAATTGAACCCAAGTTTCTCACTTGTAAGGCGAGCGCTCTAACCACTGAGATGCAGGACTTCACAAGCAGTAGGCAACTCCTTGAGTTTAGTGTGTTACTCACCACATTTAGTGAACCACACATCATGTTTAGTTACACAGACTCGCAATCCCTGTAGGTGTGGGGTTGATTGCAGCTCTTGGCTGTTCAGGCCCCAATCGTTCACAAAACCATGACAAAACATCTTCATTTATGCTAAAGCTTACAAAGTCTCGATGTCAATAATTTCATACTGTAGGTAACACTAAGCCACTGAGAGACATGCTGTTGCATACACTGTGGATCTTCCTAATGTTTGCATAGTTTCTGAGGCATTTGGTACAAATTGAAGTCTTTGCCAGTTGTGCAATTTCAGTTTTGAACCTTTCATGTCAAGAGGAGAAAGGCCATATGGCCCACCAAACCTTTGTCATCATTTTACAAGTTTTGTGCCAGCACTTTTGTTCCTTTAACCCCATTTCTCCACATCGCTCGGCACTTTTATCTTTCAAGTACTGTATATACTTATTCCAACTGAGCCAGGATGACATCCGATCTATGATAACGTTTGGAAAAACAAAGTACAAGAATGGAATAAATTTCAATCTCTTCACGATGATATGGACCTGCTTCACAAAAATGTATGTGTCCTGCACAAGCACTGGGAGACTAAGGGATTTACATTCAGAAATCTGTACCATGAGTATTGACGAGATTATTTAGCCACTGGTAGCGAGCATTATTTTCCTCCCAAATCAGACTTCCCAGAATCCAATATATCCGCTAACTCCACGGCGATTTGATTTGGTAAATGAACCTTGTCACTGTTCGGTACCACTGACATTTCCTTCCTATCAGTAACTGCATTTCAGAAGCTGCTTTTACTTTCTGAATTTGTAATCAGCAATTCCAATGGTGGCTCTGTCTCATGTGCGATCAGTCAGTTATGTTGGGACAGCATTGAGATGCCCTCCTGATGTGAAACAGTATGAATGTAAATTAAGTTATATATTGGATTGCATAATGCAAGAGTCTTTGTGTGGGTCGAGGTGGGGTCAGAGTGGGACTGGAGAAAGATGAAAATACCATAGTTATGTATTACATCATAATGTTGCAAACAGCCAAAACAATTTACATTTATATAGTACCTAGCATGTCGGAGGACGTCTCAAATCATTTTGCACAGCTGACTGACAGCTTGAGCTGGGGCAGAGGCAAGAGGGGCAGCTGCGAAGCAAAGAAAGGTGATCAAAAGTGAGACAAAAGGCTAGGTTGTATAGTGAGCTTTAAAGGCGGTGGGTGGGAGGAGGAGTTCGTACAGTGGAAGGATGAACAGGATAGGTTACAGGAGACTTAGACATACTTGGAAAATGGGCTGATTGATGGCAGATGAAATTTAATGTAGAGAAATGCAAAGTACTTCACATAGGGGACAAATAAAAATCCAGGAAGGGACAATTATTTAAATGGTGGGAGATGGGGGAAATATCTGTACAGAAAATGAAAAGGACTTGAGCGGATCTGATAGATAATACGGGGGATAGGGTTGAGGGATGATATGATTGCAGTCTTTAAGATTCCAAATGGACCATGATATGCTGTCAACCATGATAAGCTGTCATCTTGTATTGAACAGTAGAACTGGAGGATGTGGCCTTATATTGAAAGGGGGTAAATTCAGAATGAATATGCGGAACGACTTCAGTGAGCAGTTAGTAAACATATGGAACAGGTTCAGGTAATGGTTGAAGCAGAAAGTGTTGATCCATTCAAGAACAAATTGGATTAGGTTTTTTTAGGAAATAATATCTCAGGATATAATACATAGTTTGGGATACAACATGTCATGCAACTGCTAGGATGGATTAAGGCAAACTGGATGGACCATGGCCTTATTTCACCAAGTAAAATCTTGTATTCTTATGATTGTAAACATTGTATAGACACTGAGGTGAGGTAAGTTATCAATGCTTTCCCATGCATTGTGAATAATTACTTTATAGTTTTAAAGCGCTCCTCCTACATGGAGGGCGCTATATAAATTGAAGTTGAAGTTGTTGTTGTTATAGAGTTGAGGGGGATAATTTTATTCCTTTTCTTTATTCATCAAAAGTTACTATACTAACAACAACAACAACAAAATTACATTTATATAGCGCCTTTCACATCAGTAGAATGGCCCAAGACTCTGGAAAGTCAGTGTTTCAGACTCGAGCTGGAGTTGGGATCAGGGAGGGTGGAGGGAAAGGAGGGGAATGATGGATTTGGGGTGACCGATGGATAAATCACAGGTCAACCTGACTGAATTGGTAGCACTCTGAGTTTGAAAAATTTGGGTTCAAGACTCATTGTTTGAGATGCTGTCCTTTGGATGAAATATTAAAACTTCCTGTTTAGGTGGACTTTAAACATTCCATGGAACAATTTGAAAAGAGAAGGGAATTTTTCCTGGAGTCCTGGTCAACATTCCCCAAACAAACTAACTTTTATGCCATTAACTTCATGAAAGTATACTAATTGGTTGCCACATGTTCACTCATAAATGCTCATTAAATCTTATGAGACATTCAGACTACATAATATTCATAACAAAAATCCATAGATTGGATTATAGCACCTTTCACATCAGGTGGACTTCTCAATGTGCTTTGCAGAATATGCTGTAAAGTGGAGTGACTTTGCGTTTTGTGCCCAAATACAGCATCCATTTTGCTCAAATTTTGATGATGCAAATACTAGGATGATTATTATAATAAAGGTAGGCATTGGTGGTGCAGCGGCTGATGGTGAGTGGTGTATTCAGAGGGTTAAGAATTGTGGTGTAATCACTGCATATTTATCGAGTGGAAATCTATAGTTGATGATTACGAGGACCCGGTCTACACACATCACCCACATAAGTATGTATCTTCTTAAATTAACGTCAAGATTGTTAGCACTTCTGGTACCCTGAGATGTGGTGGAGAGGCTAAGCAAATTGTTTACCTTCCTTGAACCTGAGCTAGTTCACAAAGCACAGTGAAGTACAGTGACGGATGTGACGGATTTATTATTGCATCTGTCACTCTAACTGGCTTGGAGGGAAATGAGACTAAATCATATTTGCATTTCACTTAATTTAGGGGCATATTGAAATAACATAATATTTGCAGCATATAAGAGGTCATTCAGCCCCCAGTGTCTGTATTGGTTCTTGCTCTACCACTGGAGCTCTCTACTCTTATCCTATTCTCCTGCTCTTTCCTCCATTGTGTATGCACTGGTTCTCGCTTTGCCACGGGGAGCTCTCTGCTCTATTATGTTCACTCAAGTATTTATCTGATTCCCTTATTGAATGCAGTTATAGACTCAGTTTCAATAGTAATTTGTAGTGAGGTATTTGATATTCTAACAACGCTTTTTATAAATGAAATGCTTTTATTCTTCCACTTCTTGCTTCTGGTGACATTCTTGACTTAACAGCCTCTTGTTACCAATTGCTTGAAGTAGTCGTTACTTATAGTTGCTCATCAAAGCCGCTCAGAATTAAGAGCAACTGCATTATCAAACAATATTTTTTTAAAAGAGAAGGAAGGAAACCAAAGAACAACAAATTAATTTATATGTAAATAATTGCACATATCCCAGCAGGGTGAAATGTTCTGCAACTTTCCTTACTCCACATGCCTCTGTTTACTTAGCGGTAAGTAGGAACCTTATTGTTAGTTGATTGGTGGATTGCTTTTCTGGGAGTAATAATTCCTTTTTAAAAAAATATTAAATTGGTCACTTCAATCCATGACTGTTTGTGGGACAGTGCTGTGCGCAATTGGCTGCCATTTTTTGCCCACCAAATGTACAGTCAATTCACTTCCCATTATATTCTGTGAAATGCTTTGAGATGTGCCGAAGACATGATAAGATGCTATATCAGATGCAAAGATTATTATTATATCACAATACAAATCACATATTTGTGCTGTGAAGGGGCTAAATAAGAAATCCTGGCATTATCCAGAATGGATCCCGTCTGCTGTTCTGGTGGACGATAAAGATCCCATGGCATTCCTTAGAAGGAGAAGGGAGTTACTCTTGTAGTCTTGGCCAGCAAGACTCCAAATAAAAATTGGTCATTTACGTCTGTCTGTGGAATATTAATGTGCACAAATTGGCTGCTGTGTTCAACTACATATTGCACAGTCACTACATTTGACAGAAATACTATCAACGGCTTTAAGGTGCTATATCTCAATCCTATATCAAATGCAAAGATTATCATTATGTTCACAATTATTGCAGTTGCACCATGATTTCTCTTCATCAGTCACCTGCCCTCTCACACTGAAAGAGAATTCACTAGCAACTAGGCATTTAAAGTAAAGACTTTTTCTGGAAAGACTTGTGATTTGCAATTTACATCAGACTGTGAATTCTTATAGCTCATTGTTTAGAGCACTCACCTCGTAAGAGAGAGGATCAGGGTTACATTCGCAAACAAGGCGAAACCTTAGGAACTTAGTTATTAATCGATTGGCGGATCGCTTTCTGGGGTAATCATTGTTTTCTGGGGCAAGTTATCGATTTCAAAATATAATAATATAATTTGGTCACTCAATTCGCAATAGTTTGAATTATGCGCAATTTTATTATTATTAAGTAACTAACCTAAAGTGGGCAACAGCAACCCAGAATCAACATTGTCAAGGAAGGACGCAAGGCAGTGATCAAACCATTGTTTTATTTGCCTGCATTTTTGTTCATGAGTCCAAAAAGAAATAACAGGTTATCTATTGCAGTCTTGCAGGCCTGGTCCCTAGAAATGGTGCCAAGTGCAGTGTTCTATCACTATATGACAGTGTGAAATCACTGGTGTCATTTCCATGAATTAGTGGGCAGCATTAACTTTCATGCAAATTCCCCTCAGCTCACGGTAGATAAACCCATAATAGTCCTTGGATTTAATATAGCGCCTTATCACATTGTTGAAATGTCTCAATGCGCTTCACAGAATATATTGTAAAGTGAATTGATTGTATATTTTATGGACGAGATGTGCCAGGATGTGTGGAGTAGGGACAATTGCCTTAGGTTTCGCCCTGATTGTGAATCAAACTCAGGTACTCTCGCTTGAGAGGCGAGTGCTCTAACCAAAATACTACACATTTTTTGTATGTTTTCCTAACAGCTTATAGCCTAAACATGAGTTTCATGCAGCAGGAGAGAACATGCACGAGTGTCTAATGTGTCCACGGTGGTGATGGCTCTCTCCTTATTCTTCTCTCCACAGGAGCAAGGAAAAATCGGAGTTATTTTTAATGTTGGGACAGATGACATTAGCATCGAAGAGTCGACTTCTATTGTAAATGATGGAAAGTACCACATAGTACGGTTTACAAGGAGCGGTGGCAATGCCACACTGCAGGTGGACAACTGGCCTGTTATTGAACGCTATCCATCAGGTACGTGTTCGAGTCTGGTACAGACTAATTTCTATATAGATATATATATTTGTGTGTGCCTATAGAGCGACCAAGATTCTGTGTGGAATTAAGCGATTTTAATATCAAGCCAGAGCTACCACATGTGGGTAACTACAGACCTGCTCGCAGTTGAAGGACAACCTGTCAGCAAAGGTCAAGGTGGCTGAGAATTGTTTTATCTGTGTGTGGCTCACCACGGACGATTGACAAGCAGGAAAGGAGTAAAGAGAAAAGGTTGAGCCGAGGCCCCTTATGTCGTCTTTTATGACTGCTTAGCACGTCAAATAATTTATTTGTTTCCGGGGACGGGAGTTGTTTGGGGGGTGAGGGGCAGAGTGTGGAAAATGAGGCAACATTTCAGTGAACCAGATAACAAAGACATAATGATGCGAAATGTCGGAGCTCTGAAGGATTTTTTAAAATCATCATTTAAACAGTTGAAAGGCTTTGACAAATGCTGTGCAATGTCAGGAACAGGGAATTTGGATCAGGGGTTTCTAACAAAATTGTTTTTTTTGAATTGTTGTGCTCTCTTGCGAATGCACCGTTTTGTTCTTATTGGCAAAGCCACATCTCACACAAGCTGGTTTAAAATGCTTTGCCTTTCAAAAGATGCAAATGGGGGATTTCTTCTTGAATGTGGACTTGCCTTCAACTTGTTTTCTTTACATAAACAAAAATGCAATTAGTCTCCATTTCTAGGTGTCCTATATGTTGAAAGTTGAAACTTTTTATTGAGAGTGAATAGCAACTTAAACTTACTGTGATGACGAACAAGCGTAAAACTATTAAGGTTTTTCTTTATTTCCCCTTTAAAGTATCGGATGTTGATATGGTGCGATGAAATGTGCAATGGGTATTGGTATGATAACATAACTATTTAAATGTCTTAATACATTGGAACACAGAAGATATAAAATGTCAGTGGGTGTATTGCACTCTGTGGACAGTGTGTGAATATTTGCATCCTGCCCTACATTGTAAACAGAGAGGAATCAGCAGCCTCAGGCTAATGCACAGCCATCTTCTGGAACATAAACACGAATTTAGAGAAAAAAAATACTTCTGAGGATTTTTAGGCACTTAATATGCTCACTGCATCTGAGATCCTATCTTCCATTAATCATCTAAAAAGTGGACATAGAACAAAAGGTCTGCATGGCTGTGACATGAGCCTGGATTGGCAGCTCGTGCTGAGTTGAGGAATCATACAAAGTGCACCACAATACCACCACAAGCACCAAGCTTTTAGACAGCAATTGCACTAAAATTAATACAGATTCCCCTCTGCGCACACCCTATACACACAAACGCATACACACGCTTCCACACACATGCGTCCACGTTCACACACAGCAATAACTAAGCCCAAAGTGTTTGGAAACTGCAACATTGAGCTGAAAGGAGTCTTAAGTACATTCAAACAATTCAGACACAACCGGTGGCTCATTGTAAGTGCTAAGACTTTAAGGTGATTTATTCTGTTTCAATCACACATTTTGAATTTTCCGAAAGCATAATGGTTTGTACTTGAGCGGGAACTAAACAATGAAATGGCATTGTGCTGAAAATCTCCAGTGATGATTTAGTTGTGAAACATCCCTTTTTCAACAAGGAGCCAACTTCCTTAACATTACACATCTGTCAACAGAAAAAGTACCGCACCCTTCACATGTCAAGTAGGAGTCGATTCCAGGGCTCCGCAGCAAAACAAACAGCTGCTTATGTAAGCCGTGAAAATGGCTTGAAAATAAAGATGATGTGAGCCACAAAATCAGTCGTACACTAATGAGCAATGAGAGATGGATTTCACAGCATTACTGCCCTACTCAATGAATCAAATTAACTGAAGCTGTTGAAGTTATCTTTGCCTGGCATGTTCTACAAAAGATTCTGGCATGAACATTAATTTTTTTTAAGAGAAGGAGCCTATTGCACGGAGATCAATCTGCATTTTAGTTGCCTTAGGTATGAAAATGAATTAATTGCTTTGACATGTGCAATACACAGGAAAATTCACCGCAGGACAAAAAGATGCATCACAGGGAAGGAAGTTACAGTTGCACTGCTTTAAATTTGTGTCTTTACCCTGTAAAGGATCAACTCATTGCAATGAAGTTTTTAATTACAGATTAATGAACGTTTTTTTTGAAAAAAAGAAGATAGCAATCCAGTTGCAGAGACCTTCCAGAAGATTAAAGACTTTTCTAAAAATATATATGTACAGTATATTGCTTGTCCCTAACATTCCAATTTTAGTGACATCTGATATGGAAATCCCATCGATTTATCCACCCATGACAATCTCTGTGGTGTTTATTTTTATCTATGTTCATAGGTTGGGTCTTCCATCAAGCCAAAACTGACCTTGCTCAATTCACTGATTGAGTTTCAAAGTTCACGGGACCGCACTTAGCAATTCATTTCAGAGTTAACTGCCGAATGCAAGAAAAATTTGCAACTGAATCCACTGTAATTTGGTAATTCGCCACGTTTGCAGATTATGAATCCATTGTAATTTGTTACACGTGCACATTATGCCGCTAGATTCCTGGATATCTTCGTTTGGTTTCTGAATTCACTTCCTGAATTCGACTGAGACAATTTGGTCTCTTTGGGGGCATCAAAAGGAAATCAGACAGAAATCTGATGTGGTAATTTTACAGAAATTTAGTATAGAGTAAGGGTGCATTCCATACCATGAATTTCAGCAAATTCGAAAGTGCATGCCGCAAATACCTCAGTATAATCTGCGGACCGTTTAGGAAACAGAAACATTGATCCAATTGACCTACTTCCCAGCATGCTACTGCTGGGATAATGGGAAGACTGAAATCTAATTGCACTTTAAAAGTAAATGCCATTCCATTAACTAATTGCTTTTTAACTTCTTGTTAATAATTTCCAGGGTAAATTCTACTCTACTGAAAAATTGCATTTCTTGACAGCCAAACAGCAGGAAAAGAAACAGTGGTAATATCACTGAGAATGCCATGAAATATGTTTTATATTCCACAAATTTGGCTTCCTGGGTAACTGAAGGGTAACTTTTTTTTAGTGTTTTCCACACCCACCTCCATCTCACCCACTTTCTGCTTATTCCTGACTGAGCTAGGATACGATTCCATGGGTTCCTCAACTAAATGTGAGTCCACACAGTGAGCAATCACTGGCCTATTCAGAAATGGAAGGATTCAGAGCCAAGCCTAAGGCTGTCCTCTTGTGTTATACACACATTCAGACAAGTATTCGCACGTTTTTCAGTTGAGGTCACTAAATGGTGATCAGGGGCAAGAATCCTATCTAATTTGTTTTTCTTATCCTTAGCCCAGAGGCAGTAAAGCATTGTAGATACTACAGTCGTTCACGCTGCTTGAAAAGCTAATTTATTGATCGTACTTTTTTAATTGATTTTAAAGACAAACATTATGAAGACAGATGGTAAAGCAGAGTGTGAGCAAAAACATTAGTGCTAAAATGACTCGACCATTGTGTAAAAACAATTTTAAATAATAAGTACAAGAACTGGTGTAGTTCCATTATATTTCACTTGTATATCATGAGCTAATTCAAATGCAAAATTGTGTGACTAATTGCAAGTTTGCATATTGAAAATCATAACTATTCTGAGGTTGATTGCACTGCAGTCCTATCTGGTGGAGATCTCTCACTGTTCCAGTTCAATATTCAAAGTCGTAAGGATTATATTTCAATGTGTTGTCACAGACTGAGTGAAGGTTTCCAGCCCCATGACTATAACTAATGAGAACTGTGCAAAATGCCAGATGTAGTGCTGCGGCCAACTCACTGGTGCATTGGAGTTCTGCAACTTAGTGGTTAGACCACTCGCCTCGCAAGTGAGAGATCTGGGTTTGATTCCCGGGCAGGGTGAAACATTGGGCAAGTTTCCTTACTCCACACGCCTCTGTTTACTTAGCAGTAGGTTGGAACCTGTTTGTTAGTCGATCAGCAGATGGTTTTTCCGGAGATAATAATCCCTTTAAATAAATAATTAGTTGGTCATACAATCTACCATTTTTGGGGGGGTCCCTGGAAGATTTGATAAGGCACTATATCGAATGCAAGGATTATTATTATTATTATTTAGCAGACTACGGAGGTGAACCTCTCTCCCAATCTGATGCTACCCTTCATGGAAGACTGCAGAAAGAGTAATTGGAGGATGAATGACCCCTTTCACAGACCCAGACAAAGCCTGTCATTCCTACTCCCACCATAATGGACAATGCAATGTGTGGAAAGAACACATAATTTTCAAATAAAAAAACAAGTGATAAAGCTGTCTGGGGAACTGAACCTTCTCTATATTGTAACGTTACTCATAAATAATAATAATCCTTATTATAATAAATCCTTACATTTGATAAAGTGTTTTTCACGTCTTCTAGGTGTCGTATAAATGCTCTTTATTGTGCATTATGATTGTTTTTTATTGAATCAAAGAGTCAAAGGGCATTTTGAAATTTTGTAAAATAATATTTTTACTCTGTTTCAGTTGTCGTGAATCGTAATGTTTGTTTATTGAGCACTGTGCAATCTGCACCTGTCTCCCTGAGAATTGAGACTTTAGTTTTTTGGCACTTGTGGGAATGAAAGACTCTTAGGGAAATAACCTCATTGCCTGCTGCTGATAACCTTACCCCCGCATAGTAACACGGGCAATCTTTCCATTCCCGAACCACAAGTGTGTTGTAACAAACAAAAATTGCACTTCCCGTTACTGCAAGAGCATTATTGATTGAGCTGGTATAATTTGTTTTAGAGCTTCTCAATATGGCTCATGAAAAAGAATCACTTTGAGGTATCTACCTGAGCCAGTTGGAAGCAGTGAGGTTTGATCCAATATGAATTAGTATGTCACAAAACAACATTGATTTTAAACTGTTTGCTTTGGCTGACTGATGTGTTTTGTCAGGACTAGAATTTGTAGTCCTCATTTTTGAAAGCTGTGTCTGGAGAAATGATGATCATGTGGTGCAATAATGATAGATGACAACAGCCAGCAGCAAGCTCCAGTCCACATGAAAGGAAAACCTTCTTCCTTCATCAAGGCAATAATACAGCAGAAGGTTGGGCACCAGTGGTCAATTTGTGTGTGGCTCGTAATTATCCTCTGCTTTGCTAGACTAGCAGAGCAGCAATCACACGCAGACAATTTTAACAGCTTGTGCAAAACGGTGTGTTTTGCAAAGATAGAGCTCTTGTGGCTGTAGGTCAGAAATCCTAATGGATAGGTCACCTAAATGTATGCCCTGAAAGCCCAATGTCATCTGTATGATCTGATTCCAGTTTGTTCTAATTTTTCAGATGATGGACCCAGTAGCAGTTTCAAAGGTTATTACAGATTACAGGGTGTGTGTACATCCCTAGGAGAAAGATAAAATTGCATTCTTACCTTAGCATCTTAATTTTTTTTATATACAAAGATGTTTCTAGCACCAAGAATAGAAATTATTTAATTATGGTGGTTGGTTATAGAGCAGGAATACCCTCAGGATAAAATATAATTTCATTCTTGACTCTCTCTTTAGATCCAGGCAAAGAAAATGAATAGCAATGCAAAAGTTAGCCGGTTGTAATTGTTTTAACCATTCCTTTAGCCGATACGTACAGGTCACGAGGAGCACATCAGTGAGGTTTGTTTTCAATTCACTAATTTCACTTGAATCCCAGGATGTGCACTTTTTCCCATGCGGTGCTAACCTTCCTTGAATTGCGTTTGAATGCAACGTTCAAGCTGTTTCCGTCCCGCAGTGTCTCTGCCTCGCCCCATCCCTTGCCTCCTTCAAGACTCACCTCAAGGTCCTCCTCTTCAATTGTGCTTTCAATCCACCTCCTTTGCCTCCGGCCCTCCCCAATCGCTACCCCCAGCTCGGGTCTGGAATACTGTCCATTCAGTGCCTTGGGATATCCTCACAATGTGAAAGGCACTATACACATGTAATTTTGTTGTTGTCAACTATCTCACACAAAATTGAAGGTTGAGCTGCAGTCCATCTCTGCAAATCTAAACAGTGGTAATAATACCAACTCTGTAATAATTCTAATTCCTGCTTGCAGTTATCCACCATCAATGAAGTACTGTATGTGCCTAGTCCGACTGCTCGGGTAAAGATGCATCAAGCATTTCGATTTATTGAGCAGTACCAATTTATAGAGCTTGATGGTTAACGTGGTGAAGGTGAAGGGAAATTCATTAATGGCTCTACATTATGAAACTGATCTTATTATAAAGGTAGTCCGTGATTGACGAGATTGCTTATACAAACTAATCCTGATGATATTCAGTCCCAGTCAGTTGTGATTTGTAGAAGTGCAATAATATCGCTTAGTTTAGAACAATAATGTTAATATTTGAAGGTTCAGGAGACTAAATTCCAGTTCTCCCCAATTTTGATTGTTACAAATATGGGTTTTTTGCAGATAAATTGAGAATAACAGGTGCCTCGGAGTATTTCATACCCAGAGGATTGGGTGAAATCATAGCCCACAAGAAAGAAAAAGGTTTAAAGTTTCTGAACATCATTCAACTCGTGACAGAGGTTTAGGGCAATAGAAGCGCTCCAATTCATGATTTGTCCTGAACAATGTAATATAGACTTGCATTTCTTTTTCCCTGGCATCATTGTCTTTTTCCTGATGGTTCCATTATTCTCTTTAACTTCTCTTTTGCTGCCATAATTATTGCTGCCAAGGTTTGCTGTGTGGAATCCCAGGGAGACGGGGGTAAAGTACCCCACTGGAAAGCAAAAGATGCATGAATGTTTCATACTTAATTAAAAAAAAGTGCACTTTTATTTGTTTTCTGAAAAATTGCACAATGATACGGGGTTCATTTGGGGGTAATGAATTCTTGGATCCAGAGAGTTTAAAATTTTTCTCAAAGTTTGATTTATTCTCCCTAAAGAGACGTCACTTTTCTTGTTTTACTTTTTTTTGGAGTCTTTCCAGTTCATAAAAAGTAAACATCGTTCAGATCAATAATTTCACCGATCAAATTGATGAAACCCAAGCTATCCATGTTTCGAGTTATTCGATCATTATCTACACAATCTGTTTGCATACTTGGGCAATAGCATGGAAACTGAAATGTACACACTTTCAATTGTACCATTTGAAATAGATTACTCCTGGATAATAAAATGTCTTGGAGGCATTAATACACAAATTGAAATGCCACTCTCAACCACAGTGAAGAAAAGACTAAAGTACTTGCTTTGCCACAGGCCTCTTCTGTTACCTCGGTTCTGACATGCAACAGATTTTATCTTCTCAATGCCATTTTCCATCAGTGGTGGAGAGCCTTTGGCTTTCTGCTCGCAAGCTCTCGTCCAAACAATGACCTCTCTCTCATTGTTCCAGTCGGTTGACTTCTAACCATGCAGAACCCTCAGAGAATGGGATGACACTTTTCCACTCTTGGACAGTATGATGGAAGTGACAAGCAATGGGAAAGCACCTGCTCAGAATCTGAGTTCTAACCATCTCTTTATTTCTGTGGAGGCATCTTAGGCATTTGAAATTGAAATACATTGGTGCTATTAAAACTAATGTAATCTTATCTGTTGCAACACAACAGTAAAATCCAGTAAAGGCATTCCCCCCCACTCCACACCCAATGTAAAAGGCGCTTTATCAAATGCAAGGATTAAATAAAATCAGTTAAAGATGCTAATTGGAATTAGTGCACACTCGTGATCATGATTTTTATTTGAAGTAGGTTTGAAAGAGTCAGATTGATGATTTCATATACTATATCACAACATTTTATAGCTTCAGTGTCTATCTTGAATTCATTTCATAAATATATTTTAAAATTATGCAGCCTAACAAAATTATAACTTCAAATTGAACTGTAAGATGTGTGTTCTTTCAGTAGTAATGTGGTGGCGCACGGGATTTTATTGACCCAAGTGTTGCAATATGGAATCTGAATTTGCAGATCATACATTGTACTAATGCTTGGAAGTTCGGCAGTGGTTGCGGTTGCATACCAACAACAACAAAATAACATTTGTATGGCGCCTTTCAGGTCGGGAGGATGTCCCAAGGCGCTGGATAATCATTGTTTTAAACCTGAGCTGGGATCGGGGAGGGTGGAGGGAGAGGAAGGGATTTGGGGTGACCAATGGGACTGTTGAAGAGCAGGGTCTTGAGGCCAGGGAGGGGGGAAGGCGGAGGGACTGTGGGTTGGAATTCTAGAGGTTAGGGGCAGAATGGCTGAAGGGGCGGGTGGGTCGAGAGATGTGGAGCAGGCCGGAGGCTACTGAGTGGAGAGGACGGGCAGGTTGGTAGAGGGTTAGGAGATCTAAGAGATGAGGTGAGGGCTTTGAATGTGAGGACCAGGATCTTGAATTGAATCCTCTGGGTGATGGGGAGCAATAGAGCCAGGCTAGAAGTGGGGAGATGGTGGTCACAGATCTTGGATTGGTAGAGGACACGGCTGCAGGGTTCTGGATTACTATCCCATGTAGAATAAGCAGCACTGAGATTTGTTTGCAAATGCTGGCAATAGACGACAAAATTATGAGATGGACAGAGTAGTGAGAGAGAGATATGTTTTGTTGATTGTCAGGTCACATTGTGACAAGTGTGATTTTGCTTTGGGAGCAGAGGTGCGTGGGAATTGGAAAAGGGTGTGGTGGAGATCTTAAAGATAGCCATCAGTACTGAAACCCATCACAGTATTTTGGTGCGATTATTGTACAAAGTGCCCGCGATTTTTCAATCACTGTTTCGATGATTACTGCTACAATGATAGGCTTCACCCTTGCTTCAATGGCCCATAATCTTCTAACTGGCTCACTTGTTTTCAGAAGAAAACAAGGTCGTAATATAAGAAATTAGAACCAAAGTAGGCAAACCAGAAAAGTATTTTTTTCAAAGCTAAAATCAGAATGGAAGGGACAAGATAAGAGGCGTCATTGTCAACTGCAGATTAAATTCCTACAGGACAGGCTGAAATGTTATGACATTATGATTTTGTAAAAATCTGTAGCCTCGCACATCCATTCAAGCTCCTTAGCTCTCTTGAAAATGTCATGATCAAATGACTGAAAGGAGATTTCTTGCAGGAAATAGGAACAGCAAGCTAATTTTTTTCTACAAATTTACGTTGTTTAATTAGCAGATTTAAAATCCTTGATATTGCTTCATTAATCCCATAAAAGGTACTTGTTGTGGTGTTTTGAAGTGAAACAGTGCTGTGAATTGTCACAAGGAGCACATCACAAAATGTTGTAAATTTTACCCCACTTTCTTAAGGTAATACTGTAGTTTGCTTTTAATTGCTATGTTATTCCTTTCTAAAGCTGAGGAATAAAAATTCCACATGCGTTGAGTGTCCAGAATTTAGCTAATTCTTAAATGCACCCTTAATTTGGAAACTGGTTTTCTGGAAACTATAGAAAACCAATTTGAAAATGAAGGTAGGGTTTAACAAATTGCTAAATTCCAGATAATAATGAATACATAATAATATAATCCTTGCATTTGATATAATGCCTTATCACATCTTCACAAGATTCCAAAGTGCTTCAAAAAAACTATAAAGTGAATTAACTGTATATTTTGTGGGTAAACGTGGCAGCCAATTGCGCACAGCAGTGTCCCACAAACAGTCGTGGATTCAGTGATCAAATTATTATTGCATGTTCTAAAATGGGATTTTGGCCTGCACATTTGCCAGACTAATGGGAGGCCTCACATGATTAATAATTTGTATTAAAGAAAAAAATGAACCAGGGATATTTTCTTGTCAACTTCAGCTCCAGGCAAACAACTCCAAAGATCATTTTAATTTATGTGATGTCAACCTATGATGGCGCAATCAATGAACGTCACCGATGCTTTACTTCCCTCGTCATTGGCCCATATATATCCTTGAAGGAAAATAGAAGAAATGCGTGTGTAGAAATGCAATATAATTCATTTCATTAATTAATTCATACTGTATAACATTATATTATAAATTGGCTGCCGTGTTTCACCTACAATGTATACAGTCAATTCACTTTACAGTAAATTCTGTGAAGCACTTTGAGACATCACGGAGATGTGATAGGCTGCTATATCAAATGCAAGGATTATTATTATTGCCAGATTAGCTGTTTTACCTCTCCCAAAACGTACAGTAACACTTTACACTGATTCTGCACCAATAACATATGTGTGAATGCTTTCGTGAAGTCATTTACGTGTTCCCTTCATTTAAAATATACATGTCCTATACTATACAACAAAATTACATTTGCAATTTACAATTACAAAGGCTTTATAAAATATAAAGCCTTTTCTCTATTTTGATTCCCCTTGTATGCTTGAGGTAAATGAGTGATCTGATCTGGATGCTGTTTCATACATTGTCCAGTAGGAGGCATGCACAAGCAGCTAAGGGTCAAATTTATTTCCCCCTGCATCACTCTTTATGTGTACCATCGAGGTCTGGGGGACATTTGTTCTGTCATGTTGTACTACAAGATGCTAACTAAAGTGCTGTATCTGCAGAAAGCCCTTTCATTTGCAGTTGAAGTATTTTGTAAATAAACTGTTTCAGATGTAGGTCAGGCCTCTGCTCTTGTGTTTGTTTTCTGTTTACTAACATTGTGCTCTGCGGTTGCAAATTTAAAACTACCACCACTCATCCAAGAACCACTTCACTGAAAAAGGTCCAGTCAAGAGGACTGGATAACTCAGAGTAAATTACTAGGCTGGAATGTAGCACAATCTTTAAGGCTTTAAATTACTTCATAAGAATAGAGTGTGATCTGTGTATAAACACAGACTGGACTCTGCAATAAGATAGCTGCCCTGAGCTGATCATTATACTTCAAGGACTTCTTCAATTTGTTTTCTACTGTCTGCTTTTTTAACGCAACAAAACATTGTATTGGTCCCCCTCACTGCACTATGTGAAACTACTGCCAACAGACCACGTTTGTTCCAGAGTGCTATGCAAACTGCCTGCTTGTGAACCTCCCAAATCTTCCATCCACAGGATGCAGATCATCCAGAACTCTGGATGTCCTCTTCCGCACTAGGCTCGGCAATCTTATCACCCCATCCACGCCCAACTCCACTGGCATCCCATCACACAGATGATACAGTTCAATTTTCCTGGTCCTCACTTTCAAAGTCCTCCAAGGCCTCTGAGACCTTCTAACCCATTACCAACCTGCTTGCTTCCTGCACTCAGCGGGCTCCTGCCTGCTTCATGTCCCCCATCTTACCCGCCCCACCATTGGTGGGCAAGCCTCCTGCCACTCTGCCCCTAACTTGTGGAATTCCATCCCACAGTTCCTCTGCCTCGCCCTCTCCCTCCCTTCCTTCAAGACCCATCTCAAGACACTCCTGTTCAACCGTGCCTTTGGTCACCTCCATCCCCCACCTGCTCCCCACCATATCCAATCCTGATCTGCAGCTCGAGTCCGTAACACTGATTGTCCATCGCCTTGCGATGTCCTTCCAATATGAAAGGCGCTATACAAATGTAATGTTGTCATTGTTTTGAGCTGAGTTAGCTGATATCAGCCAATGTGGAAATTGAAATGCTGTTGTTCGCTTGAGTTCTCTTGGCTAGCAAGGGGGAAATCAGCCAAGTTTCCTACTTCTGAATAGGATCCAGTAAGCATTGCTCGAAAGTATGTGGGAATGTCAGATGAGACAGCATCAGGTTCATCTATTAAGCCCCTAATCTGCTATCTGGGGGGGCAAAATCCATAACTGTTTCACGGTGCGAATCAGTGTGATCAACAGATGAGTTGATTGGTGGTGGTGGGTGGGGAGAACAGAAAGTACAAAAATAAACTTGTATAGCATGGGTATTTGGTGGGGACTTGTTGTGTACCTAGTACTGTAGTTTGTTTCTGTTGTAAGGTGTTGTGTTGCTCCAACACAATATTTAGTTTATCCTGAATTTACAGCATAAACTCAAAAAGTCACTGCACTGAATCACGTTATTACTGACTGTCCATTGCTGGAAAACATTAAATGTTGAAGTGAATTTCCTGTGGAATGAAATGAGAATTGAGCTCTGAATGGTATGATATCTAACATGTAATCAAGTTAGCAATGGCCTTAGAAAGGCGGTAAAGGTTAATGTTAGATAGGTGCGATCTGGTGGTGGAATAATGTGATCAAAGCAGGCGAGAAGCAAAGGTGGCATTTGTCAAGATACAATATGTACTCCAGACTGTGAATTGTTCTGTAGCTTTGGATTCTTATCTGTCTCCTTCATTGCCTTTCAATGATGCTGCTGTTTCATGTCAAAGGACTGACACCTTTATTTGAGAAAGGACAAAATAGAATTAGACTTCACCAGTGACAATATAATACACTGGGGAAAGAATAGAAACACATACTACCCAAGCTGACATAGCCGGTCTTTCCCATCTGACCCACAGATATGAAGATATGATTACGATTTTTTTTTCTTTCTCTCTCTGCTCTTTCTCAATTTTGCTATAGATTTAGTTCTGATTCGAAGGTTTGACCTCTCTCACTTTTTCACTGCTTTCTCAAACTGTATTAAATTACTGTTATTCCCTTGAAGTCAACCTGTTCACGCAGAATTAATGCTGTACAATGTGGCAAAGTATTGCCTATTCTGTGGAAGAATGGAATTGAGCCACCCAGAATTCAATCAACAGAAGACAATGTCATTGTCCTTGTTCCTTGGAACACTTTTTTTTATCTCCTCCCCACCAAAATATTCCTTTTTGGGGACAACGAAAATAAGAGATGATTACCTCACCCTCATCGCTCAAAGCTAAACAACAATAATTTCAACAAGTGTTCAGCCATTTTTGTCACGTCTTTGCATTCTGACCTAGAAAATGTTTTCGTTGTCGTAGAGGGGACTACGACTGTATATTTTCACCCACAAATATACAGTCAATTTTCCTACTCTTCTTCATCTTGCCCTGACCCCTCCCCCCTTTTCTTGTCCCTACCTAACTGTACAGCACCTTGGGATGTCCTCTCGACGTGAAAGGCGCTATATAAATGTAAGGATTGACTGACTGACTGTCTAACAATTGTAAATTAGCAGCAGCTGAAAAGTGTTCAGAGCAAAAAAATGTTTTTGTTCTTTTATTACTGGCTTGGGATTTACCTTGTGCTGTATTCCCCATCCACCTCCTCTCCCCCTCTCCTATTGATACTTCTGAAGTGTTTAATCTGTTTTAATCGAGGAAGCTTTCATTTACTTGATGGTGCTGTCGACAACTACTGTCCATGCTTCTACTACAGATCTGTTCTAACTCTCTGTTATGCTGTTGTGGCAGATTGTATTTCTGTGCAATGATTTTCCTTCCAGTAGTTTCAACAAAAACAAAAAACATATCGAAAAATTTCAAAAGGCCACACTCGCTAACACAAGCCATGAATGTGAATTGGATTCCAGATAGTAGACTTCTCACCATATTACATGGTCAGTCGGGTGGGATAATAATCTCAAGCAGCCCTTTCATTTGTTGAGAATGACACATTCACATCAGTTAAGTTGGGGGGTGAGAGCAGAAGACTTGGACACGGACTCACTCAATAGAAAATTATGCAAAACTCCACATAAAGCTATTTGAAATGGAACAGTACACAAATAAAATTTCTAAATACGCCGTGCAGAAGTCTAAAGTTGGAAAAACAAACAGCAGAGAGTCCAATTTGGTGTTCGATACACATAGTGGTCATTTTTGTCTGCAACGAAGGAGTAGACCATGTGTGCGATATTCTTTTGATGAGTCTAAAGTGCCTTAATTAAAGTTTTTTTTAACTCAGATTTGTTTGAAACTGCAGGAAATTAATTCAATGAGAAACAAACAAACATTTTAAAATGACTTTGTTGTGTGCTTTTAATTAATCAGTTGCCGCAGGCTTAATGTCAACCAAGAAAGAAATGGAGTGTTAAATCTGCAGTTGCTTTTGTCAAAGCCTCATTTATTTCATATTAAAATCTGTTACCTGCATTATACTCTTATCTGGTATTTATGAATGCACAGTAACAATTTTGTATTATCAATATCAGCCTAATGGATTAAAAAAAACATTTTACCACTTTCTGCCTTAATTCAAAGGTTGTAATTTACTTTTTTTTAACATTTGAATACAACAATCGAGCTAACACCAGCTCTGTGTTAAGGCATTGAAGCAGTCATGTATGTCACAGGCATTAAGCTTTTTGGTAGTCTTTTTTTCCAAGAGCCTAATATGGAGAAGCAATTCAGTGTCCTTGAGAGCACAAATAAATCCTTCAACTGAAACAAGGTTTAACTAGTTAATATGGACTCTCTTCAAAACTAGCTGGCAAATGATTATTTTTTGTAAAGCTGTGATATGATATGATTTAATTTGTTGGTTTGGTTTTGTCTATAATATAACTTCAATAACATAGTTGGCGACACAGCTATTCTAATTCTTAATTAACATAATAATTTTTGTTTGCTAAAAACAATAAAATGCCTGAAAAAATTTCCGAAACTTGAAATGTCGTAGGTAACATTTCTTAAACATCCAAAATTTCAAACAAAACAAATTCATGTGAACAACTGTGTAGCTCAAGCATTAAGTATTAACCTTTAACTTTTGACCTTGCAGATTTTTAACCTATGAAATGTCTCTTTAAACTTTAAAGGAAACAATGATAACGAGCGCCTGGCGATTGCTAGACAGCGAATCCCATATCGACTTGGTCGAGTAGTTGATGATTGGCTACTCGACAAAGGTAAAACCATTGATTAAAACTTCAACTAAAAAAAATAATTTGACACATAACCAAGTAGTGTTGGATTGTAACACTAATAAAACTTAAAATATAAATTGCCAGTAAAATTAAACAAAACAAACTGTTTTTAAATGGTAGCTAGAAGTATTTGCATAGCTTGTTTAATAAGTCGTTTCCCTTTCTGAAGCACGAAGAGTTTAATAATCCATACCCCATTAACTTAAGGTTAAAGGGACTGTTAAATATAATCTTCTAATTGTGATCGATGTATGAAGTTTAATCCTAGAAACTTAACAAAAAAATGCTAAATCCTGTACAGAATATGTTTACTATATCTAAATTTAGTAATTAAATGCTGTACAATTAGCTATGATCCTTTTTTTGTTTCTGCAAAAAATGTCCTTTTAAACAATAGATAACTTAAATAGTGCTTCATGTGGATTGGCATAAAAAAATCTGAAGTCCCTTTAACATTTACAGTACTTCAAGCATTTGGAGGAATTGTAGATTGAAAACGAAGTTAACAATAAAAAAAAGGCGTTTGCTGCATGCTTTTTTGCTGTGCAAAAACTGATCTTTTTTATTAAAAAAAGTACAATAAATTATTTTGTCAAAAATATCAAGAAGTGGTACTGTTGCAAAGGTTTTTGCTCTGTTGGAGTGAAATGTTCCACATAATTTTCTCATTCTATGTGTCACTTTTTAGTCCGCATCTACATTGAAAACCTCTGTTTCTCATTGTAACCCTCAAAGGGGACTGGCTGAAAGACAATCACAAATGCACGTGCACCATTGACGTTTGTCTGTTTGTCTGTCTATCTTTGTGTTTGTTTGTCTGTCTGTCTGTCTGCTATCCGTTTGTCTATTGATTAATCAATTTGTTTGCCTGTTTTACTTTTCCTGACATTTATATGCTTGCATACTTAAAATCTTTTTTTGAATTATCATTGGAAAGAAATAATATTTTAAAGATTGTTTTTTCATACAACACAAAGGAAACCTCATGTCTTATTGCCCTCTCAGAAATAAACCCCTCTCCCTCCCCCACCCCCATCCCCTCCAAAAGAAACTTGCTGCAAGAACATATTGATTGCAAATCTGCATCTCACGCTCATTCCATTCAGAAGCAATAAATTACTTACAGTCCTGCTTTCCAGTAATTTATTGCTATCATCAACCCACCTCATACCTTTGTGTTCCTCCACATGAATGTAAAGATGCAAATTCCTGAACCAATAAAGTCCACATTCAACATTTTTTTTATGTGTGTAACAATGTTTTCACAGGGCGGCAACTTACAATCTTCAATAGCCAAGCCACCATAAAAATTGGTGGGAAGGACAGAGCTCGTCCATTCCAGGGACAACTGACTGGTCTGTACTACAATGGCTTGAAGGTACTTAACATGGCAGCTGAAAGTGACAAAAACATCAAAATAGAAGGGAGTGTGAGATTAGTAGGTGAAGTGCCCTTAATGACCACAGAGACAACAACCACTGCAAAGCCTGAAATATCAACCACCATAATGGAAACCACCACCACCATGGCCACCACCACTACCAGAAAAGGGAGGTCAACGACCACGAGAGACGCTATGACACAGGCAAGTCAGCCCCCCACCCCCTTAGCTTTTGGCTTCCTTGTCTTGCTGTATTTTTTTATTTGATTGCATTGTACGAGAGGAATACTTTGCAGAGAATATAGTGTATTTCTTTGTCCTTCAGGACCAAAAGGGATGCTTCTTTTGTTTCGGTAAAATGTTGTTAACGAGTGCAGTAGACTCTGGCACTGATTTTCCTGTGTGGGCTTTTCCGTCGTTGCCCTTGTGAAATATAGAGTCGGAAACTAGGGCAAAAAGCAATCGGTAGAAATTCCAATGTTACTGAGAGTAATCAAAGCGTTTCCAAGGTCAGACTTCGAATATAGCAACAAAGCGGTGACAGATGTAATGGTAAATAAGAGCTGTGTGACTATTGGAAACGACCCTCCAAAGAAAATCGCATCCATAATCCTGACACATGCATACTATTTTCTAGATGTAGACAAATTGTTACTGGACTTGTGCCACTTCTCTTTGTCAATGAACCTTTTCTTTTATAGTCATTGTTTTCAATACCGATTTTACCCTATTCACTTCTCTTTGAAAAGGTTGGCACTCTATTTGATTAAGTGGCCCGGTCACCTTCCTTTACTTTAGAGTTACAGATGTTGTCGTTTGGCATCCTATCAGTTTTGATAACAGTTACGAGAGTCCGCACAAATGTAAGAGGATTCTACTGCATTTCATAAAATGGCTGAAGAGAGATTGAAATAACACAATCTGGGAAAGTCTGGACCAGTAAATATTTCTCTCCAGGGCTTGGTTGTGTTGTATTGCAGATCGGAGTAATTATGGTAAATACAAAACGGAGGCAAAGTTATATGATATCACCCGCATAAATTGTGTAGAGTACATCTTCCCAGCTTCGGATATGTACATTTAATTCCCTAAAAATATATCAAGTCACAGAAGCTGATACATTTTCAATTCCGAGGCAAATGTTTTCGCTTTTACATGTTTGTGCTACACATTGATGTCGAATAATCCAAACAGGAACTAAAGATTTCCGACGTGAAGTTTTGTAACCTGCCACTTTAAATACCATGATCTCTACATACATCTGATCCATTATTTAATCAATTAGAGATTATTGAACCCACTTAATGACATCTCTAATTCACTTTAAAAGGTTTCCCCCCACCCATCCCAGAGATATCTTTCATTCAGTTAAATAGTGTCCCTAAATAATTAATGGTGCGTGTAAGCAAACCCCCAGTTAAGTTCTGTGCAATTTCTTGTAATATATGTCAATGTTTGTGATTCACAAACTGTTTTATGATCAAAGATCTCTCGCTGTCTGGGTAAAGGGATGAAATGTGGTGTACTTGTGTGATTGAGAATTGAAGACCATTCCAGTTCCCCTTGTGTGGGGTTGTCTCTGAAGTGAAGCCACCTTGTCTTCATTTGGAGAGCAGGGCTCTTCAGTGTTAGAATTGACATGATGCACTGCAGTGAGTGTAGCAAAAATGTGTAGAGATTCAACGCATGAAATATGCACTGGCTTCTTTGAGACTTTCAAAATTAGCAGAGAGTACCATAAACAATACGGGAATACATCCGTAAGGCACAGTGTGTGTTTATATAATTATGGGATTTGATTTGTGATATTTCTTTATAGATTTCTTCATGAGAAATGAGTACCGGTAATCACATTTTTTAAAAGGTCAAACGTACTGAAGAATGCAATCGATAAATTGTACATTTCTTATTAAGAATGTTAAGAAGTACCAAAAATTGGACCCAGTAAGAGCCAGCTAAAATTAAATGGCCTTCATTTTAGTTGAATTATGGTGGAATTATCAGAGTGACTGGGCTAAAAAGCCTGTAGGATGTGCATTTAGTTTACACCGGTTATGTCTTCTGGATTCTCTACTCCTATGACAGAGCCTTATCTTAATGTATTCATTTCAACTGTAGCTGTACAACAAAATATCAAATAGATTTTTATTTTTTGCCTTGTTTTGGAAGTAAGTCTGTGTTCAAGGGTAATTTTTATTTCTCTATTGTATTTGTCATGCAGCTTACACATGCCATAAGACGTGTTATCCTAAATGAGAGGCTGTAGAAGAAAGAGAGATTCCACTTGTATTTGTTTTGCTGCTAATCACAGTGTGTATTGAATGATAGACCAACAATCTGTGACCAACAAACTTCTGATTTTTAATGGGTGAACTTGGACTTCTCTTAATAATTGCTCAAATCGCATCCAAATCTGAATTAAGAGCTGTTTTGGGCTTACAGTTGCAGCCTTTTATGAATGATTGGATTTGGGAACATGATCTAAGTTTAAAAATATATATATTATACTGCATTTCTCGCCACGGAAATGGCGTGATATGTAACACCCAAATGACTATGCTGAAGCAAACATTTGGATTTGTTCACCATGGCATGAGATCAACAAGGTTGGTGTGTCATCCATTGCATCTGATTCCTGAAACTTAGCAACTCCACATTGCCTACAGAGCGCTCACTTTGCAAAGTTTGATCAGTTCAGGTGCTCGCCACATATGAGTTGCACGTGCTGCTCAATAGACTCAAGAGCTCCAGGATGCTACTCTGTGTGAAAGCTGCTATATTAATGCAAGTTGTTGTTGTTGACTCAATTGAAATCAAAGCTTCCTGCCCCCCAAAGTTTCATGCTATTCTGACCTCAAAATGACACTAAAAATATCCATATTCTCAAACCTTGCAGCACCTCAAAACCATGTGTTTGATGTACAATGCTTAAATCAATACTGTTCTTTTTTCTATATTTTATCTTGTGCTTTGTTTTAGCAGTTTACTTCCATTTACTTATTTGGTATAGTGCCTTCCATGTGAAAAGAGATAACAAAAGGCTTCATAGGATTTTACCACAAAACATAACAACTGTTTGTTTTGTATGGCAACCACAGCAATCAATTTGCGCACAGAAGTGTCCCACAAACAGAGAGGCGTTACTTGATTTCATTTCTGATTAATGTCACCATAACTAGTTCCTATATATCACTTCCGAAATTTGGAAACTGCATTTGGATTGGCAAAGTTTATTTAAAAAAAACAAATTGGGATTGGTAATCTGTACTCATCAAGTACAGAACAGATTAATTCAGAAAGCAACATTCCCAGAATGAATCATGTGCTTTCAGACTATCTTGCTTTATTGATATTTATTCAGTGAGATTTAGCTCAGTTTACAAAACTTCCCCCAAACAGGCTGCAGTGTCATTGTCCTTTAGTTAATTATAAAACATTCCATTCAAGCCTGCATATATTTGCATGACGTCTGTTGTGTGAATATACTCAAATATTAACAACAACAACAACAACAATTTACATTTATAGAGCGCCTTTCACGTCGGGAGGACGTCCCAAGGCGCTGACAGCTTTATTCTCAGGAAATGTGTTCACTGAAATGTGTACACTAAATAATTTGCCTCAATAAAGACTTCACAGCATTTCCGTTAACCAGCAGAAAAAGCAAGAAATTTGGAAGGAAACAGAATTATCTGTTTAAAAAAAACATGTAGGGTATCAGCCTGGCTCAGTTGGTAACACTCTTGCATCTAGATCAAAAAATGATGGGTTAAAGCCTCATGTCAGGACTTTAGCTCACAGTCAAGGCTAACATTCAAATGCAACTCTGGGGAAGCACTACATTGAGAGAGGCACAATCCTTCAACAACAACAACACAAACAACAACTTTGATTTATATAGCACCTTCCACGCCGGACAGCGTTTCAGAGTGCTTCAGATAGATGGTAAACTGAAGTCCCATCTGCCTATTTTCAGCTAGGCTTTTTAAAAAAAAACTATTCAAAAAGAGTAGGGTGTCTTGTCCAACTATCCTTTGGATTATCACTTGGCTGTTTGTAGAACCTGCTGTATTTGCTTAAAAATTCAGTCACCACATTTGATGATATTTCTACCAAGCATTTTGAGATGCTTTAATATATAAAACACAATAAAAATGCACGTTGTTTCTTTGGTTTGTCCGTTAGCTTAGCTGATGTTCTGCTCAATGGGGATGTGGGTGGAAGAAGGAAGTAGCCATAAGCACCGTCGAAGAAGAAGGATTTCAGGTGGGACTTGAAAAAGGGGAGAGAGGGGTAATGTGGAGGGAATGAAGGAGAGTGTTCCAGAGTTTTGGGGCGAGTGGCTGAAAGCGGGACATCTGATGGTATGCCAGATGGTGCAAGGGATTAGCAGGAGACAGTTGCTAGTCGAATGGAGGCACTGGGTGGTGGATTGGGGAGTGAGCAGGTCAGAGAGGTAGGGAAGTGCTAGGGCATGTACACCAATCCAACCGTACCCATTGCTATGTGGGCATTAGCCTGCTTCATGTCCCCCACCCTTGTACCTCACCATTTGCGGTCAGGCTTTCAGTCTATCTTCCCCCCCGCTCTACAGAACTCCATCCGAGACTCCCTCTGACTTGTCCCCTCCCTCACCTCTTTCAAAGTCCATCTCAAGACTTTCCTCTTTGTTGGGGCTCTGATCCACTTTCCCTCCTCTCCCCACTCTTCTCGGCCCTCAACCTGAGCTCGGGTGCCCAGCAAGAACTGTCAAGGACATTGGGAAGTCCTTCCAATATAAAAGGCACCAGATGAATGTAAATTTGTAATTGTTAAAGATCTCATGACACTGTTTAAAAAGAGAAGGATGTTTTTCCCGGCATCCTAGCCAACAGTCCTCAATAGAAAATTGATCGCTCACTAAATGGCTATGTTTTGGGACATTGCTTTGCTCATTTTACAGAATATCCTGTGAAGCACTTTAAGACTTACTTTATAAAGTTCTAAAGCATTACATCAAAACCAAGATCTAATAAAATTTAAGTCTTCCAATAGGAGTTTGTTATCCACCAGGGACTCAGCTTGGAGTTTGGAACTGCAATCTTTCTCGAATGAAGACCAGGTCAGGCCCAAATTTACACACAATGACATTAATTTTCTGAAAGAATGGGGAAAAGTTTTGGTTTTTAACCCATTCCTTGTGTTGGGTAGCACAGATAAATGGGTTAATAAACTCTGTAAATTGGTTCCTTTTATTTAATTAGTAGCACTGTTCCATCATCTACACCTGCGCTGCTCCCATCCACAGATTCCTTACCCCTCCATCCGCTCTTCCCAATTAACCGGCTACTCGCTGGTGCAAAATAAACTTTGGGGGAAAAAAAGGCTAATGGGTTGTAGTTGTCAGTTCAAATGAGGAATATTAAGTCAGCAGAGGGAAATGTAGATTTTACCTGTATGGTCCATCAGAAAATTCTGCAGTATCTTTCAAAAGTAGTGATCTACTAAGGATAAAAACAAGACGGGGACAGGCAGGCAGGCAGGCGGAGAAAGAGGCGGAACATTAGAGAAAAGACAGAATTCAGTCCCCCACTCCTTGCTCAAACTACAGGACCACTGAAGTTGTCATGTCTTTATTCTGATGAGCACTCCCTTTGGCATGTGTGTTAGCAGAGCATTTCACCCTCCCATTGCAGAGGTGCTTCAATGTAAGGCTGTATATTGCTCTGTCATCATGATGTAGAACAAGAAACAAACAAACAAAATTACATTTATAGAGTGCCTTTCACATCGGGAGGACATTCCAAGAAGCTAGAAGTCCGTCTTAGGGTTTGTAATAGTCCTATTAAAGACCAGCGACCCAAGACATTCCCTTTTCAGAATCAATAGGAGCTGTTCTGTGTATTGTAAGGCTCACTGAAAATGAGCACTTTATGCCGATTGACCATGTCAATGGGCACAGAGGATCTCATTATTCCTGGTATCCGTTGGGAAACGAGAGGCAAGGCGACTCAGGCAGTGATCTAGTAGCAGTGATTGCAAGACTCTGGACCTGTCAAGTGGAAGGTCGCAGCTATCAACTCTGACTGATCCTTGAATCAGGGCATGAACTCACAAGACTTCCATAAGCACTGTAACACTCCACATCTTCAGGTAAGGATCTCAAGGAACTATATCGACTGGCTATGATGGACAGATGCCCTTGCCATCCAGTGATAATAGTGAGATAGGCAGAGGCAGCAATGGAGAAATATTCCAAAAGGGAAGACCAGCATTTGTTTATTTTTAAATGTCAGCTTCTCTGACTAGCCAGTCATCTATATGGAGAACACAATGATGTTACGATACTTGTGTTTGAGATAAAACATGAGTTTAATAAAGTTCACGTTTTCTGATTGTGAGTTTCCCTGCTGTAACTGAATTTTTGCCATCGTGCTCTAAAACATTGGAAGTAAAGCCCGGGCAATCTTTTGCATGAGAATTGAGCTTCAGAATTGAAATACAGCTTTAAGAACTCACCACAAGCTATTTAACACCTGAAAAAGCTACCAAGAAGAAGGCTTTGAGGCCAGGACACTTGGCAGAAGTTGATGCTATAAATGGGACAGTCAGATAATGCCAACCACATTTATAAAACCAACTCAACGACTCAATATATTCCCTTGAAGTGAACTTTGAATGAACCACATACCTCATCCTTATGTGGAGCTCCTGTAGCTCAGTGGTAAGAGCACTCACCTTACAAGCGTGAGACCTGTGTTCAAATCCAGACAGATAAGGGCAAAGCCTTGGGCAAGTTTCCTTACTCCACACGCCTAATAATAATCCATCCAAAAAAGAAAACCACAATAATAAAATTGGTCATTTCAATTCACAAATGTTTGTGGGGATACTGCTGTACACAATTGGCTGCCGCGTTTTGCCCACAAATATACAGTCAAATTCACTTTACAGTGTATTCTGTGAAGCACTTTGAAACATTGATAAGACATGAAAAGTGTTATATCAAATGCAAGGATTATTAATATATAAACATAAGCCCATAAGGTATCTCAATCCTAATAAAAGATGCTTTGAAGAAAATATACCATTGTTGCAGCCCATTATTTAGTTTGCTCCAGAAAAATAATTATCTAGTGGAGTCCTGTAGCTCAGTGGCTAGAGTACTCGCCTTACAAGTGAGAGACCTGGGATCAGTTCCAGGCACGACGAAACCTTGGGCAAGTTTCCTTACTCCACATGCCTGATAATATTCTCTCTCAAAAAAATAAACAATAATAAATTGGAGATTTCAATCCACAACTGTTTGTGGGACACAATTGGCTGCTGCATTCGCCCACATATATACAGTCAATTAAATTTACAGTATATTCTGTGAAGCCCTTGGAGACGTCTAGAGGATGTGAAAAGCGCTATTTCAAATGCAATTATTATTATTATTATCTTTACTGGTTGCTCCATCACTAGCTCACGTCTTGCAGACAGTGAGAGGACCTCCCTCAGTGATCTGAAACACAGGAAGGATGCTTTTCTAGTGAAGCCAATCCACATGTTCTTACTGGTACAGGTTTACAGAGACTGAATGTAGGCCCCTATGTGCTGGGTGTTACTCCTCACGTAAGTACTTTCCATCCACAGAATGCATCCCTGGTGTTCTATAATTGTTGAACTGTTCAAGGACTGTAAGGTCAGAGATGACAATGAGTTTTTGATCTTATAGCCTGCAAGGACATTGCACATTATATTTCATCACGCAGTGAGCTATAAAACACACAGACACTATATTTTCTGTCCATGCAGGATGTTCATTGCTTAAAAGCTGTAGCCCACACCAGGTCATCCAGTAGTTTAGATCCTGCAAGGTTATGAAGCTAAATTGAAACAAAAACAGAAGTTGCAAGGGAAACTCAGCAGGTCAGGCAGCATCCATGGAGAAAAGAAAAGGAGTCAACGTTTTGGGTCTACAACCCTTTGTCAGAACTGATTCTGACGAAGGGTTGTAGACCTGAAACATTGACTCCTTTCCCTTTCTCCATGGATGCTGCCTGACCTGCTGAGTTTCCCCAGCAACTTCTGTTTTTGTTTCAGATTCCAGCATCTGTAGTATTTTGTGTTCTGTTTTATGAAGCTAAATTGTTTTGCCCCATGCTGCTTGCTATCATTTTCTTAAAAGCATGTTTTATTAGGATCTAGAAACTTTATGGGCTTATGTTTATGTATGGTTCATTCAAAGTTCATTTCAATACATTGAGTTGTTCAGCAAGGTTTATGAACTTGGTTGTGAATAAAGTAAGGCAGCAGAGTGGCAGCTTGCAATTGTGGAGGAGAGTGTGTAGCTGGAAATGGGTTGAATATTAATCTTGCATTGGCTTGGTCTTGGGAGAGCAGTGTGTTGTGTATATGGCGTAGCGTTGGGTGTGGGGCAGAGGAAATAAATCTGGGATGTCAAAATGCCTTCAAGGAAGAACCTTTTCCCCCAAATTCAAATGAATTAGCTACTTTTCTCCATGTTTATGGGACGTTGATGTGAGGCTTGCCTGCATAACAACATTCAGTTTTGTTTCTGATGCAACTTTATTTTATGAAGCATTGCAAGCCATTTATTTTACATGAAAGAAGCTTGATGAGTAGAAGTTATTTTTATTATCATTAATATTGATTTTGGTTGGATTCATAATGAATGAATGCAGTTTGCTTATTCTACATTCACTGATGCAGGGTATTAGCATGAAACTCCCTGGATTTGTCATTCCATTTGCATTGAAGTTGTTTTTCTACATCAGTCTTTTTTTCATTCTCTCTTTCTCTCTATTCGAAAAGAACATATCTCCAGCACTCTGTGACTCCTGTACCTTAAATTGGATGTCCAATTCCCTTATATTTTGTTTTCTTTGGGTTTTGCAGAATTCTTCTCTGTCAACATGTGTCCCTTTGAGGTTTGCCTCAACATTGGAGGTCCTCAAACCCTCGATGGTTGCAAGGAATAGAGCAAAGCTGTGACCATAGCAACCATAAGTGTTCCTGAACTCCTGGGCGATTGTTGAGGTGTGATTGTCAAGGACGTGGGTGGTGAGCTCCCTGTGGTGAGCCGGAGGTGGATGGGCACATGGCTTGTACCTCTTGACTTAAAATGGAAGTCAAGCCAAACATAATTGCATCAAAATTAAATATATATTTAATATAATAATCATCATTACATTTGATAAAGTGCCTTATCACATCTTCAAGAAGTCTCAAAATACTTCATAAATACTATAAAGTGAATTTTGTGGGTGAAACACGGCAGCCAACTGCATGCAACAATGTCCCTCACACAGTTGTGGATTCAATGACCAATTTATTATTTTAAAGGAGTTGTTACCCCCGGAAAAGTGAACCACCAGTTGACTATCAACCGGGTTTCTACTTACTGTGAGGTAAACAGAGATGGGTAGAGTAAGGAAACTTGCCAAACATTTTGCCCTGATGGGAATTGAACCCAGGTCTCTCGTTTGCGAGGCTACTGCTCTAACCACTGCGCAACAGGACTCCACAAGACTTAATGGTGAGAAGGAACAAAAATGATTGGATCCCTTCCTCATGAACATGACTAGTGCTTTGAATGAGACATCAAACCGAGGTCTCGTCTGCCTGTAAAAGATCCCATGACAATTTTCAAAAAAAGAAAAGGAAGATTTTCCCAGTATCCTGGCCAATCATCCCCAAAATAATAAATCATCATTCATTTCATAGCTGTTCATTTAATTTGCAGTAAATCCTGTAAAGCCCTTTGGTACATTCTCCTGACCTGAAAGCTATTGTACCAAACGCAACTTCACCTTCTTTTGGTGGCTCTTGAAACCTTACATGCCTGAAAACTCAATCAGTCAGGCAACAATCCCAATTGAAACAATCTCCAACAAGCCCTTAATTGGTACATTGGGATGACGTTTGATTCCTTGAGTTAATTGACATAAATATCCATTATTTGAATTAGTGCTAGAGTTCCAATGCTCCATCCATTACCCTGAATATGTGTTAAGACCCAGGTTTTGAAAAGTATTTGGGATAATGAGTTGAGCAGTGCTGCAGTTTGTTACAAAGGATACTGCCCACAATCACAGGGTAATGAAGCAGCTCTACTGTGTAATGTGCAATGTTTATAAACTGTAATTATTGCCTTATTTGTGAATTCTTGTTTTTTTGAATGACAGAAGCCATTTGAGTTGCGATATTCACAAAGTGGCTAAAATGTGAATCTCGAAGAAGGGTGAAGCAGAAAAAGGAAGGAGAAAAGAAAATGTTTTGTTGTAGTCCCCCCCAAAAAAATGCTAGCACTCAGGATTCACAACTTGTAAATCTCACAAGTCAAAAACGTCTCCCAACCTTAATTGTAAATCATAATTAACAAAACAAATTCAGGCAACATGGCAAAATAGAATTACACAAGCAGGTTAGGCTCAGGGACTGAACTGATAAAACAAACCACAGATAGAAACTTGGCAATATCAGCACAGAAGGAGTTATTTGGCCCAACCTAACCGTGGAACTATCTACTCTAATTCTTTTCCTTTTGCTCTTTCCTCTCACACCGTGATATCTTCATCTTCTCATAAGTTTATCTAATTCATTTTTAATCTGTATAACTGTATAATGGTCTCAACTTCAATAGCCATGTACATTTTATCTTGTTCAAAAGCTTAATAACCATTTCTATTTAAAAGATATCCTTCCAACCTCTGCCGTTATGCTTCCAGTTACAATCTTAAGTTGATTGCATATTAGAAACAAATCTAGACCTTGGACAGGAGCCTTTTGTTTTGTGGAGATAAATTATATCTCGGGCGCAAGAGAGAAAGAGAAAGATTCAGCCCATTAACCTGTGTTTTCTTTTTCTGAATTCATGATCCCAGCTTGCTCTTTGCATTTGATGGCTTTGAATCTAACATTTTCAAGTCAGCGAGCGAAAGTGTTCAAGGTCTCACTGGCAACCGTCCAGCAGCCAGGCTGAGCTCATTGCCTGCTGTGCTGAGAAGCAGCTCCGAGGTTTGAGCACAGGAAAAGTGCAGGTGAGAAACACAGGAAGCCGAGATTGCTGATGTGGTGTTACTGGTGCAGATGGGAGCTCTAGTGATCTGTGCTATTTTTTTCACCCCTTCCTGTGAGTTTGGATCTCATTTGGTGATTCAGTCTGCTTATAGGGACTCTACGATTTATATGATATCATCCTTGGTTTGAGCCTTGCTCAGGGGAGTGAGATTTGCTTATTTTTAACTCGCCCCATCAATCTGTTCTGTTAATCATTACCTTGCATGATGTCACAGTGCGCAATAGTTTATTTTGTTAAAACTCAAAGAGAACAAAGTCAGACGATGGTCTGAAACACACAGAAGCCACGTCGTCTTCAGTTTCACTGAGGTTCAAGATGATGCAGTGCATACAGGTAAGAGATTGATGCAGTTTGTGCAAAGGTGTGCTGTGTGAATTGTGCAGACCCTGAAACTTCGGTCCTGTACATGACGTTATCACTGTGATACTGTAGCGGTTGGATGTATCAAAATGAACACTCCCTTGTTGAAATGGGGTGCGGGTGGGGAATATGGGCTTGACCTGCCTGACCACCTTCCAGTACTTATTCTCCTCCTTTCTGAAGGTACTGATAACAGACCGTCTTGGTCTGTACAGATCAATGTCACATATTGTATACTGTACAAGTGTACCCTTGTTGATCTTGGTATCCAAACACCAGCACTTTCCACTTTTTCAAACTACAATACAATTGACACATATATAATATGTAGTACCTTTCATGTCAGGAGTACCTACCAAAGTGCTTGATAAAAATTGGTTGAAAGATAATTCCTTTTGCTGGCATGGAGATACTATAAGGCCAAATGTAGCTCCACCTTCTGCTGTCTGCCTAATTCACCCTAAATTGTCCAGCAGCCAGGCCCATCCCACACATGGTAAAGACCAGCTGGATATTGTCAAACTAAACTCTGGCTTCTATGACAGTGTGCAGTTCACTTTTGGAATCTTTTCAGAAGTCTAATAATCCTATTTCATTTTTGTGAAGAGAATTTGAATTCTGGGTATCCATGTCGCTGAATTTAAAGAGTTTGGTTATTTTAGTCCCCATCTCCTTTGTTGAGCACGGCAGCTTCTCTAGGTGAGAAGAACCATTGTCCTCTGCTTGTTCCCTTCCCATGAACCCAGGGCTTCCACTAGGAACTTGTGAGGAAAATTAATATTAATTACAATTCTAATTCTTGCATTTGATATAGTGTCTTACTTATCATGTTATTGAGATGTTCTCAAAGCACTTCATAGAATACATCGGAAAGTGAATTGACTGGGAATGTTTGTGGGCAAAATGTGGTGGTAAATGGATTGAGTGACCAATAATAATTTTTCTTTTGGAGAGGATTATTATCTCAGAAAAGTGATCCACTAATCGATTAACAACCAGGTTCTGACTTACTACAAGGTAAACAGGTAAGCAGTGTGGAAGCTTGGAAGGAAGCTTGCCTCAGGTTTGACCCTAACTAGGAAATGAACCAATGCCCTCTTGCTTATGAGGTGAGCGCTTCATCCAATACAGTACAACACTATGAATTCAAGAGTTTTCACTCTAATTCTCTGCAGTTAGTGCTGGAGCTGCCCATGTGAATGAATGGATTCTGAAAAGGATATTGAAAATCTTCTCTTCGTTATTCCCCAACTGTCCAATGTTATCTGGTTCAATATAATACAATATGATTATACAATATATATAATACAATATATAATTATAATACAATTTACATTTATGTAGCACTTTTCACATTGAGAGGATGTCTCAAAGCAGTTCACAGTCCTGGATGGGCACCCGAGTTGGTTCTGGGAACTGAGGGGTTTGGGAAGGCAAATGTTGACCGAAAGGGTTATTTAAGAGGTACGTTTTGAGAAGTGCATTGAAAGAGGAGAGAAAGAAATGAGTCGCCAGACTTTTGGGATGAAATTCCAGAGAGTGGGGGAGAATGACTGAAAGCCCGTCCATCTGCTTGTGATATGACGTGCATCATGCAAGTTGGGAACAGGTTGAATGCTCAACTACTTGTATTGATTCAGTGCCTTGTTGCTAAAGTGCAGACTCAAAGTGTGCACCGCATTGCAACTAGAAGGTTCAACAATAGAAATAAAAAGAAAACGGCAAAGACAAAGGCACTTGTTACCACAAGAGGTCAATGTGGATAAACTGCTTATGGCTCACTCTCACACTGCAACGCTTGACAAACTATGTGGTTCATTGTACAGTTTTGATTATTCGTCACGCTAAGGACAAGGACCCCCCACCCACCCCCACCAACCTCTCTCCAGGTAAGTGGTTGCTTCTTTTCAGCTCCCAGGTCAGAAGCAAAAACATTTTATTTATCCTTTCTAAAATTTGAGGCCTGACGTTTGTGCTCTTCTCAGACAATAAGAAACATTTATCGATCAAACAGGGTAGTGTCCGTGCTGATTGAGAAAAGCAGAGAGAGAGAGGGGGGTGGAGGGAGAAACATTGAACTCTAGCCCTGAATTCCTGTTTAGGTGGATGCTTCCGATCCCATTGTACCAATTGAAAAGAAAAGGGAGTTTCTCCGGTTGTGCTAAGCACTCAGAGATTCCATGCAGCATGAAGGGTGATATATAAATGCCTTGTTGTTATTGTTGTTGGCCAATGATAGCTCCTAGTGAAATCAGTCATTCACTTAATTGCTATTTGTGGGACATGACTGTGTGCAAATTGGCTGCAGTGTTCCTTTACAAAATGCAGTCACTACACTTTGCAGTAAATTCTGTTAAACAGTTTGAGACACTCTCCCAATGCGGAATGTGCTAAATCAATTGTAATATAACTTATTATTCGAGGGGCCAGTGCTTCTGACTTGTGAGACTCACTGATGAGTTCCCATGCCTCTTTGTGTCACCAGATTATAGCACTGACTGCATCTTTTCACTAACAAAAATGTAACTCAAATGTGAGCAATCTCATGGAGTGTCTGGGAAGTACAGCATTATATGCTGAAACATTATATGCTATCTATACAACAACAAAAACAATAAAATTACATTTGTCAAGTGCCTTTCATGTTGGGAGGGGAGGACACCCAAGGCGCTGAACCGTCAGTGGTCAGAACCCAAGCATGGGCAGGTTAGGGGCAGGTTTGGGATGAGGGAGAGCAGAGAGGTAGGAGGGCAGCTGAAGGCATAGTTGAAAAGGAGGGTCTTGTGATCGGCCTTGAAGAAGGCAAGGGAGGGAGCAAGGTGAAGGGATTGTGGAGTGGAGTTCCAAAACGTGGGGGCAGAGATGCTGAAAGCCCAGCCACCGATGGCAGGATGGGAGACACGGAGCAGGTCAGAGCCTGCCGAACGGAGGGAGCGGACAGGTTGGTAGCAGGTCAGAGAGGTAGGAGGGTGCAAGCCCATGGAAGGCCTTGAAAGTGAGGGCGAGGATCTTGAATTTGATCCTCTGAGGGATGGAGAGCCAGTGGAGCCAGGCGAGGGTGTGGGTGATTGGGTCTAAGAGCCTGGTGTGGGAGAGGACACAAGCTGCAGAGTTTTGGATGATCTGCAACTCGTGGAGAAAAGACTTGGGGAGGCCGACAAGGAGGAAGTTGCTGTTGTCGAGCCTTGAGGTGACAAATGTGTGTGTTAGGTTTCAGCAGCCTGAGGGATGAGGCAGTGGAAGAGACAGGTGATTTTGTGGAGGTGGTGGAAGACAGAGATGGTCATGGCATGGAAATGGGGGAGAAATGACAGTTCAGGGTCAAACAAGGTTCCTGACTGGCTTGGTAAGGTGTAGTGTGCATCTGTGGATGCTGATGCTGCCAGTGCCTTAGGTGCTGAGGCGTTGGTGTGAGCCAATCAGTATGGCCTCGGTCTTGCTGACGTTCAGCTGTAGAAAGGTATTTCTCATTCCAGGACTTCATGTCTGATGAACAGCCTTTCAGGACTTCAGTAGTCTTTGAATTGAGGGTGGAGGCAGACAGCTGGAGTTGGGTGTGATCCACATACATGTGGAAGTTTATCCCATGTCTGTGGATGATGTCACTGAGGGGGAGAAACCGTTGGCGGAGACAAAATGGAGAAGGGGTGAGAGGTTGGATCAGAACCAGTCAAGGACAGAACCTTGAAGGTTGAGGTGGAAGGAGAGGCGGTGGAGAAGGATTGAGTGATCCATGGTGTCAAAGGCAGCAGAGAGGTCACTCACTCACTCACTCACTCACTCACTCACTCACTCACTCACTCACTCACTCACTCACTCACTCACTCACTCACTCACTCACTCACTCACTCACTCACTCACTCACTCACTCACTCACTCACTCACTCACTCACTCCCTCTCTCTCTCACACACACACACACACACACACAGGTAATGATAATCCTTGTATTTGATATAAACACCATCACACATCTTCGAGACGTTTCAAAGCGAATGGTATTGTTTCATGAGTGAGAGTGTTGAGATGCACAGCGACTATTAATAGTAATCTGTCATGGGACTTACCTGAATGATGCCTAATTCACATAATTCTGCTTTTGTCACACTGAATTTGACATTCTTCTTTACAATCGCAGAAGAGAAATAATGAAGATTGAAAGAATGGTTCATATCATAGCTGTTTCTAAATTAAACTTATGATTTTAATGCCAGTGATATGAATGATTGAACAGCACAGTGGAAAGGAAGATGGATGGCTTGAAGGATGAACATTAAGACTTGGACAGGATGAGTAAAAGTGGAACATTGTTCAGGATGGTCTCTCTCTCGCTCACTTTTTCTCATTCACTTCGGGAAGAATTTGCATTGTTACAGTGTTTTATTGAGTCGAAACATCTCAAAGAGCCTCATTGCTTTCAAGCATAGTGACAGTTATGTAGACCAATCTGGTAGATTTATAATGCATAGCAACAATAACAACTTGCTGCTATATCGCACCCTTCATGAGTGTAAAACAGCTTGAGAACAATCCAGAGAGAGGGGAAGATGATCATGGGTTGAAGAGGAAGGTCTTCAGGCATGATCTGAGGACAGGAAAGGACAAGGCAAAGCAGAGGGACTGAGGCAGAGAATCCCATAGTGTCAGAGGCAGGTGAGCAAAGGTCGCGAGTAGTGGAGTGGACTATGTGCAGGTATGGAATGTAGGGAAGTGCCAGTGTTTGAAATTATGTGTATTTCAGTGTGGGAATTTTGAAATCGATACATTCTGCAATAGGGATGCAGTGGAGCCTGGCAAGAACTGGGGTGATGGAGATATGATGTTTGGTACAAATAAGAATACAGGTGGTGGAGTTTTAAATCAACTGGATGTTATAAATGGTGGTACTGAGGAAACCAGCAAGGAGGACATTGGAAAAAAAATTGCAGCAAAGCAAGATCCCACAAGGAGCTTGACCAATTTGTTTGACCAGTTTTGATCAGGACATTGGAAGAAACTACTATACAATATTGGAATCTTTAATGTCATAAAAAAATTAGAGCAGGATCTCAGCCTTGAATATGTTCAAGGCTGAGCATCCACAGCCTCCTGGGGTAAAGAATTCCATAAATTCGCTACCCTCTGAGTAAAGAAATGGTTTCTCAACTCTGTTCAAAAAGGCTGACCCTTAATCTTAATCCTATGATCCATAGGTTTGGATATTCTAACCAGGGGAAACAGTCTCACATTGTCTACTCTGTCAATCCTCTAAAGAATTGTATAGGTTTCTATAAGATCACCTCTAATTAGAGCACTTAGTGCTTAAAGCACTTGCCTCACAAACGAGAGGACCTGAGTTTGATTCCCAGTTAGAGTGAAACATTGGGCAAGTTTCCTTAATCCACACACTTCTGTTGCAAGTAGTAGTAACTGTGAATCCAGTTGTTAATTAATTGGTGGATCGCTTTTCAGAGGATAATAATCAATTCAAATAAATGAAGAAATAATTCGGTCACTCAGTTCACAATTGTCTGTGGAACACTGCTGTGTGCAATTGGCTGCCGTATTTTGCACACAAAATATAGTCAATTCACTTTACAGTATATTCTGTGAAGCAATTTGAGACATCTTAAGACGTGATAAGGAGCTATGTCAAATTCAAGGATTATTATTATGTTGTCCCTTTCCCAAATCTCTCTTTGGTTTTGTATCACAGGTGTGCTTTTAGTGACCAAGCAATGCTTTCGAGACAGCGTGTTCCCATCAGAGTGCTTGCCAATGCTTACAGATTTTCCGCCCACAGGATGAATAAACATAATGGCTTTGGATCCTGCAGCGATGCCATTTGCACCTTCCTGCTAGTCTGAACCACAAAACAAGGCGAGTTAGAATGTGGTGCAGTAGGGGAGGAGAAGAGAGTATAGTGTCAGCTACCTTTCATTCTGGAACTTTTCTCCACAGTTTGGACCAAGAGAATGTCAGACTTTGCCGTAATAGTTGCAGCCCTTTTTTAAGCAAACTCCATGCTTTGAACAAAACGCTGTCGCACAATAGCATTAGACATTTTTTATGCTGGCAATTTTCTTCAAAAGGCAACTGTGGACACTTGTCAGTTGTTCTCTGGCTGGGGCATGAGATATCTGTGTGGCCACTCTGTGGGGTTCCAAATTACTCCACACACAGAGATGGGGGAGGAGAAAGGGTTAGCCACGATTTATCTTAGAAGGAACATTGCTTTTGCATGGAGTACATTATTGTGTTACATTTACAAGAATTACCTGCCCCAGCCCTCTAAACTTGGGTACCCATTCAGCTCTGTAAAACACTTGTGAGACGTCCTCCTCAGATGAAAGTCACTGTATTGTTGCCGTTCCATACTACTGAAGGAGAAGATATGATTCCTCCGGCCTCAATGCAAATAAAAGCATCTTCAGGATCCTGAATTGAATCCTCTGGGTGATGGGGTCCAAATGGAGTCAGGCAATAATGTGGGAGATGGGGTCATGGAGCTTAGTATGGTAGAGGACACAGGCTGCCGAGTTCTGGATGATCTACAGCCTACGGAGGGAGGAATTGGGAAGGCCGACAAGCAGGGCATTGGCGTAATAGAGCCTGGATGTGATGAAGGCATGAATGAGAGTTTCAGCGGCCTGAGGGTTGAGGTACTAGCGGAGTCGGGAAATGATGCAGAGGTGAGGGAAGGCAGAGAGGATCATGGCTTTGGATGAGGGGCAGAAAAGACAGTTAAGGATCGGACAAGACACCTAGGTTCCTGACTGGCTTGTTGAGGTGGAGTATGCAACCATGAGGTTGATGCTGCCATTGCCTGAGCTGTGAAGGTGCTGGCACAAGCCAATCAGGAGGACCTCAATCTTGTTGACATTCAAGTGTAGAAAGTTGGCTCTCATCCAGGACTTGATGTCTGACAAGCAGTCTGTCAGGACACCAGTAGTCCTGGAATTGAGGGTAGAGGCAGAAAAATAGGGTTGGGTGTCATTTTGCATACATGTAGAAGTTGACCCTGTGTCTGCAGATGATGTCTCCAAGGGGCAACATGTAGATATTGAAAAGTAGGGGCCCGAGAGTGAAAACAGGCAAGGTCCATGAAGATTGAACTGGGAGGAGAGGCAGTGTAGGAGGATGGACTGGTCGACAGTGTTGAAGGCAGCAGAATGGTCAAGTAGGACAAGGAGGCAGAGAGAGCCCCAATCACGGATGTTTAACATTTCATTAGAGACTTTGACCAGGGCTTGCTCTGTGCTATGGACAGTATGGAAGCTGGATTGGAGGGATTCAAATAGGACAAGAGAGGAAGGAGCAAAGCTGAGACGCAACAACTTGTTCCAGGGCCTTGGAGAGGAATGAGAGGTTGGAGGTGGCACGCTAGCTGGAGAGTAGTGATGTCCAGGGCAAGTTTTTTCACAAAGGGAAACAGTTGTTTTTAGAGGGGAGGGAACAGTGCCAGTGGATATGGAGAGGTTGATGATGTCAGTTAGGATGGGGTCTAGGAAGTGGAACTAGGAGATGAGGAGAGAGGTGAGGATGTGGTTGAGGAAACAAGTGGTGAGATTCAATTTCAGGATGATAGCAGAGAGGGCAGAGGGAGAGATAGGGGGGATAGGTGGAGGGTGGATTTTGAGGGAGAGGTAACGGGGGGATAGTGGTAGACAGGGTAGAGGTGGCTGAATGGATCCCCTCGGTTTTAGATTCAAGGAAGTTCAGCATCTCATCACAGTTGGAATTGGCAGAGGCGAGGGCGAAGTAGTAGCTCTTATTGTGATCCAGTCAAACCTGCCGATGAACCATTAGTTTGGATTTAGTCCAGGTGTGTTCGGCAGCTCGCACTTGTGCCTTGAGATATCGGAGATGGCTGGTGTATCGGGGATTTATGGGAGTAAAACGCGGTTCGGGAGGTGATGGGGCAAGGGAGGCGAGGATGGAGAAGAGGGATTTGTGGAGAAACAAGAGCAAAGAGAGTAGGTCAGTTCATGAGGGCCAGAGGGGCAGGAGTTCAGATAATTTTAGGGTAGCAGAGAGGGAGGAGATTTTTTTTCCAGGGGCGGCAGGTGATGGTAGAGGATTGAGTAGGAGGAAGGGGGTAAGGAGGTGTTAAGGAAGATGAAGTGGTGGTCCGAGATGGCTTTATTGGTGATGGTGATGTCCAAAACAGTGAGGCCCAGGGTGATCACTGGGTCAAGGTGGTAGCCATGGACGTGGGTGGCGGAGTGGATGTGGAGGGAGAGATTAAGGGAGGTGAGGAGGGAGGAGAAGTCACCAGAGGTGGAGCAGGTAGGGGTGAATTGGAAGTTGTAATTGTCTAAGATGAGGAGGCGTTCACAGCAGAGGGAGAGGGAAGATAGGAGGGTGGAGATGTCTGAGAGGAAGGTAGGCGAGGGCTTGGGGTGACAATAGGAAAGAAGGATTTTGAGGGAGAGACTGGAGGGATGGTATACAGTAAGGTGTTCAAAGGAAGGGAAGGTTCCAGAGGAGTAAGGGGAAAGACTGAGGAGGACCCAGGAGATGAGATCCATGCCGACACCATGGCAGTTAGGCCATGGGGTTTGGTGAAAGGTATAGCCAGGTGGTGCAAACCCATAAAATGCAGATCTGATGACTATGTGAACTGTACTCTTTTCATCTGGCTCCAGCTGTGTTTTATGTGGCAGTGCTCAATGCTGATTTTCGATGGTGAATGAATGAATGAATTAATTTTACTCTACAGCACTGAGAGGCACAAATAAGGTAACTGAGGAACAAGCAAAAAGCGTAGTCTGTGTGTGTATATGTGTGTTGGATTTGTGTGTGTGCGTGTGTGTTTGTTTGTGGACTTGTGTATGAATAATCATATAAAATTGAGTTCATTGTAGATGATCTTTCACCTTAGCAATGTGAGTTAATAATAATAATACTGGTATTTGATACATCACACCTTTGGGAAGTATCAAATCGCTTCACAGAGTATATGGTAAAGTTGAATTGACTGTATATTTTGTGGGCAGAATGCGGCAGCCAATTGCACACAGGAGTGTCCCACAAACAGTTGTGAATTGAAGTGACCAATTTATTATTATTATTATTATTATTATTGATGTATGTGCTGGAGAATCAGTTGCAATGTTGCTCCCAATTCTTTGTGATTTGGTGGAAACCTCAGATGGCGTTGATCCTGTAAACCTCACTAAATTGGAGCAGTTACACAGCGGCTTGTAATAACATTCACAGCAGTCAGTCATAATGAACAGTTTATTTGCATGCTTTGTTATGGAGTTAAAAGGGGGAAAAAAATCATAAGCATGTACACTTAACCTTTATCCTGGCAATAATATGGGAATAACACAGCAGTTAAATTCTGGCTGACAACTTATCTGCCAGTATTTAATGTTTTATACAGTGTGTCAAATGCATTCGTATTATCTACTATATTACAATTTACAATAGTTTGGTTAACAATATTTACCAAATAAGATCTAGAATCATTATCTTGTCGGATTTTCAACTGGAGCTGAAATGCTATTGGAGGATTTCACTTGCTGGCATGTCTCAGGGCGTTTTACATTACAGTGCATCAGTAACTGTGGCAATGTGCAGTGTTGTTGAATCGTAGGATACAGGTTGGGTGCATGATGAGCTGAATTCCCAACCTTGGTTGCACTTGATGGTTCCCAACAGGGTAGAAGAGTGAATTAGAAGCAGAATCCTTTACCTAGAACGTTCGAAATTTACAGCACAGAAGAGGGCTATTCAGTCCATGGTGTCTAAACTAACTCTTCAAAAGAGCAATCCATTCAGTCTCATTTACCTGTCGTTTCCCCTAATCTATCTAATCTGAGTCGTGAATTAACAATGGCAAAGGTCTAGGTGGGCACTGGTCACTTGCTTACTCAGTCCAAGGCTATCTGTGCTACATTGTGTAAATTGGCTGCCATATTCACCCACAAAATATTCAGAGTCACACCACTTTACCGCGTTGCGCCCACAAATATACAGTCAATTCTCCTGCTCTTCTTCCCCCTATCCCAATCCCTCCCACCCTGCTCCGGTCCCGACCTGATTGTTCAGCGCCTTGGGATGTCCTCCCCGACGTGAAAGGCGCTATATAAATGTAATTTTGTTGTTGCTGTTGTTTATAGTATATTCTGTGAAGTGTTTTGAGACATGATTAAGATGCTTATTCAAACCTAGGTGTATATCAAATGCGAGGATTACTTTTATTTAATTTTCAATTTGTGAAACCGTTATGCCATAAGACAATTCAAGAGAACGGAATGCAAGATGAAATGTAATGAATAAAATCAAATTATATGGGAGTTCCAGGACTGGTTAACTGCTAGTTTACACAAATGGGGCTGAAATATTGGAATTCCCACTGGTACACCCCACTGAGATAAGAGGCGAAATAAATAACTAGTTTCTCGTCTAGGCAAATCACACAAGACTTACCTGCCTGCCAGCCATGCCAGAATGGCCTGGAGTAAAGCTTTCTCTAGGTTCCCCTCATTTTCCACCCTCCTTTAATCTCCATTCTACAATAGCATAGAATTTTATTTCCAAATCTTACCATTTGCGTTTCATATCGAAAGGACATATCAATAAAAGTAATTCACAGGGCTGTGTGGGTAACCGAGTGGATGGGGGAAAGGGGAAAGAAGGATGACCAAAGGCGTGGTCAAAGAGGTTTATTTTAAGGCATAGAAAGTAGCCTTTGAACATGAAAACTAGGAAGTGAGTCAGACTTTCTCCTCTTGCAGGAGCAAAATGGGCGAAATCTCTCCACCAATGTTGGGGCAGATAGGGTGAGGGACATGTAGCACTTAGTGAAACCATTTTTTTCACTTATGTTACAATGCTGAGTATGAAATATAATGATATTGTCATTTGACCTAACAACCTCCAATTTGTGCCCCTTGCCCCTCTTGAAGTTAGTGACACTTTCTCAGATTGCAGTTGCCAGCCTGGCTTCGTTAGAGACACTTTATTTCTCACCTCAGAGACATAAGGTTGTGATTTCAAGCCCCACATCAGGACTTTAAACTCACCATCCAGCCTGTCATTCCAATACAACAACAACAAAATTACATTTGTATAGTCTTTCATGACGGGAGGATGTCCGAAGGTGCAATAGAGTGCTGAAGGGGTGTTGTTAAGGTGCCATCATCTGGATGACGTTAACAGAACTTCCCGCAAGTAAAATTGGTTATTTCCTTCACATCTATTTATGGGACATTGCTGTTTGCATATTGTTCACCTGAAAATACACAAGTCACTCCCTGCATATTACAGTAAACCCTGTGGAGTGCTTTGACAGTGTGATAAGGCCACTATATCAGAAGTGGGAATTATTCAAATTATGTTGGCAAACATTCTGTTCAAGCACTCCAGGACACTATCCTACCTTTTTAGTAGGCACTATATAAATGCAAGTTGTTGTTGTAATAACAAGGCTGGTTGCTGGATTGTGTTGATCTCAATTGGGTCACCATTTGGGATGCTGCAATAAGTTCAGGTGGTGGGTTTGATATTGAATGGTATCCTTCTTTACTGCAGTCTGTGGATAGCAGGTGAGAGCAGGATCAGGTTTAACTATGGTAGTGTGCACAGTTGAATAGCTTGCTGACATGCAGTGTATTATATAGGGTCAGGCATGAAGAACGGTCAATTGAAAGTTCTGGAGGTGCCAGGGGAAGCGTGGGTGCCTTCCACAGAGGTATGGAAAAGAAACTGCTAGTTAGAGACAATCCGACTCTCCTGATATAATTCATTGCAATATGCTTCCTCTTTAAATTAAACCATAAGAAAATTAAAGTGCGAATCCATATGGGTTATTTAACACCTCCCATCCCAAATTCAATCATATGCAAACTACAGTAATTAAACTCGCTGCATTTGAAGTGTGCCAAATCTGATCAAATTAACAAATAATGAAAGTATTGCCGCAGCATTTAAATTATCTGTGAAATATTGCCACAGTGCAGAGGAAAACTGCATACACAGCGTTTTTGGGGGGTCGTGTGTCTATTTGCAGCTAATAGAGCCCCAGAGTGTTATAAGAAAGCAGCATTTGCAGAAATAGATAGTCTGATCTTTGAACGTGTATCTATACTTAAATATTTATGTGTTTGAAAACTGTGTTATATAACACCAATTTCTGAAATGAACATTCCAGCATCGATCGGCCCTGCTTCAGCAGTTACTAATATTACTTTAGGCTGCAGTACACACTGGGTGAAAGCTGACAATCAGCTGGAAGCATGTTGGTGCAGCAATATGTGTCAGCTTGGCTCAGTTGACAGCACTTTCAGCTCTCGGTCAGAAGGTTCTGGGTTCAAACTCCATGTCGGGACTTTGAACTCACAGCCCAAGCTAGTACAGTACCCGATTGCAATGCAGGGGAGTACTACGCTGTCAGAAGTGCTCTCCCTTGAATTAGATATTAAACCGAGGTTCCATTATCTGTTCAGATGAACGTTTAAGATACTGTTGGCACTATTTAAAAGGAGATGGGATTTTCTGCCCGTGTCCTGGCCAACATTGGCAAGCGGGCTTTCAGGCTCGCTGACTCCAGAACTCCATCCCACAGTCTCTCCACCTCGTTCACTCCCTTGCCTCCTTCAAGACCCGCCTCAAGACCCTTCACTTCGACCGTGACTTCGGTCATCCTCCTACCCTCTCTGCCCTCCACCCCTTCTGATCCCAACCGGGTGTGGGTCCCTGACTATCCGGTGCTTTGGGGTGTCCTTCTAACTTGAAAGGCGCTATATAAATGTAATTTGTTATTGTTCACTTTGTGGCAGGTTTTGGGACATTGTTGCGCGCAAGTTTGCTGCTATGTTCATTCAGTGCAGTCAAGTCTGCATATTTAAGCAATATCTTAAAAGTCTTCAATTCATGAGCAAGAATAACAGTGCAGTACTGGGGAGCATTCAAAATCAGAGAATCTATATTTAAATCCATCTATCTATTTTTAGGTAAAAATGCTGAACAGCATTTCTCCTGGTTTCCGAGCCAACAATTCACCAGATGGATTAGCTGTTTCCTTTGAGGCTGTTTGTGGGAACTTGGTGTGGCAAATGGCTTCCATCATTGTGTACAATAAGCTGTCGAGACATGTGTCTGTCCAGTTATTACCTGAGAGGAACTCTGAGAGGTTTCAATGTGTACTTTTAATATACTACAAAAATGCAAGTTCTTTCTTAATTAGAAATCATGGAGTCCTGTAGCATCTGCAGATTCTAGTGGTTAGAGCACTAGCCTCGCAAGCGAGAGTATCTGGGATCGCTTCCCGGCAGGGCAAAACTAAGTTTCTTTACTCCGCACGCCACTGTTTACCCAGCAGTAAGTAGGAACTCGATTGTTAGTCAATTGACGGATCACTTTTCTGGGTTAATAATCCAGTCAAAAAATAATAATAATTTAGTCACTCGATCCAAAACGGCTTGTGGGACACTGTTGTGCACAATTGCCTGCCAAGTTTCGTCCAAAGATTTTTCAGTCAATTTGCTTTATAGTATATTCTGTGAAGCGCTTTGAGACGTTTAGAAGATGTGATAAGATGCCATTTTAAATGAAAGGATTATTATTTAATGAGAAAGTCTCAAACCTCCTGTGCAGTGCATAACCAAGTGCTGAACTGTGTGGTTACAGCTGAGGAAATGTTGAATGATAAACTGAAACATGGACAAGATTACAGATATTTAAGTGGTCGATGATAAATCCAGTAGGAGAGTCAAAATGTAAAACCATGTCCTTTAGCAATATTGCGACGTGATCTGCAAAGGGAGGGCAATTGATTTATTGTTGGAAATAAATGTGACTATAAATTGTATCAGCTATTTAGGTTACATACATTTTGCAGTATTTAATTTGTTATTGCTCAGAAAGTGTGACTGGAGGCAACGGACCATCTGACAGCAACATGTAAATCCTAATTTTAACAAAATGCCTTCTCCAAGACTCAGCAGATGTTATCGGTGGATAGCTGTATGACAAGCTATTACAAGTAGCTGTTGTCCACAAATATCGACCTGTTTCCCGATTCATAATTTCAGGTAACTGATGGTACACAAACCTATACACAAGACCTGACCCAGATATTTCTGTAAAGGATGAGAAATAGCCAGAAGATAACAAATCAGTCAAACGTGTTTTTTTTTCTCTCTTTCACAAAAGCACTCAAAATGTGAAGCACTGAAATTTGTATGGTGGTGCCATAAAAATAGCATCCTGTGCCATGTGTGGATTTTATCAGTTCTACAGTGTGTTAGCACTGGGCCATATTGCTAAAGATTTGCATTTTTACAGCACCTTTCAAACAAAAAGTATGTGTCTAAGTGCTTGACAAGTGCACTGATGGACCCATGCAGAGAAATTAGATGTTGACCAAAGGCAGTTCAAACAGTTGTAGAGAGAGCTTTTTAACATGGATTTGAAGGCAGAGAGAAAGATAGTAACGCTAAGTGACTTTGAAAGAAACCTCCAGAGGACATTGGCTGCCGGTTATAATATGACTTCCGTTGGAAACTTGCATTTTTTACTGCAAGCTGCAAATTCTCCAAATTTGTGTAAATAAGGCCTTCACCACTAAGTGTCGTGATTATTAGTAAGTAACCCAGCTGTCTTTTCTAGCTCTTCACACATCCGTTGGTTTGGGTACCTCTGTTATGCTAACATAGTAGGTACAGCAACAAAGAGAGATTCTAGGAAGCGCTCCAAAGTCCTGTCAAACCTTTAGTTTGTCAACATGATAAAATTGGTGGCAGCGGTGAGAATACAAAGCACCCCCAAAAAAGACTTGGGCCAATTTAACAGGTTGATGCTTAGTTAAAGTATGTGTATTGTTCCAGATGGCTTGCACAAATTTCTCTGATTAGAACAGATTTAAAATTTGCCCCTACAGTGTACACAAGCTGCAGAAGACGGTATTTCTATTTCTGAACTGGGAGAGAAATGTTCTGTTGTATACTATTTTCTATGTTCGCTAACAAAATACACAGTGACTGAAGTTTACTGTGTACCCTGAGAAGTGCCTTGGGATATTTTAATAAGGTGAAAGGAGCTATACCAAATATAAAGATTAATATTGTTATTCCTACTGTGTAGGGGTGAAGTAACTAATATTCTGTGCATTGTATATAGCACTTATGAGTCTGAAACGGCTTAAAGTGCTTCACAGTGAAGTGCTACTAAGTGTAGTGACCTGTAGCCAAATAGGGTAATAATCCTTGCATTTAATACAGCGCTTTCACATCTTCCTGACGTCTCAAAGCACTTCACAGAGTAAACTAAAAAGTGAATTGAATGTATTTGTGGGCAAAATGTGGCAGTAAAACACAAACAGTCAAGGATTGAGTGACCAAATTTCTTTTTGAGGGACTATTATTAGGCATGTGGAGTAAGGAAACTTGCCCAAGGTTTCGCCCTGCTGGGAATCAAACCCAGGTCTGACGCTTAGTGAGGCGAGTGCTCTAACCACTGAACTACAGGACTCCATAGTAATGGAGCAAATGTAAATTGCCAATAGCAAGGTCCCACAAGCAATCTAAGAAAGTAGGTGGAGGATTGTTCACCAAGGCACTGAGAGACACTCTTCTCTTTTCAAATAGTTCAAGGGATCTTTAATGTCCATATGAATCTGTCAGCACCTTGGGACATCCTCCTGACGTAAAAGGCAGTCTACAATTGTAATTTTGTTGCTATTATTATTACTACTATGGTTTAGTGCCTCTGCTTCATATCTTAAGGTAAGATTATTGTCTTGTTCTTGTTAAACTGAGACCTCGTCTACCTGTTCAGGTGGACGTTAAAGATCCCACATCACTGTTCAAGAAGAAACCACATTTTCTCCCGGTGTCCTGGCCAATAATTTCCCCCAAATAAAAATTGTTCTTTCACATCATGGCTGTTAGTGCAACCTTACTCTGTGCAAATTGGCCACCTGTTCATCCACAAATCACATACAGACACTACACTTTACACTATGTGCACCATTTAGAGTTGATCTCCTGGTGTGGAAGGTATTGTATGAAGTGCCCTATTATTATTACTATGGTTATTATTATTGTCTTAAAACACATTTAACTACACCGGACTTTGACCTGTACTGCTCTTGAAGTGTAATTTTAGTGCAGTTGATACTGCTCCAAATGAATCATTCCTCTGGGCTGCACATCAGATCTAATTATAGCTTCAAACTCAGTGATACTATTTGAATATTCACATGCATTCCTCTGCTTTTGTGCTTGTAGTGTGCAGTGGTGCAGATTTTGGGTCTGCACTGTGCAGTATTCAGCTACACATGTTTCACTGATGATACAGGACACATCATCTGCTAATGTGAAAAGATATGTGCCTCTAATAGTCCTAAACAGAATTGAAATTGTCCACCCCGTCCCCTTTGGATGATAAGCAGTTGTTATTGAATTTTTATCCAAGCAGTTCGGTGTTCAAAAGTCATTAATAGACCAGGCATTCTTGATTGCCGACTCCAAGAGGAGCTCATGGAGGGAGTCATGATCATTAGTCAAATGAATGGAATTGTCAAATGAAGGGAACACAAATGTATGGATGCACTGGGAAATTACAAGATACAGAAAGGCTACAGAATGACTGTAAAGGTACTCTCTACAGGATCCCACAACAGTGCTGAGGTCTAGTTGGGGCTATGTGGCATGACATGTTCATCTATCAATTCAGAAACTTGTTGAGAAAGGGTAAAGGTGGTTGTGACAATAGTGGCTGCAATAATTACATTATATTAGCAGATATGCAGTGCATCCAAGTGACATCCTGCAATTAAAAATGGTTGATTGCAAAAAAAAAGATGTTACATGCATGACTTCTAACTGATTGATCTTAAAAAAACTATTTTAATTGGAAACAAATCCTGTTCATGAAACCTCTTCATTTAATTTAAGAACATAGCTGAAAAGCAACACTGTGTGTTAGATTAGACACTGGCAAGCTTGTTAAGGGATCTGTCCCAGAAAAAAATGGAGCAGTGAATAGGAATCGGTTCCACTGATGTTCAGTTTGATACCATTAGGAGAACAAGAAAACCACAAAACTCAGGCCATTATCAGCAGTGGTTTGTCTAATGGGATTTTCAAAACTATTTGTATTTCTAATGGAGATCATTTTGACGTTTGCTACATTAAAGAGTGCGGTAATGTTTCTTAGAGTCTCAATTTATGCAAAGGTTAGTGCTCAAAATGAGATTCGGCTGCTTTTGTCAAATAACTGGAGACAGATACATGCAAATGGTATTAATGAACCCTGCCATGTTCATTAAATAGTGAATTATTAAACTATAGAATTGTATTTCCCAGCACACTGTGGTGGACTGTTGTGTGATAATGATGCAAGTGTCAGATGTATTTTTTTTACATTTATTGAGTGAATTGTTTTAAAATGAGTTGTGTAATTAAAACATTCAGTCACAAAAATACACAAACAATTTACTTTAGAGTGAGTGCTGCAACGCGCCTAGTGACATCTTCCTAAAGTGAAAGACGCTATATCAAATCCAAGGATTATTATTGGAAGTATTATGATTGGATACAACAGTGAATTCCTTCATTGTATTTTCCTGGTAGGAATGATTTTTATTAAGAATGATTAGAGGGTTTGAAAATCTCTCAACATGCTTCTGTTATGGGTGTGGATACACCATGATCACATGCAGCGTATTGAAAACAATTGCCAGACTAGAAGGGGTTCATGATCAATCTGCTCAAGACCCTACTCCAAATGATCCTACTGTGAAAGGATGGATTCCAAAGGAATTATTTTGGAGGGAATCGGTAGCCCAGTGGCTGAGGTGGATCCTTCCAGTCAAAAGCATGTATAGGTACTTTAGAAATCTGCATCCAAAGCTTCAAAACACCTATTACAACAAATTACATTTGTACAGCACCTTTCATGTCATGAGGATGTCCCGAGGCACTGGACAGTCAGCGATCCGCACCTGAGCTGGTGGTTGGGATCAGGAGCGGTGGAGGATGCGGTAGGGGGGTGGAGGGTGATCGAAGGCACTGTTGAAGAGGAGGGTCTTTGAAGGAGGCAAGGGAGGGCAAAGTGGAGGGACTGTAGGATAGAGTTCCAGAGAATGGGGGCAGAGTGGTTGAAGGCTCACCCGCCAATAGTGAGGCGGGCAAGACGGGGGACATGAAGCAGGCCGGAGCCTGCTGAGCGGAGGGAGCAGACAGGTTGGTAGAGGTTTTTGAGTTCACAGAGGTAGGGAAGGAGCAAGGAGCAGTGCATAAAACAATCCTAGAAAGGTACCAAAGGCATTGTGAAACAATTGTGTTTCTCTTCAGGGTTTTAGTGCAGCATGTACTGTTTCATTTGTGGGCAGCTTTATATTGTAACATTGCAGACATATGCTTGCAATTCCTAGTGAAGCAACCATCTCTTTACATCAGTGGAGTTATCTTCAGTGCAACCTGATAGTAAACATAAATTACATTTTATCAGGCAAAGTGATATTTTCTTTATCTGTGAAGGTTTCCTTTTTATTTCTGGGTGGGGAAGTGGTGAGGGTGCAAAATCATTTCCTTTCCACACTTGCCTGTGTCATGTGCCACACTGCACCGATTACTGTACCTCCCAATGCGAATGAATTCAACTTATCGTTCTTTGTTTGTGCATGATTCCTCCGCATGCAGCAGAACGTTGCTTGCATTCAACGTGACTGTCATATTGTGACATATGGATATACATATATGTATATTATATAAATATTCCATTGTATTTACTGTAATTTGCTGATTTGTAGATTATCACTCGGTCTCAGTCTGACACTTAGAGGAGACCAAACAGCCATTTGTAATTTGCAGCATTGCTGAAGTTAATTGCATCTGTCCTCACTGTGTCAATGATGTCAGTCTTCCAAACTTTTTTTAAAAAGTCATTGTGTGAAACCTTTGTCACAATCTGCCAAGTTGCCTTTGAGCATTGAACAGACTTTATACCTGGATTGCAATGTGCTGTTCAATGATAAGTCAATGTACAAATGCCAACAATTAGTGAATTTCCCCTATCGTGCTTCCATTTTATTATTACTTTTAACAGATTGCTACCTTTGAGAGAATTAATCTGTTTAAACTTGTTAGCAAGATCAAATAAATTGGCCTTGGTTTTAATCTACTGATCTTCAGTAAAATATAAAAGAATGGTGGATTGCTTGTGACACAAAGTGTTGGGGCATTTAGAAGTGGAAGAGGGATGCAGGGATGAATTAGAGGGTGTGGTTAAGACATGATGGATATGTTGCCATCCTTAGATCAGGTCAGATCTTCGCTTCAGCTGAATCAACAGTGTTAAAGGGAAACGATTGTGTATGCTGGCCTATATATAGAGTCTATATAAAATTAATTCATCCGTTTCATTTTACTTCTATCTCATTCATTTTACTGTCTATATTCACTCCTCATTAAGCACAGGCTTATTCCTCTCAACAGTATGAAATCATTATCTGCGCTGTACAGTAGTATACTCTGTGAGATGTTTACGAGCATTGTAATTGAAAATATGAATATCTTTCCTTGCATGTCTTTATTTGTTAAGCTATTTTATATTTTCTCGCCTTGCCTTATGATTCAGATTTTCCTGTGTAACTTGGCTTGCTCTGTTAGGCCTTCATGTACCAGTTATGCGGGCTGCATTTTTTAAAGTAAAACAACACATGAAATGGGCAGTAAAGCAATAATTGTAGAGCCAGCGTGGAAATCACATAGTCAACTTGCTTGATGTGTGGCAAATGTGCTCTGTTACCTGCCACTAGGAGGGGCATGAGAGCTGTGAATGAAGGTTCAACCTCTTGAGTTTCCCCACTTTCCCAGGGGGGATGTTCTTGATGTCTGTTCTGCATCACCCCTATTCATACAGGTCAAATCAGGAACTTGTGGGCACAATGCATCCAGCACAATGTTGCATAGTGCATATCACCTTCCATGCTTCCTCAATGCCCCTGCACTATTAAATTAATGATTCCAGCCCTTGGCTTTGGCTACAAATATACTGTCAGTGCGCTTCTCAGTTTGATGTTTTGACAGCTTGATACATGCCATTTGTTAGTTTGTACACCCTGTGTTGACGACATGGGCAAGTTTGTTTGGAAGACAATCTAGCACTTAATGTTTGTTGTTTTTAGTTGATTTTTTATAACACTATAAAAAGAAGAGAGGATTTTCTCGAAGAGGATAGGGCCTAGAAGGAGCAAGCGTAAAGATTTAAAATTTTATTTTAAAGTAGAAGTGAGATTTTAAAAATATAGAATTGTTGGGTTCCATAGGAGAAAACAAAAGTAAATAATAGTAATCCTTGCATTTGATATAGCACTTTATCACATCTTCAAGACATCTCAAAGCGCTTCACAGAATATGCTGTAAAGTTAATTCTCTGTATATTTTGTGAGTGAAACATGGCAGCCAATTGAGCACAGCAGTGTCCCCCACAAACAGTCGTGGATTGAATGACCAATGTTTTTTTGAAGGAATTAGTACCACCGGAAAAACGATCCACCAATCGACCAACAACCAGGATCCTAATTACTGCTAGGCAAACAGAGACATGTGGAATAAGGAAATTTGCCCAACATTTTGCCCAGCCTAAATGAATATAAGAAACAACAAGTTGAGAATGGTTAATAATAACAAGCATATATTGCCTTGTACATCAGGAGGACACTTAAAAGCATTTCATATGATTTATCTGAAGTGTGATGACTGTATTTTGTGGCCAAACACAGCAGTCAATTTACACACAGCAATGTTTCATAAATAGCCATGAAGTGAATGACCTATTTTATTCGGGCAATTGTTCCCTAGAAACTCCCTTCTCTAAATGTATATATTCTTTGTGGTTTTGTGTTGTTATAGTTTATCTATGTGTACAAAAATGTTTTGTTTTCACCTTTGTTTGATGCAGAGTTATATTGAAAATATAAAATATTGAGTCTATATAGCAAAATTTTATCTGATCCTGATAATGATCAAAGGAATCCATTGCGTTCAAATTTATCACAGTAAAGTATCTACTTTTCAGTCATGAGATCTGAAGGCTTTCATCACAATAGCTGCAAATAAGAATGTACAAGTGCATACTTTTGTTTGTTGGCTGTTATAATAATAATATTAATCCTTACATTTGATATACCGCCTTATCAGGTTATGGATGTTGGAGGAATATTAGTCCAGGGAAAATCTGCTACCCTCTCACACGTGAATCACTGGAATAGAGAGACTGAACCTCATCTTAATGTCTCGATCAAAGCACAGCATCTCCATCAATGCACACCTCTCTTACTGTTCTACAGCCTCAATGTCAGTCTCAATTATAAGCTCAAGCTCCTGTGTGGGCCTTGAACCAGTCTCGGTTTTTGCCGCCTTCATTTCAGAATTATTATGGAGAGGATTTCTGACCACGCAGGCGATTTTACTCATTTACTCATCACGTACCAATGAGCCATTTCAGATAGCATCCAATTACCAGTAAATTAATCAGAGAAAACTAAGCCAGTAGTAAAGGCTTCTCTGCCTCACATAACCTTTCTAATGGTGCAGGAGAAAGATGACGTAAATAGAGTTCAGAAGAACCTGGTTAGGGTACAGGTGGAGCACTGTGACCTGTTCTTGATGTCCTATTTTTGAAAGGAAATCCGATCCATCAACACAGCAGGCCTCGGTTGGTAGCACACGCTCTTGCCTCTGATTTAGCAGCTTGGGAGTCCATCACCCGACCTCACGACTTGGAACCCATACAGTCTAAGTTATAATAATAATAATAATCCTTGCATTTGATATAGCGCTTTCCACATTTTTTTTATTTTTGTTATCAACGTCCCAAAGCGCTTCACAGAATACACTATAAAGTGAATTGACTGTATATATTTGTGGGCGAATCGCGGCAGCCAATTGCGCACAGCAGTGTCCCACACACAGTCGTGGATTGAAATGACCAATTTTATTATTGTGTTTTTTTGGAGGGATTATTATTATTAGGCGTGTGGAGTAAACTTGCCCAAGGTTTCGCCCTGACCTGCCTGGATTCGAACACAGGTCTCCCCAGCTTGCAAGACAAGTGCTCTAACCACTGAGCCACAGGAGCTCGTGCAATGGAGTTGACACTCCATTGCACTGCTGGGGTTCTATTGCATTGTTGGAGGTGCAAAACATCATACGAGATGTTGAATTGAAGTCCCATTCCCAAGGCACTATTCAAAAGGAGAAGTGAATTGGTCACTCCATCAACATTGTTTGTTGGACATTACCATGTGCAAATTGGCTGCCATGTTAGCCTACAAAGTACACAAAGGCACAGTATTTTATAGTATATCCTATATCCGATGTGAAGTGCTATGAATGGCTCCATGGCATGATATAGTGCCATTTCAGGTGCAAGGATTACAGTGTTTACAGTCTGGCTTTTCATCGGTGACAATGGGATAATAATAATGACAATCCTTGCATTCGATGGAGTGCCTGATCACATCTTTGAGACCTCTCAAAGCACTTTGCACACTACTGTAAAATGACTGTATTTTGTGGGAGAAGTGCGTGCAGCAGACAATTACACACAGCTGTGTCCCACAAACAGTTGTGTGCTGAGTGACCCAATTTTTTTAACGATGGTTTACGGTTAAGAGGATGGGTTCAGAAAAGTAAGGCTGTTGTACCTGGAGCAGAAAAGGTTAAGCAGAGATCTAGCAGACATCTTGAAATGCGGAAAGGTTTTGACATGGCAAACAATGAAATTCCTGCTCCTAGTGAACCCTGCAAGGCATCTTATCTCTGGATTGTCATTAGAGGAGTTAAAAGAGAGGCTGGAAGACATTTTGTTGTGCATTGGGTTACAAGAGCACATTGAAGCTAAGAACAACTCTTAGAAAATATATTTATTTGAAGGGAAACAATATTGAAGGGTATCAGCGCAAATAGTTCCAGTGAAGGAACTGGCATTCACAGGATTTTAAAGGTCGGCATGGTTCTATGCTGTGTTTGGAAAATATCTTGTAAAATATCATACAATGTTGTATGTTGTATGAGGTTGAGCATAGAAATAAACCTGGCTCTGTCAGAGTTGCACATGTTGAGGGGGTTGAGTGTGCGAATAATAATGAGTAGACATGCGGCTATTAAGAAATCCAGCAACACAGTAGAAACAGTAGCCTATTGGCAATGGTTGAGAAGAAACTCAGCCATTTAAAGCGCCTCCAGCAAGCAGCAAATGGCAGCTATCACTAGCTTGACCCACCAGCTGGAGGACATCTCGAAATGAAGGTTTCAAATGCTTAGCAATTACTAAGCATGCCTGATGAGGCAACCAAGTCGGTCCTTCTTTGTGTTTGAAACAAACTATAAATGGAACATATGAGAAACGATTTGAAACAAAAGTGAGCAGAGGAAGCAGCAGCAATTAAATGCGCCTGTGATCCATAACAATAACAATGCTGCTTTGGGGGCTGTGTAACACAGAACCCAAGCACCTGCAGGAGCAAACATAAACTGTTTGTCGCAACCGGTTATATTTAAAGTATAATTGCTGATGTCGCCAGAAAATGATTGGTGAGGGAGGTGGTACATTAGTCTCAAGGCAATGAAATCCCAGAAGAATATTTAAGCACTGAAAGATTGTTCATGTGCCAACTCTGTGTAAGACATGTGAGCTGCATCAGTCAGTGTGAATTGGTACACAATTCTGGGGGTGGAATTTCTCAAAGTTCGGCTTGAGTTTTGTGAAATAAACTGTGCCCATTTTTCAATGTAGAGAATAAAACCGTCAGCAAAATTATATTTTGTTGACAAGATACGCAGTCAGTACAGTATACAGTGAATCCCATGAAAGAAACACTTTTGAGACGTCCTCCAGATATGAGAGTGGCTATATCAAATTGTAATTAGAATAGCATTGTTTTTATTGCAATTTGGATTAGAATTATTTTAAATGTTTGACAGACATGCTGAGCACTTCGAGAACAAAATCAATGAGGGTGAAAAAAAGATCAAAGCCCTCTATCTGCAATAGTTGGCCAATAAGAAGAGTTTAACAACTCAGAGATGAGAGGTCTTGCTTATCTTAGTGACCTGAAATTATGAAGTATAAAGAGGAGCACAGTTGTTGATCTCAAGTGGTCTGCAGCACTGAAATTATTTTTCCAGTTTCCATAGCTCTCTAAGATAATGACTTAATCATATCCTAAAAGTTTCATATATAAACTAACATTTATCAAAGCTGAAAAAGACATTTGCGTGTAAATAGTCTACATAGAATAATCTTGCCAAACACTCTGAGAAGTTATCCCGCATGAAGGACTTTATAAAAGCAGAAATTGCCCACACACTTTAATGCTGTATCCTGTGAACTGCTTTGAAACAACAGCCCGATGTGAATGATTCTATATTAAATGTAAAGATTTTATTATGTTAAGTTATTGCTTATTATGAAGTCATATTGACTCATCAGATTGGCTCGTTTGAAGAATGTTAATAATTATAGTAATCCTCGGGTTTGATATTACATCTTTCATGTCTGGAGGACGTCTAAAGGCATTCACAGGATTTTAATGTAAAGTGTTGATAATAAAGCTGTCAAAAAAAACAAAGATACCATTTCTCTAAATGATGTGACATGCAGTTAGCATTGTATAATGTTGAGATTTGATTTTAGAACAATAAAATAAACAATAACAAATCTCGACGTTGAGGATCGTTTCTTTGTACCTCAAGATTACTTTATTGGCTAGACTCCAATAATTGCATTAACATAACATGAAGCAACCCAGTTGCTTTAGTTCAACATTTTATTCTAAATTGCTTCTTAAATCACCATCAGTCATCTCCTTTATACAATCAAAACAGTTTCAGGAGTAACTTGACACATTTTTATTTTTATTTATTGTGAGCTGTTTTAAAAATCTATTTGTTTATACAACGATTACATAAGAACATAAGAAATAGGAGAAGGAGTAGGCCATTTGGCCCCTCGAGCCTGCTCCATCATTTACTGAGATCATGGCTGATCTTCTAACCTAATACCATTTACCCACCCTTTCCCCACAACCTTTAATCCCTCTATCCATTAGAAATCTATCAATCTCAGTCTTGAATATGTTCAAGGAATCAACATCCACAGCCTTCTGTGGTAGAGAATTCCATAAATTCACTACCCTCTGAGAGAAGTAATGTTTCCTCAACTCTGTTCGAAAAGACTGACCCTTAATATTAAGACCATGATCCCTAGTTTTAGATTCTCCAACCAGGAGAGACAGTCTCACATTGTCTACTTTGTCAATCTCCTTAAGAATCTGATGGATTTCTATAAGATCACCTCTAATTCTTCTATATTCTAGAGAATATAGACCTAGTTTATTCAACCTATCCTCATAGGTCAACCCCCTCATCCCAGGAACCAACGTGAATCTCCACTGCACACCCTCTAAGCCAAGCACTGTATGTCTTTTCTTAAATAGGAGACCAAAACTGCACACAGTATTCTAAGTGTGGTCTCACCAAGGCGCTATATAATTGCAAACAGGAACAGGAGATTGTTCGGCATGGTTATGCCCACAAAATATACTGGAATTTATGGAATTCTATACTCCAGAAGGCTGTAGATGCTCAGTCCTTGAACACAATCAAGACTGAGATTGATAGATTTCTAAAGGGTAGAGGGCTTAAGGTATATAAGGATAAGACAGGTAGATAGAGTTAGGTTAGAAGATCAGCCATGATCTTATTGAATGGCGGGGCAGGCTAAATGGCCTACTCCTGCTCCTAATTCCTATGTTCCTATAGTCAATTCATTTTTCAGTATATTCTGTGAAGTGCTTTGAGACGGCTCAAAGACATGATAAAGCTCTATATCAAATGCAAGAATTATTATTAGGTCTAGGCAGAGCATTCAATCTCGGTGTTCTTCCCTTTTGCCATATCGATTAATTCCTCGGCTACCCAAATATCTATTTATCTTTCTTGGAAACATTCCTATTTATTCTACCTCTGCAGCCTTCTGGGTTAGAGCATCCTACGACTTCACAATCCTATGTGTGTAGAAATGCTTCCTGACCTCAGTTCCAACCAGATTGGTTCTGATTTTCAGGCTATGTTCCTGAGTGATGGGCCTATCTACTAAAGGAGAGTGTCATGGATTACCTAACTTGGTCACTTCATTTCATTATTCATACTAAATTGAGTTATCTCAATTTAAATTATCTATTTATTTGCCAGCCTCGACCCAGTGTCATATATTCAAACTACTCCAGGAGGTTTACTTACATGGAGTTGTTGAAATAAATTCAAAGAAAGTGGTATGAGTTGGTTATATTGGGTTCAATGTTGTAAACAGAGGGAATATAACCATACTGTTAGAAAATTATTACTGACCTCAGTTACTAATAACATCATACAGTGATAATTATGATCCTTACATTTCATATCGTGTTTTTCATGTCAGGAATGTATGTCAAAGCAATTTACAGGATATACTGTAAAGTGTGGTGATTTTGTATTTTGTAGATGCAACATACAGAACAGCTCGAGTCCCACAAGTCTTTCAACCCAGGGTCCCCTCACCCTTCTCCATTGCTTGCTGTACAGTGCTCCAAGATGCTATTTTGCCTGATACACAACAACAAAATTATACTTGTATCGCGCCTTTCACATCAGGAGGACGTCCCAAGGTGCTGGATATATATATAATTGTTGTTGCACTTTGTCCTATATCTTACTTTTTAGAGCATTTGTCTTACAAACGAGAGGACCTAGGTTCAATTCCCGTGCAGGGCAAAACGTTTGGCAAGTTTCCTTACTCCACACATCTCTGTTTACCTAGCAATCAGTAGAAAACCAGTTGTTCGTTGTGAGGTTACTATAAAATTTGGTCACTCAATCTATGATTCTTTGTAGGACACCACTGTACACAATTGGCTGCTGCGTTTTGCCCAATAAATATAGACAATTACTTTAGAGTATATGCTGTCCAGCACATTGAAACATCTAGAAGATGTGATAAGATGCTATATTAAACGCAAGGAATATTATTTTTAAAAAAACAAAATACTGCAGATGCTGGAAATTTGAAACAAAACAGAAATCGCTGGGAACACTCAGCAGGTCAAGCAGCATCTATGGAGAAAGGAAAAGTGAATCAACGTTTCGGATCCACAGAAACCTGATGAAGGGTCGTGGACTCGAAATTTTGACTCGCTTTTCCTTTCTTCGAAGATGCTGCCTGACCTGCTGAGAGGTCCCAGCGATATCTGTTTTTGTTTCAGATTATTATTGCTATTTTGTCCTCATGGGCAAGTAATTTAATCCTACTTTCCTGCTCGATCCCCATACTCTTAACAATGCCTTTTTCGAATCCATTTTTAAAATAATTGATGGACTCTGGTTCAACACTGTAACCATCCTCTGCATGAAGACATTTTTATTTTAACCTCCCCTTTAATTATTTTTGAGATAATCTTAAATGCATGACTTTACTTTCCACTGGTAAAGCTTTTATTATTTTTCCAGATTTGTGCAGGATGTAAAAGTATATTTCTATTTTTTTTAAAATCTCTTTTCAACTGTGGTGCATTTACAGCAGAATCAAATATTCAAAGCAATAAATAATTAATTGCTGCAGAGCCAAGATTTTATTTTCTTCCTTCTCATCGTTCTTTAGGTTCATAGTTCCCAATGTTGGGAGCGAACAGCACAATTTTATAAGCCTATTCCAATTGGCACTGTCCACCCACATGGACGATAAGGTATTCCATTAGTAAAGCCACTAAGCAGAGAATCATTTGAACTGAATTTAATTCAGCTCCCATGATACTTGTCATTCTTGCTAACTCTTCCTGGCCAACACCCTTGATGTTGTTGTCAATTCTCAATGATAAAGATTCATTTTTGGTGCCTGTTGCAATTTCAGAAGGGTTCTGATGCAGACGCTCACTTATAGAATAATAATAATAATCTTTGCATTTGATATAGCGCTTTTCACGTCTTCTCAATGTCTCAAAGTGCTTCATAGAATATACTGTAAAGTGAATTGACTGTATATTTTTGGGCGAAAGAATCATAGAATCTTACGGCACAGAAAGGGACCATTCGTACTTGGGCCGGCTGTTTGAAAGAACTACCAACTAGTCTCACTACCCCTCTCTTACCACATAGCCCTATAAATTTTTCCTTTATAAATACCTGTCCTATTCCTTTTTGAAAGCTGTTTTCGAAATCTGCGTCCACCACCCTTTCAGGGAGTTCAGTGCATTCACTCTTTAACCCTTAATCGGATGCTGCAGCATGTATCTACCAGAGAAGTGGTTTGAGTGTGCAATGTTACAGATTTGGGTAGCATTGGAAGCTTGATCAGATGTTCCTCAGTTTCCTGATCCAGGAGTTTGATGATGGTTGACCTGTTTTGCCGGTCAGTTAGACTAGGAAGAGCTCACATGTATTCAAACTAGTGCAAGTTAAAACCCAAATGGTTGGATAGGTACTGAAATTTCGCAGTGCTTTATAATTGCAAGCTGCATGGTTATCAGTTTATTTTTCACATGCAGTTATTTGTTTCTTTTATGATAATCTGAGGAGAAAGTTGAGTCTATATTAATGCACGGCTGGTGATATTTTTGTTGTTTGGGACAGTGACATATCCTGCATTATGGAGTTTTGAAGCTACATTTGTGTTGTTTATTTGTTGAAAGAAAATTACATTAATGAAAATGTTGTTGACCATAACAGGTTAGATTTGTTAGTTTGCGTATGTTAAAATACAATTACCAAGAATGAATAGTCTGTTTGCATTTCTATGGCATGCTATTTCCATGCCTACCCTGCCCTTCCCCCCAGAAGGAAGGGGAAAGGCAGGGTAGGCATAGAAATAGCATTCATTGCCCTCTCCCCTGCTCGGGTCCCGACCTGACTGTTCAGTGCCTTGGGACGTGCTCCCAATGTGAAAAGCATTCTATAAGTATAATTTTATTGTTGTTGTTGTGGTTGTTGCTGCTGCTCACAAACAGATAGGAATTCACTGTAGCTGGCTTGAAGATAGGCTGATAATTGTTCAGTGACTCAAAGTTATTTTCTTTGTGTGACAGTGCATTAAGTTCAGTAGTGCAATTAATCCATAAACTACCCGGCTGCTGTTCATTCATTCACACCAAGTAAAATCCAAATGTTACAGGGTGTAAAGTTTGCATTGATTTTTTCTCACAAGTTCAGATGTTCTTCTTCCCCACCCCCTCTCGATGTAGAATAGAGCACCTCGCCTTTGTCCTCTTTATCCCCCCTGCCCCCAATCAGTGGCTGAACCTTCAACAATTATGCCCCCACCCTTTGGATCTCCCTCTCAATCTTTTCCATCTTATGTCCCCAACACCTTTCCCCTCCACACTGTCTCTAACTCCCCTCTCTCTACCTCTCCTCTTGCTGTCTGTCTTTAAATCCCACCTGAAAACCAATCTCTGTGACCATATCTAGCATTACATCCCCTGCTCACCTGCTCAGTGACCAACACTGTCCCTATGAAGCATTACAAAATATTACTCATTGTAAAGTGTGCTTTCTCAATGCAAGCAGTTTTTCTGATGTTAGATAAGATACTCTGGCAAAACAAATGATAATTTGATTCACTCCTTCAACTAAGAATTTATTGGTATTAAAGGCTAAAGGCATATGGACAGAACGCAATGATACCCATGCGAATGGCATCTGGAAGAAGTTGTCTAATAAGGGTAGCATGCTAGGCTTGGATAGGAGAGATGTGAGAGCTGGGTGAAGGTAAAGGAAGTTTGCATTGGTTGTTGCATTGTGTTGCCTCTGTGAAGCTTTCAGAGAAGAGAGAATTGGTCTGTGCAGATGGTCGAACGCTTCAGTTGTCCAATTTGTGTTCCATGCTTTGTATGTTATTCACAAGATCACCCAATGCTGGAGGTGTGCTGTAATTGTTTGATTGCCATCCTTCAGGTGATATGTTAAACTGAGGTTGCCTGTGTGATTGTTCAGGTGAATATTAAAGATCCCAAGGCACAATGTAAAAAGGGAAGGTAGTTTCCCCCTATGTCCTGGCCAACAATCCCTTGGATAAAATTGGCCACTCACTTCATGGATGTTTGTTGAAAATTGATGCAATAAAAATAGTAATACAGTGCATTCATTTGATAGGTGCTTTATACTATAAAGTAAACTGACTTTACATTTTGTGGGCAAACTGCGGCATCCAATTGCGCATAGCAGTATCCCACACAGTCATGGATTGAGTGACCAAATTATTATTAGTTGTTCTTGAAGGGATTATTGCCCCAGAAAAGCGATCTGCCAGTTGATCAACAACTGGGGTCCTACTTACAGCAGTAAGTAGGACCCCAGTAAGTGAACAGACGTGGGTGGAGTAAGGAAATTTGTCCAATGTTGAAATGCTCAGTTTGACACCTGCGTTTGCTTACGGGATACACAGACACTGCACTTTGAATATTCTGTGGGAGAGCAATGATTTCTGTGCTACTGCAGGTTAGAGACGGGAGAATGTTGTCTTCAGAGAGAAGCAGGTCAGGGTTTGATGTAAGGATTGAATGAATATTCAAAAGATTTCCTGGGTTACCTTGGGCAATTAAGGCATATCTGCATAGACTATGCCCTCTGGGCATGATAGATTGTGGCTTGCCTATGGAAGGAGTTGGATTATATGGCCAAAGACCCTTTCTTATTCTATACTTTGTTATTATTCATGTATTATACAGTACATTGCAAATTGACAACTACTGGAATGACTCATAGGATTCGGGTACAATATAACTTAAGCTGCATAAGTGTGAATTTCAGTTGGTGAATTTTTTTTAAAAAATGCCTTGCTCCTTTTTGGGGGTCAGCCAGGTGTCTGAAACATGCGGAAACACATCGCCATTACTAAAAGGTCTCCAAACATAACTGAAAGGTATTTATTTGAATGGGAATGCGCATTCTCTTCCAGGAGGGACAAATCCTACTCATCCAATTCCAGAGAGTATTAGGTGTAGTTTGGCAGGAGCCAAAGCTTGGGGACCCAAAGTGTGTGTTGAGATATTGCTGGAGTCTCACCTGTTAAATCAGCATTGCTTGCCAAGGCAAGATTTCCCACTAGGTCCAACTAGGACCACCCTGCTCATTAGAGCTTTGGTTTGTAGGGTTACCTTGGTAACATCACCCGCAGACCTGGGGTCGACTTCCACATGTACACGGATGTCACCCAACTCTTATCTCACTGCCTGCACCCTCGATTCCAGGACAACTGGCGTCCTGACAGACTGCCTGTCGGACATCAAGTTACTGGATGAGAGACAACTTCCTACAGTTGAATGTCAGCAAGACTGAGGCCCTCCTGATTGGCTCATGCCAGCATCTCTGCACCTCAGGCATTGGCAGCATCACCATGATGCTGTGAATGCATGCACACTCCACGTGAATGCACACTCCATCTCACCAAGTTAGTCAGGAACCTGGTCTTGTTCGACCCTCAATTGTCCTTTAACCCCCATATCTCTGCCATGACCAGCTCTGCCTTCCCCCACCTCCTTCAAGGTCAGACTCAAGAACTCCCCTCCCCCATGCTGGGTCCTGATCCTCGACTGTTTAGTGCTTTGAGATGCCACCCGATGTGAAAGGCGCTCTACAAATGTAATTTTGTTCATGTTGCTGTTGTTAAACGGAGTTGAGTGGGAAGACTCCCTAGCCCCTATGACTGGATTGCCCTTCCAGGTCCTGCTGATGAGGTAGACTGACTGGGCTAGTCATCAACAATGCCTTGGAGTATTGCAGATCCACTTGGTTCAACAACAACAAATTACATTTATTCAGCACTTTGGGACATCCCCATGATGTAACAGGTGCAATACAAATATAATTTGCTGTTGTTGTTCAGCGCCTCTCACAAACGACAGCAAATTGCATATGTATTGCACCTTTCACGTGGTGCTCAGGAACTGGTATCCCGAGACCACCACAAGGGGGTGGCTTTACTCCAATATTCCATTGCCAAACATGTCACCTTGGAGCCAGTTCATCTTCAAGGAGACCCTGCTTACCTCATCCCCGTTTCACTCTTGCCAATGCTCCATGTCCTCAAATCCTGTCATTCAGTGCCAAGAGGAGCAGACACGGCAATGACAGCCACACACTCTGTCTCTGGCCCAACTGCTGTTGTGGAAACTGAGCTCACTAACCCATATAATTTAAGATCTTGCTCATGCAACCTCCCAGGCTGGATCGATCCCAAGATGGAAGAGTTGGTGTGAAGATTTTTGTTTGAGATTAAAAAAATGCCATGTTCAATGCCAATTACAATGTTTCTTTAATAGTAGTTGACACCAAGCCTAAGCTTTTTTTCCTCCATAACTGATATACAGATTTGTTTGTGATCCAAATAGCACTTAATGTAGCATTTTTGTGCAGCACAATGCAGATTGCATTTATACAGTAAGGGTTTAGCAAATGGGGACCATTGTTTCTTATGTACACTGTACAATGAAAGTATGTGTCTTTTGGCTGTCCAGGTTCCATTCCAGATGTCACCGTAAAGTGGCATTGAATTCCATTGTTATCGACTTGGCATGTGTTAAAGTGGTCCTTTCATTCTGCAAGAGTGTTCAAACCTGTTTAAATATAGCTTTTCAGCATCTGTATTATACACAATCCTTGAGTTGAGAACTATTTATAGCTGTTGCAGATAAATGTGTTTGGGAATGAAATCATCTTCATACTGCTTCATCGTGGAGTCCTGTAATACAGTATATTGGTTAGAGTATTTGCCTCTCAAGCGAGGTGACTTGGTTTTGGCTACCAAACAAGACAAAACCTTGTGCAAGTTTCTTACTCCACACACCTGTTTACCTAACAGTAAGGAGGAAACCAGTTACCGGACGATCGGCAGATCACTTTGTTGGATAACGATCCCTTCCAAAAAAATAAATAATTAAATACCAATTTGGTCACTCCATGACTGTTTGTGAGGCATTGCTATGTGCAATTGGCTGACACATTTTGGCCACAAAATGTACAAATAATGCCCTTAGAGTATATTCTGTGAAGCACATTGAGATGTCTTAGTGACATGATAAGATGCTATATCAAATGCAGGGATTATTATTATTAATCATTCCTATTGCATTAACTTTTGTTTCCTTTCCTTTTCTTTGGCAATAACTTACAACAAGCTTTAAGTTTAATACTCCGTGCAAGACGTAAAAAATGGTTTTAAAATCTACAATTTTTTTCTGTAATGAAATCACTTATTTACCTTGATTACAATTCAAGAGAAAAAGTATTAATCCACATGCAACGCTCAATATGTTTCAATACACAGCATTCAGCATTTGAATTCATGCATCAGTCCCAAGTGAAGAAAATGCTTTACCTATTACGGTTTTCTTTTTCTAGCTGAATTGGGAATGAAAAGGGTAGATTTTATTTTATTGTTTGCCCCAAATTTTTCCGAAGACCAAGGAGCAATTTTTTTTTAGGAGAGAATCAGTTAAACCGACCCCTATGGTAAATAGCTCGAGTTTAAATTGTGCGCATTAAACCTTGAGGTGTATTGCTTTGATCACAGCAGACTGTAGGCTGTTTTATTTTTTTCCCCTTCCTTTCCTACAGCTGAATGTATTTTATTTCTCCTTCGTTTTTCCATCGCTGAGCGTATTTGTTTCTTTATTCCTCTCCTTGCCCCATTTCTTCCCTCTTTCCCCCCTCCTTTCTTCTCTCGCCCTTCCTTCTCCCCTCCCCACCATCCATCTATCCATCCATCCATTCCTGTGCGCGCGCGGTGTATTTGTTTTATTCATCCCGATGCCATTTTTCCCATTTCTTCCCTCCTCGCCCCCTTCTTTCATCTCTCCCCCTTCTCACTCCCCTCCCCGCCATCCATCCATTCCTGCTGTGTGTGTGCTGAGCGAATTCGTTTCTTTATTTCGCCTCGTTTACCTTATTTCTTCCCTACCCCCCCCCCCCCCCCTCCCCTCATCCACCATCCATCCATCCATCCGTGCTGTGTGAGTGAGTGTGTGTGTGTTTTGTGGGGTGGGGGGAGCTGGGAGTTGATGGTTGAGGAATTCAGTAAGTGATTATGTTGGTGCTCGGTGTTTGTCAAGAGAGAAGCAGTTGATGGGTGATGATGTACAATTCATTTCATCTGCAGGAAGCGAGCTGCTGCATTCCTTCCCGCAGCCAGCATTGGCCATTGGACCACACGTGGCTGATGAAGCAAGCTTTTTCGTGTGTGTCTCCCTCCCTCCCTCCTCGCCCATCTGTGTGCGGGGCACTGATAGGGCCAGGCTGATGCGGAGGCAATTTATCATTTTGATCTCCCACTGAGTCAGGGAAGCTCTTCCTGTCAGAACTCTTATTGATTTCAGAGGATGGACTAAAAAAAAAAAAAAAAAAAAATTTTTCAAGGAGATTTTTTTTCTCTACCCATTAAGAATTAAAGCAAGCTTTAGAGAGCTACCAGCGGTCACTTGGTTATAGCCAGACAGGACAAAGCAGCATGGAAATGAAATGGCATTGTGAAACCTTTCAGGTAGCTCTTTCCATCACAGTCATTTATAGAGCACCACCGTTACTTTTTTTTTACCACTGAGGCATGCACGGTACATATACTCAGCTGCACAGATAAGAGATGGAGGGGAGGGAGGGAGGGGAGAGAGAGAGAGAGAGAGATGAGAGATGAGAGAGATGAGCGTCGCAGAGAGAATAACATTGGCATGTTTTTGTCTAAAAGGTTATACGCATTGAATTGATTCTGACCTACATTAATCTTTTAGACAGTGGCAACCGTATTCGGGTGACAGATACGGTAACCATTACCTCTAGTGGTTAAGGGACTGAATGTCAAAAAAAAAAAAAAAAAAAATTCAAATGCAAATGCAAAGTCATTTCTGGTTGTCGGAAGAAGTACAGACAGACTACATACATGCATGGGAAGCCTGCAGTTTGATTTAACCCACGGGATGCTGTTATGAATTGATTCACCTACCGAGCTAGATGATTTTCTGAATGCTCGTTGTTGTGCAAAGAGGCAGTGCTCTCTCTCTCTTTCTCTCTCTCTCTCTCTCTCTCATTCACTCTCTCGTCCTTCTTTTTCTTTTCCCCCTCCTTTTCTCCCTCGTTCCTCCATCTGCAATAAAGCACACAGAGGTCTTGGCGGAGCTGTTCTGTGTGTGTGGGGGGGGGGGGGTGTGTGTGTGTGTGGAGGGTGGGGGGAGGTCACTGTGAAGCTTCGCAGGCTGGAGGAGCTCTCTCTCTCTCTCTCTCTCTTTCTCTCTCTCCTCAAGACAGATGCCATCACCATCGTTTCAGTTTGTTTGCAGGCACTTTGTCGTGATGTATAATGCGTGTATCTTATCTGTTCATCGATGGCGTCGTGTGTGTGTGTGTGTGTGTGAGTGTGTGTGTGTGTGAGACAGTAATGGGAAAATTATTCTTATTTATTATTACAATGCTGATAATGTGCCAACACCACAAGCTTGTGCGTTGCCTTCGTTTAACTTAGCAATACACCTTATCAACCCCCCCCCCCCCCCCCCCACACACACACACAGAGATTGTATTAGATGCACGAAAAATAAGAAAGCAGTGATAGTGTATGATCTCTGCACTGACAGTGTGTGATCTCTGCAGAGGGTTTGAATAGACACTATTCTGTGTTCTGGCATTTTTTTCCCCACGTTTGTCGGGAAGCTTGTCAAGGTCTGTGTGTGTGTCTCTGTGTGTGTGTGTGTGTGTCAATGCTTTTCATGCTTACTTATTGGCTTTATTGTGTGTGTGTGTGTGTGTTTCTTGTATCTGTGATTGTGGCGAGTTTCCATGGGCCACAAGTGGGTTACGACGATGAGCTGATTGACAGGGCGCAGAACCAAGCCAAGGTTTGCAATGTCTCTTTAAACCATGGCAGGCAGGGAGGCTCTCTCTCTCTCTCTCTCCTTTTCTTTTCACTCCGGGAATTAAGGCTTCGCAGACACGCCTTTTGAATGTGGTTTCTGGTTACCAGGGCAATCGCTGCGTTACAGGGCTGGGGGGGGGGGGGGGGGGGTTTGGATGCGTTTAAAGGGACCCAGGGTTGTGTGGCTTGATTAGCTTTGGGTGTGTTTTGTGACCCTATTACAGACAAATCGGGCTTTCGCAGCCTCCGAGCAAACCAATGTAAAGCAGAGAAGCTTTAAATAGTGCGGCGGGAGGTTCGCATGAAATACAGTGAAACCTGGCAAAAATCTGATGCTTCCTCAGCCCACTGTTCAATCATCCCAATAATACTGCAGCCTTGCGAGAGGCAGCCCCAGGAATTGGAACAAAAAACTGCTTTAGTTGTTGGCAGCACATTGATTCCACACACACACACACACACACACACACACAGTAGTATAAATACACCTTGTGTAAATCCCAGACAGAACTCCCTAATAATAAAAAATAATAAGCCTTGCATTTGATAAAGCCCTTTTCACGTCTTCTAGACGTCTCAAAGCGCTTCACAGAATGTACTGTAAAGTGAATCGACTGTTTATTTGTGGGCGAAACGCGGCAGCCAATTGCGCACAGCAAATGACTGTCCTACAAACAGTCATGGATTGAGTGACCAAATTATGATAGTTATTTTTTGGACGGATGATTATTCTCAAGTAAATGGATCAGCCAAGAACTTTCAAGGAACCAGTTTTTATGTTATAGGGACCAAGAATAGAACTATTTGATCCATTAATGGCCTGGTCTTGTTTTCTTGCAACATTACCACCCAATCTCAAGAGTTCTACACACATGCTTTGTTGAGCATTTTGACGACTCTCCTCATACCAATGAGATTTTGTTTAGCAGGAAATACAGATACGAATCCTAAATAATCCTTGCATGTGATATAGTGTTTTTCATGTCTTCAAAAGCACTTCACAGACTACTGTAAAGTGAATTTGACTGTATATTTGTGGGCAAAATGCGGCAGCCGATTGCGCACAGCAGCATCCCACAAACAGTCATGGATTGAAATGACCAATTTTATTATTGTATTTTTTGGGGAGGGATTATTATTAGGCATGTGGAGTAAGGAAACTTGCCCAAGGTTTCGCCCTGACCTGCCTGGATTCGAAACACTTGCTTGTAAGGCGAGTGCTCTAACCACTAAGCTATAGGACTCCACAATCAAGCTTACTTCTCCTAATCTTTGTCAAATGACAAACCAATCTTGTGAGGTGGGTGGTGAGATGCAAGCCGGATTCCTTGAAGCTGAACTGGCTCCAAAGACTATGCTTGGTTGGCATTGACGTGCCAGAGTCGAGTCAACCCTCTGTGGTGATCTCAGTTGTTGAGCTAGGCAGGTCCGCAGTGTTCAAGGGCACTGTTGATGACAACCAGGCAACCTGGCTTTTATTGGTTGGAAGGGCAGATAGAGCTGTGAGAGCAAATTCCAAATAGGTAGTGATTCTAGCTAAACAAGCAGAATGAAGGTTGCCAGACAGTTTTTTTTTAACATGTTGAACTCCAGCAGTATCCTAACACACATTCTGGGGTTCTCAAGTTTTACTTGCTGTCTACCTGTGCCTGCAAGTCTTATGGAATGAGCTAATCAGTGTGTCCTGCCAGGGAGAGTGTGTGCAATCCATACCAGACATAGGGAATGTCTTCACGAGTCAGACTCCCAGCTGACCAAACCAAAATCTCCTATCCGCTGAGCTGTAGGAAGTGATGTGGATTCCCTTAAGCAGTAAAAACAGGGCACAAAATCCCTACCTTGATTAGAAGTTAAAGATTTAGGCATTTTCAATCACAACATTGTCATTGTAAAGCAGTGACTAATTATATCAATAAAAAAGTGAAGGCACAGCATCAATTGGAATGTTTCAAAGGGAGATGGGATGTCAGGGTACAATATATAGATGACATTCTGGCTCAATTTATCGCTCACTTTGGGGGTGAGTAGGAACTAAAATCCTGAGCAACCTTGTGTCAGGCTAGCTCAGTTTACCAACTCTTCCCTCCCAAGTCTCCAGGTTGTGGATGCAAGCCCCAAGGCAGGGTTTTAAACTCACACAGTCTCGATTGACACTACAGTACAGTGTTGGAGCAGTACTGCATTGTTCGAATTGCCAGCCTTCAGATGTGACATAAGAGATCCCATCTTCCTGTTCAGGTATGGGTGAGGGTATTGTGGTCAGCGGTTTGGATTAGTTGGAGCTCATGTATAATGGAACTCAGGACAAATTTGACAAGCAAAAATATGAAAGGGTAACGCTTACAGTCATAAGGGTTGGGAGTGACCAATTGTGCTTTCAGAGAGTCCGTACAGACACAATGGGGTGAATACCTGTGTTGAAAAGCTGCAGGTTCTCCCAAGATGCTACCTATGTGAATAGTGCCGCAAAAAAACATGTTGTTATTGTTCGACGATTTGAAACCTTTATCCTGTTGGCGTGGCAGATCCACAGAGTTTTATGCGGTATGAACCTTGTTCCTAAATGTTGATTCACAGCACTTGTCGAGAGGCTCGGGTTGTAATGTGAGTGTTTAACGAGCGACATGTGTAACAAGTGGATTGTGACACAAAGGAGTCTATTTTGTGAGCTGTGTAAACCATATGGTAATGTAAATAGTTCATTATGTAATCAATGGCACCTGTAACTAATTTCTTCTGAACACACACTTTACTTAAAGGTTTATAGAACTCGCCTAAATGGGTCCCAGCATCAGAACTATGTCATTTATCAAGCGTGCTCATTTCATTCAATATGAATCGATATTTTGATTTAAAATCGAATGAAAAATACTGAAAGCTCAGCAGACACTCCGCCAGCTAGAGAATTCACTTGTAGGATGCAAATAGACAACAGTCAGAGCATTTTGGGTCCCAGCATCTCTGGCTGGAGAGTTCACAAGTGATAATATAATAATAATAATCCTTACATTTGAATCAACACGTTTTGCATCATGAGGACGTTTCAAAGCATTTCACAAGATTCATTGCAAAGTGAGAAATTATGGATTTTTGTAGGTGAATGCAGCATCCAATTTGCACCCAGTAGTGTCCTCCAAACAGCTGTGAAGTCAACAACTAGTTTTATTTGGCGGATTGTTGGCCAAAAGCCTGGGAAAAGCTCCCTTCTTGTTTCAAATAGTGCCATGGGATCTTTAACATCCATCTGAACAGGCAGACAGGACCTTGGTTTAAGGTCTCATCTGCTTTTCATTGTATTGCTATGTCAGCCCAAACTGTGAATTCAAAGTCCCCATGTGGGGCTTGAACCCACAACCTTCTGACTCGGGGGTGGGGGGAGTGCAAGAGTACTACCAAGAGTGCTGAGCCAGACGGTCACCAGATTGCTCGGGATTCCATCTTCTAATAATTCTCGAGTGACCCCCCCCCCACCTCCCCCAATTCCCCACCATCCTCCAAACACAACCAAAGATTGGGCAATGTAGTGTCAATGTTAGCTGTAATGGTTCCCAAGGTTGAATTAGCCTGATAGCACTCGCCAACCACAATTCAGTATAAACAAAGGAATCATTTGACTTAAAAGTGCAAAAGGAAGCCATTGGCCCATTTTGCTTGTGGTTGGTGTTACTTTCCATTAGTAAAATTGCAGTGTGTAGCCTAGTCCCATTCCCTTGCTTCCCCGCCCACCCACCCCCACAACCCAATTCTGTCTTGATCAATGCAACAACTTACATTTATATAGCATCTCTCAAGTAGGGTAGCATCCTAGAGTGTTTGACAGTGGCTGAGCAGGGTGCCGAACCAAGGGAGGTAACCATAGGCAGGGTCAAAGAGGAAAGTCTTTAAGCACAATCGGAAGATGGGGAAGGAAGGGGCAAGGTGGAGGGATAGAGAAAAAGTGTCCAGGGACTCAGGACAAAATGGCTGAAACTATGGCCACCAATGGTGAAACAGCGGTCATGAGGGACTTGCAGAAAGCTGAAGTTAGTCAAGCGGAGGCAGTGGGTTGGGTGATAACAGGTCGGAGTGGTCAGGAGGCAAGGAACAGTGTGCGAGAAGATTGAGAAAACAATGAAAAAAAATGCACTTATCCACATTGTCAACATAACTGCATCACCAACCTGATCTGATCAGCAAGGGAGTGACAGCTGCGTATTAATTCAATACATTGTGCAGGGACAGATAAAATAAGTTCCCTACCACATACATCTCTAAACCTGTACCTGACAAGTGTGCAAGTTGGTAGAACTGACCATTTTTGAACAAAGCGTGTTAAATTCCATCATTGGTGACCTGACAACCTGTATAGCGCCACTACCTCTCCACTGAAACCCTCATTCACGCCTTCCATCACATCCTTGCTCAACTACACCAATGCCATGCTTGTTGCCCTTCCCAATTCCTCCTTCCATAAACTGCATATAATCCAGAAGTCTGCAGCCCATGTCCTCTCTTGTTTCAAGCTTCGTGACCCCCATCTCTTCCATTCTCGACCGACTTTATTGGCTCCCCAAGTCTTATTTTGTTGTTGTTGTTATTTTATCACACTTCATTTAATATGGTTGTCTAAGGTTATGGCCCTAAATCATCTCATCGTAACCAATATTCCACAAGCATGACACTGGTGCCAAGATCTCATCGACCTTGTTAATGATGATTTTATCACTTTAATCACATTGCACCAGAATGTAGCTTTCCAAAAAAACAGTGAAACTTCTTTGTATTGTTCTTCGTCTGCCAGGTGTACAACACACTCAGAAAACAATCACTACATTTAATGTTATCAAAGCCAAATGACTTGAGGATTCTACAAATGCTCGCATGAAATTTTTTCTTTGTCTGATATGGAATGGTAGTTTCACAGGAGGATCCTCGCTTAATCCAAGAATTTGTTGGCACAATTTGACAACAGCCAAGATTTGAGGGAGTCCAGTGTGTGCATTGTGGCACTGTTGTAGTTTAACCAGTTAACGCAGTGTAGTTTTCCATTGCGATACTTTCACATTTCCCCCCTCTTCGTACATCAACACCGTCAAACGCCCCACCCCCCGGGCTTTGGCTTGCAAAACCTGACTAATAGTAATTGGGAATTAATGAATAATAATATTAATCCTTGCATTCAATATAGTTCCTCTTCAAATTGTCAAGACGTCTCAAATCCCTTTATCGGATTCTACTGTAAATTGTAGTGTAGTTTGGATTTGAAGACAAAGAAATGGACAAACATTTTGAAGAGGAAAAGCAAAACAAGGATAGGAATAAAGAACACGGATTAGATGGACTGAATGGCCTCCTACTATGCTGTAATTTTGCCATAATTTCTGTGATTGTATGATAAATAAGGTTGAATCTAAGCCTGCATCCTGGAGCACACACCTATACATCAAGCGAGAAACCTGGGTTTGACTCCACGCAGGGCGAAACCTTGGGCAAGTTTCCTTACTGCACACGCCTAATAATAATCCCTAAAAAAAAATTGGTCATTTCAATCCCTGACTGTTGTTGGACAATGCTGTGTTCAATTGGCTGATGCGTTTGTCCACAAATATACAGTCAATTCACTTTACAGTATATTCTGTGAAGCGCTTTGAAACGTCTAGAAGACGTGAAAAGCACTATATCAAATGCGAGTATTATTAATTCAGTCAACAATATATTCAGAAACTACTGCCGTGCAAAGATCTCTAATTTTTTTGTAAAAAATTAAACTCATTTAATGGTTGTTTCCAACACAGCAAGAAAGAGGTGGGGGCAGGGGATTCAAGTTAGCTCCGAGTAAAGATACATTATGCATTACCTCTGAGAATAGTCACATAGAGGAGCCAGCAGAATCATTTCTGTAGATTTATTAATAACTATCACTTTCTTTCCAAAAGCCTGGTTCGACAAGGATGAATATAAAGCCAACAGTGCTAGATTTTAGATAGATCGGAACATGAGTTTTCAGGCGAACTGAGCCTCCACTAATGAAAATCATACCTTTATTGCAATCGTGCAACAAACCCCTCTTTTTTGGTAAGGAGAAGGCTCAGAGACGCTCAGTTCAAAACAAACAAACTAGTGTACGTCTGCATTTCAAACACAGAGCAAGCTGCAAAAGGGCAAGGTGCCAAACCTAGCAGTTCTCCCCATCCTCCCCACATCTGCAGAAAGGATGATGTTTCTCAAATCAAACCTCATTTTGTCAGCTGCTGGAGGTAGTGGAAAAATCCTTAGGGGTTTTGAAGTACTATCTGCAAAGCACAGCAGTTCTGCATTAAAAAAGACATGTAACTGCATTCCTCACACCTCGTTAGTTGGGACCTTTATAACTTTCCTTGCACTTTAATTAGCCTCTTGAACTGCACTATCACACAAGCTGCCATACATTGAGATTTGTGGTTTGGTGACCAGAATACACATTATCAATTTCATTGATACCGTACATTTATAGAGTGTGGTTTCATTAAATGACTCAAACTCAGACAAATTAATGTCCCCCCCCCCCCCTTCATACCTAGTTGCTCATCCCCCATTCCTAACCCGCCCCACCCTTCCTTCCGTCTGCCTACAAAACACATAGTCACTACACTTTATGTTAAGTAAATCCTGCGAATCATCTTGAGATGTCTCATGGCGAGGTGATAAGGTGCAATATCAGATGCTAGGATTATTTGATTATAAATTTAAACATTGGCACTGTAGTGAAAAGAACGAGCCCTGGCTCTTAATGTAATACAACCTCCTATCACTGGGGTTTTTTAGGTGCCATTTGATAGTGTTGCAGACAGTTAGTTTTATGTGAAAGCTCCTTTTTAATAGTCTGGTGTGAATAAACTACAGAAGGCATTGGTATTCAGTAGGTGATGCTAAACTGGATTTAGGGGATGGGAATTATCAGCAACGAACAAAAGCACAACATGATATGCCAACGCTGGAGCCCATGTCTCCTGGTTATTCACATAATTTCAGCGACTCAGTCAGAAATTTATTTTTAGCCTCACAAGAAAAAAAGCCAGGAAAACATGAATGCTGGCAGTGTGGAAGCACTGGGAGGGTTAGTTGTTTAGGCGTGATGGAAAGAAATATCAGCTGAAATAATGGACCACAATGTAGCTCAATAAGTTAATTTAATAAATACTGCAACTGTAAGTGTAGCAACTCTGGATACTTCGGGGTTGAATTTTCAGGGTTCATTTGTTATTGATGGGGAGGAGAGGGGTTAAGTTAGTGAATGATAATAATGGTGATCAGTTAATTTGAGAATAGTTAACTGTAAATGGGAGAGGGGAAGAAAGAGAGAGACGACCTTGTTTGAGTGCTTTTCAATATTTAGACGAATCTGTTGGGGTTTTTGTGATAAAATATTTATTAGTAGAATGTTCTAAAGAAAACATAGGTCGCAGAACCAGTTGCATATGTTCTCTCCGATAACACAGGAAGTGTCTTCAGTCTCGCAATGATATTTTGGAGCTTTCTGTTTATTGAAGGAAGCAGTAAATTAGCACAGATGATTTCTCTGAGTTTAGAAATACAATTTGTCCCCAAATCTATCTCAAGCAAGAGAGATTATTCGTGAGGATGGCCTGTCAGGCACTAATCACTAATTTATAGCCATATATCCATTACCTGTTTGCATGATGTTCACTAACAAAATACAGTAAAATCAAATGCAAGGATTTTTTTTATTATTTTGAAGCACCCAGTCAACACTACTTGACAGCTATGAAGCACTATCTCGACAACTAGATACGGGACTATATTGAATGCAAGGATTCTTATTATTTTATTATTATGATTATTATAGAAAATCAGTAAGTTTTTGAGGCCTTGGGTGAAGTTTGGGCGGGGTGGGATGGGGAGGGATTTTCAGATGGTTTGATTATTCCATGCCCTGTTTTTGGGTGGGTCAAAGTCATGCTGTGCTGAAGTCTGAAATGTATAGATGTTGAGTAGGGTCATGTTTTGTTTGAATATTGCTTAAAACGTCAACTGCTCTGCAAGAACAAATGGATGGTGTCTGTCATATTTTATATTAGGTAGATTTTAATGCAGCCACGCTGGTAAGAAACTGGAGCCAGTCAATAGATAGATATAGCATATTAGCTAAATGATTTTAGATAGGTTGGTCAACCAGGTGTCTAACACATGCAGAAACCCATCACCATGTTTAAGAGTATCCAAATCAATCTGAAGTTAAAAGATGGTGCAGGAGTCTGCAGATGTGTTGTATCAGTGGAGTAATGAGGGAAAAACACCATTGTCTGGTTTAGACAAAGATCAGTTAGAATTTTCAGGTTTTAAAGGGTACTAAAACGTCACAGTTTGGTCTTTTCATCAGTACACTAAGCTTATCTGTAGCACTCTAATGTTCATTACGTCTATTGCTTCTAATGTAAAATGGAATTAAGAAAATGTACCAATCACTCTCTCTGCAAAATGTTTTTTATTGTGACATATTATTGGCTCCCAAAGGAACATTTCAAGAGATCTCACAATCTCACTTGTGTTTGGAACCGCAGTTATTAAATAATTGTGCATTGTGATACGTTAACCCAAACAACTGCCAGCCTTTGATAAACAAAAATTATCTTCACAAAATGCACATATTGTATCTCTACTTATTAGTAGAATGTCATTGGCAGTAAGTACTACAAATAATATTTGACAAACGGACGGACAGACAAACTACAATAAAAAGCTGTGAAGGCATCCAACTCCATTACCACACATGCTCAACATTGGGACTCTCACATTGTCACTTGGACAAGGAACCCGTGGAGCCAAACCAAGTTAGAGCCAATGCATTCAGGATAGTCAATGACTGAAATAGGTTGCCAGGAAGGGTAGCTTTGGCCAGGGCATTGGACTCATTTCAGAAGCAGCTTGATGCTATGAATGGAGGTTCAGGATTCTTGAGGGATGTGATCAGATGAGTGAAGAAATAATAATATAATAATCCTTGCATTTGATATGGCACTTTTCATATCTTCTAGATGTTTCAAAGCTCTTCACAGAAGAGCAAAGTGAATTATCTGTACATTTGTGAGAGAAACACAGCAGCCAATTGCACACAGCAGTGTCTCACAAACAGTTGTGGATTAAAGTGATGAAATTATTATTGTTTTTTTGAGGGATATTTTCAGTCATGTGGAGTAACAAAACTTGCTAAAGGTTTTGCTGAAGGGCCCTCGTTACCCAAACCTTCCTAGAAATCTTGTGTGGAGAGACAGAACATTGACCAAAAAGTTAATAAATATTGCCCAAAAAATATTGCCAAAGGACAACATTTGACACACGATGCAGACAAAGGAATAATGAAAGATTAAGGGTGAAGGAAGAAGTGCACTGCAGTTAATTTAAAACTTGGAATTGCAGTGGTTTGCTTTCCCTGTTGTTCAAAAGGATGTTGCATCAAGCTGTTTTGGAAGTGGAATTTTCCAGTTCTACTTTAATAATGTTACGTTCATATGTGGGCCAGTATGATGAAGTGTTGGTGATGATTCCTTCCGAAATCTGCTCTCACCAATAATAGACACACAAAGGAAAGTACTCAGAATTTGCTGAAAGAGCAATAATATTAGTTTTGGAATCTGAGTTTGAGGTTGTGAAGGTCATGAAATCAATATTCAACAACTTGAGTTGCAACTCTTGACAGTGATGGCCCAGATTTTTCCTTCACTCACCTCAGCCTCAAATATTATCTGTGGCAACACAATTGGATTTGAGTTTGAAAAATAGCACATAAAATGGTTTACACTCAAATCTTCAAGCCTTTCCTTTCAGTGCTAGAACTCAGGATTCAGGCAAGGATAATTCCTGCAGTTATTTTATTGAACAGTCTTCTGCAACATACCTCATCCTCTCTTTACCTATTTTTATATCTTACCAGAAAATCTACTTCTTCGACCACACCTATGATTACATCTCCCTACACCATCTTGCTTGATGTCCATTACGCAGTTCTCTGAGAAATGCAAGTTGTTATTATTGTGCTGTTTATCAAATGCATAAAAATAATCCTTGTATGATCAGGCAATTCAGAGTATCTGTACAACCCCTGTGTATATTGATTTACACAGGGTTAACCCAATTTGCATAATAGACCCAGAGGTATAGTACATGCCCAATGTGGTTGATACATTTCAATGCAATTTTTATCTCATATGTTGTCCATTTGAGACCAAAATAGTTGGTCGAAACCATTCCTATTAAGTATTCTGCCTTTTTAAGTTTACTCCACTTTTAACTAAGTTCCAATGACTTAAAATGGACAGCTATCCCTAGCAGCCCAAAAGCCCTCATGAGATGACTGTCCATTCTCCATTATATAAATATTGCAAATACATTGAAAATAAAACTCAAATTAAGTCCTGCAGCTCAGTTGTTGGAGCACTCGCCTTGCAAGCAAAAGACCTGGGTTTGATTCCCAGCAGGGCAAAACTTTGGGCAAGTTTCTTTACCTCCACACATCTCTATTTAGTGGATTGGTGGATCCCTTTTCCGGGAATAATAATTCCTTCAAAAAAAAATTGGTCACAGAATTCACGACTGTTTTTTGGGACACTGCTGTGTGTAATTGGCTGCCGCGTTTTGCCCACAAAATGATTCAGTCAATTCACTTTACAGTATATTCTGTGATGTACTTTCAGATGTCTCGAAAATATGATAAAGCCCTATAACAAGTGCAAAGATTATTAATTGAATTATTAAATAAACAAAGTTAACAGGTTTAATCTCCGAAACAATCAAGACACTCATCACATGTCAAAGAGCATCTTGTTGAACCCTCTCAACTTTGTCTATATTTTAACTACTATTTGTAGCGATTCTCCATGGGAACAGAGAAGGTGACATGCCTGACAACAGGATGTTAGAATCAAGTCCTCTGTGACACCCTCAGTAGTCCCAAGCCTTGTCTGCAATTCTCCCAGGCACAGGTGATGATAGGCCAGCATGTCTGGCTCATTACCAGGAATTGGAGGGGCAGACCAATCACAGCAAGGCCAGATTGTTTTCCCACTCAGCTCCTGTTAAGTTCTGGTAAGCACTCCGAGATGTTACCTTAAATGAAGTGTGCTACAGTAAAACCTCAATAATCCGACATTCCAAAAACCGGCAATTTATGGACAAAGGGATTAAGGGATATGGGGATAAAATGGGTAGGTGGAGTTAGATTAGAAAATCAGCCATGATTTTATTGAATGGTGGGGCAGGCTCAAGGGCCGAATGGCCTACTCCTGCTCCTAATTCTTATGTTCTTATGTTAACTCCCTAAAATTGCAAGATTTCAAAATACTACATTACTAGACTTTTTCTGATGTCTGGCAAATCTCATGAAGTTCAGCACAGTTGCTTGTAGTTCACTGTCATCCGGTTGGAGCACAGAGTTCAGTGTTATGCTTTCAGCACATGTGGTATACGGGGGCAGGGATTCTCCAGCCATTTCTAGGCAGGATTCTAAATTCCCGCAAACTCGGAAATCCGGGAGTTCCATGGGCCCTACCGGCCTGGATTATCGAGGTTTTACTGTATTTAATTGCAAGTTGCCGTTTTTAACCCTGGAAGCTAAAATTATTTTGGGTTGGATGATCCTAGCTGGACTAGCAGTAGTTTCAATGGTTTTATTAGTTCAATTCCAGCATCACCCCCAACACACACTCTGAGATCCCCAAGCCTTGACTCTTGCCAGCCTGTCCCTAACACCCTTTGAAATTGATTAAGCAGAGTGCTCGTCTACAGGGAGAGAGTGTGCATTCCATTTCAGACACAAGAATGTCCATGTATAGTTGGCAAACATTAAAGTTTCAGTCTGCTTTGGATACTTAAAGTATGAAGATGGATTTCTACTTCTACATGTGTCAGACACCTGAATGACCAACCCCTCCTTGCAATACAAGCAGGAAAACAGTGTACCTAAGCATTTTGTGGAGTTCTGTAACTCAATGGTTGGAGCACTCGCCTTACACACATGAGAGCTGTGTTTGAATCCAGGCAGGTCAGGGTGAAACCTTGGGCAAGTTTTTTTACACCTCACACATAATAATAATCCCTCCCCAAAAAAACAATAATCAAATTGGTCATTTCAATCCATGACTATTTGTGAGCCAATGCTGTGCGCAATTAGTTGCCGCGTTTCGCCCACATGTATTCAGTCAATTCACTTTACAGCATATTCTGTGAAGCGCTTTGAGATGTCTAGAAGACATAAAAAACGCTAATCAAAATGTAAGGATTATTATTATTATTATGTGTCTTGTAAATGTGCATGTAGCCAGTGACTTGATGACCTGGAAGTCGGCCAATTTTAGCCCAGGAAGCTAAGGTGGCTGACCAGATATCAACCGAAGTGATGAATGATGGCAACCTAATGACCTAATCGGCTGCTATTCTCGTGCGAGACCAGGCTAACCCATGGGGAAGCAAGCAAGTTGGTAGTGAATCAAGTTCAAGCCCCAATGCATCATAACAGAATCAGTCCAATGAAGAAAACATGTTATAAAGGGGGCCGCACTGTTGGTAGCTGAAGTAACAGGCAGATATATTGGGCATTATGGCCTCATTCTGTTTTATAAGCTCCTTTACACACACTATTTTCCTCTCTCTCTTTCGCTCTCTCTCTCTCTGGTGTTTCTTTTTTTGTTAGAATTTTCCATTTAGATGGATGAATCTTACCCACTTCAGTGATAATTCGTGGGGAAAAAAAATCACTGAAGCTTCAGAATCATTTTCAAGTCCTTGAACTGCCCTTCAGATTAGTTTTTAAACAAGGCTGCGCTATTTGTCCCAATGTGAAGCCTCCACAGCTGCTTCCACACACCAACCAGCATGTCCTGCTTGAACTCTGTATTTTTAGGAAGCTGGGGTTTGTGACTCACGATTGATTTAGTCAAAGTGTAACAAATAGATTGCAATCGGGCTCACAAAGATTTGGAAATACTTGATGTTAACCGAGGACCTGATATTTAAAGGTCTGCCTCTCAGAGTCAGCGGAATACCTTCCAAATGAGGACTGAACAATTTTGAAGCTCTCACAGAAGGAGGGCCGGATGCACAAGAGAAAATTGCAGAGGTTTGATATTTCATTTTGAAACATGAAATTTAGCCAATTATAGGCTGACAAAAGGATATTGTCCCGTTAGAGATTGAATGATATTGTGACAGACCATCTTATCTCTTGTAAAAGTATATCTGATATCTTTAGTAAAGATGATGGACAGGCTTGGCAGCTCCCCGATAATTATAGAGCCACTTTCTTTAATCAAATAAATTGAAATTCATTCCAGGGTAAAAAGGCCACAATCACATGATAAGAACTTACTTTCAGATGCACCAAGATAGCAGTACATGAGAACATAGGTTTGGGCAGTTTTCAGGGCAGATCCACAATCAAACTGTTAACTGTTAAATAAAATAACTTGAGGTCAACAAAAGTAACCAAAACAGGTCTCTTAAACTCTTAAATCACAAGCTCAGTTTGGATTTAGAATGCCCTTTGGCCCATTTGAACTCACCCTTCCAATTGTAGTTTTCATTATGGGTCTACCTACGAGTCCTGTAGCTCATTGGTTAGAGCATTCGCCTTACAAGCGTGAGACCTGTGTTCGAATGCAGGCAGGTCAGGGTGAAACCTTGGGCAAGTTTTCTTACTCCTGAAGCATAATAATAATCTCTCCCCCACAAAAAAAAATCAAATTGGTTATTTCAATCCACGACTGTTTGTGGGCCAATGCTATGCGCAATTGGCCGCCGCGTTTCACCCACAAATACACATTCAATTCACTTTACAGTATATTCTGTGAAGTGGTTTCAGACGTCTAGAAGACATGAAAAGCTCTATATCAAATGCAAGAATTATTATTATTGTTATTATGTTGCCCTTTGCAACCCTAAACCTGTGTCCTCGTGTTCTGCTGTCTTGGTGGATCTGAAAGTCATGTTCTGAGATTGCTTTTTCAATCCCTTTCATAAGAAATATGAATGGAAATCACCTTTTCAATTACATATGCTTCAAGTTATTGTCAGAATCCAGAGGGATAAAAGACCGTAATCCGCAACGCAGGGTCCGGCGGTATATCGATATATTGGTTATATCCGATATGATTTTCATATCGATATGCCAATATAGACATTTTCAGAACATTTTCAGAAGAGAGGGACGGCGGCGGGGTGGGGGTGGGGGTGGGGGGAGAGAGGGACGGCGGCGGGGTGGGGATGGGGGGAGAGAGGGACGGCGGCGGGTGGGGTGGGGGGAGAGAGGGACGGCGGGGGGGTGGGGGGCGAGAGACAGATGGCGGGTGGGGGACAGATGGGGGTGGGTGATGGGGGGGATGTGATAATATACAGATAGACAGACAGACAGATATATAGATAGATATATCGATCGATCGATCGATCGAGGGGGATGTGAGTGAGGAGAGAGACACAGAGACACAGACAGAAAAACACAGAGATGGAGAGAGTGAGTGTGAGAGACACAGAGAGAGAGAGAGATATTTACCTCCTGAGGAGTTAGGCCCCGAATGTGCGCGCACCTCTGAATGCGCGCGCATGCGCAGTACGAAAACCACAAAAATATCGATGTATCGGTATATCTCGATATGAGCCCATCGATATATCTAAATCGGAAAATTTCCATATCGACGGACCCTACCGCGACATTAGCAGTGAAACAGTCAGTCAGATTCTTTACAAGATGTGAAATGGGGTGCATTGAAAGTAACATTTTTAGTCCTTCACGTTATCAAATGTAATTATTATTATTCATTTATCAATGAAATGATCCTGATAGATTTGCAGTCCACTCTCATGACAGATGGTCAGCAATCCCCTAAATAAGATTGGATCATTGTGGGACTTTGCTGGGCACAAGTTGGCAGCCATGTTCATCTACAAAATACACAGCCACCACACTGTACAGTGGTGCATCCTGCGAAGCTCTTTGAGATGCGAAGCTCTTTGTGGCAAAATAAACAATAAAAGGTACAATATTAAATGCAAGGATTATAAGAATGATTACCATCAATACAACATATCTGTTTTATTTTATGTTTTCAAAGCAAAATATCTCGTAACTTATCCCCTCTCTCTCACCTAATGTCATGACACCAAAACCACAAACAACAACTATAACACAATTAGACGGAGCAGTAGAGGACATGGGCCGCAGAGTTCTGGATCATCTGCAACTGAGGGAGGAATTGAGAAGGCTGACAAGCAGGTCATTTGCATAGTTGAGCCAGGATGTAATGAAGGCACAAATGAGGGTTTCACTCGCCTTGGGAGTAAGGTAGTGGTGGAGTTGGGAAATATTGTGGAGGTGAGGGAAGGCAGAACGAGTCATTGCTTGGACAAAAGACAGTTAAGGATAGAACAAGACACCTAGGTTTCTGACTTGCTTGGTGAGGTCGAGTGAGCGATCATGGAGGTTGCTGCTGTCAGCACCTGATGCATGAAGGCACTGGTGCAAGCCAATCAGTAGGGCTGTAGAAAGTTGGCTCTCATCCAGGACTTGTTGTCTGACAGACAGTCTTGTCGGGACAGTAGTAGTCCTGTAGTCGAGGGTAGAGGCAGAAAGGTAGAGTTGGATATCATTTGCATACATGTGGAGGTTAACTGCATGTCTATGGATGATGTCACCAAGTGCGAGCATGTAGATGTTGAAAAGAAGGGGCCAAGGGCAGAGCCCTGGGGAACGACGGCAAAGTGGAGACGATGGGAGAGGTAAGAGTTGAACCAGGTGAGGGCAGGTTCGTGGAGATTGTGGGCAATCTTTCTCTCCCCCTTTTCCCCCTTCCCTCCCTCTTTCTTCTTACCCGCCCCCCTTTCTCTCCATTCTCCCTGATTTTGCCCCCCACCCACCTTTCCCTCCCTCTCCCCATTTCCCCCTTTTCCCCCTTTCCCTCCCTCCGCCCTTACCCCCCTTTCTCCCCTCCTTGACTTTACACCACCCCACCTTTCTCTCCCTCTCCCCCCTTACCCTCTTTTCCTCCTTTCTCCTCTGGCCCCATTTCCACGACTGTTTGTGGGACACTACTGTGCGCAATTGGGCTGCCGCGTTTCGCCCACAAATATACAGTCGGTTTTCCTGCTCTTTTTCCCCCTACCCCTACCCCTCCCCTTGCCATCTCTCCCCCCCCTTACCCCCTTTGTCCCCTTTGTCCCCTAATCCCACTTCCATGACTGTTTGTGGGACACTGCTGTGCGCAATTTGGCTGCCATGTTTTGCCCACAAATACAAGGTAAATTCTCCTACTCTCCTGCCCCGACCCCTCCACCAATGCTCTTGTCCCTACCTGACTGTGCAGCGCCTTTGGACGTCCTCTCGACTTGAAAGGCGCTATATAAATGTAAGTTTTGATTGATTTGATTTATTGAGGGGGGAGGAGAGGTGGTGTAGGAGGATGGAATAATCGACAGTATCGAAGCGGCAAAGAGTTATCTACTTTGTATGCCAGTTATCTACTTTGTTTTAATGGTTGTCATTTCGAGAGATAGTGAGCTGGGCTGGACTGTTTTCAAAATGGTCACTGTGCTAGGCTGATAATGGTACAATTGAGCAACCAAAAAACATACAGCAATACCTGAACATTGGCAAATAGTCATCAAATGATAATAGGTATTGCTGTCTGGAGGCTTTGACGTCTTTAATGGACTGAATGAAGTCGGGACTCTATCTTTCAACTTACTGAGCTGTAACATTGGGAGTTCAGTTTTTATGTCTCAGAGATCTATCTGGCAGTGTGTTATTAGAATCGAAAAGTAGCTGTATTGGAATGATTGCTTTTCAACAACCTGTTTGTCCATGAAAGCAATAAATTTGGTGGAAATATGCGATGCTTGAAAGACGATGAACTCAGGATCTTTTATTACACGAGATGTATGAAAATGTAAGTTATTGCTGACGAAAACAGCCATTGAACCTGACAGTAATCACCTGTGAAATGCTTTGAAATGTTTCATTAATGTGTCATAAAAATGCAAGTTTTTTTTTCCTTTGTTTAATTTTTTTGAGTGAAATTAGAATGGAGTCAATCTGAATTGTTTCTCCTAGTGAGGCTGATTCTAGCTCCCTGACTAATGATTTACTCTGAAAAATGACAATCCACTACATTCCTGATTGTATCCAATAAATATATCAAGCATTTGAAAGATGCTGTTTTAGCATGTGAGAGATGCTTTAGCTCTACATACTCTGAAGCTTATTCTTTGAAGCTCATTGAGATGTCTCGAAGATGTGATAAGGTGCTATTTCAAATGCAACAATTATTAGTATTGTCATTATGCATTACTCTGAGAATAGGCCTTAACCAATTGTCTGACTACCTTTAGTTTTCATCTAACCCACTAACAATTTAAGCTTCCAAATCTGCAATCTTAGTGATCTTGGAGCTTAGAGTCCTTTAGCTCAGGGTAAGAGCACTCGCCTTGCTAGCGGGAGACCTGGGTTTGATTCCAGGCAGGGCAAAACCTTGGGCAAGTTTCCTTACTCCAAACGCCTGATAATAATCCCTTGAGAAAAAAACACAATAATAAATGAATCACTTCAATCCATGACTGTTTGTGGAACACTGCTGTGTGCTATTGGCTGCCGCATTTCGTCCACAAATATGCAGTCAATTCAATTTACAATATATTCTGTGAACACTTTGAGATGTCTAGAAGACGTGAAAAGCACTATAACAAATGAAAGGATTATTATTATCTTTCTAAATGATGCAGTCTCCATGCGAGGTTGCTGCTAACTGTGAGCATTGAACAATGCATTTCGAGCCACTAATCCACCTGAAGGGCATAATATAACTGTAAGTTGTTGTTGTAGATTGAAGGTAGTTTTATCCAGTGTCTCCGCCTGACTAGGACATTATATATCAACTGTGCAAAAGTATATTTTTTGTAACCAAAATATCAGGGATAAACTTGCAATATTTGCTAAAGATTCATAAATAATGAATCATTCAGGTATGCAGATAGTTCCATGTGAAACATTGCTCCAATGCTGATCTCAGCTTTGACTTGGTTTGCCCAATGATGGCTCCTGACAATCAAGAGAGTCAATTTGGGTCAGATTGAGATTGTAGGTTGAGATTAAATATAAATCCAAACATAATAAACCTTGCCTTTGATATAGCACCTTATGTGTATTGTCCCACAAATAGTCATGGATTGAGTAATCACATTTTTTTTGAGTGGATTATGACTACCAGAAATGTGATCTGCCAATCGATTAACAACTGGGTTCCTTCTTATTGCTAGGTACACAGAATCCTGTGAAGGAAGGAAACTTCCCCTGTGCCCAGGTTATCTCACTTGCAAGGCGAGTGCTCTAACCACTAACAACAGCAAAGTTACATTTGTATAGTGCCTTTCATGTCGGGAGGACGTGCCAAGGCGCTTGACAGTCAGTGTTTCAGACCCGAGCTGGGATCAGGATCAGGGATGGTGGAGGGAAAGGAGGAGATGTGGGGTGTCCAGTGGGAGCGTTGAAGAGAGCTAAGCTACAGGACTCCACTGGAGTTTATGCTCAATTACTGTTAGGGATCGTGGATTATCTGAATGCAGAATATTTGCCCAGGAAATTAAGGAAGTGAAGTCAACAGAAGGTCTGTGGAATGGTGAAATAAATTGGACCTTTCTTTGTGTATGTATGCTCAATTAAGCTGTCTATTTATGATTCACCTGCACTGGAAATTGCTGGAGGTGGCTCAAATGTATCAGCTGCCTTCTTCACAGACCTCACTTCCATCTACCAATGAGACATGAAGTCCAGAGGTGCAATGAACAAAGCATAAAAGAATTTACTGGCCAAAGCACAGCATTTCTGCAACTCACCTTTGGTCTTTCTTTGGTGTTCTAAGTTGTTAACATCAGCAGCTTGTTTACACTTAGAGATAGTACAGGCCTTTATTTGTCCACATATAAAGATAATGAAGGTACAGGTCTTCCCAGGCATCGAGCCAAAGCCACAGGTTTCACTCTCCTGATGATTTTGCAGGAGCCCAGACGCCACGAGATACCATTATAGCCAAGCACCAGTAATCATTTCGCTGTCGGTTGTACCTCTTGCCATGGTATCGCTGCCAGTAATTTTCTTTATCATTTAAAAAGAAAATGTGCTCAGACTCGAAAAGTGTTCTTGTCTCAGGCTCCAGCATAATCTGCCCTGGTAGCTCAAGAGCTGAAACAGAGCATTGATAAGGGTAGCAACAGCAGCTTCTCGGTAATAGGATTAAGATGAATTATAACAGATAAATAGCAATGCATGCAACAACAGTGGTGTTTCTGTTTGGAGTGACTCGTGATGTGGTACCTGTAGATAACTGTGACAAAATATTTTTCTTGACTTTACAATAGTTGCCCTGAATTGCCCTACTGCCTCAATGTAAGGCTTTCTTGCCTCACTGGTTATTGAATTGTGGAATCCGGTAGCTCAGTGGTTGGAGCACTTGCCTCACAAGCATGAGACCTGTGTTTGAATCCAGGCAGGTCAGGGTGAAATCTTGAGCAAGTTTCCTTACTCCACACACCTGATAATAATCCTCCAAATAAAACAATAATAAAATTGGTCATTTTTTTGTGAGACACTGGTGTGCGCAATTGGCTGCCACGTTTTGCCCACAAATATACAGTCAATTCACTTTACAGTATATTCTGTGAACTGCTTTGAGACGTCTAGAAGACGTGAAAAGCGCTATATCAAATGCAAGGATTATTATTATTAATAGCGTGCTGCACCTCACATTCATGTGAGCATTTCCTACAAAATCTGAAATTCTTAGCAACTTGCTCCCCAACAGCTTATTTGGCTGGGGTTCTGTTTTCTGTTGAGGAAGCCATTTTGATAGTGTTCCAGATGGTGCATGTATTGTTAATGATTTTGGTCTGTGTGGCTGCCGGAATGTCTGAGAGGAAAATGGCTGCTTATTATCACGATTATGATTGGGAACGTAAGTGGGTGAAGTGATGAGTTCCACTGAACTATTGCAGAAAATGTATCACTGATCTGGGCAAGGTCTGACTTGTCATTAGCAGGCTCGGAATGGCCAAAGTAAACAATTCGCCATCCTGCTGATAACTAATTAGACGCTTATTTCCCTGTGGTTCTTTTTGGGAAACTGTTGTCAGTTTCAACACCTGCATCCAACTGCCTGAGGCTGCTGTTTGTACCCATGGAATGCAAAGAGACTGTCATCTCACACCCTCCCTTAGGAAGCTGCGTAAAGACTGCAGTGAAGCCAATTTGAATAGAAGCTGCTGGTTGGTACTGTCAGAGGTGCACAATTCATGCACTGCACACACTTGCTAAGCTTGTCGTTCATTCCATGCCTGTCGTTGTTCTTGCCCTAAGAGTCTCATTGAGTCTTGGAAGGTGTTACTGAGCCACAGTCACATTGGTGCAGTCAGGTAATCAAGGATTCATTCAAGGAATTGATCTATTTCTGTCAGTCACTGGGCAGGTACAATCTCTTTGTGTTATCACAGCCGTTGTGATAACATAAAGAGTTCAAACCTGCCCCATGGCTATATGTCAGCCTGGCACATGGTAGAATTCTTTCCTCTGAGTTAGAAGGTTGTTGGCTCAAGCTCCACATCAAGACTTGGAATCATATTCTAAGATGGCACTGTAATGTAGTACTGGGTGGGTGTTACATTTTTGGAGGTGCCATTCTTCATTTGACACGTTAAGCTGAGGTCCTGTTTACTTGTTCAGTGGGCCTCAAAGATCCCATGGCACTATTTGAAAAGAGAAGGAAGTTTCTCCCCATGTTCTGGGAAAATAAATCCTCCAAATAAAATTGGTCGCTCTCTCCATGGCTGTTTGTGGGACATTGCTGTGTGCAAATTGGTTGCCACATTTACCCACAAAGTACACTCAATCCACTTTACCGTATATACCACAAAGCTCCTTAACATATCTCAATGACATGATAAGGCACTATATCAGATGCAAGAATTATTATGATTATTATTTTGACAGTGAATACCACTGTGGGTGTTACTAGATTTGGCCATACTCTCAGATTATTCTGCCTTTGACAAAACAAAGGCATTGACACTCCTTTGCAAGAGGCTGATTTTGTGCAAGGATTGAATTGAATCCCAAGTAGTGCTGGCTACCAGTTTCTAAAACCTTTCCTCTCAATCTGATCTTCAAATTTAATCTGGTAAACAGCAGTTAACATGAAGCTTTAAGGCGTGCCATCTAACAATGCAGTTACAGTTGATTATTCATCAGCCATGTGTGAAGTACCCATGGATTCTATGTGTTTAAGAAGTAAAGTCCATTACACATAATTTTGAAAACAGCTTGCCAAGAATTTTGTAGCCTGCAACAGGCCATTAAGGCAAAGTAGTTGTGCAGGATTTATACTACATTTACGTCTCCATCTCTCCTGTTCCCCTTCCTACATCCCTCAATTCCCTTCTCACTCTTTACATGTTTATAAAGTTGCAGTAAGAAGATGACGATTGAACAATCTCTTGACCAACATTCCACTGATGTCATGTTAGAGGTAAAAAATGTGACCCCTTTTATTTCTTATGTTGTTAGAAACTTGTTTAAATTGACAGTTTGAGTATTTTCACAATTTCATTTTGACAGTCACTAAGACATTGTTCTTTACAGGGTTATTTTGGCTCTCACTGGAATTGTCATTATCCTTCCAATTCAAGAGATTGTTCCAGTCAAGATTACTTTTTAACACACACCTTCATTTTACCCACTTCGCCCACAAAAATGGCTTGGTCTTTCCAAGTTCAGAAACATTTCAGCACCACAAAAAAAAATTGTAACTGACTGGACTCCCAAACAGGATACAATATAATAATAATCCTTTCATTTTGATATAAGCGCTCTGAGACGCCGTCCGGCGTGGAGGGCACTATTTAAATCAAAGTTGTTGTTGTTGTATAATAACCTTATCAAGTCTCAAAGCGCTTCACGAAGTATACTGTAAAGTGAATTGACTGTGTATTTTGTGGGCGAAGCATGACAGCCAATTGCACACAGCAGTGTGCACAGCAGTCGTGAATTGAGGGACCAAATTTATTTTGTGAAAGAATTATTGTGGATTTTGCTTCACTGCACACGGTAATTGATGCAGTGATTAACATCATTCTGAGTTTCAAGAAGTACTATTTGGTAACCAGCAGTTTGTTCACTGTTGTGACATATATTATGTTTTTAAAAAAACATAGAAAGATGTTTAATTTGTTAATCAGTTTATTCTGCCGTTTATGGTAACAATTGTATCATTCAGTAGAACGAAAATTGTAAAGGATTACTTGAGTTGAAACCTTCAGACAAAGGTTTTTTAAAAGATGGTTCAATAACAACAACAACTTAGATTTATATAGCACCCTCCATGCCTGGCGGTATCTCAGAGCACTTTAATAATCCTTTGCATTTGATATAGCGTTTTTCACGTCTTCTAGATGTCTCAAAGGGCTTCACAGAAATATATTGTAAAGTGAATTGACTACTGTATATTAGGCGTGTGGAGTATGAAAATTTGCCCAAGGTTTTGCCCTGCCTGGATTCGAACACAGCTCTCACGCTTGTAAGGCAAATGCTCAAACCATTGAGCTACAGAACTCCAAAACCACTGCACTACACCATTGGGCTGCCCCCAAAGTAATACATTTCAGCCATAATGAAAATTTTTGACGCAAGCCGAAGCCAGTTCTTGAACAGGCTACAATAAACCATCTTAACACAGAACTGCTTAGAAATATTCATGATTATATGTCAGTCGGGTATTCAGCTGCCTTGACACCATTCATTTTGCTATTATCAGTTATCCTTTGCAATTTTTTCCTTGGTATCTCTTTTCAATTTTTTTTGTTATTGGTGTGTTTTTACGATCAACTATTTTCACTGTCCATTGATATCCACTGAAGACATTTCTACGTGACTGACACTTGAAGCCAACAAACGTACTTTTTACCATTGTGCGATTTGCTAATAGGAGACCTTGGCTGCTATTTCTATTCATTAAGTACTACTGGGAGTGGCAATGAAAAAGCAAAACTAGAAATCAACCGGGAAAGAGCGGGGAATAATGATTGAAACTCGAATGGAAAGAAGGTTTGCATTCCATTCAGTACACTTTTTCTCGATTTGATCTGCTCTGCCCACGCGCAAAAGTACATTTATAGCAACATTTTAAATGTGCACATCTCTACATTTTGTGGCTTCCCGTTTTTCGTTGCTGGTGATTAACTACTAGCGATTTTGCCCTGTACGTATATGGAAACTCTTTGAGACATCTTGAAGACATGATCAAGGGCTCTATCAAATGCAAGGTTTATTATAAGATTTATTGTTATTGGTGCATGGATGCAATGCATCCTATTTCCATAGTGATTGAGCAAGACTCACATGCTGATTCCCAATGCCTTTTTAGGCAATAAAACACAGACCATTCCAATGTCCAAGTCTTTGAGTTAAAATAAACCAGTAGCAATTCTCACCCTTACATCCAGGTTAGTCCTTTATCCAGTCCTCTCCCGATTTGACATTTGCTGCTTGTTCCACTTTCCAAGACCTCTGTGTTAATTCTTATGTATTTTGTGAATCGTTGATGATAATAATAATAATCCTTGCATTTGATATAGAGCGTTATCACTTCTTTGAGACATCTCATGGCAGAATAAATTGTAAAGTTAATTGACTGTATATTTTATGGACAAAACCACCCAAAAATGTTAAATGCAGTCTGTCCTTGCTTAATGTGGATTCGGTCAACATAGGGGAACATATATCCATTTAATGTTGCGATGTTCACTATTACGTTGTTTGCTAGCGGGTGGAAATGAACTACTTTGGGTCGCATAGGCCTACATAGATGCTGAACGTTGAATATTCTTACACGGATTCACTTAGCGTCATTTCGCTTAAAGTCGCACTTTTCAAGAACACAACTACGACGTTTAGCGAGGACTAATTGTGGTTTAACATGGTATGTTGTAAAGTTTGTACTGCACAGAACGTTAAAGAGGTCTGTACAACTGATAAGACTTTTGTGAAAGGTATGACCATATTAGTTAACAAATGAAGACAATTCTGTTGTCCCTTGTGGACTAGTAGTATATAGAACAGTTTTCAGCATGATGGATAATTTACAGGAAACCCTTTGACTTTTGAAACACTAACTATGCGCAAAATCTAAATTTAACAGTGCAGAGCTGTTTTGTTCATTAATTTTGTTTCAGGTGAAATTTGAGTTTGAAACTAAATAAGACAATCCATTCATTTGTCAATTCTAACATGCCGTGTTTTAAAACATCAGATGTGGACTTTTTGTATATTTGTTTAGAAATTAATGTTCTGAGATAATATTTGTGGAATGTGGGTATAGACTATTTAAAGCATGCGACTGTATTTTTAACATAGTGTTGCTTGAATACACCTGCGGTGGAGTCCTCCAGCTCAGTGGTTAGAGCAATTGCCTTGCAAGCGAGAGACCTGGGTTTGAATCCTGGCAGGGCGAAATGTTGGACAGGTTTCCTTACTCCACTTGCCTCTGTTTACCTAGCACTATAGGAATTCAGTTGTTAGACAATAGGCAGATCGCTTTTCCGGGGGTAATGATCCCTTTAAAAAATTGTGACCAATTCATGTCTGTTTATGGGATTCTGCTGTGTGCAATTGGCTGCCACGTTTTGTCCAGAAAATATACATTCAATTCAGTTGATAGTACATTCTTTGAAACGCTTTGAGAAGTCTTGAAGATGTGATAAGATGTAAAATCAAATGCAAGGAATATTATTATTACTAACTAGTATTATACCTGGTCTGCAAGTAGATGACTGTCTTAATAATCAGATGAAAATCCTGAAATTGTTTTTTCACAAATTGTTGTAATTATAGAAAAGTTTGTAATTTAGTTTAAACTACTGTACGTTGTACCACCTCAAGGCATTGCGCAAAATAAGTTGCATTCAAGTGCAATGACTATTGTTATTTTGGGAAACTTGGCACTTAATGTTTGGCAATAAAATCCCACAAGCAACAGTTTGTTAGTGAATCTTAGATAATGGAGAATGTTGCTGGGACCACGCCCTGTCCTTCCCTTAAAATAACACCTTCAAAATTACTGTCCAGTAGAAACAGACTCTGTGTCCTCTGAAAAAGCAATACTCTCTCATTACTACATTGACATGTCAGCATAGGTTGTCAACTCAAGACTTGGAGTGAGGCACAAACCCACAGCCCTTTGTGTCAGAGCCAAGAATACTTCCAATTTAGCTAGGATGACAAGTTCATATATGACATGCAAAGTGCATTCAGATGCCTGTAACAATGGCTGAGCCAGAGCTTCAGGTTGGCAGACAGCAGGATAGTATAGAAAAAAAATTAGAACCATAACTTAGAGTTTTTCTCCATCGTACGATTACAACTTTGGAACAATTGGAGTTGTTCAATTTTCACCTGGCCTTTTAAAGGTTGGTTCCTTAAAAAGTATCTTGCTGAAAGTATTGACCAAGATTTTCTTTGTGTCAAATTGGACAATAGTGATTTAATTATAATATTCCTTGCATTTGATACAGTGCTTTATTGTGGAGTACTGTAGCTCCATGGTTAGAGCGCTTGCCTTACCTGGTGAATCCAGGTAGGTCAGGGCGAAACCTTGGACAAGTTTCCTTACTGCACATGCCTAATAATAACAATGAGAAAAATTGGTCATTTCAATCCATGACTGTTTGTGGGACACTGCTGTGCACAATTGACTGCCTCATTTCGCTCACAAATATACAGTCAATTCATTTTACAGTATATTCTATGAAGCACTTTGAGACGTCTAGAAGATGTAAAAAGCGTTAAATTAAACGGAAGGATATCAAATGCAAGAATTATTATTATCAGGTCATTGAGACGTCTCAAAGCGCTTCAAATAATACACTATAAATTGAATCGGACTGATTTACCATGTAACATTCAACCTAAATTAAATCTCATCCCACCCCATTTCTTCCCCCACCCCCCCACCCCTACCCCCACACATCCTTCCTAACCACCCTGGCCACATTTACTAAAAATGATGATCGGTGATATGCATTCAGAGATTGTCAAAGCCACGTGTGCAGAGATTGCATGAATGAGCATTGAGAAAGTGTTCATCCTTCTGGTAGTGCACACAATGGGTTCGTTAGTTTATAATGTAGTGAGGAAGCATCAACATTGAAGACCATCCCTCCTTGATTCCCTTCAAACCCAGAGAGCGGATCCTTTTGCCTCAGGGTTTTGAGTGTTTCGGATACAATTTGCTGGTCTTTTCCGTTCTTTTGGCAAACAATCCTGAGCAATGAAAACAGCCACAGTGCTTTGCACATTCATAACTCATTTTCTGGCCATCTCACAGATTATTAATACTGATACAGAGTAATGAGGCTTGCAGGATGTAACAAGGTTTCCACTTACATTTGAAGAGTTTTCCATAAAGCTGTGCATCTGTTTTAATGTGGAGAGGTGATAAACAGCAGGGTAAAATAAATCAAGGATGGGGTTTGATTTATGTGACACATCTAAGTTTCTCTGTTCGAATATCTCAGCACCCGGTCATACAAACCTGCTACACATACAGTAAATTAAATTTAAATTACACAGTGTTGGGTGGAAAATTGCTCAGTTAATACTGCCACTGAAATCAAATTAGATTTTTATTTTCCACGTTAAACATTCTCCAATTTTTCCCTTATATATTTGACTGTTTTTCATCCCCCAGTGGTTTTCCTCCCTATCCCCACACATACACAATTTCCTTTCCTTATTATATTTGCGTTGATACACCAAGAATGATAGACCGAACACAATGTAAATGGAGCTTGAAGGAGCCATTTTGTGAGCCTAGTTTCTGATTCTTCCATTGCCTTTAGTTTTCTGCGTTGAAATGAAAGTGGGTTCTAATGACAAGTAAGTTGAAGCCAATTTAAATCAACAGCAGCTCCAGCACAGTTAATAGTGCAGAGGTCAGCACTGGGGAGTGAGTGTGATGTTAATTACACATTGCTCACTTATATTTTAAACGGTCAGAAAGAAAATGTGGCATGTGTAACTGCAAAGCTCGCTTTTTTGCAACCCAGTATCACAATTTAAAACCCAATGTCTCAAGGTAAATCTTATATAATAATAATACAGCTTGTAAAAGGGATCTGTCATGCGTATGTTAATAAACACACCCTGAATGAGGAATGGAGGTCAATGTATGTTTTTTTTGTGTGTAAGTTGCATTGCGGTTATATTCATCATCAAAGAGCTGTTCTCCAAATGACCACTTAATGCTTATTAGAAAGCAGGAAAGGTGAACAGAGCCCATCGAGGCTGCATTTAGGTGAATTGTGCTTGTAAGTCTGCAGGCACCAGAGTATGGATAATAATGATCCTTGCATTTGATATAGCGCCTTTCTCGTCTGTTAGACATCTCAAAGCACTTCACAGAATGTAAAGTGAATTGACTATATTTGTGGGCAAAATGCGGTAGCCAATTGCACACAGCAGTGTTCCACAAAGAGTCGTGGATTGAAATTACCAATTCATTATTGTTTTATTTTTTGAGGGATTATTATTCGACATCTGGAGTAAGGAAACTTGCCCAAGGTTTTGCCCTGTCTGGAATTGAACTCAGGTTTCTGGCTTGTAAGGCGAGCGCTCTAACCATTGAGCTACAGGACACCACCCGAGTCTGAGAGGAAGACCTTCCTGTGGACTGTTAGGGAAATCACAAACTTTGGGAAGCGAGATTTGTCATTAATAAATCCCTAATTTGTCACAGGCTAACTTCTGGAACTCTGTTTGAATCCTGAGCTCAGTCTAGTAAACTGTTCCGGTTACCTCGTGGGTAAAGACACCACCTGGTGAAGTACTAGGTCACACAGACTTGCAAGCCATAGGCTTCATTCAATTCCTACAAGACTGCATTCTGTGGCTGATTTCATCCAGGCAGCACGTAGCATGCTACAATTTGCCTCAACTCTTAATAATGCTAATAATCCTTGCATTTATTATAGTGCTTTTCATGTCTTCTGGACGTCTCAAAGCACTTCACAGAATAACAACCAACAACATCAACTTCGATTTATATAGCGCCCTCCACGCCGGACAGCGTCTCAAGCGCTTCGCAATATCAGATCCCGGGACCGAGCCAGGGTAGGGGTAGGAACGTGACCAAAGGCGCGGTTGAAGAGAAAGGTCTTCAGCTGGGACCTGAAGCTGAGAAAAGAGGGGACGAGGCGAAGGTAGTGAGGAAGGGAATTCCAGAGCCTGAGGGCATAGTGACTCAAGGCACGGCCGCCAAGGGTGGAGCGGAGGATTCGGGGGACATGGAGGATGCCAGACCCTGTGGAGCAAAGACAACGGGAGCTGGTTTGAGGAGAAAGGAGGTCAGAGAGGTAGGGGAGTACAGAGGATTGAAGGGATTTGAAGACAAGGGTGAGGATATTGAAGTCGATCCTCTCTGGGATAGGGAGCCAGTGAAGTCTGTCAAGGACTGGGGTAATGGGGGAGCGAAATTTGGTGCGGGTGAGTATGCGAGTGGCAGAGTTTTGGATAAGTTGGATTTTATGGAATGTGTTGGAGGGGAGACCAGTGAGGAGGGCATTTGAATAGTCCAGCCGTGAGGTGACAAAGGCATGGACCAGGGTTTCATCGGCTTTTGTGGTGAAGTATTACCGGAGACTGGCGATCCGTCGGAGGTGGAAGAAGGCGGTGCTGGTGAGGGACCGGATGTGAGGGAGGAAGGACAGTTGGGGATCGAACCTGACACCAAGGTTGCGCACAGGTTCGGAGAGTTTTAGGGGCAGACTGGGAAGGTGGAGGAGGTGAGAGCCATGTGAAAGGAGATGTTGACGAGAGCCAAAGAGTATGGCCTCCGTCTTGTCAACATTCAGCTGCAAGAAATTTGCGCTCATCCAGCTCCTGATGTCGGACAGGCAGGCTGACAGAACATCAGGGGACTGGGGGTCGCAAAGTGAAGTGGAGAAATAGAGTTGGGTGTCATCCACGTACATGTGGAAGTGTGCCCCATGTCTGCGGATGACATCCCCAAGAGGGAGCGTATAGATGAGGAAAAGGAGGGGGCCAAGGATGGATCCCTGTGGTATCCCACAGGTAACTGAGTAAGAGCGGGAGGAAAAGCCGTTTGTGGAGATGTACTGCTGGCGGTTTGTGAGGTAGGACTCAAACCAGGCGAATGCAATCCCATTGAGGTGAATGACGGAGGACAGGCGGTGGAGGAGGATGGCATGGTCGACTGTATCGAACGCAGGGTCAGGTCCAGGAGGATAAGGAGGCAGAGGGAGTCCTGGTCGCTGATAGAGAGGACTATCTTGTGACTTTCACAAGCGCAGTCTCTGTGCTGTGGGCATGGCAGAAACCGGACTGGAGGGGTTCGAAGAAGTTGTGGGAGGAGAGGTGGGCGCAGAGTTGGTTGGCAACAATGCGTTCCAGTGCTTTTGAAAGGAAGGGCAGGTTTGAAATAGGGTGGTAGTGGCTAGGGTTTGAGGGATCTAGGGAGGGATTTTTAAGGAGGGGGGTGATGGCAGCAGTTTTGAGGAGGGCAGGGACTGATCCTGTGATCCTCCACAGAGTATACTGTGAAGTGAATTACTGTACATTTGTGGGCGAAACCTAGCATCCAATTGAGCACAGCAGTGTCCCACAAACAATCGTGCACTGAGTGATAAAAAATTTATTTTTGTATTTTAACTCCTCTGAGTTAGGGAAGAGGAAATTAGCCAGTGTCCCCCTCTGCTGGTTACTACCCAGACAGCCTGACTGCATGGGGTGTGGGTTCAGCCTTGTTACCTGCTCTCTATGCTAACAACTGAATATTACACTTGCTGCTAAAACAGTGTCTATAACCGGGCATTGTTGAGATACCTGACATCTGTGGATATGCACCTCAGTATTAGTGGGGGGGAAAGAATATAAACAATTTGAGGGAAGGAAGAGTGAAAAATACAGGAGAATATTTTCAGGTAGAAAAATACAGGTATCCCGCCCCAACCGCGGCCTCATCAACCACGAAACTCACACATCCACGGTTTGCTAAATGCGACAACCCTCGCAAATCACGGCAATGCATTTTGCGCATCTGCGATTTAAATCCGCAGGTTTAAATTTTCAAGCTTCATTCTGCCAAACAAGGGACCGCATTCATCTGCGTATTAGTGTGTATTCATCCGCTCTGTGTTTCTCACCGATCAGCATCTTTACTACCCCACGTGGTCTAGCTGCACTCGTGGATCTACAGGTACTGTGTGTGTGCAAATAGCTAGCGTATAACACTAGGACCCAGTTGCGATGTTCCAAACAACCAGGGACAACGCTTCTCTTTTAGGATTAAGGTAAATACAGTAACATGAATTTATTGTCACTTCTCCACAATCTAGCTAATAAGTTTGGGAGCATTGGCTGCCAGGATCTGGAGATCTCTCTCTCTGTGAGTGCATCTCGGACTTCACAAACGTCTCTCTCTCACCTTCCCTCCATTCCACTTTCTCTTCCCCCCCCCCCCACCCCCCCCCCCCCCTTTTCTCTCTCAAGTTCTTTCAATTTCACCTTCTCTTTCCCCCACTCCCCCCACCCCCTCGCCCACAAACCCCCTTCTCTCTCTCACCTTCTCTCTCTTTTCTGTCTGTGTGTAGATCAGTCAGTCAGACAGCCTTGCGGATGCTGCAGATGCGCCCAAACTTACTCCTCTTATCCCCATGTATGTTATAACTGTATTTGTTTTTTTTCTTTAGTTTTATGAAACGCAAACTTACTCCTCGTATCCGCATGTTTCGCATAGGACCCTGTATGTTCCAACTGCGATTTTATCAACCGCGGAGGTTTACAGGAACGTATACCCCACGGTTAGGGAGGGATACCTGTATTAAACTGCTTTTATTCATATGTGCACAAAGATAGGATGGCAAATCTTACTGAATGGGAGAGAATGGAGCTCAGCTTTGGGCTATGTGGAGGGCAGGGATCAAAATAACCCAATTGTGAGCTATTTCGCCCCCCAAAATATACAGTCAATTCACTTTATGGTATATTCTGTGAAGCGCTTTGAGACGTTTAGACGTGAAAAGTGCTATATCAAATTCAAGGATTATTATTATTATTGCAACCTCAAGTACCATTTTGTTTGCAAGCTGGTCGCAGAGCGAGTGAAAATGTCTTACTCTGTGACTGAATGACACTTCAAATGTGAAAAATAAATGGTCATGGAGAGTGCATTGAACCATGAAATGCAACCAGTGGAAAAACACTGGCATTACTAACATTACTCCTACTTGTAGGATCCCTGTTTTATTCGAACTTGTGGAACTGATTTTGCGAAAATGTATTTTTTGGTACAGTTTTAATTTAATATTTTGGTCAGGGATTGAGGTTGATGGTTTCCCCAGCTGTGTAATCAACTGTATCACACAGTTAAATTGAGGGCAGGGATTCTTCCAAAATGTCAGCATGATTCCGAATGCAGCAACTCGCGTTTATTAAACTACTTTTACATTTGATGAATACCTCGAGGGAGTTATCGAAAGGATTGGTGGACATGGATACTGATAAAAACGTGGCGATAACTGAAGGTTATTTGACTGAATGGTCAACGAGATCAATCTTACGTTTTTGGGGGGAAAACCAGGAGATTAGTAACAATGTTAGCCATGACATGTGTTTTGAGAGAGAGAGGTACGGGAGAATGTGGGTGACATCTCAGGCATTTGGTAGGCTGGCAAACAGTGTGTTCCCAATGATAACCCTGCAAGCAACCATGGATTCAATGACCAGTTTTGCTTGGAAGACCGTTGATTGGGACAAGCACTCCCTTCTCTTTTCAAATCATGCCATGGGATCTTTAACGTCCACTTGAACAGGCAGATGGGACCTCAGTTTAACATCTCATTGCTAGGACGTCAGCTTCAACAATGCAGTGCATCCTGAGCAGCCTAGACTGTGTGTTCAAAAAAGCCCCAACGCGGAGCTTGAACAATCAATCTGAATCTGAATTCTGAATCAGAATACGACAACAGTACGACGACTGAACCAGACTAACAGCGATTCTGGACACACCAATACCCAAAGCAATGCTTCCTTCTGGCCAATAGAGCAATTTCCAGATCTCCATTGGCTTAAATTAAATTGCCTTGTGATGAGTGAGCAGATACCACAGCTGCCTATTTATAAACTGCTTGCAGTTGATAATGAAACTCTTATTCGATATGTGCCAGTTAGCTGCTATTGTAAACCCAGTCGGTGGTAAACGTCTGTGCATGGAAAGTCACTTTGCTCTCCTGTTGTGCCGGTTGCCATGGGAATAGACATCTGAGCATTGAAGTGAAATGATGAAGGATCAGCCAGTGATTGCAGGACAGGACCCTGTCCTTGCAATCCTGGCTTCTTCAGCACTTCAGACGAGGTGAGGCTCCTGTTTCAAGCAAAGCCAATGGATGACAAAGCGATGTTAGAATTTAGATTGACTTTAGGAACATAGGAGTTAGCCCTCCATCCTTCCTGCCCCCTCACCCCTCCTGGCCCCCACCCCTCCTGGCCCCTACCCCTCCTGCCCCCAGCTCTCAGCTTGGATCTAAAACTCCTGATTGTCCAACACCCTGGGACATCTTTCCAATATGAAGGGTGCTAAACTTGAATATCTGTATCTTCGACCGCGCTTACGGTCACCTACCTTTGACTTGTTGTTCTATGTGAAGTGATTGTTATCATTGGTGTATTAAATTAATTATCACATACCACCCTCTTTCCCGCCTTCCCAGTCCCGCAATACTCTGGAGAAAGTCTTTCTCTATGCTTGATCAACACTATCTTGCTTTTGAGCAAGGCTTTTTAAACTCGGGTTTTGTTTATTATTTTCAAATTATTTTGCAGGCAGGCCCTGGGGAAATTTACATCCTCCCCGGTGCCTGATAGGAGCTCTTCCATGTAACAGACCTTGGGCCTTTGGTAGACTTTGATGTAGATTAAATGTGTAGCACAGTTTGATTCAAGTCAGTTTAGTACTCTTGTGGTTCTGCTGGTACATTATAGTTTAGTATCTAGCTATATTAAAGCTAATTCAACCAATTTTAACATTAACAATTTAAGGCTAGGCTTGAAAAGGACAAAATGGACAACAATGTTTCTGATCTCGAACCAGCTATGTTAAATTTTAAATAAAGTTTGAATTTAATGTGCCAAGTGAGGGTTATATGTTTTGCATCAATTGCCAAAGCTACATATTGATTTATAATCTTTTAAAATATACTTTCATGTGGTAATATTCTGACATCTGAGTGCCCCCAAAGCATAAAACCTAGACTGACACTCCCAGGTAGCGCTGGGCAATGTGCTGTATTGTTGGAGGTACCGTCCCTTAGATGAGATGTCAAACTGAGGTCCCATCTGCCTATTCTGGTGGATATTCAACTTCCCTTGTTTGGAAAGAGTCCTGTTTCCTAGCTAACAATTACTCAAATAAAACTGGCCATTCATTTTATATCTGACTTTGGGACATTTCAGCCACAAAATATATAGCTAATTCACTTTATATAGTGTATGTTCTGCGAAGCGCCTACAAAATATACACATTCCCTTAATAGTAAATCCTGTCAAGTGCTTTGAGCATCCTCCCAACTTGAAGGATGCTTGAGCAAAACCAAGGATTACTATTATTTATTATTAAATAGAATGATATATACATAAAAAGCATGAATATGAAATGGTTATTTTATTTGTATGTTGGCGTTATTTAATTTGCTGGGTTTGATTGATGCCTATGCACTCAAACTAAATCTCTGGTTTAATTCAACCAGGTAGCCTATTGATAGCGCAGTAATATGGTTTTTTTAATGCCGTAAAGCAGAAATAAACATGTTACGTACACATCAGTGACAGAATCACCACTGGATTTGTTTTCATTCAGCAAGCTCACACTGCAGCTGCCTGACATTGTGTTGAATACTAGATCACAGTATTTGCTGAGATGTGATCTGCAGATCAGCCAAGGGCACCTATCAGTCAACCAAGTTTAACACAAACAATTGCCATATGCCTTTGTGAAGTTGTTATGGTAACAAGTCAACCCTTAATCCGTGGAATTAATGTTCTCTTCGGTTCAATGGCAAAAATAATCATTTTTGAAAACGGTTTCCTTGCATGACAAGCGCACATTTGAAACATGATGGGAAAGAAATACGGTTCGCTAAGTTCAAAGCATAAATTGCACCTTCCTAGTTGACTCTGGGTTGCATGTAAGAACCATCTGTGGATCCAGATTTTCTTACCATGAACAAGATGGATCAGCACACCATTTGGATCTATAAAATGATTGTAAATGGAGATACGACAGGAGCAGAAAATGCTTCTTAAACATTTCTTTGAATGGCAAACTATTTTTTCCCCAATATTGTACAAATATGCAGTTAGAAGACATGGTTTGAATTGAGAAATGTTCCCATGTTTTTGAGGATACGTCACATCTCTCAGCTCGTGACAAATGGCTCTTCTTTAGCACCATCTCTGTAGTACAATATGGTAAATAATGCTCTTAACACTTATAGTGCAACAACTAAAATGTATTTCAAAACAACTTCCCTCCTTGAATAATAACTCTTAATATTACTAGTGCATCAGAGAGTAGTATTCATTTGTGGGAACGGCGCCATAAAAATATGGATCTTGTTCATTTAAAAAATGAATTCAGAGGGCCCAGAATTCTAAAGTGTGGTTGATATTATAATGATAATAATAATCCTTGCATTTGATGTAGTGTTTTTCACGTCTTCTATACGTCTCAAAGCACTTCACAAAATATCCTGCAAAATGAATTGACTGAATATTTGTGGGTGAAACGCGGCAGCCAATTGTGCACAACAGTGTCCCACAATCAGTCGTGGATTTAAATGACCAATTTGTTCTTGGGTTTTTTTAGGGATTATTATTAGGCGTTTATTATTTATTATTTAGAAAATAATTTCCCCAAGTGAATTTAACTTCCCCCAATAACAACAGTAACACCAAATGGCATCTCTATGGTGCCTTCCATCGTAGGGCATTGTACAATGGTGTAGTTTGGCACAAATACCCATTTACCAAAGGTCAGAGCTCTTAGGCCATACTATCCTCAATAAATATAACGCTTGAAACCAAAGAAACTTGATTTGAGAGTAATTGTGGAGTCCTGTAGCTCAATGGTTAGAGTAGTCATCCTACAAGTGAGAGACCTAGGTTTGATTCCAGGCAGGCGAAACCTTGGGCAAGTTTTTTTACTCCACATGCTTGATAATAATCCCCCCCAAAAAAACCAATAATAGATGGGTCATTTCAATCCACGGCTGTTTGTAAGACACTGCTGTCCGCAATTGGCTTTTGTCCACAAATATACTTTCAATTCACTTTGCAGTATATTCTTTGAAATGCTTTGAGATGTCGAGGAGACATGAAAAGCGTCATATCAAATACTGTACAAGGATTATTATTATTAAACTGGGATCGGGAATGTTTCCACGTACGCATATATACATAAGTATACACAAACATCTGTCTGTAATGCTGGGAAAGTGCTGCATTGTCAAAGAGAAAGGAGTTTCTTCTGATTATCTGGCTAACAATCCAATGGAGGAAATTGGTTAATCACTTGCTTGCTGTTTTTAACACTCCTGTCTAACCTTTGGTGTTGTACAGAATGATAAAAAAAAACTGCCACAGATAAATGAAGGCACACGTTCTACATTCTGATCTCACCAGATCAGCTGACTCATTTTGGCAATGTTTAAATAGGTTAACATACATTGCTGTCTCAGGGGCCTTCTTTATATTGTACTATGTGATGGGATATCGCGTTGCAAAGGTGGAGCGAGTTCATAGCGTTCCCATTTCCCAGAGCAACAGTAATTGTTGCCAAACAGTGTTTAATGCTATTGAAGAGCTGAGAGAACAATTGTTTTTCCAATAATGTTAAAAGCAAAGGGAACAACAACTTTATTTATTTATATGCTTCCCTTTACCGGGCAGAGTGACTCAGAGCTTGAATCTCGGAGCAATAACAACAAGGGATATGAGAATAGGGCAGGGCAGTGGTATTGGAAGTACGTCTTGACCTGAGAGTCGGTGCACACTTGGTGGGCTGAATGGCCTCCTTTCTGCTCTAGTCAATTCCTATGAACCAAATATAAAGCAGGTTGATCCAAGGATTTTTGTTCAGATGCCACATAATAAGGCTTATTAAGGAACCCCACCAAGGAATATCACAACGTGCAGTGTTGTGTCTTTAGCCATTGCAAGAATTTAGATTTTTGCTAAATCGAAAATATTTTATTTTCAGGAATAACCTTTTAAGTTTTTTTTTGTTCGCAGAGCACGGATGATCTGTTGGTCGCTTCGGCTGAATGTCCGACGGACGATGAGGACCTTGACGAGTGTGAGCCTAGCTCAGGTGGGTTAGGTTAGTCCCATTTTCTTATTTATTTTCTCTGTGTGTCCGTGCTGTCTTGTCTGCATGTTTCTGTCTCTGCTTGATAAATGGAAGGGGTTTCACTGTTGGGGCGCTCAAAGGGCTTGTTGAATGGTGACTGCAAATTTAGATAATCCTGTGATACCTTTGTTAGACAGGGACACATGCTCAAACACACAGTCACATAACATTTAGGGTGACAAACTGCAGCCAAAACACTTACGATCCTTGCCTTTGACATTGGGCTTATAGCGTTGACACGTCTCCAAATGCTTCACAATTGATTGCTGACCAGTGTGGTGACTGGATATTTGTCAAAGAAATTCTTGGAGTGTAAATATAATAATAATAATAATAATCCTTGCATTCAATATAGCGCTTTTCATGTTTTCTGGACATCTGAAAGCGCTTCACAGAATATACTATAAAGTGAATTGCCTGTATATTTGTGGGCGAAATGCAGCAGCAATTGTGCACAGTATTGTCCCACAAATGATCGTGGATTGAAGTGACCAATATTTTTTTGAGGGATTATTATTAGGCATGTGGAGTAAGGAAACATGCCCAAGGTTTCGCCCTGCTTGGAATTGAACCCAAGGTTATTGCTCGTAAGGTGAGTGATCTAACCGCCAAGCTACAGGACTCCACAAAGGCGTTGACATACTACACAAGCTCCAACAGGGCACCTCAACCACCTTTAATAGCCTTCTTTAAACAAGTTTATATACTATAACCACTTCACAAGATTACTGTACAGTGCAGTGACTGTATATATTATACTATATAATATTGTAATATAGTAATAATAATAGTGACTGTATAATATTATACTATATAATATAATAATCCTTGCATTTGATATAGTGCTTTTCATGTCTTCTAGACATCTCACCTTTGTGCACTCATGAGGACATTTCAAGCGAATACACACAGGTGCACTTAATGGAGTGTGAAATGTGTGATCTTTCACAACAGATTCAGTTCCACATTCAAAATTTTGCCCACCAATATTTTCTGTATGTGCCCCTCGACAGAGGAATGGAGTCCACATCTACAGTCACCCAGAGGGGCCAAAGCTAAACAAGTAGACTTGAGCATTTTCCTTTTAAGTAAAAGAGTGTTGGTATAACATGGAGAAATGGGACGAAAGGATCCTCCTTTATACAGTAATAAGATGGAACAGGCCTGACTGGCTGAATGTCCTCCTCCTATCACCGTGTAGCTAAGATAATTGGGGGATGACAGAATTGTTCGTTCCCTAGGTTTCTTTTTACTATTGTTTGTAGTGACAAGCTCAAAATCACTGTGCGCAGGCCCCCTGCTCCTCTCTGTTAAAAAAGAAGAGAAAAAGTGCATTAAGAGTCAATAGCAGGCCAAAATGATGGGAACCAGCACTGAGCACTGAGAGTTGAGAGGCTTTGTCAACGTGCAGGCAACTCAATCAGAACCCTTTGACAAAGCAACTCCATGATAAAAATGTGACAAAAGTATTGACTTAGAAAACAAAAGAATTATCAAATCAGGTCAAGAGCGAGAATATGAAGAGACATTGATTGTAAATTAAAGGCGTAATATGAGCACAGACACGTGAACAGATCGGTCAAAATAAGATCACATTCAGCGCAGTCTTATCTGACACCGCTTGTGGGGGTGGGGAATGGGAACGCATTCATTGGAAAAATCCGCAGCTGGCAAGCTTTGCCTAGCAGGAATTAGAGAAGATGCTGTACACACCATGGGCTTCTAACATTAAGTGCTTTCTTGTCAAAAAAAATGCCTGCAGTTTAATCGTGATTGACTGAAGCAATTTACAAACAGCTTTATTACAGCCTTTAGCAGAGAAACTTTCTGTGATTTTCCTTTGCTGGCCAGCACGCAGCCCCTTCTGACTTCTGGCTGCTCTCGGTGCTCAAGTGGCCACTTTCCAGACAGCCGGTCAGATGCAGAGACGTCTAAACCTAAGCTTGTCAGAACGATGAGCAGTGCCAACTGTCGCTTCAGTATTAAGAAACGTTTTTCAAGAATACAATGTTTTTTTTTACAGATGACCACAAGTAGGTAATGGTCCCCACATTATTATTTGCAGGGTACCCCAGGGCTCTATCCTTGGCCCGCTTCTTTCCCTCATCAATATGCTCTCTCTGGTCAATGTTATCCGCAGACATGGGGTAAACTTCCATGTGAATGTGGATGACACACAAATCTACTTTGTCTCCTCCAGTATCGACTCCTGGTCCGTCAATGTTCTGTCAGCTTCTGGCAGACATCAGGACTTGAATCAGTGCAAACTTTCTGCAGCTGAATGTGGACAAGACAACAACAAGAAAATTACACTTGTATAGTGCCTTTCACATCAGGAGGAGGTCCCAAGGCACTGGACAGTTACTGCTTCAGACCTGAGCTGAGGATGAGAGGGGGAGGGAAGGGCGGATTAGGAGTTGCCGATGGGTCCATCGAAGAGGAGAGTCTTCAGATGAGACTTGAAGGAGGCCAGGGAAGGGGCGAGGCGGAGGGACTGTGGGATGGAGTTCCAGAGGTTGGGGGCAGAGTGACTGAAGGCTCGCCGGCCAATGATGAGGCGGGTGGGTCTGGGGATGTGGAGCAGGCCAGAGCCTGCTGAGCGGACGGGTTGGGCAGATTGATATGGGGATAGTAGGTCACGGATGTAGGGTCGGGTGAGGTTGTGGAGGGCTTGTGGTTGTGGAAGCACATATTCGGCTCCCGTCAACGTCTTCACTCCTGTGGATCTGAACTCCTTAACCTTCCTGGGCAATCCCTCAGACTCCCCAAACCAGTGCGCTATCTAGGAGACGGGTTCAACCCCCAGTTGTCCTTCCTTCCACACATCCAGTCCCTGACCAGGACCGCCTTCCTCCACCTCCTCCACATTGCCTGCCTCTGAACCTAGCTCAGCCTAAATGCAGCCAAAACCCTTGTGCAGCATATGTTTGTCACCTGCCATCTGGATTATTCAAATACACTCTCCAGCTCCACTATTCAAAAAATCTAGCTCTTTCAGAAATCTGCCACCCACATACTTACCCGGACAAAACTCCATACCCGCATCTCATCAATTCTGGCCTAGGTTCCATGAGTTCCTCATCGCTATACGGATCGACGTCAAGCTCCTCATACTCATGTTCAAATCCTTTCAGTCCCTGGGACTTCCCTACCTCTCCAACCTTCTCACTCCCTAATCCACTACCCAATAGCTTCGCTCGCCTGGCACCGGGCTTCTTATTGTCCTTCACATCATTAGAGGTCACACATTCAGCCACTGTGCCCTGAAACTCTGTAACACTCTGTAGTGTTCAATGGTTAGAGCACTTGCCTTGCAAACAACAGACCTGGGTTTGATTCCAGGCAGGGTGAAACCTTGCGCAAGTTTCCTTACTCCACATGCCAGATAATAATTCCTTAGATAACAACAATAATAAATTGATCATATCAAATGTAAGGATTGTTATTATTATCATCCACAAAGTGAGGTTGTGAGATCTTGCTACTTAGTAATAGCCCTCACATTTAATCCAGCACCTTTCACATCAGGAGGATGCTCCAAACCACTTCGCAGGATTTGCTGTGAAGAGTAATGAATATGTTTTTTTTGTAGGCAAACACAACAACAATAAAAACAACAAAATTACACTTGTATAGCACCTTTCACGTCAGGAGGATGTCCCAAAGTGCTGGACAGTCATTGTTTCAGACCGAAGCTGGGGACAGGGAGAGTGGAGGGAAAGGGGGGATTTGGAGTGACCGATGGGACCGTCAAAGAGGAGGGTGTTGAGGCGGGACTTGAAGGACGCCAGGGAGGGGACGAGGCAGTGGGAGTTCCGAGTTTGGGGATAGAATGGCTAAAGGCTCGCCCGCCAATGGTAGGGCGGGTGGGGAGGAGTAGGTGGAACAGGCCGGAGCGTACTGAGTAGGAGGGGGCAGGCAGGTTGGTAGTGGTAAGGATATTGTGGATGTAGGGTGGATCAAGGGCATGGAGGGTTTTGAATGTGATCAGCCCAATTGCGTACTGCATTGTCCCACAAATAATAATGCAACAAACAAGCAATTTTATTTGGATGATTGTAAGCCCTGAACACCCAGAGAATCTCCCTTCTATTTTAAAGTAGTGCATGGGATCTTTAATGTCACTCTAAACAGCAAATGAAACCTTGGGTTCAATGTCTTATCTAAAGGACAACACCGCTGACAATGCATCTCCCCGCCACCACTACATTAGAGTGTCATCTTAGACCAAATGAGTACCGTTGTGAAGGCTAACACACACTTATTAACCATTCTATTTAACAGTTCATTTCTTGTGTCTTTATTTCTCAAGATGCACTCCACAAAGACAGTTGCAAACTCCTAGAAGGTCGGCGAATGTGAGCCAATGTAATTGTAAACTTGCAAGAGTGTCAGTTTTGTGCAGTTGGTAACACTTTCGTCTTTAATTCAGAAGATTGTGAGTACAAGCCACACGGCTAGATTCGTATTCTTTAGGCTGACACTCTCAAGACAGCCCTGGGGGAATTGCCCTATTTAGATGAGATGTAAAACCGAGGTCCTGTCTGCCTATTCAGGTGGATAGTGAAGATCTCATGGCACTTTTTGAAAAGAAAAATAATGTCCAGCCCAGCAATGCCCTAGATAAAATCAATCATTCAATTCATCACAGTTTGTGGCACATTGCTGTGTGCCAAATGGCATCTGCCAATTTGTATGCCAACAAAATGCACAGTCATTACACTTTATGGTATATGATAATAATCCTTGCATTTGATATGAGCCTTAGCACGTCTTCGAAACATCTCAAAGTGCTTCACAGAATTCACTGTAAAGTGAATGGATTGTATATGCTGCAAAACGCTTTGAGACCTCCTCCTGATGTCTTTCAGCCACTAGGTCCCGAAATCTGAAACGCACTCCCTCAATCCCTCTACCTTGTCCCCTCTCTCCCCTTTTTCAAGTCCTGCCTGAAAATGTTCAGCTTTGACTATGCATACATTCACCTCTGCTCCCAGGTTGCATTTTATTGACAGTCCTGTATACTTGTTTGGGGGCTTATTGGTTAACAAAGGAGGTTTATAAAGGAGCAAATTGCCCAATATCATGCATTTCATGTGCATTGATTGTGTGGTGCAATAGTAGAGATAAGTAGCAGCTATGAATGACAATGGTCGAGTTGAATTTTACGGCCACAGTCACAAAGCAGGAGAGTGTTATTCACTCACAGCACTGACAGGCTGAGCTGACATATCCACAGCTGAAGATATGACTAGTGTGCCCTCAACATGGTAAACATTACCCTTCCAATAGCCTCCCAGTGACCAATAAAGACAAGCTTACAAATATTTAGTCTTCATTTTATGATATGTAAAAAAAGGAAAGTAAGTGCTATATGCAAAAAGCAAAGCCAAAGTTAAACCCATCCGAAAATAGTCTTCTCATGAAGCTATGGTGTTGGAAAATGCCTGCAAGGGTTTCATTCAGTGTTTGTCTAATCTAACCAAACCAAGGCCACATTTCATTCTTGATTGCATGTCAACACAACATGAACCAATGACTGTTTCTCTGCGATCTCATACACTGGGGTCCATCGTTGCACAGCTTTTCTACCACTGTAAACAAACAGCACTGAAATCTCAAAGCCCTTTTCCTTGTTTTGGCCAAATAACAAACTCTACGGCCCTACAGCAAACTATGGTCTCTTCTGAATGAACATGTTCTGAGGTTTTAGGCTTTAAATCAGGGTGTTGACGCTGATGTTAACTTCCAACTGCGGGCAGCAGTCCGAAATGAAATGGTAAATTATTAAACGCAGAGAGTAACATATCTAAAATTCAGACAGGTATCAATCCTGCCTCATAGCTATGCTTTGATTTGCTGGAAGTGGTGATTGAATACAGACTTGACTTTCAAGTTAACGGATCACTGGCCCAATAGAGTACAGAGCCAAACGGGAACTGCCGAGAATTGGAAATAAAATGGTAACATTCAGATATGTTTTCCTCTGATGTGCATTGTGGAATGCAATTGGGTAAAACTACAATTTATTTCATGTTGGCTGACGCGAGTCATGTTTAAATGACCAACTGAGCTGCCTGTGATGTTTGTTGTAATTTGTTACTCCAGAACAAGCTGGATGAGTTAATAGCACTCCCTCTCTCCTGAATCAGAAAATTGGGGGTTCAAGCTCCACATTGTGTCTTTGAACTCACATTCTGGACTGGCCTCAACTACAGTGTTAGGGAAGACATTATTCCATATCAGTAATCAAAAAGAGAAGGTCTTGGCCTGGCCAATGATCCCCACAAATAAAACTGGCTATTTATTTTATGTGTATCTCTGGGATAATGCTGTGCATAAATGGGCTGCCACCTTCATCTACAGAATACACAATCACTACTCTTTTGAGATATCCTCCTGATGTGAAAAGTGCTGAATCAAATGCAGGGACTATTATTAACAGTGAAAAAACGCTACTGAAAGAGAGATATTCACCTTTGTCACTGTGAAAACTTGTGCTGTCAGGTTGGAAATGACTCACTTGGCTGATGGCTGATGTATCCAGCAAGTCTGTCTTCAATAAAATGGCTTTAGGATCAACATTGATAGTGATCCTTTCGACTCCTGGATGCTGATCGTAGTTAAGACTGGTATTGCTGTGCGTAATTGGCTGCCGCGTTTCACCCATAAAATATACAGTCGATTCACAGAATATTCTGTGAAGCGTTTTGAGACGTCTCAAAGACATGATAAGACGCTGTATCAAATGCAAGGATTATTATTATCTTGGTTGGGACTGAAGTGATGATTTGTGTTTGAGAATCAAAATTGGCATTGATGACAGCCATGAAACACATTGTAACAGTCTTTTACATTCAGTTGAACTGACATAACAGGTCTCCACATGGAGCCTTTCAGAATAGAGAGCATCATTGCTCAATAAGCAGACTATCTCAATGACTTGTCAACATTTATTTCTTGATAAGGAAGAAGTGAGGAGATTACTAGTCCTTAAAGTATTGTTTCTGTGTAACAATGTTCACCCATCCAAAGCATAATGCATATTAAGTTTCAACATTTCTGTTACATGCCACGAACCAGTCAGCCATTATTTACTTGTAAAAGGGATTCACTTGTGAATGGGATCAGATCTGGAATGTCATAATAATAATAATAATAATAATCCTTGCATTTGATATAGCGCCCTATCACTTCTTCGAGGCGTCTCAAAGTGCTTCACGGAATACACTGTAAAATTAATTGACTGTATATTTGGTGGGCGAAATCAGATCAGTCTCAAAACATTCAGTGTGAACAAAGAGTCCTTCAGCCCTGTCCTTCTGTCACTGAAAAAAACGTACTTCCTGAGCTCTACGAAAAATCTATCAGTAAAGAATATGCAGAAAGCATATTCTAGAGATAACAAACAGCAATCTGCATTTATATAGTGACCCTCACACACAATAACATCTCTGAGCACATCACAATGTTGGGGTCAAACAAGGTACTGAGGGGGAAGATAGGAGAGGGGGAACGGGAAAGTTATCATAGGCATGATTAAAGAGATTGGTTTTATGGTGGGATTTAAAGACAAATAGTAAGAGAGTGAGGTTGAGGAATAGAGGCAGAGACTTCCAGCGGTCAGGGTGCATAGTGACTGACATGACAACAAGCAGAAAGAAATTAGGAATAAACCTCGAGGGGCAATCTTCTTCTGCAAGCGGGGGGTTGAGAGAGATGAAATATTCACACCATTCCTAGTTTGCAGTGCAAAGTGTCAATCATATGCTTATATGCTCCTGCTACCTCTACCATAAACTTAAGGTGTTTTTGAACATGTAGCCTGACTGCGCTTCATAACATGTTTCTATTCTATTACTAGATGAGAAGTATTCAGAGTGTGAAGCGACAGGATTAAAACCTGAAGCAAGCTCTCATTCTACACATGAACCGAGTAGAACACAGGAACAGTATTTTTAGTGATGTTTATCAAATCAATTTCGATTCCCATGCACAGAGGATACAGGGACAGGCAGGCAGGGAGGCACGCTGCTTTTTCTTCCCCCATTCAAACCGATTCCCTTAGATGCAGTCAGGCACAATAATTTCCAATTTCAGCATATTATCCCTGTTAATATGCTTAAAAGTCCTTGCTGCAGCTTTGAACTTCACAAGTACTGTCGTGTTTTACATTAATTTACAAATCCATAAAGGACACAAGCAGACAGACAAGATACCTGTGGGAAAAATTCACATGAGGTCTCTTTGCTGCACTGCGGCTTCAAGAAGAGGCCATTGTTTGAGAACATGTGTCCAGGCCTCTCTTGGATGAACTTATCTCATATGTTTCTAGCTGGAGACAGGGATTTTTCCTGCTCAGCTCCTGGTAAGCTAAAGCACTAACAGGTAGGATGGTCCTAGCAATAAGTAACTGGTAGCAAAAAGCTTATCAGACAGTGTTTTCAATGGCAAGCCATGCGTTTTTTTTACTATATAAATCATAAGAACATAAGAATAAGGAGCAGGAGTAGGCCATTCGGCCCCTCGAGCCTGCCCTGCCATTCAATAAGATCATGGCTGATCTTCTAATCTAACTCCATCTGCCCGCCTTATCCCCATATCCCTTAATCTCTTTATCCATAAGAAATCTATCAATCTCAGTCTTGAATATGTTCAAGGACTGAGCATCTACATCCTTTTAGGTAGAGAATTCCACAAATTCACTATCCTCTGAGTGAAGAAGTGTTCCTCAACTCTGTTTGAAAAGGCTGACCCCGAATCGTAAAACTAGCTAAACTCCCTAATGTACCCTAATGGACACTTTGGGTTCCCCAAGCCTTGGCTCCTGCCAAACCTCTTTGGGAATTGGGTAAAGCCTCTCTGGGGCAAGAGTGCACATTCCATTCCAGACACGGCAAGCTCTATGTGTATGTGGCACACAAAGAACTATCTTGTCAGGTTTGGTAACTGTTAAACACAACGATGGGGTTCTGCATTTCTCAGGCATCCGACTGATTAAAACAAAATCCAGCTTCAATTAGCAGCACTGTATTTCGAATCAGTGAATGGCACAAATCACTGGATGGGACAAGCACAGGGATTTGCTGAGTAACACTCAGGGAAATTAATTAGCCTTGGAAGTATTTTCCTAGTTTGACAAAACATTGAAATTGAGAATCAGTGAAGATAAGTCATTTAAACTGGGAGCTGCTGTGTGTGTGAGCTGTTGTGTGTGTGTATACTGCTGTGTGTGTTTGTGTGTGTGAGAGCTGCTAAGTATGTGTGAGCTACTGTGTGTGTGAGCGTAAGCTGGTATGTGTGTGTTTGTGTGTGTGTGTTTGAGCTGCAGTGTGTGCGTTGCTGCGTTTGTGTGAACTGCAGTGTGTGTATGTGTGTGAGCTGCTCTGTGTGTGTGAGCTGCTGTGTCCGTGTGAGCTGTTTTGTATTTGTGTTCGCTGCTATGCGTATGAGAGCTGTGGTGTGTGAGGACTGCTGTGCGTGTGAGCTGCTCTCTCAGTATGTGAGCTGCTGTCTACGTTAGTGTGAGTTGTGTGTGTGTGTGTGCGATACATCTGTAAAATATGATTCTCTTCCCCACCCCGTTTCTAATTATACAGTAATGAAGACCTTTCAGTAGAAGTGTAATTTAAAACAGCAGCAAGACAATAATGACCCCCCACAGGCTCATCCTGAGAAAATGAATGAAATTCTCCTGAACTCGATAGACCAACTTTCTGACTTGATGCGTTCATCTGCATTTCTCATTGCAAATATTCACATACTCGACTCAATCCATTAGACACCTTCTCCTGTGCCCTTAAATTTTGCAGCTAAAGCTCTGATGTTCCCTCATTAAACACATTTCAGTCGTATTGTTTATCGCGTTCTGCACTCCTCGCTTTGCTCTGCAGTTTCCGCCATCCACAAAGTCCAGTTAATACGAAACTCCACATCCTCACCTGTACCAAACTCTGGCCCCCATCACCCCAATTCTCGCCAGGTTATCACTGACCTCCTACCTCCTGTCAACTATATCAACCATATCAATTTCCTCGCCTTCACACACAAATCCCTTCACACTCTAGCACCTTCCTATCTCTCTGATCTGCCTGTACGACACAACTCCGCCCACCCTTTTCACTCATTTAATGCAGGGCTCCTGCGCATCTCCCATCCCTTGTACACCACCATCAGTGGCCAAGTCTTCAGCCTTTACGCCTCTAACCTTGGAAACTCCCTACCTCAATCCCTCTACCTTGCCTCCCCTCTACCTATTGATTTTGGTGAAACCTTGGGCAAGTTTCCTTACTCCACATACCTAACAATAATCCTTCAAAAAAACACAATATTAAATTCAATCCATGACTTTTTGTGGGACACTGCTGTGTGCGATTGGTTGCCACATTTGCCCACAAATATACAGTCGATTCTCTTTATACTATTCTGTGAACTGCTTTGAGATGTCTAGAAGATGTGGAAAGTGCTACATCTAATAGAAGGATTATTATTATTTTTTATTGGTGTTGGCCCACCAAATACACAGTCACTATGCTGCACATTTAATTATGTCAAGTGAAATTAAAATGTCTGAACTAGAATAAAATTTGTCACTCACTCCATAGCTGTTTGTGGAATAGTGCTGTGTGCAAAATGGCTGGCAGTTTCGCCCACGAAATTCAAAGGCAATCCATTTCGTAGAGTATCCTGTGAAGAGCTTTGAGCTGTCTCGACAACATGATACGGCGCTATAAATGCAATGATTATCGTTCTTATTATTTGTTGTTATCCTGCGTGGTTGATGGGTGCTACAGATGTTGTTATTGTGTGTGCCCAATGATGCCTACCACTGTATAACCCAAGAACTTCCGCACTGAAGTAGCTGATTTTCCTGTGCCTCCATCTGAGCCACCAAGTCCCGCTGGGCAGAAAGTGAGAACAACAATGTACTCACGGACCTGATTTTGTCCGCAATGCCCAGAAAGCAGTGGTGGAACGACTAGAACCTGTATCGCAGCAGCGTTTGTTACATTAACTCACGGTGGGATTCATCAAGTGTCATAAGTCAAATTCTTAGGAATGCATGAGGCTTGATGTATGCAGTCGAAGGTTTTCAAATAGCATCACAAGTCACCAACTAGAAACTCGTATGAGCCCCGCATATGAATTTCAGTCGCTTTGTAGCTGACATCAATTAATTTTTGTGATCTGCATTATGATCTCAATCAAATGAAAACCAGAGTCAATCCGAGTCAGAAGCAGTGTCCCAATTATATTGACAAACCGTTTGAAAGGTTATTTAGTTATCTGCAAAATAATCAAATCATTAAAGGTAAGTTGATGTTAAAGGAATTATTTTACGGTCTTAAAGCAGAAATGGGGAATTTATTGAACGTTATACAGCAGTGTACTGACAAACAATGTGGTTGTTAAATGGTGCTGTACCAAACATAAGGAATTAATGTTGTGACCGTTTAAACTTGCAGCGAAGTGGGTTTGAATTGAGATTCAAGTTGCCCAGTGAGACAATTACACTTTCGATGTTAAATGTTTAATTGCTCCCTTCAAATCTGATCTATCCAATTAAAATATTGACACAACTGTTAACTTTGCAGGAGGCTCCAGTATAACAGGGCCGTGCTGTTATTAGCATCAAAGCATTTCACAGTGTTTATCTATCAGCACTGCTATACAGGTGTGCTGACCAGAAAGTGATAAGCTGTGACTGTGAATGAGTAATTGCACCTCACTGAGCCATGATGCCCCACATGTGCAGAACAGGAGCTTACAGTTGTAAAATCTTGTTTTTTTGTTGTTGTTGAGTTAGTTAGTCTCATCTGGGAAAGCTATATTAGAGAGGTACAGGATTACCATTGATCTCAATCTGTTTTTAGTGAGGTTAGTGAGGAATCAAACACAAATCCTATTCCTGATGAAATTCCAATGGATCCTACTGGTAAGTGCATGTTTGAGCATCAGGCAGGAATGACAACAACTACAACTAGATGGGTTATAGATTCATAGAATTTTACGGCACAAAAGGAGGCCATTCGGCCCATCTAGTCTGTGCCGGCTCTTTGAAAAGAGCGATTCAATCCCACTGCCCTGCCCGCTCCCCATAGCCTAATAGACCTGTTCTCCGTAAATAAAGATCTAATTCCCTTTTAAAAGTTGTTATCGAATCAGCCTCCACCACCTTTTCAGGCAATGCATTCCAGATTCGAACAACTTGCTGAATGAAAAAATTTCTCCTCAGCTCCCCTCTACTTCGCTTTGAAACTATTTTAAATCTGTGACCACGAGTCACAGATTCGCCCACGAGTGGAAATAGTTTTTCTCTATTTGCCCTGTCGAAACCCCTCATGATCTTATAAACCTCTATTAGGTCTCCCTTCAATCTTCTCTGTTCCAGCGAGAATAACTCTAGCCTATCTAGCCTCTCCTCATAGCTGAAGTCCCTCAATCCTGGCACCATCCTAGTAAATCTTCTTTGTACCCTTTCCAATGTCTTCACATCCTTTCTATAGTGTGGTGACCAGAATTGAACACAGTATTCCAGCTGAGGCCTCACCAAAGGTTTATAGAGGTTAATCAGCACTTCCTGACTTTTGTACTCTATACCCCTATTTATAAAGCCTAGTATCCCATATGCCTTCTTAACAGCCTTGTCTACCTGTCCTGCCACCTTCAACGAGTCACTAACACAAATCCCCAGGTCTCTCTGTTCCTTCACACCATTTAAAATTGTACTATCTAGCCTATATTGCCTCCCTTCATTTCTTCTCCCAAAATGCATCACCTCACACTTCTCTGCATTAAACTTCATGTGTCTGCCCACTTTACCAATTTGTCTATATCTTCTTGCAGATGGTTACTATCCTCCTCACTATTTACTATTCTCCCTAACATAGTGTCATCTGCAAACTTGGAAACTGTACTCCCTACACCCAAGTCCAGATCATTGATGTAGATTACAAAGAGCAATGGTCTCAAAACCGATCCCTGTTGCCAAAGTAGATGAGAGAAATAAGGAGTGGATTAACGTAGATGGCCAAATGCTTAGTCAAAGAGATGGGAAGGGAGAGTATGAGGCAAAGAGATTTAAGGATAACATTTCGAAGAGTGGGAGCAAAGTGGCTGTAAGTTGACCAACAAATGGTGGGACAGAGGATAAGGGGAAGGGGGAGACATGGCAGAGCAAAGAGAATGAGCAGGGGAGTAAGCCCAAATATCATGCTTCTATGGGACTGAAAGGACTGCTCTTAAATGAGACAGTACAGATGCAATGGGCCCTTCTGTTGTGCTGTACATTTTTGATGGTTCTGTGTTGAAAATGCTCTATGCTCTTGAGTCAGTACGAGAAAGGTTTGTGGAGTCCTGTAGCTTAGCAGTTACAGTACTCGCCTCACAAGAGAGAGGACCTGCGTTTGATTCCCGGGCAGGGCGAAACGTTGGTTGATAATCGATTCACTTATCCTTGAATTGTGCTTCTTGCTTTGTGTGATAAGGCAGTCACTTTGATGGTCACAGTGTCTACCCCCAATTGGAAACTTGTAGTTTAGCCTCATCCATCTTCCCGGACTGCTCTGAGGCACAACTGTTGCCCAAGACAGCAGTTAGTTTTCTAACCTGAATAACAGTTTTAATTACTCTCATGCAACACAGGGTAACTGAAATATGCAATAAATATAAATGAGCTCCAGAAATCCTATTCCCAACCATAGTCAGTATAAAGGCAAAATTAGGTCATGTTCTGCAGAGAAAGAGAGAGAGAGGAAGATTGCAGTTTTCGATTTAGTTTAGAATTGCAAGATTAGACTGACTGCTGTAGCGTAACAGATTTGAGTTAATGTTTTTTGTAATAAAGGTTAATTGGCCACTCTTGGAGACAAAGAGTACCTATATTTCCCACCGGAAAAATGGCCTTGAATCCACCCAAGAGCAGCAAAGTAGAAAGATTCCATTTTCTTCAGAAATTAATTTCCAGCCACCGCCTCACTCGCCACCGAATCCCTGTTTAAATTCACAGATTTTTTTCTGATCAGTGCACTTTGAAATCAACCCGTGTTTTGTTGAAAATAATGTGTTCAGAACAAGATTATTGTGAAGGGGTCTTTTCCTACTCTTTTCCACCCAACCCCTCCAACAGACATACATTTTCTTTTTTGTTGTTTTTACTTTAAAGAAACTGAATAACAATAGGGAAAGGCAACGAGAGATATTGCAGTACATACTGATCATTGAAATAGTGTCTGCAGATATGTGATAAAGGCACTATATTCAAATCAATTAGACGGGGGGATGCAGTCACTTTGTTTCCTATTATCCAACTAATTGAATCTGGGAACTCGAGAGGAATTGAAGGATTTCCATTGCAGGCTTTGAGCACATTGCTTTGTCTTGAAGTGAGCACTGGGTCAATAACAATGTGGCTTGCAATTGACAGCTCTACAGAGGAATGGTAATAAGCAAACGTCTGTACATCGATGGGAGGCTTCTTGCAGTGCATTGAGATTTTAGGCGGGGAAAACAATAGAGTAGTTTTGTGGCTGCAAAGCTGTAATCATGGCACAAAGCATGTTACGCAATTGCCTCTCAGTTTTCTTTGTGTTTTCTAAAGGAAGCTTCATGTCAAAGGTAGTTAGCTAGTTCACCACGGTTTGTTCAGCCTTCGTGTCTGAATGCTCTCTTCCAAAGCTGTGTTCAGGTGTCCTTTTAAAAGAATTCTGCAGTCACGGGAAAACATGGCAGTGATGAGCAAAGTGCTTATTTTCTCAAAACACAAAATACTACAGATGCTGGGAATCTGAAACAAAACCAGAAGTTGCTGGGGAAACTCAGCAGGTCAGGCAGCATCCATGGAGAAAGGAGAAAGAATCAATGTTTCAGATCTACAACCCTTCATCAGAACCGGCTTGTTTGGAGGGAGAGGTTTCTAAGGACGTTAAAGGGGGAGAGGCAGGACATGGAAGACAAAGGAGAAAAAGAAGACAAAGGAAAAGGAAAACAAGAGTGTATTAACTGATGGGTTGAGTATATGTTAACGACTTCAGGGGGAGAAACAGAAAGGGATGGGTTTAAACGAAAGTGGGGAGAAGAGGTGTTTAGTGGTGATAGAACAAACAAAACACCAGAGAGGCAAGGGGTGTCTGGAGTTATGATTGTGATGGGGGAGGTGGTGAGGGGGAAAGAAAAAGGGAAGCTCTTATGGCCTGAAATGGCTGAAATCAGTGTTGAGTCCAGATGGCTGTAGTGTCCCCAGTAGATAGATGAGGTGCTGTTCCTCAAGCTTTCGCTGTGAGTCACTGGAACAGCGCAGGGGACCATGGATCGAAAGATGAGCTGCTGAATGTGAGCGCACGTTGAAATGGATGGAGACTGGAAGATCAGGGTTGACCTTCTGTACAGAGCGAAGGTGCTCTGCAAATTGATTTCCCAATCTGCGCTTAGTCTCCCCAAAGTAGAGGAGATCACAATGTGAACAGCGGATACAGTATACTACATTGGTGGTAGTACATGTGAACCGCTGTCTCACATGGAAGCTGTGTTTTGGTCCCTGGAGAGTGGTTTGGGTGGAGGTGAAAGGGCAAGTATTACATCTCCTGCGCTGGCATGTTAAGGTACCAGAGGAAGGAGAGCAGCTGGTGGTGCTAACAGTGACAGCGCTTATTTTCTCAATGGATATTATGCAGATTGTTTTTTTGCAGTGGGTATTAAGAACTGTGTTGACAAAAATCATTCTCATGGTAAACGTTTTCAGGGGGAATGTTTCAAAAGAAGCACTGACATTTACACTACAATGGTTCTCAGCCGTGTTCTGACAAGGCAGGGTCAGTGGGTGAAAGCGTTTTTCACCCTGTCCTCATTAGAGATGTTTGGTTCTAACACTCTGTAGCTCCAGGGCTGGTGGTGCCTGACCTTTTCACGTCGCATTTTACGCTACGACTACAGGACGTTGAAACGACTGTACAATTCACCCTGACTGTTAAAACATATGGTGGGGGGTGGGGAGAGTAAAAAAAACCTAAGCTCTCAGATGCTTGCATTAGAATTGGGAATTGTGGCATACTTTGTGCCACGATTACAGCTTTACAGTCACAAAACTCTGATTTTCGCGTGTCACCCTCAAACTATACAGTCAATTCACATTACAGTATATACTGTGAAGTATCTCGACCACACAGTAAGTCCCTCTATTAAATGCAAGTATTATTATATTATTATTCACCTATAAACCCTGACTAAACATCTGATACAACAAAAATGAAATGCGTGTTCATCCAATAAACACTGGAAATATCTATCCTGATGTAACTTCAAGGTGAGTTTTTCTCTCTCTCTCGCTCTCTTGGTCAACAGTACAGGAGTCAGTCTCTCCCTCTCTGTGTGTGCAGGTACATTTATTGAGGCGTTTGAGCGGAGAAGGTGCTGTGTGTGTATGAGGGCAGTTCTCTCCCCTCCACATGAACAACAACAAAGTTACACTTGTATAGAGCCTTTCACGTCACAAGGACGTCCCAAGGTGCTGGACAGTAATGTTTCAGACCCAAGCTGGGGTTGGGAACAGGGAGGATGGAGGGATTTGGGGAGACCGATGGTACCGTCCAAGAGGGACTTGAAGGAGGCCAGGGATGGAGTTCCAGAGATTGGGGGCAGAATGGCTGAAGGCTTGCCACCAATGGTGGGGCAGGTGGTTCGGGGGACATAGAATAGTTGAGTGGAGAGGGCAGGCAGATTAGTAGGGGTTAGCATTAGCAAGCCTTCACTTTACAGTAACGAAAGCTCACACCACATGCACCCACCCCCCAAACAAATGATTGCTAGCCAATCTAAAATTACTTTTTTAGCAACTCAAGAAATCAGAAGCCCCGGTTATAATGGGAAGGAAGAGTACGACGATTAAATAATCTGTGTCCTTGCCTGATACGAAGTTGGAGATGGTGCAATATATGCCAGCAGACCTGAACCTTTCTGTATGTTTTGAATGCAATAATAATAAGAAACAAATCCAAACGTGTATTTCTTTCCCCTGCCCTCTTACCCAGACCATTCTTTTACAACTTTCTTTCTTTCCTTTTCTTTTTCATGCAATTTTACCGGGGGGCAATTTGTTGACTAACCTCTTCTGGTGAGCATTGATTTTCTTTGATACTTTCAGGATAAATGTTCAAATGTTAATGTTTGCTCTCTAACCAAAATAACGGCGCCGCTAAACTATGTCATGACCAGAGTGAGCTGCGTGGTTGTGTTGATGCTTCTATTGCTTTAATGTTATAATATTATAATGTTATTTGGGGGGCTGTTATAAATGAAGTAACAGGTAGACAGCACTAATGAGTACAGCAAACTCTCTCCCTGCCCATCCCCGGTTAGTGAATCAGTAATAATAGATTTTTTTTATGTATCAGAAGCTCCTTGCAGTATTTTAAATTTAAATCTCACACCTCTCACCCTTTCTCAATGCTTCCCCAGCCTTAAATTATCGCCATTGAAAGCACTGGCCTGTCATTCTCTTCAGACTCCAAGGGAGAGGGGGGTCACCTTGTGTTGCGGAGCAGGACAACAGTAATTGTGTTAATGAGGTGCCAATTATCCTCAAACATCCAGTCTTTCCACACACAGTCAGTGACTGGTGGAAGCTGCTGGGGAGGATCTTGACTCCACTCTTCCCCCAAGTGGTGATGGTGGTGGTGGGCGGCTTTTACACTATTTTATTCTTCATAACCAGGTAACGATCGCTTTGTGTACAGCAGTACAGTGCTTTACATAAGGACGTTTGAAAGGTGACTTGAAAGTTCAGGCACCTGGCTGCAAAAGCAAACAAAAGGGACTTTCATCCCTGACTTGAGCTTCACCATTTACTTGCTTTGTCCTCACTCCCGCCATTCCCCACCCCACACTTGTCCCCACCTCCCATCCATCCCAAATAGCCAGCTAAACAATAACAGGAGACTATCTTAGCTTGAAACCCCTTCCAGATTATGTGTGGTATATATCCTAAGACAACAGCAGCGTTATTTAACAAGCAAATTGAACGATAGATAAGTTAGCAAGGCGCATGCACTAACTGGCACTGTACTCCTCCCGAGAGTAACCTGCTTCCCTGTCTCTTTGGTGATCTCTCCAACAGCAAACCCAACCGGTCCAGGGGGCAGAGGCTTCCCGGGTACAGCCGAGGTGATTCGGGAGTCCAGCAGCACCACTGGGATGGTGGTGGGGATAGTGGCGGCGGCCGCCCTTTGTATTCTCATCCTCCTGTACGCCATGTACAAGTACAGGAACAGGGACGAAGGCTCCTACCATGTGGACGAGAGCAGAAACTACATCACTAACTCGGCGCAGTCCAATGGGGCTGTGGTGAAAGAGAAGCCGGTGAACAATGCCAAAAACTCCAGCAAAAATAAGAAGAATAAGGATAAGGAGTACTACGTCTGATCGTGCACTTAATAAAAGCTTGTTTTAAAAAAAAGAAGAAGAAGAGGAAGGGGAGAGAGAGAGAGAAAAAAACACACAAACAAAAAATCTTATCTTCGTTTTATCAAAAGACACGATAAAACCCAAACAAAAACAAAAACAAAAAAAAACTGATTTTACTTTTTTTGCAAAGCACACAGGACAAAGACAGTAAACGTGATTTGGAAAGGAAAGACAGCAGTTTGTAAAGTAAACATTAACATTTCAAGCTGGTACCGAAGTCTCCTAATTGTTCACAGTGTTTTCATTCGCTCTGTCTTCTTGTTGTCTGGACTTTTTACTGTGGAGACAACAGCATGAAGCATTCATAACGAAGAGTATTACAACATTGCACAAAGAATCTACCTGTTGTCATGAATTTTTCAGCCAAAGTGCTAAAACAATTGTGCAACATAACCGAAGTCCTATTACTTTGAGAAAGTTAATATTAGCAAACCTTAGAAGGTAAAGGGTTTATCATCTTTGCATCAATGGGAGACCTGTGTTTAAAAGTGCTGGCTACAAAAACAAGACTAATGTTAAAGTAGTATAAAGTGGAATAATGCCTTTCTGGGTGTAAGATGTATGGAAGCCTTAATTTCATCTACCTGAAATGTAAGGCATGGATTATATACAGATAAAAGAAAGCATAGATACAATCATTTGAAAATTTTCATGCACGCTAATATGTTACTACATACATTTATACAAACACGTATATGTGCTTTCTGGACTGTGATGAGTGATGTTTTATAGCCTGTTGTATAGAAAATGCAAATATCTCTGCTATCCAGACATTTTTGGTAAACGTAATGTTATAGTGTAGCTAGATATAGTCCAGGTTTGAAGTTATTGGTGATTTCTGCAATGCAGCCATCATTAATAGCCTCAAACTTTTTTTTAATTTCCATTGTAATGAATGTCTACCATATATGTAGGAGGGTTATACATATGAATGTAAATATAATTTAGCTGAAAATTTCGTTATTAACTGAGGCGGTTAGAAAAAAATATCTCTTTTCTGTTTCACTTCAAGGGTGTTTTTTCATTGTGTGAGAAGAGAAGCGAGTTTACCCTCCAAATGACGGTAACGCTGCAAAATTAATGCAGATCTTTCTGTTCAGTCGACCAATTTGAAATTGGTTTCAATTCTTTCACCTTTTATATGTTTGCTGTACCCAGTGGGGGGAAAGGAAATGCTGAAACCAACGGAATTGATTGTTTGCAAGACGCATTTTAGTATTGCTCAGTATCAGTGTAGTTTGCTTCATGGAAAACCTCCCAAATATCAACAGAATCATTGCAGGAATATTCAGTTGATTATTTCTTCCTATTTCTGATTTTTTTGGGTTTAATCATTATGAGCATTTTCATTTTTAACCAGACAATACAGTCCTTTACTCTCCGTTTTGAAAGTTCTATGTACGAAACATTAAAGTAAAATAGCTATATAAGATTGCGTTATTTGGCTTTTTATGTTATTTTTGGACAATTTCACAGCAATAAGCCCTGTTATAATGTACTCCGGACCAAATACAAAGGGAATATATTAGATTCTGAGGGTGCACTTGAAGGGAAACCAGCTGAATTGCTCGGAGACCTCCTGGGAGGAAAATAGATGCTCATACATTCAAACAGGAAGGAGGAATTTAAAATTAGATTCAAGCAGTAGGGGCCACAACATTAGCAGGAACTGTGGTACTTTGTGTCTGCAGTCACTCAGAAATCAACTATAGCTTCCTTGCCAACTGCCACAGCCACCTCGGTGACATTTAAAGCAATTCATGACATTCACTGTATGCTGTACGCCACAGATAAATCATTGTCTAAATAAACCCCCCGAAATTTCTAAATCCAAAACAGCACACACACACAAACCGACTCCCTATAGCACATCGATTAGCGGCTGGAAGGTGTGGGAAAGGATAAAAATAAGTTAACGGTTTGTGTAATCCTGTCACCAGAATACAGGTGGCTGCTTTGCATTTCTTAAAAAAAATTGGATTCCATGTGTTTGATTTTCTTTCCAAATCCAACATTTCTCGCCTGCTTTGTGTGTTTTTCTTTTGCCAAACCGTGAATTGGGTGGTGCTCGTCCTGTCTGCCAGAGGGAAAGAGAGAGAGAGAGAAAGTGTCAGAGAATATTTGAATGTTCTCTATTTGAATGGAATGCAGTCGTTGCGAAAACATCATTTGGCAAAATCTGTTTAATCATGTGTGTGTGAGAGAGAGAGCGAGAGAGAGAGGGACGAGTCATGCATCGATTTTATCCCCACACTTGAGAAATCGAGACAATGCGTTTTCACCTGATTCATCCAATTGAGACAGATGGTTCTCAAGACGTGAGCGAGTGGTCAAACACTCCCTTGAAAGTGATTGAACATTTAGCACAAAATGTATGGCACTTTGCAAAAAATGTATGTTTTCACACAGAATCATAATCCATTTGAGGAATGCAATTTTTTTTAGCAAGAGAGACAACAGAAAGACTATGTAAACCAGGTAAATGGTTTCTACGGTTAATTCTAACAATGAAGGGTATGTGTGTGTGTGTGTTGGAGGTGGGGGAGTATTTTAGATGCTTTATAATTCCACAATTGCTGCAGAAGATAGTGTCACACAGCGGACCATATTTACAGGTACATTACCTTTTGCGGTGAGACACTGCTGTGCACCTGAGTGGTGGTTTAGAGTCCAGCGATTCATCACATATTTTCCCTACCAGGAAACTTGAGGCATGGCTGAGGAGGTCTCTTCAGTCTAGAGGACTGAGCATGAGATGAATCAAGCAACGCAGCCAATGAGTGGCACTTGCAGATGGTTGAGATTACATTGTCTGGGTGACACAGGACAAGTACACAATAGGATCTGCCCCCAATCCCCACTATAAATGATCGATGGGGTCAACGGGGGAACAATGGAATTAAAAAACAGAGTTGTTTTACTTTAATCAATGTCCTCATCTCTAAACATTCCCAAGACGGTCAGCTGTGCCCCAGAACATCCAAGCAACCAGAATCTTTAGATAGACCAGCGCTCATCTGAGTTCGCTCATCACTATTGCCAAGGTGGTTTGCACAGCAGTTTAGTTGAAACATCTGCGCCCAAAGCAACTCTTGTTTCTGCCCATCCTCACCCACCTCCCCTGCAACCCCCTTACGTCTTAAACTACCTACAGCCCCATAGCATGGCAGTTTCCAAAACTCATTTAGGTTGATACTGTTTGGTACTGTAATGTGTTGTGTTTTGGCAAACTCTTGTTTTCAAACTGTATGAACTTTTACTTCTGAATGAAGCATTTCAAACAAGGTAAAAAAAACAAGCAAATGCCATTTTGACGCCCCGTCCTTCTAGTGCTTTGTGTGATAAATATTGGAAGAACAGTTTGTTGCAAAAGCCAAGTTAACCATTATGGAAAATGCTAAGCCAGTGGAATTTACTGTTTTTGTTAATAAAATGTTTCTTATAATAGAAACCTTGTGACATACACTTTCATTTTCTACACTACCTACAACACACAAGCAAATAAAAGGGTAATTCATAGGTAAATAGTAGAGTAACATATAATATTAATATTTGATACCGAATATTTTCACATCACTGAGACGTCTTAATAGAACATGCTGTAAAGGGAATTTATTGAATGCTTTGTGGCTGAATCACAGCAGCCAATTGCACACAGCAGTACCCCGCAAAGAGTAGTGGATTAAATTGACCAAATTATTATTTTTAAAAAATTATTTTGAAGGGATTATGATGCCTGCAAAGCAATCCACCAATTGACTAACAACTCGATTCCTACCTATTGCTGGGTAAACAGAAGCTTATGAAAACTTGCCTAAAGTTTTGCCCTGCCTGGGAATCAAACTCGGGTCCTCTCGGTTGTGAGGCGAGTTCTCTACCCAATGTGCTACAGAATTTCTTAAGATAGAATATAGTCTGATAGAATATTTTCCAAAATTGCGCTCAGAAAATACACAAGTCAATTCACTTTCCAATATATTCTATGAAGCATTTTGAGATGACATGATAAAGTGTTACATCAAATGTAGTGATTGTTATACAGTATTATTTTTATAGAAAAGTTCACTCCAATTGTACCCAACCCCGATCCATTTCCACACCAGTTGTATCCCAGGAATGGGCTAATAATCTAAATGTGTCACTAGTTTATTTTATATAATACTGAAGTCCTAGCCATCATTTAATATTCCACCAATGGTCTGATGCAACGTGCACTAGTGGAACAGGTTTCCAAGAATGGTGGTTGAGGCTCAGACACTGGAACCATCTTGAAACAAAAGCTTCATGTTGTGATGCGAGGATGGTAGGGTGGGTATTTTGGAAGAATGATATCACATGGGTTGAATGACCTACTTCATTTCTTATGCTGTGTTTGTATTATTATTATTATAAAAGACTTGTAGTTTTATTTCTTAGAAGGCAAGCCTTTCATTTTAAGATCATTGAATCCGTAAATATCCTGAGACAAAGGTTTGGTTTGAGGCAAAATGCCCAATCTGCCTTGAGGGCCTGATGCTGAAAACATTCCTTTGTGCAGAATATGCTGAGTAAAGTGAACATATTATTGTAAACGGCAGATTAGCTGCAGGAACGTTTTAGGATTTAAATTCTGTCACTATGTATAGAAAACCCAGTTTAGAGCTTAGGCTGTTCAGGTCTTAATATTCTGTTAAAACGTCTCAGTGATGGGAAAATGCCCTGCATCAAATGCAAGGATTATTATTATTATCATTATTATTATTTGAAGTTACTCTACTGTTTACTGATGACAAATGATAAGATTTCATTGCAATCTAACACTATTTGTAATTCTGTATCTTAAAAATACTCCAATTAATAGTTGGAGCAAATTAAACACTTTTGCACTGTGGTCATTATCTGAGATGTAAAAGCAGGAACTGAGGCTGGTCATCCAGGCCTGGAAATATTTTGTTCCTGCATACATGAAAACATGCAATAGGGTTTAAATCGGGTGCTTTGGAAATGCTTTCAGGTGCTATAATCATGTGGCCTCATGAGCATTTGCAATCCAGCAAAATGTTGCAACTCAAATATATTTAATTGATAAATTTGTTTGGTAAATGAGCTATTCTGGATCTCTGCTTCCCATGTTCTCTTCAACATTAGGAACCCCAAGCTATCACCCCCGCCGCTTCCCTCAGCTCAGTTGGCTCCCCATTCCCCCCCAGTAGATCATATTTCAAGATCCTCAAACCTGCATTCAAATCTATCCACGGTCTCACCTAAAGGTATTTCTGCAACCTCCTGCAACAAAACCATTCCCTCCATTCAGCAAACACTGTCCTCCTTCATGTTCTGCTTCCAATACACCCACCATCAGTGGATGTGCTTCCTTCCCCACCTTGAAAGACAGTCTTGAGATCTACTTTTTGAGCATACTTTTTGGCAACTGTCCCCCACCAGACCCCCTCCTATACCAACACCAGCGCCCAAGAAGTGCATTAAACATTCTCCTAATGTGAATGAACCTATATAAGTGCACAGTTGTTATTAGATTTCTAGATAAAAACTTAAATATGGTGGCTTTTCAGATTGAACTTGATTCCATCATTTTGGGAGGGGAGAAGGGAGAAAGGCAGGTTGGTTGGTTGGTGATGGGGACGTAACCTTACAAAAAGGTCTATAATGCAAGTTGGGTGAACAATTCATGGGCTAATCATGCTTACGGGGGTCCTTCATTATGCAATTAGCCACCAATGCACTTTCTTTACTTAATTATATAATAAAGGGCAGTTATTAGCATTTACATGTGGTTAGCCCTTGCACTATCAACTCAACCTATATATTTTTACACCAATATATTATATGCAAGGGAAAGTCTCATGAAAATGCAAATCAGTGGAAAAAATAAGAGCAGTTCTGACAGGAGGTGAAGTAAACCCTGATATAACCATGAGAGCAGGTACACATCACATGAATACAATTTAACCACACTAGTTACAATAGTGAATGCACAACAGCTGAATCTATTTTGTTGATGAACACTCTTCAGTTTGAGAGGCTGCAGTTTACTCCCAGCATACAGAATTATTGAGTTAAATGTTTGGTGTAACTAGCTGCCAAGATGGTGAATTTGAACTCGATCAAACCTGAAACGTAATGGACAGGAATCCGGATTCAGCAATGATTGAAGGCACCATTGAACTGAGGGACTGCAACATATGGTGTGAGTTAGTCTCCGTTGGCAAGTATGAGTGACTGTGCACTAGATTCTTTTGAATCTATTGCTTGTTTTTGCTCTCTATGTGGTATGAACCTGATAACATATTTATTTATTATGTTCTGGTTCCTGTGGTCCAGGTAACTCTTTATTTACCAATATTTTTCTCTGCAAATATGACTGTTTGAAGTCTTTGAATTTTTTTAAGTTTCTAATTATCCTTCTGCTTCATTCAACTTGATTTTGAATGAGGTTTTCTCAATTATTTATGCCTCTCATGTAAAAGAGTGTGTGTTTTTGTTTCTGCTCTATTTCTCCTCATCTTTAATGTGTTGTAAATGTGGTAGGTTGAACATGTAGTTGCTGTAGCAGTGTCAAATTAATGGGCCTAATGAAATGCTTCTGGCTACACTGAACAGATAATTGAATAAATAGTGGGGTCTAAAAAGCAATAGTTATAAACAGGGAGTTGCAAATGCATTGTAGTCCCTTTATTACATGTTTCTTTGGTTATAAAACTGTTGGGGTTTGGACACCAATGCACACTGTGAAGCCAGCCCACTTGCTTTCCACCCAGTCCACCCCTTGCGCTTAAAATGTCCAATCTCAGGCACATTAACTTATCGCTGGCATCGCTCCCTATGCGATGCAAACTCTCCTTCCTCCCCCACATCCGCACCTTGACCGGCACTGCCTATTTCCACCTGCGCAACATTGCCAGGCTCCGCAACTATCTCACTTCCCACTCTACCGAAACACTCGTGCACGCGTACATCACCTCACGGCTGGACTATGGGAACTGTCTCCTTGTCGGCCTGTCTCCAGATCATCCAAAACTCTGCAGCCCGTGTACTATCCCTCACCCGCCTCCGCAACCACATAACCACCACCCTCGCCCGTCTCCATTGGCTCCCCATCCCCCAAAGGATCGAGTTCAAGATCCTCGTCCTCACCTTCAAGGCCTTACACGGCCTTGCCCCGCCCTATCTTTCCGACCTACTCTCCCCCTATAAGCCCACCCGGACCCTCCATTCAGCAGGACTTGGCCTGCTCCAAGCCCCCCGCCCGAACCGCCCCACCATCAGAGGCCGGGCCTTCAATTTTTCCGCTCCCACCCTTTGGAACTCCATCCCCCAATCCCTCCGCCTTGTTTCATCCCTTTCCTCTTTCAAGGCCGGTTTGAAGACTTTCCTTTTCGACCATGCCTTCTGTTCCCCCCCTAATCTTTCGACCTCCCTACGTTTCTTACCCCTTCCCGAACACTCCCCTCCCAGCTCGGGTCACACGCCTCCTGTGCAGCGCCTTGGGACGTCCTCCCGACGTGAAAAGCACTCTATAAGTGCAAGTTGTTGTTGTTGTTGTTGCGATGCAGGTGGTACACACAGGAAGTAATGTCATAGAGCCCTGATATTCTCCCCTCCCATAAATCAGCCATTTCAACTTCCTGCATACATTAGCAAAAAAGACCAACTTCCAGGCCATTGGATCGTCACCAGTGTCTCTTCCTGCTTTCCGAAGGTCAAACAAATAGTGATGAGATAATGTTACACAAACCTTATAACCAGACATTGCAGTAGCTTTTGCTAGTTACCACATGAGCATCAACAACAGTATTACATATGTAAAGCACCTTACATGTTAGGAGGACGTTCCAAGGAGCTGGACAATCAGTGTTTCAGACCCAAGCTGGGGTTGGTATTAGGGAGGGGGAAGAGAAAGGCAGGGGAAGTCATGTTGACTCTTGTGAACCCTGCCCCAATGCAGCCACTTTGAGGGATGTGCCAGAGTGAATAGACATCTGGGTACCAGAAGAAGTTGCTATTTGTGATTTCCTGTTGGGGACATTAAATTTTTATCACGGTATTTAAAGTTACAGAGGAGTGGGATTATTCTCCCCAATTGAAGGGGATGGATGTGATTGGGGTTAAGGGCAGATGGAAGAACAGAGAGGAGACGGGAGAACAGAGAGAAAGTGGGAGGATTAACATTCTGAAGCCAGGATGAAGGAGAATCTTTATTTTTGGCATTGGTTGCCAAATTGGAAGAGGCAGGTTTGCTTCACATTAGACTGTGCGTCGCTGCCACACAATTGAATGTAAAAGTGACTTTGCGATGTCACAGTTGGTTGCAAAAGCATTATGTTTATTGTGAGATTATGCTTAATTATGGTGAAACTTCCCAAATGTTCTAAACGAATTGCAGCAACATCAGAGAGCCTGTCAGGCTGAACACAGGGAACATAGATCCCCTGGGGTGATTATACAGCAGTAAGCTCATCAAAGGGAGGGATTTATAACCATCATCTGAATTACAATATGTGATCACTGCCTTGAAATCATTCCGAGTAATCTGTTTCTTTTTCCTACTCCTTAATATATGCCGTGGAGTTGTCATGGATATCTGTATTTTGGTTTATACTTTTCACTCCCCTCTCCACCTCCCTTCACTGTCCGGTGCGGATTTGTGTGGGTGTGGGTTTAGTGAAGATAGTGATTCTTATCAAGCTGCTTGTCTAACGATTCATGGCAGCCGAATCTGTGCCTACCTTTGCAGCATGACAACTGGATAGCGATTGGGTGCTGGAACATTGCCTGAATCTTTCTTTCCCAAGCCCAGAGGCTCTCTGCTATCTGACGAGAGCAACACATTAATCATTTGCATGGGGTGGGGATTGAAATCAATTGTATAGCTTCAGATGCCACTTCGCCAGACACATTACAACCAACTTGCAACCTGTGTGGGTATGTGGGATTGAACCTGGGACTTAACAGATCTGTTTTACGACAACCTCATGGCATGGATGGTGAGTGGTTGGGGATTTGGGAGTGGAGAGGGAGGAATGGATTATTCTGAATGATTTCAAGGCAGTAAACGCAGACCCATAATTCAGGTGTTGGCTATAAATCCCACTGATGATCTTACCGCTGTATCAGTCATCCTCTTGCTTCCAGTTCCCTTGCCTTCCATGCCTCTTGACCCCCCAACTCGGGTCTAAATAATTGCAACAACAACAAGAAATTACACTTGACTTCATAAGGTTGTGGAGCGCAGGTTCTGACTCTGTGTTAGCAGGGAGTCCCCTGGCTTGGAAGATTTAGACAATGTTCCAGCCTCTGATTGCTGTCCAGTTTGCTGCTGAAAAGGTACACATCTATGCTTATTGGATGCGGGTGCAACTGCCATGAATCTCAGGACAAGTTGCTTGATAAGAATCGCTGTCCACACAGACACACACAAAAACACATGTGCACACACATGTCATGCAGTTGGGTGGGGGATGGGCAGGGGGTTGTGGGGAGGGGTCCTGACTGTAACCTGTAGCATATTAGTTACAGCACTCACCTTGCAAGCGAGACAACCTGGGTTCAATTCCTGGGCAGGGCGAGGCCTGAGACAAGTTTCTTTGCTCGACAAACCTCTGATTATGTAGCAGCAGGTATTTTGGGTTGGGTGGATGGGGGTCTGACTGTGTTGGCAGAGAATTGGGTGGCTGGGGGTATTGACTGTGTTGGCATAGAGCAGTCGCGGGGGCTCTGTATCAAGAGAGAGCAGAGCTCAGTGAGCTGACACTTTGTAATCAGCTATGTTCAAGGGACTGTGACTTCCAGATTACATTTGTTGATGTGTTTATTTTTAGAAATCTAATTTGAAATGCCAGTTGACGTACTTGGTAGTGGGAAAAATCACATGGATGGGTTTGCTTGCAAGATTAATTTGTTTGTGTTGTCAGAAAATAATTATTTGAAAATTATGATTTACGTCTAATTATTTTGTCCATTACAAGTGGTGGATAAAAATATTTTCTCCTTTCAATTGACCTGCTCTGTTAGAGTGTTGGTTTGTGGGCTTCTTTAATCAATCCTTGTATTGGGCTGATCTTCCAACACTGTCATATTACTCTGTGACTGGAATAATTTAAAGAAAACAAAGCTTCAAATGCACACAGTAACCCATTGTAATATGTTACTCTGTAGCATTGGGATACCACAGTCCTGACTCAAAACAAATGCCTGGGATCTAATCTGCAGTACAAGTACAATATTTCTTAAATGGATTCTATGCTAAAGAATAATAATAAACCTTGCATTTGATATAGCGTTTTTCATGTTGGAGACCATTCGGCCCATCTAGTCTGTGCCAGCTCATCTAACTGTGCAGTTAATAATAATCCTTGAATTTGATATGGTACCTTCTAGTCATTGAGACATAGTAGATTTTCTGTGTATTTTGTGAGCAAAATGCAGTAGCCAGTTGTGCATTGCAACAACAACAACTTGGATTTATATAGCGCCCTCCATGCCAGACAGCATCTCGGAGCGCTTCCCAATAACGGATCCTGCGGTCGAGCCTGGGGAGGGGTAAAACGGTGACCGAAAGCGTGGTCGAAAAGGAAGGTCTTAAGGTGCGACCTGAAAATAGGAAGAGAGGGGGCGAGGTGAAGGGAGTGAGGAAGGGAGTTCAGAGCCTCGAAGTATAGTGGCTGAAGGCACGTCCCACCGATGGTGGAGCGGAGGATTCGGGGGACAAGGAGGAGACCAGACCCAGTAGAGCGAAGGCAATGCGTGTTGTTGTGAGCAAAGAGGAGGTCAGAGACGTAGGGTCTGCGTCCACCCTCGACTCCAGGACTATTGGCATTCTGACTGCAAGTCTGTCCGACTTTGAGTCCTGGATGAGGGCCAACTTCCTCCAACTCAACGTCAACAAGACAGAGGCCCTCCTGATTGTCTCGAGACAGTGCCTTTGCACCTCAGGCGCTGACATCAGCATTCAAGGCTGCTCTCTCCACCTCTCGAAGCCAGTCAGCAATCTGGAGTTCTTGTTTGACCCCAAACTGTCCGTCCTCCCTCATATTTGCTCCATGACAGGTACAGCTTTCCAGCACCTTCGCAACATTGCCAAACTGTGCCACCTCACATCCCACGCCGCCGAAACATTTATACACGCCTTCGTCACATCTAGGCTCGACTACGGGAACTCTCTCCTCATTGGCCTTCCCAGCTCCTCCCTTCACAGGCTGCAGAACATTCAGAATTCTGCAGTTCGTACACTCTCCCGTACTAGGCTCCGCGACCACATCACTCCCACCCTCGCCCGTCTCCATTGGCTCCCCATCCCCCAGAGGATCGAATTCAAGATCCTCGTCGTCACCTTCAAGGCCCTTCACGGCCTTGCCCCCGCCTATCTCTCTGGCCTGCTGTCTCCCTATCAGCCTGCCCGTTCCCTCCGTTCAGCAGACTCAGGCCTGCTCCGCGTCCACCGCCCTAACCGCCCAACCATCGCGGCCGGGCTTTCAGCCTCTCTGCTCCCATACTGTGGAACTCCATCCCACAGCCCTCCGCCTTGTTTTCTCCCTTTCCTCCTTCAAGGCCAGTCTCAAGACCTTCCTCGTCGACTGCGCCTTCGGCTCCCCCACTAACTCTTCCCCCTCTCCTTCCCCCTACTCTGACCCGCCCCACCCTGCTTGGGTCCCTATCTGACTGTTCAGAGCTTTGGGACATCCGCCCAATGTGAAAGGCGCCTTATAATTTTGTTGTTGTTGTTGTTGTAGCGGGGGTGCAGAGGCGTGGAGAGGTTTGAAAACGAGAGTGAGGATCTTGAAATCGATCCTCTCTGAGACATGGAGCCAGTGCAGTCTGGCAAGGATTGGGGTAATCAGGGAGCGAAGATTAGTACAGGTAAGAATGCAGGCGGCAGAATTCTGGATAACCTGGATTTTATGAATGATAGCAGAGGGGAGACTGGCAAGGAGGGCATTGGAATAGCTCAGCCGAGAGAGGTGACAAAAGCATGGACCAGTGTTTCGGCGGCTTTTCGGGTGAGATATCGGCGGAGGCGGGCGATGCGTCGGAGATGGAAGAAGGCGTTGCTGGTGTGGGACCAGATGTGGGGGAGGAACGATAATTGGGGGTCGAACCTAACGTCTAGGTTGCATGCAGGTTCGGAGAGTTTCAGGGGCAGGTCAGGTAGGTTGAGGATGAGAGAGCCGTGGGAGAGCCGAGAGAGCAGTACCTCACAAACAGTTATTATTACAAACCAAATTAGTATCTTTTAAAATTTATTTTGATGGGATTATTGCCACCAGAAAAGCAATCCGCCAATTCACTAACAACCGGGTTCATTAGGTAAGTAAAATAGAGGCGTGTGGAGTAAGCAAACTTGTCTGATGTTTTGCTTTGTCAGGAATTGAACCCAGTCCTCTTGCTTGGGAGGCGAGTGCTATAACCACTGAGCTACAGGACTCCACTTACCACTTACTTACCATTTACTTACAACTTTGAACCAAAATGCTGTACTTTAGGTGGAGTCTTGTAAGATCAGTGGTTAGAGCACTCACCTAACAAACAAGAAACTGGGTTTGATTCCTGGGTGACACCTTGGGCAAAGTTTCCATACTCCACATGCCTGACAATAATCTCTCAAGGAAAAAATAAGAAATTTGTTATTTTAATCTGCTGTGCTACCGCATTTCGCACACAAATATAGTCAATTCACTTTTTACAGTATATTCTGTGAGGTGCTTTGAGACATCTAGAAGACGTGAGAAGATCACTGTATATCAAATAATAATAATCCTGCAAAAACGTAAAATGCAAAATACTACAGATGCTGGAAATCTGAAACAAAAACAAAAGTTGCTGGGAAAATTCAGGAGGTCAGGCAGCATCCATGGAGAAAGGAAAAGTGAGTAAATAAATATTCAATTCATCAGATTCAATCCCAGAATAATCCTTGCATTTGATATTGTGCTTTATCTCAAAGCACTTCACAGAATACACCGTAAAGTGAACTGACTTTTTTTTTGTCAGGGCGAAACACACAGCAGTGACCCACAACAGTTGTGGATTGAAATGACCAATTTTATTGTTTTTTTGAGGTATTATTATGATTGTGGAGTAAGGAAACTTTCCCAAGGTTTTGTCCTGCCTCGAATTGAACCTCTTGCTTGGAAGGCGAGTGCTCTTAACCACTGAGCTACAGGACTCCACGAAGTGCAAGGATGATTCTTATTATTATTTCTCCCCCACACTATTTACCTGGTGAAAACCTCAAGCCAAGTCATTAAATTGAATTTCTCAGATATCGACTGCTGACCCTCCACACCTTCAAAAGGGTTAACCGGCATTCAATCCCAAAAGTGGGATCCATGTTCCAATAGCAGAGAGCTGGCTCCTGGAGATCAGAGAGATGGAGAAAAAGGGGAGAATTATTATGCTCTAAACCAGAAATATGGCATTGCCTCCAACAGGGCCGTACGCAGGATTTTTAATGGGGGGGTGCGAATTGCTAGTGATGGGACCAACAATGGCCGGCGGCTTGGGGGCTGCCCCCGAAGCCCCCTCGAGGCTCCGACGTTTTACACAGTTTGAGGTCTTATTTAATCGGTTCAGAAGATCCAATATGAACGGTAAATGTTTCATGCCCTTGGTGTTTAAGAGCATCATTATTTATTCAGTGTTTTTATTTTCCCCGGTAGTCCGTGTCTAAATTTTTTGGGAAGGTCGAATGTGTTCGCGGATAAAAGCAAACACGATTGTCGACTCGATGATGTACGGAATGTGAACGATAAAGTAAATTACAATCCAATTAAAACAGTACAATGACGAATGCTTGAGAAATGTATGCGTATAAGACAAAATGATCATAAACTACAGATTGACAGTAATTAATAAGTTGTTCTGCATTGTTATCCTAAGACTCTCAAAACTTTAGCAATTTTTACTTACGGTGATCAGATTAAAAGATGATTTTAGCTTCCAGAAGTGGTGCTACCTTTGTGGCTGTATGATTTCCAAACGAGGATGGATTTGAATCTTGGCGCGCGCCTATGTTTATGCAGTGTGTCACAGACTCGCCGCGGCATTGACTCGTCTATCGACGCGGTATGTTTTGGGCAGACGCCGATTCTGGTGTGCGACTCGATAATTTTATATAAATACTAAAACATTCAAAGATGTGTGTTTATAATTTATACATAGTTTTGAAGAACTGATTGTTACACAAATGTTCAATAAATTTAATTTACTTGGTATTTAAATTTGATAAAAAATACAATTCTCTACCCTGGAAAATGTGGACCTTTTATAATTTGGGGGGGTGCGTACGCACCCGTCGCACCCCCCCTGCGTACGGGCCTGTCCAATACTTTATTATTTGACACATCTTATTGTAACCTTCAGTAGTAACTGCAAAATTACACCAAGTCTCTTCAGCCCTCACACAATAGTCTGTTAATAAGGTTGAAAGTAAATGTTGTTGAAGGATTCTGAGCCGGAGGGAGTGGGAGGTGTCCAAAGTGACAACTGCACGAGAAAGAGTAGGTCAAAGGAAAGGCATAAATGACTGGTAGGTACAGTAAATAATGGCAGGAGAAACTGACTAAAGTAGGCAAACACAATCGGATTGGAGGTGGGGTGGTGGGGAGGGGAAGATTGAGTAAATACAACAACAATTTACAATTTCTGTACTGCCTTTCACTGCACTACTCAATGTGCTTCACAAAACTGACTTGGGGTCTGAGCTGGGGACACTGGGATGTGAGGGGAGGTGACTGAAGGTAACAAAAACAACTTTCCTTTATATTGTGCTCTTCAAAGGTTTTGCAACAGGATTTAAAGATGGAGAAGGAGGGGGACCAGACAGAGGGATTCGAGGATGTGAGTTCCAGAGAGGTGGGAAATGGCTTAAAGCTCGCCAACTGATAGTGGGGTGGATCAGGCACTTTCACATTTATTCTACCCATAAACAGAAGAACCATGGATGTGGGGGTGTGGGGGGGGGGGTGGTGGGTGGAATCCCTTACTTCAACTTAGTGCATTGCAGATTGCAGCTAACTTGGTTCATCTTTTGTTTACACATTTATCTGTGTTTCACTACTGGAGGAAAGAAGCTTCCATGATCCAGTGTCCATCCAGATTGTGACCAAAGCCCTTTATCTAAGTGGTGCTCTCATTGCTGATAATGCCAGCGATCTTGAACCAACTGTAGGAAAGCAAAAAAAAATTGCTTGTTAATATTTTAATGTTTTTATGTAATTACAGAATCACAATCAATTTATACATCAAATTAAATTCCAGTGGGAAGTTCTCTCTTAATAGACATCTGAATATTCCAATCCAGTCAATTCAGAAATCCAGCTGCTCTGAAATTACACTTTAGTTGATCCCAGTGTCCTGGCTTGAAAAAAATTCCCACATAAAATTGCTCATTCACTTCATGACTGTTTGTGGGACATTGTTATGCGCAAATTGACTGCAACATTCACCTACAAAATACAGTCACTACGTCTCATTGTAAAATCCTGCTAAGTGCTTGAGACGTCCTCCCAATGTGAAGGGCACAATATCAAATGCAAGGATTATATATTCTCCACTCTCACTTTCTCATCAGTGTTTTCACCTCCTTTCTCTCTGAATCTGTTTTGTATTTTCACTCCTCATCACAGGCTTGTGAGGTTACACAGAGTTCAGCAACATAAATGCTTAAAAGTCTGAAACATCTGGCGTAGACAAACCCATTTTGTATTTAATATTTGAAATAAAATGTAGCCTGGTTTCACCATGCTCTAGTAATCTGATTATTGTCTACCCTTAGGAATTTTTTATCTTCTCGAGACTGAATTAAATCATCATAGAAATTTATAGCACCAAAGGAGGCCATTCGGCCCATTGAGTCTGTGCCAGCTCTTTGAAAAGAGCGAATCAAAGTCAATCCCACTACCTGGATCTCTCCCCAAGTATAAGGGGACCCAATAATACCACTTTATAGAATCCTGTAGCTCAGTGGTTAAAGCACCCGCCTTGTAAGCGAGAGACCTGGGTTTGATTCTAGGCAGAGCAAAACCTTGAGCAAGTTTCCTTACTCCACAGGTCTAATAATCCTCAAAAAAAATTGTTTGGCCACTCAATCCATCACTGTTTGTGGGACACTCCTGTGTGCAATTGTGTGCCATGTATTGTCAAATGTACAGTCAATTCATTTTATAATATATTCTGTAAAGTGCTTTGAGACATCTAGAAGACGTGAAAAGCACTATATCAAATGCAAGGATTATTATTATTATTATATCACATCACATAAAATCACAAAAGATTAATAATCCATACATTCCTTGCTTTTGGTACAGCGCCTTCATGTAGGGAAGTCATCTCAAAACATTTCACATGATTTAACTGTCATGTACAGTGACTTTCTACAGTATTTGTATATGCAAACCCGTGAGCTGATGCCCAGTAATATACAATACTATGAGCAACGATCAAGTGAAAGCTCAATTTTATCTTTTGGCCATTGTTGGTCAGGATGTCAGAAGAAACCACCTTCTCTTTTCAACAAGTGCAGTGGAATGTTAAACGTTCACCTCGACAGACTATGGTTTAACGTCTCATCCAAAGGACAGCAATGCAATGTTCCCTCATTACAGCCTACCTTATGCTACATAATAAGCCGTAGTTAGATAAAATATTTTTGGTTCAGTGCTATTGTCAATATATCACCAACAAAATCCAGTGTCCAATGTACAGTATATCCTATGAAGAAGGGGTTGGCCTCAGGAGGGGTGGAAGGTAGGTTGGGTAGGTGTAGAAGGGTGGAGGAGAGCAGGGAATGTAGGGGTAGAAGGGTGGCTGAAGGCACGGTTGAAGAGGAGGGTATTGAGACATGCCTTGAAAGGAGCAAGGGAAAGAGACTGTGGGATGGAATTCCAAAGGACGGAGGCAGAGAGGTTGAAGGCCCCACTGCCGATGGTGGAGCACCCTGGGTGGTGGAGGTGTAGCATGTCAGAGCCTGGTGAACAGGGTTGATAAGCAGATAACACGTCACAGAGGTAAAAAGGAGCAAGGCCATGGAGGGCTTTGAATAAGAGGATTTTGAATTCTATCCTCTGGGGGAATGGGGAGGCAGTAGAGCCGGCGAAGGTGGGGGTAATGGAATCACAGTGCAGCAGAGGACACGAGCTGCAGAGTTCTGGAATGATCTGCAGTTTGTGGAGAGAAGAGTTGGGGAGGCCGATCAGCAGGGAGTTGACATAGTCAAGCCTAGGTGTATGCATGGATTAAAAGCCAAAACTACAATAACATTGCACTATCATGGCAACACATTACAAACTGTTATGATATATGAAGTGAAACAAAAACAGAAATCACTGGGAACACTCAGCAGGTCAGGCAGCATCTATTGAGAAAGGAAAGTGAAGGCAATGTTTCAGGTCTATAACCCTTTGTCAAAACTATTTTGACCCGAAATGTTGACTCATTTTCCTTTCTCTATAGATGCTGCCTGACCTGCTGAGTGTTCCCAGTGATTTCTGTTTTTGTTTCAGACTTCCAGCATCTGCAGTATTTTGTATTGTATATGAAATGTACCAATTTCATAATTATGCTCACACAGAATAATTAATCTAGTGTCACATTCAACTGAAATAGGAGCACAGGTATCTAATTCAATCTATATTGGAGAAACGTGCAATAATAAAAATCATCTTGTACGCAGGCTAAGACATAATTTGTTAAAAGTCTCAACTGCGTATATCTATTTTTTCGCTGCAGAAGGTCTAATCCCTAAACAGTCCTTTTCTGGATAAGAGATCCCATATTCTCTACTGTGACTGTTCTATTCAATTTAGAATGGAATGAAAATAGCAAATTGGAATTAAAATTGCAAATTGCAATTAGAGTTGCAAAATGAAAAGCTTAATTGTAACCTGATGTTGCCAAAAATGAAATTCACCACCTTCCCATCAACGTGTTTTTCTTACTGCACTTGTTGCTGTTCTAACTAAAACGAAGCCAAACAGAAGACGGTAAATAATGGTGAAGGAAAGGAAGGCAGAATAGCAAAGACAAAACGAATCAATAAAAGAAAGACTTTCAACCTTTTTTGTAATGGACACGGTACTCCGGTATAGTACTAGGAAAGCAATTTATCTCAGGAAGTCCAGAGGGAGCACAAGATTTCAGTACGGTATTTTACATTCAGTGGCATCGTGTGTAAAACAGTCTTGTAACATCGCTGGTTTGCATTGATATATTCAAATGGGAGAAGACACTAGATGTGGGGATCCAAAGGAGCAGCTCAATTAGACCCAGCCCAGAAGGGTAACTACAACGGAGGTTAAGGATTAAAGTGACCCTGTGGTAGCCACAGAATAATGACAACGCAGCAAAGATGGATAGAAGATTTATAACATCTCTTGCCTTTATTTCCCAGTTGGATGTGGGAAGCTGTAATTGTAACGTGACAGGTAACACGGCCATCCCTGTGAGGCTTGTCAGCAACCACTACTGAATAATAAGCTATCTTCTCAGAGCAACAAAGGTACCTGAGTGAGTCACATTATGGTCACAAGAAACATGTGCAATAAGAAAATCTGGATAGAGGAAAACCTCTGATATCGAATTGTGAGTTGGAGGATTGTTCTCCCACTGGTAGGAAACATGAGCTGGGTTTAGACTCGTGTGTCACCGGTTAGTTTTACTTTTTATGTCTTGTTGCATTCATAATCCTAATCAGTCTCAGGGATGATTCCTCTGAGCAATTGAATGGACCCCACATAATAATAATAATAAAAACAACAACAAAATTATATTTTATAGAGCGCCATTCACATCAGGAGGATGTCCCAAGGTGCTGATAACAATAACGATAATCCTGGCATTTGATGTAGTACTTTTCACATCTTTCAGACATCTCAAAGTACTTTCCAGAATACACTATAAAGTGAATTGACTGCATGATTGTGGGTGAAACACGACAATGAATTGTACTTAACAGCAGCTTCCACAAACAGCCGTGGATTGAAGTGACCCATTTATTATTGCTTTTTTTTTGAGGGATTATTATCAGGTGTGTAGAGTAAGGAAACTTGGCCAAGGTTTCATCCGGCTGGGAATCGAGCCCGGAAAACAAGCCCAGTTTCTCTCGCTCAAAATGGAATGTCCACTCTCTCCCTACTGGAGTGCACCCTGCTTACCAAATTCCGGAGAGTTTGATACACTTTGGCATGACCCAAGGCCAGGAGATCCCAGAGTGTAAATTGTAGGAAACTGCTGGAGTTTATCCAGCGAAAACGGCATTGCTTGTTGTTGAGAGCACCATCCTGGCCAACTTCCTGCTGCTTGTCCAGCTAGGCAAAGCCAAACAATGCTGCTGCAATCTGAGGCAATGTTGATGCTTGACCAGTCCAGTGATAAGTAACACTTTAAAATGTAGCCTTAACTTCATTGTATTGAGCTGAAGCCGTAGGGTGTTGGCCATTCGCTCATCATCAAGCAGTGTGCAGCATGGCCAATGTTATAACAAAATAAATAGAATTAGAGTGAAAATGATTAAATTCACCATAAAAATAAATATAAGTTTAGTGCCAACCGGAAGGGCAACTATGAATGCTTTCTGGCCCTGCACTTTCCTATATTCCTATGTTTCTGGTGGATAAAGTGTTTAAAATATGAAGGGAGGCAGTCAGTCATTGCATAAAAATAATAGTACCATATGAAAAGAAATTCATTCAACTGGGTTGGAAATTTAAAGTAAATTTAAAACGTAACCCTGAGGCATTGCAAATGGAGTTTTGTTGCAGTGATTTGCAAACACTTTATTTTTCTCTTAAAAGGAGAGTGAATCACCATCGCAATATGAATGTTTTAAACTTGTGTATTATTTGGTGAACAGTGTAACGGAGAGGTCACATGCTTCATTTACTAACCATGGAAGGGGATGTGATGAAAATAAAAAGTGATTCTTATCTCTTGCTGTTTGCGAGGTGTGGTGGGGGAAGCCTTCCTTCCAGGTGTACGCTCAGGCTTTGCGCAGCAATTAAATATTGGTACTTCAGTACATGTATCACTACTCTTTTACCAGAATAATCCAGAGAGAAACACAAAGCTCCTGTGGCTTAGTGGTTAGAGCACTTGTCTTGCAAGCTAGGGAGACCAAGCTGGGGAGACATGTGTTCAAATCCAAGCAGGGCAGGGCGAAAGCTTGGGCAAGTTTCCTACTCCACACGCCTAATAATAATCCGTCCAAAATTTTTTTTTTTTTAAATTGTTCATTTCAATCCACGACTGTTTGTGGGACACTGCTGTGCGCAATTGGCTGCCGCGATTCACCCACAAATACAGTCAATTCACTTAACAGTATATTCTGTGAAGCTCTTTGGAATGTCGAAAAGCGCTATATCAAATGCAAGGATTATTATTATTCAAGGCTGTTAACCCCAGTATCTCCAGTTAATAGTGCAATACTTACTAAATTGCACTTATCTACTGCAGTTTTGCATGGGATCGCAAAAGGATTGCAGGTGCAATGCCATAGAAAGCTAAGAGCTGTCTAGAGAAATTGGACACATTGAGTGGAGTCTTGTAGCTCAGTGGTTAGAGCACTCGCCGTACAAGCAAGAGACCTTGGTTCGATTCCAGGCAGAGTGAAACCTTGGGCAAGTTTTCTTGCTCCACGCGCCTGATACTGATCCCTAAAAAAATAACCTGGTCATTTCAATCCACAACAGTTTATGGGGCACTGCTGTACACAATTGTCTGCTCACATACATGCAGTTAATTCACTTTACAGTATATTGTGTGAAGTGCTTTGAGATGTCAAGAAGATGTGAAAAGTGCTATGTCAAACGCAAGGGTTATTATTCCACTCACACCCTGGCGTGGCCATTTTGCCAATAGTTTTAAGAGCATTGTAGGTCTTGTGGATAAACATATTGTCCAATTTAGTAACATTATGTGGGTGGGGGGTGGGGAGATTGAATCCATAATCTTCTAACTCAGAGTACAACAAACTGAGCAAGCTAACAAATAAAGTGTAGTACAGTAGTCTGTTGGGTAAATACATGTTGAATGAAGGTCTAAGTCAAACAAAGCAGAATGTTGTAGGTCTGAAAGGTTTTATCTCTCCAGTGTGAAGGGTGCTATATAAATGAAAGTTGTTGTTGTCTGCGGTGAGTTCACTTTACGTGATGCTAAAATTGTTATCAACAACTCTTGATTAGGTAGAAGAAAAATCAGACCATGTTCTTGCTCTTAACCACAGTCCAGAGATGTCTCAGCTGGTTGGGTGAGTGTCAATGGATGACAGTTAAGGATGCGGCTAAATTGTTTCTAGGGCAATGTAGAATAGACCACAGGCTATTCACCTGCCAATTAACCGGGGCACTATTTGCTTATCTGCAAATGAAGGCCGAACCCTCCTAATGCCAACAATGGGCTCTTTACCCCATGAGACAAAAATCGCATATTCACTTCCAGAAAGCTTTGAGTGTCGAGTTCATCACTCTCACCAGGTTTTTATAATGCACTATTTTTAAATTTAAAGGCAAAAATAGAATGAGATATTCAGTTGACAACAGTTGCAAAATAGGAAATGCGGGGTATGTTGCCGTGCACCTTGGGACATGCTCCTAACACGAAAGGCGCTGCATAAATGTAAATTTGTTGTTGTAGTTGCTAACACACAGGAGTGTCATAAGTCATGCTAAGCCACCACATACTATATACTCACAGAAGTCGTTTATTATCAGATTTTCTGCAATGAAAAATTGATGATACACTGGGACATTGGAAACTCCTGTTCACCAGTGACAGCTGGGTAATGCACTTCTTATTTCACAGATGTATCTATACTTCCTGAGCTGGCAATGCTAAATAATACATGATGCTATGAATATAGATGTGTAATTTTAGAGGTGGCTGTGCTGTCTGAAGAGTTAAGTGAGGAGGTTGGATCTTCCCACCCTTACAATTTTGCATTACTGATTTTAAGAGGTAGGTAGTGATAAACGTCAACATATTTCCAATGTTCTTGGGAAAATTTTCAATGGGATGGATTTTGTTTGTGTGAATTCTGTGAATCGAAACTTAGCAAATCAATGTATAATAGAAAAGAATAAATGAGGCATGAGGTGCTGCTGAACACCGAGCATTTGTAGAAAATAGAGGGCACAGATCAAAAGAAATTAAAATCTTTAACATAATGGGAATGGGTACAGTTCTTTGGTTTTTATCTAAAGGAGAATGCATTCTGAATGACACAATCCTGAATTGTGTACATGTAGGAACCGACTTTTTGTCAAACGCAGCATTGAAGAATCTTAAAATGCATAAAAATTGCAAGTACAATAATAGGCTGAGCGCATTATCCATTAAGCACTATCTGCACTAAATGAGAGAATCCAATGAAAGATTTTCTGATCTGTTATTTCTTTCTAACAAAAGAACGACTAGTAATAGCAAGTTACATCTTGATGCCATAAAAATCAAAGAAATAGCTGGATCTCGGGGCCGAGATTCCTTTATCTTTCTGTTAAAACTGATGGGGAGGAGTGGGGGAAGTAAATGGGTGCAGCAACCTGTATTTTTGCCAATTATAATGGAACATCAATGAAATTGCATGCATGCTGGTCATTAATAAAACAGAGTTTCCAATGAAAACAGAACCAAAATAATGAGTATTTCATGCTTTTGAGACAGCTAATGAGGTACTTTATCCCAAATGAAATTCAGCAAGTCCAAGAATAATGGCAGAGGTGTGAAGAACCACGGCCAAGTCTGCGCAAGAATGATGGGAGGAGTATTTTGTGGACCAAGCCTTGCAGAAATGACAGAGGCAGTCCAAACAAGAGAAAAATGCAGCAATATATTTAACGTTTCAATGTGAAATTAGTATTATCAGTTTCAATCCAACTTGTAGTTCTAAACTGAACAGTATGTACAATTTAGGCACATACTCATACAAAATTGTTAATCTCACTCACAAAGGTCAGGCAGTGGCTGGTGGTTTGTGTGTGTGTATGCATATATCTTATATACTGGGAAATTGATGGGGTTGGGGGGAAGGAATGGACAAGTCATCCTCTGAAGTTAGGGTACAAGCCTATGTTTGTGTTATTTTGTAATGAGATTTATTAAGAATATGGAATCTGAATTGTGCAAGTTGGTGTGAAATTCAAGTACAAAACAGAATTTGCTGGAACATTGAGCAGGTTAGGCAGCATCTATGAAGAAAGGAAAGTGAGTCAACGTTTCAGGTCCACGACCTTTGTCAGAACGTGGACCCGAAACGTTGACCCATACCATAGATGCTGCCTGACCTGCTGAGTGTTTATAGTGATTTCTGTTTTTGCTTCAGACTTCCAGGATCTGCAGTATTTTGCATTGTGTGCAATTCAAGTAATTGGAGTTGAAGTACGAATAAGCCATGATCTAATAGAATGGTGAAACAGGCTCAAGGGACTCAATGGCTTACTCCTGTTCTTTTGTTCCGTCTGATAATTGCAAGCAAGTCACACTGACTGGTGGGACCTCCATTCCAGTGTGAACAGCTTCCGAGTTTCCTTGGGTTGATAGGAATTTGACTATGATTTCCAAACAAGGAATTAATAAAGAATGAAAAATGCCATGAGTTAAATCCCATGGTTACATGAGGCATACATTCTGCGTGATATCGAATGACTGTAGCTCAGAATGATCCATTTCGCTGCACTATGATTTCCCTCCCACTCCCTCCATATTAATAATCCCTGCACCAAGCAACATGAGCACATCACTCCCACCCTTGTTCGGCTCCATTGGCTCCCCATCCCCCAGAGGATTGAATTCAAGATCCTTGTCCTCACTTTCAAGGCCATTCATGGCCTTGTCCCCTATTTCTCTGACCTACTATCCCCTAAAGAACCCGCCCACTCCCTCCGTTTAGCAGGCTCTGGTCTGCTTCATATCCCTCGCCCGAGCCACTCTACCATTGGTGGATGGGCTTTCAGCCTCTCTGCCCCCTCACTCTGGAACTCCATCCCACAGTTCCTTCATCTCGCTTCCTCCCTTGCCTCCTTCAAAGCCAGACTCAAGACCTCCCTCTTCGATCGTGCCTTCTGCTGCCCTCCCAACTCTCTCCCTCCTCTCCTAACTCTTTCCCACCCCACCCCCCTACCCTGCCCTTATCCCCTACTCGGGTCTTGACCTGACTATTCAGTGCCTTGGGACATCCTCCTGACGTGAAAGGCGCTCTAGAAATGTCATTTTTTTGTTTCATTTGGTATAGCACCTTTCATTTCTTGCAGATGTTTCCAAAAGCTTCACAGGCTATACTTTATACCATAAAGTAAAGTGCCTGAGTATTCTGTGCGTCAAAGCATGTGTCAATTCGTGCACAGCAACGTCCCACAAACAGCCATAAAGTGAATGATCAATTCTATCTGGGATGAAAGTTGAAAAGAATCACGTGCAATAGTGGATTATACAGTTTATTTATGGGAATTCTTTCAATGGGCTAAATAGCCTCTTTTCATTCTTGATTTTTTTTCTTTAGTCCTTCTTAAAAATCCATTTATTAGATGTATGACAATATTCTCACAAGATCAATGCAGTGGAATCACTGAAATTCAGTTTGCAGCTTGACATTGAGAAGCTGTGTTGGTATGATATTGCATCACTTTAGAATGATGTGATTACAACATGACCAAATTTTGCCAATATTAGTGATATTCTGGGGGCAATCATTCTAACACTGTACTAATAATCATAATAATCTTGCATTTAATATAGCACTTTATTACATCTCAAAGCACGTCACAGAATATATTGTAAAGTGAATGTATATTTTGTCAGCGAAGCACGGCAATCAATTGTACGCAGCAGTGGCACATAAATAGTCATGGTTTGAGGGACTAAATCATTATTATTTTTTGAAGGGATTATTACACCGGAAAAGCAATTTGCTAATCGACTAACAATTGGGTTCCTACTTACTGCTAGCTAAACAGAGGAGTGTGGAGGAAGGAAATTTGCCTCAAACTCGTCCTCCAGGGAATCAAACTCAGGTTGCGAGGCGAGTGTTCCTACCACTAAGATACAGGATTCCACATGGATCACCCATGTTATCCTGCAAAGGCGATGCTAAAAATGAATATTTGGTGTGGAATATGAGTGAATTCAGTACTTGCTCTCGCTGCGCTTCTACTGTGGTGACCAAGCCTAGCTGTAGGCAGTGTCGCGAAAATGATGCAGAACAAGAAGCTGCCTTTATATTGCCTACTCCACATTGGTTTCAGTCATGCTAGAAAATCCACATAAACACCCAATTGTGGCACCAAATCAAGTTACTTACCCTTCGGGTAAATAATTATTTCTTGATGTCTGTCCTGAAATTTCCCTTTATATCCTTGAGGCTATAACCTCTTGTCCTGCTGTCTTGGTGCATCAGAAAATAAAACCTTTTGAGTCACTGAAGGTTCAGTGGAGAACTGGAGCTAAAACGAGCAGTATAAATATGGGACATATACAACAAAACAACAAAATTACACTTGAGTGCCTTTCACTAAGGAGGACATCCCAAGGATGATTTGTTAAAACAAATCGTATGTACATCCAATTTAATAAAGGAAAAAAGGTTAAATCTTCAGCATTTTGGCGAGGTGGGGGGATGTCTATATATTCTATATTTATACTGCTCTCCTTGTGGTCAAATGCGCCCAATAAAACATTTAAACATAGAGCATGTAGCTCTAACATAAATAATTAAGGAGAAAAATGAGACAAATCTTTACATTTGGCTTAACACTTATCACATCACAAACAAGTCTCCAGGATTTATTGTGAAATGCAGTAACTGTGTATTTGTAGATAAATGTAGCAAATCATTTGCACCCAGCAATGTCCCACCAACAGCCATGAAGCCATGTGGAGATTCCTATAAAGTATTAACAAGTTCACCCACTGGTGTAATGGGCAGGTAATAATTCCTTAAAAATAAATAAAATAAAATAATTTAAAAAAACATTATTTGGTCCCTCAATCAATGACTGTTTGTGGGACACTACTGTGCCCATTTGGCATTTTGCCCACAAAATAGTCAGTCATTTCAGTTTGCAGTGTACTCTGAAGCACTTTGGGACATTTCGAAGAGGTAATAAGGCATTACATGAAATGCAAGGATTATTATTGTTGCAGTTACCAAAAGAGATAGAGGCAGCGTTAACATTTTGGAATAGGGCAACCCTAGTTATTAAATCATCCAGCCACAGGAAGCTACATCTATTTACATTAACAAAAGTTTAAGGGTGAATAGTGACCACATTTTATTCTGACTGGAATAGAAAATTTTAGTGGAAAGAAGTGACGATTTGAACTGTATGAACTGGAATATGGTTGTGAGGTGCAGAAAAAACAGACAAAAAATAAATAACCTTTTCCTTGCATCAATGAATACCATGCTAACTTCTCCTCAACAATGGTGCAATATGAAGTGCCCCTAAGACAAACTCCTGACCTAAAAAACTTTATTTATTGCAAGGATTATTATTACACACATTGGCTGTTTAGCAAACTTCTGTGGTGTGACTAACACGTCTGAAAAGGTGTAGAAAACTAGAATAGAAATTGGTGATTGACCCACCCTTTCCCATGTAGGTATAGATGCACTTTGGTAGCTATTCATTCTACAGAAACTCATTCTTTCCAACAGATTTATTGTGCAGCATCCAAATTTTGGGAGGATTCAGACCTGAATTTAAATTCAAGGCCCACATGCTCTCGCCCTCCAATAAGTAAAGAGACAAAAAAAGGAAAACTCAATTTATTTGATGGTGAATTAGACGCAGCTGAACATTTCACATTTATAGTCACTCTCGCCAAAGGAAGTCTTGCTCTCATCTCTTTCTCTCTCTACTGTGCACAGAAATGCAGCAGGAAGCTGTTGCAGTAGATAAAGGTCAATAGGGTAGTATACGTAGGGGTGTACATGGCAGATTCAGTGGCACTATGTTTTAAGTGTACTCTTTGGAGCTAAGGGTTGTTACCATTGTAACTTTTCCAGTGATTTCTTTCAATAATTAGTTTTTTACCAGCTAGCTTTTGCCTCCCAGGAGGTCAGTGGGTTGAGGGTCAGTTCAGATCAATCCAAAACAAATAACAAAACTCAGGTCACCCCCTTGTCACAACACAGAAATGGTTTGAGAATATGCGGTGCTATATTAAGCCTCAGAGGAGGAATAACATCTTTTAACTCCTGGCTATGCGACAAACTCTGGTTGACCCTGTGGTGAAACGGTCCCCAAAATAAGTGTGAATACAGAAAGGAATAAATCTATTAATGGATTCTCCCCGCCAATATGCTCTCTCATGATGCCACAACTTCTTTGTTTGTTGTGGCAGAGAATAGTCGATCAATTATGAAAAGGTGTTGCATCTGTTTGACAAAGGCGGAAATTCTGAGCTGAATCACATTTTATTTTGAATCAAGGCATGAAGTGATAATTGAGAAAATGTTTTTTTTGGTGGGGTGGAGTGGGGGAATGCTGTTTGCTTCAAATAGCATCAGTTTAGACTTATCATCTCTCTTCCCCCCACCACCCCCCAACCCCACACTCCCCACCCACCCCAACACACACACACACACACACACACAAGGTGTTCTTTGCTCCTAGTTAATCTTGTTCCTTTTTTTGTGGTTCTCCATGTTTGATGAACATTTGTGATATTCATCAAGACATGTATTGATTCCTCCTTCAGTTGCACAGCCTGCTAAATGAGATTAAAACAAATCCAGCCTTTGTGTCTAAAAAAATCTGGTGATTCAAGTGAGCACATTTAGATTCCACAAAACACATTTAGATTCCATTTGTTTCATTCAATCATACACACACCAGCATGATGAGGCTTGTGGTTATAACACCATCTCTCATCATTGCTGCCAATTCATTTTATTTTTGCATCTTCTGCTGTACCCTGAGAGATCCTTACATCATTATCAAATGCAAACTGCTTGGTTCTCAAGGAACACGCTTACAAAAATATACACAGTGACATCTTGGAATCACAGAAATTCAGGCCAACTGGCTAAGGGAACAATACAAAATTAGATTTACAAAACGGGTGTAGGTTCACAATGTTCCCATCCTTCGGATGAGATGTCAAACCAAAGTCCCGTCTCTTTCTGTTCAAGTGGATGTAAAAGATCTCACACCTCTACTCAAAAAGAGAAGGGAATTTCTCCTGGTGTCTTGGCCAACAATCCCCCAAGTCACTACCTGACATTTCCGCGACTGTACCTATAAACTGTGATGACACTTTCAATACAAGGCTGCTCACTGTGCCTATGGTGCAATGTTTCCTTCAATCCCCTTATTTAATGGAAGGTCCTTCACTTTGCAAAACAACAGATCTAGACCCAATATGTCACGCAATTCTCAGTATTAAATCTGTCCAATTGCTGATGTCTGATTTGTACTCCAGGTAATTGCACTATCTGTGACCATCTGGATGATGCAAACTCGCAGTGGGAAGTGACTGCTGCCTCTACATCGCACTTTGACTTTAAATAAAAGGGAGCAATACACATGGGTTCTTACAGAGCTCTTCTGGACTCTTCTGAACTTAGTTTGTTCTATCTTTCATGTAGGAATGGAGTGGTAGCATGAAATGGCCTGTTGCCTCCACATCATAGTTTCACTGAACTGAGTGTAAATAAAAGAAGGCAATGTTTACAGGATTTTACACAGTTCGATCGTCTGCAGTTATAAACTGCTTTCTTTTTTTTGCCAACAATAATAATCCTTGCATTTGATGTAGCACCTTTGGGATGTCTTAAAGAGCTTCACATAATATACTGTAAAGTGAATTGACTACATTTTGTGGGTGAAACATGGCAACGAATAGTAACGCACAAATGGTCGTGGATTAATGTGACTAATTTTTTTAAAAATTCTAAGGAATTATTACCCGGGAAAAAGAATCCGCCAATCAAATAATGAATGTGTTTCTACTTACTTTAGGTAAATAGAGGTGTATGGAGTGAGGAAACTTGCCCAAATGTTCACTTAATATTTGTGAAGATATGTTTATTAGCCAATGCATAAAAACCCTAACGATATTCAAAGAATCGTAGAGATTATGGAACAGAAAGATATTTATTATTAGGACATAAGAACATAAGAAGTAGGAGCAGGAGTAGGCCATTCGGCCCTTTGAGCCTGCTCCACTATTCAATAAGATCATGACTGATCTTTGAAGCATCACAAAGCAATTCACTGGTAATTACTGTCAAACATAGTGACTATTTTGTAAGTGACAATGGCAGTGATTTGTGCCAACAGTGTGCCACAAACAGCTATAAGGTGAACGCCCAATTGATTACGAAGGAGGCCATTTGCCCAATTGATTCTGTACCAGTGCTGCCTCCTCCACTGGAGCCATCAACTCTAATCCCGTTCTTCTGCTCTCTCCAGTTGGGGGAACTGTCAGCAACAGGTTACGTCTGTGCTGGGGCTTGCTCCCTTACTGGAACTATCAACTGTTATCCCAATTCACGTTTTTTCCCTGTGCTCTTTCTTATTGTCTGTGACAATCACTCGGAGTGTAAAATTATTGGAACGGTTCCATTTATCTCAAAGTGCGACACACTGGCAGCTGTGCCTTCTCGCCTTTGGACAGCATTATTCCTAGCTGCCAATGATCATTGTTTTAATAAGTTCCTCAGTAACAGCAGGAGACTGAAGATAAAGCAAAGCAGCAGATTGAAGTCTACTAATCTTCATTGTTGCTGTTAGCTGATAGAACGGGGTACCAAGCAGTATGTATAGAACTATGCAGACTTATAGAGGCTGTACAGCAGCACGGAAACAAGCCATTCAGCCCAATTGGACAATTGACACACTATTTGAGATGCTGAATCTCTTCTCCCAACCCTTGCGAGATATACGCTTATCTCTCATGTATGTCTGACTTAAGGGGCACATAACACTGTAGAGATTTGAAAGAAATTCCAAGGCTTATTTTGCTAGTGGTAAAATAATGCACCACATTCACAAGTTAAACTCGAAGTAATTATTACCCCCGGAAAAGCGACAGCTAATCGACAAACAACTGGGTTCCTACTTACTGCTAGGTAAACAGAGGTGTGTGACTTAAGGGACACAAAACAGTGCACATTCACAAGTGATGAGTGACACAATGATCACAGTCGAAGACCACTCAACGACAGTGGTGATCAGCGGCGGATTGAGGGATGCTAGCAGCCAAAAGTGAACCACAGTTAAATGATCAAACAAGTAAATAAAAACAAATAAACACAGAACTTGCAGTGGAATAATTGTCCCAGTGATAGCATCTTGGGATTTACACTCACCCGTTGTGTCCCTCCTGCTGTTGCTCAATGCTGAAAAAAGGAACACGAAGAATAGGAGCATTTGTTTTTGCCATTGTGGCAAAAGCACTTTAAGGAGTAACCTGATTGATCACTGCACAATTTTTTGGATTGATTGACAAAGTTGCAAAAGGTCAAGAGCCCACCCCACACTGCATAGCACATTTCACAGAACGTTTTGGAGCCTGAATGCAGCCGCCGCAGGTTCATCCAGAACCCAGATAGGGACAAATTTAATACCCTTAGAATCTTTCATGTGAGTGAATTTATTAGTGTTAAAAAGAATCACAAAGAGCCATTTTCCAGTGAGAAGTTCTGATGAGCTGCCCAAATGCATTTGAATGCTGGGATGAGGTGAGTATATTGAAACAAATCGGGTGAGGGGGCGGGGGAGATAATGACGGGGGACTGGTGGGGGGGGATGGTGGGTGGGGGGAACGGGATGGGACGGGATGGGAGCTCCTGTGGCTTAGTGGTTAGAGCACTTGTCTTGCAAGCTGAGGAGACCAAGCTGGGGAGACATGTGTTCGAATCCAGGCAGGTCAGGGCGAAACCTTGGGCAAGTTTCCTTACTCCACACGCCTAATAATAATCTGTCCAAAAAAACCACATTAATAAAATTGGTCATTTCAATCCACGACTGTTTGTGGGACCCTGCTGTGCACAATTGGCTGCCGCAATTTGCCCACAAATATAGTCAATTCACTTTACGGTATATTCTGTGAAGCGCTTTGGGATGTCGATAAGATGTGAAAAGCGCTATACAAATGCAAGGATTATTATTATTACTATTATTATGGGGAGACGGTGGGGTGGGGGTGTGGGGCGGGGTAATGGTTGGGAAGAGAGAAAGAAGTTGTTGAATCAGAGTCAGGGATAGTCTTATTCATTAGCCGCACTGGCTGAGATGAAAATGGTGGCAGCGTCTGTCTTGGTGGTACTGAGGGAGTTTAAAAATAGAAGTGACCGTCATGGTTGCTCTGTCTGGTTACAACAGAAGAGGAGATGATGTACTTCTTTGTGGACAGTGGAAATTTGTGGAAGCGCTAGCCAGATAAGACAGCAATTGTTTTGAGCACATTTCAACCTCATATGAGCAGGGTGTAGTTCCTGTGTGGAAAGAGTGGCAGACTTTAAAAAATAAAATAAAAGGAACGATTCACAGAACTGCAGAAGGGTGGCGGTCTAAGCTGCTAACTCTGCAAATTCTTAATCACTGATCTTTAACGTCCAACTGGACAGGGAGACGGGACCTCAGTTTAACATCTCATCTGATGGACAGCGTCTCCAACAAAGCAGGTCACCATTAGGACTCCACTGGAATGTCACACTAGATAGTGAGTCTTGACATGGGTTTGAATCTGCACAATCTTCTAATTCAGAGACAGCATCTAAATTCATTGCATTGTCTTGATCGACAATCTTCCAGATAGACGTAGTCACTCACTTCACCATTGTTTGTGGGTCATTGCTAATGAGGGAATAAATAGTGGATGGGACACATGTGGAGTATATAAGTCCTGCACTGACTAGGTGGGGCCAACGGTCTGTTTTTGTGCCGTTCTGTGTAAATCTGCATAAGCTGGCTATTGTATTTTCCTACAAATCCAGTCACTACATCTGACAACAATCTGCTGTGAAGTACTCATTGAGTACTCTGCTGTGAAGAGACATTTTAAGCATTATAGGTACATTGCTATGACAAATGCAAGTATTATTGTTAATACTGTATTACTTCAAATGCATTTAAAAAATGTAAACCCTTGTCCATGTTTCAAGCATCAGAGACCATTAGTGATAAAAGACACGTTTTCACTCCCAATTCTTCAGTATAATCTTTAATGTCACTTTCAATTTGATTTTTCATCTCCAGCCATACCGCTTGAAGCAGTGCAGCAATGTTATGGAATTGATGGAGCTCTATTTACATGAACACGGTTGTACTCCTGTGTTTTCAGACAGTATAAACCCATGCGTGTACTCTCTCCATGCTGCCAAGTCATTTGGAAGGTGACTATTACAGTGCGGCTCAGCAATTTATAGACTGAACTAAATACTGAACCAGGTTTATCTCTCGAGCCAATTGCAACAAAATCAAATGCGCCATCGAACAAAATGTTACTGCAAATCTGAAGTTTAATGCATCTAGAATATCAAAGATGTTTCCAGGTTGCAATATGATAATAATAAATAATCCTAGCCTTTTGTATAGTGCCTAATCAACATAACTCACATCACTTCACCAGATTTTATTATGAAGTGTAGTGACTGTGCTCTGTAAGTAAACACAACTGGATTTATTTCTGACAGTATCCCACAGTATATTAATTTAAATCCTCCCAATAAATTACACAAGGTTAAAATAACTTGCTTTTGAATAAATTCAAGTATCCTTCAGATGCCATACCATTACTTTGTTAAAAACAACTCCTTGTTGATTAGGTACTTCCAATGACTGATGAATAATAACATTCAAATCTAATTCTACATAAAATAATGGATATAACAACAATAATAATAGTAATAATCCATGCATTTTGTGTTGCACTTTTCATACCTGGAGGATATCTCAAAGTGCTTTACAGGATTTTACTATGAAATGTAGGTAGTGACTATATTTTGTAGGCAAACACGATAGCCCATTTGTGCAAAGCATTAACTCACAAATAGCCATAAAGTAATTAATTTTATTTCAGGGAATTGTTGGCCAGAACACAGTGAGAGACCTTTTCTCGTCAAATCGTGCCTGGAATCTTGAATATCTACCTAATAGGAAAACCTTGGTTTAATGTTTCATCTGAAGGATAACCATTTATCATGCAAATCTTTTATATTCCATTCCGCATTAACTTATAGCTATTCACATTGAAATCCATCTGTTTTTCTTTTGAACCATCTGCTTAAATTGGTCCAGATCTCTTTGAATACTCTTTTTGCTGTGTACTTGCTGTGTGCATTTTTGCACTCATTGACTGTGCTTCAGATGCTCATGATGATTAACATGCTCTAGTTTCTCAAAATGAGTGACTGTGCTGTAGTGTTCGCACTCTAACTGAATCAAATCCCAATTTTTCCCAATGACTAGTCAAGCAGTAATATCTCACAATGATTTGCCATGTTTTATTTCTCATAATGACTCACTGCGTTTTTGTTTCTCATAACAGCTCGGCAGTACTACCTCTGAGATGATATCAACAACAATTTTCTATGACAGTATGACTTTCTTGAAAGGGTTCAGCAAAATGCCTCAGACATGTTTTTTCCATAAGACAGCTGGATATTATACTCATTTCTTCGAAGTGCTCGCTGTGGCACCCTTGACACTGTCATGATACCGGCAAATTCTCTCGTTCATCACAAGGAATTCCCGCACTACTGTGTTTTGTTCGTTGTATACCCACTACAGTTGCACTCCCCTATAACCGGTGAAACGTGTGATTCTCTCATCTCTTGCAGATTTCCTGTGACAAGTGTCAGGCAGTGATTGCGGTGTGACACAACCACCATTACATAACACATTTCGCAGAACATTTCCAAGCCTAGTTTGGGCTCCCAGTCACCCATGTGAAGCTCTTCGAGACGTTTTCCTGATGTGAAAGGTACAATATCAATGTCAATTGTGAAATAACATCTCAAATGCTTTAAAGAAATGGAGTTGCAGCCCAAGCAAAAAGCAAAGGATGGGAAGTTGACTAAAAGCAGCGTGGAAGAGTTTTTCAGAGCTCAGGGACACAGTAGCTGAAAACTTAGCTGCCAGTAGAGTGGCAGGAAACGAGCTGCAAGCCGAAGTTTGCATAGTGGAGGGAATGGGTGAGAGAGCATTGGTGGACATTGCAGAGGTCGATTGGGACAATGGCTGCAAACATTAATGTTTCTTTGGGAATGATAAGACATCAATGGCTTGTAATGTTTTATTGCCTCAGCCTGAAAGCTAATTTTTTGTTATTAAGATCATGAACAAAAGACAAGACTAGGACCAGGAGATTCCTGGGCCTCAAAATTCCATTGAAATTTAGCTACCTTATCAGTAACAAACACTCTCTAAGGTTTGTTGCTTCTTTGTCTGTTGCACATTTTGCATCATCATTGGTCACAAAACACTGTCCATCAACATTAAAACTACAACACAAACCCTTTGTGTTGGTGAGCTCAAAGGTGATCATTCTGAGAAAACGGCTTGAGGAAGCCGTTTTACTTCGAAATTGATTTGTAGTGCTGAAGAATAAATGTAGGATGATGCTAATTAAATCAGGCTCTGGTAAAACATCTAAGGACCATTTCTAATGCTTTTAGAGCTCTTTGCTTTTAGAGCTCATTGTGTGGTTTATTTCTGTTGGTCCATCCTATCTCAGCCCTTTGTTTCCGAGGATCCTAGCAGTAAGCAGAACTCTAGTTGTTACTCAATTGGCGGATCGCATTCCGGGGGTAATAATCGCTTCAAAATTTTGTTAATAAATCAAATAATAATTTTGGACAATCAATCCATGACTGTTTGTGGAACACTGCTGTGCGTTATTGGCTGCCACGTTTCACCCACAAAATATACTGTCAATTCCACTCCCCCTCTCCCTCCACTACTACCCGCTACATGGTGCTACATACATGCAAGTTGCTGTTGATGGCACAGGTAATGTCTAATATTCACACAGTTCTTATGTCCCATTGGCATTGTATGCAACAATTCACATTCTACATTTTAAAGATTTGAAATATTAATATTTTACAACATAAATTTTAATTAGCAGGCAAAGTTCAATGAAAATTTAATGAGTTGTAAAATATTGAAAATATTTACATATTGATAGGGCTTGGTTTATTTCAACTTCTTATCTTTCCCTTTAGGAATCTTATGATCATTCCACAACTGATCCTGGCCAAACTGCCTTATTAGGATTATTGCTGTGAATCAGTTAGACTGCTTAAAAGGGGATGAAAATATACATTTTTAAAAAATAATCAGACACTTTTTGGGTTGTAGGGTTGAGAAGATGTCTGACGCTCATGCAAACAACAACAACCATTGATTGATTGATTGATTCATTCATTCATTCGTTCATTTGCACTTACTTTCAGGTAGGGTAGCATTTCAGAGTGCTCAATAGTGGAATAGCTGAATGCTGAGGCAACAAGGGTGGGTGGTGCAGACTGTATATATATATTAGTTGAAGGGGAAGGTCATCAGGTGAGATCAGAAGATGGACAAGGCAGAGACCAATGTAAAGGGATTGAAGCAGGGAGTCCCATAGATATAAGGTGTATTGACTGAAAGCATGGCCTTCATGGATGGAACCAGAGCAAACTGAACAAAATGGGCAGTTAGTGGAATAGGGTGCAAGCAGGTTGCAGATGTAGAGAGGAGCCAGGAAATTAAGTGATTTGTACGTGTGTGAGAATCATGAAATGATCTACAACAGGGAACAAGTTGTTGCCAGAACGTACTGAGGTGATGGGGATGTGGAGTGTGGATGCGGAGTATGATATAGATGAGGACATGAGCAGTGGAGTTTTGAAATGATTGAATTTATGACTGGTGGAGCTGGGGAGTTCGGGTGGAAGGTATTGGAAAAATCGAGGCAGGTGGTGATGAATGCGTGGATTAAGTTTTCAGCTACCTTGGGTTTGAGGTTGGAGGTGGTGATGTGGCGGAGAATGGAAGACAGTGCTCCTGGTCAGGGATTTGATATGTGGAAGTAAGAACAACTCAGAATCAAGCTAGATGCACATTTGTGGAATCCATTTCCCAGCAGGGCAAAACCTTGGGCACGTTTCCTTACTCCACACGCCTGATAATAGTCCCTGAAGAAACAACCACAATAATAAATTGGTCACTTCAATCCACGATTGTTTGTGGGATACTGTGTGCTGTGTTTCACCCCATAAAATGTAGTCAATTCACTTTACAGTATCCTGTGAAGAACTTTGTTACATCTAGAAGATGTGAAAAACGCTTTATGAAATGTCAGGATTATATTATTATTGCTACACTTAAGTATATCAAAACCAGACTACGCTTTGTCTGGAATAATAGCATGGCTGATGATAATAGAATGACATCGGGGCTTAAAGAGCTAAATTATGAGGACAGGTTTCATAAACTTGGTCTGTATTCTCTTGAGTTTAGGAGGTTGAGGGGTGATATGATTAAGCTGTTTAAACCAATCCCAACCATACTTTCTGGTTTTAAAAAAAATACACAAAATACTTCAGAGGCTGAAAGTCTGAAACAAAAACAGAATTTGTGGGGAACACTCAGCAGGTCAGGCAGCATCATAGAATCATAGAATTTTACAGCACAAAAGGAGGCCATTCGGCGCATCAATTCTGTGCCAGCTCTTTGAAAAGAGCTATTCAAAGTCAATCGCACTCCCCGGCTCTCCCCATAACTCTGCAAACACGTCCTCAACAAATAACCATCAACCTCTCTTTTAAAAGTTGTTATCAAATCAGCCTCCACCACCCTTTCAGGCAATCCATTCCAGATTCGAACAACTCGCTGCGTTAAAAAATTTGTCCTCATCTCCCCTCTGCTTCTTTTAGAAACTATTGTAAATCTGTCACCTAGCATTACTGACACACTCACCGGTGGAAACAGTTTTTCCCTGTTTACCGTATTGAATCCCCTCATGATTTTGGAAACCACTATTAGGTCTCCTCGTAACCTTCTCTGCTCCAATGAGAATAATCCTAGCCTCTCTAGCCTTTCCTTATAAGTGAAGTCCCTCATTCTTGGTACTATCCTGGTAAATCTCCTCTACACACTTTCCAATGACTTAACTGAACACAGAACTGAACACAGTACTCTAGATGAGGCCTAACCAAAGTTTTATACAGGTTAATCATAACTTCCTGACTTTTGTACTCTATGCCCCTATTTATAAAGCCTAGTATCCCGTATGCTTTTTTATCAGCCTTATTTGCCTGTCCTGCCACCTTCAAAGATTTACTTACATGAATCTCCAGGTTCTTCCCCCCCTTAGGATTGTTAGAGCACTTGCCGTACAAGCATGAGAGAGATCTGTGTTCGAATCCAGGCAGATCAGGGTGAAACCTTGGGCAAGTTTCCTTACTCCACACATCTAATAATAATCCATCTAAAAAAAATCCCACAATAATAATAAAAAAGTTGGTCATTTCAATCCACGACTGTTTGTGGGACATTGCTGTGTGCAATTGGCTGCCACGTTTCACCCACAAATATACAGTCAATTCACTTTACAGTATATTCTGTGAGGAGCTTTGAGACGTTGATAAGATGTGAAAAGCGCTATATCAAATGCAAGGATTATTATTATTATTATTACTATCTAGCCTATATTGCCTTTCCTCATTCTTCCTCCCAAAATGCATCATCTCACATTTCTCCACATTAAACTTCATCTGTCCTGTGTCTGCCCATTTTACCATTCTGTCTATGTCCTCTTGCAGTCTGCTACTATCCTCCTCACTATTTACTGCTTTTCCTAACTTTGTATCATCTGTAAACTTGGAAATTGTACTCCCAATTCCGAAGTACAGCTATGGAGAAAGGAAGTCAATATTTTGGGTCCACGACCCTTCATCAGAACCGACAAAGAGTTCTGATGAAGGGTTGTAGACCAGAACTGTTAACTCACTTTTCTTTCTCCATAGATGCTGCCTGACCTGCTGAGTGTTCCCAGCGATTTCTGTTTTTGTTTCATAGTTCCTGGTAATTCTGATGCATTTCTTAACCGTGGTGATTAACCAAAGCATACCCTTTCGTGAAATCTCACAGCTTTATTGGGTTTCATTGCCCTGCTCCAATATCATTCTCGCGCTCAATAATAGTGCTCTCAATCCTCACAGTAACTCATTATCACTGTCATTACTCACAGACACTTTCTGTCCTGTTCTTTCTTTATTTCAAGATTCATTGCCCGTGCTCTGATTTCTCACTTACATTTGCCCTTTAGTGTTTGTCACAAGAGTATGATGCTGCACTCTCATTCGGAATTCATGGCAACTATTTTGTTCGATGCTTGGATCCTTCAAAGATGGTCTTGCTTCTCTTAAAATCTCTCCCCTGCTACAAGTGGTTGATTTTATTAATGTTTTTCAATGCACTGCACAGCAACTCTGGGCCACTGTTTAACACAGTTTGAAGCTCTTCCATGTCTGGGAAGATTATGATTACAAGACAAGGTTTGCAATTGCTTCTAATCTTAATTTTGCATCTGTTCCTTCCGGGAGCAAAGTCCTGAAGCATATTGGTTAGAACTCTCACCTCGCAAGTGAGAAGACCTGGATTTGATTTCCAGACAGGGCAAACTGTTAGCCAATTTTTCTGATTTCACAGACCTCTATTTACCTATCAGAAAGTAGGAACCTGGTTGTTAGAAGATTGATGGATTGTTTTCCGTAGGTAATAATCCCTTTTAAAAATTAATAATTTGGTCACTCAATCCACGATGGTTTGTGGGGCACGATTGGTTACCATTTTTCACCCACAAACTATGCAGTCAATTCACTTTTCAGAATATTCTGTGAAGCCCTTTAGGGTGCCTTGATGTGATAAGGTGCTATATCAACGGCAAGGATTATTATTAAGAACTATTAAAAACTAACTTCTGCTATAAAACTGATTTTAAGAATGAACCACAATTCTGCATGATCTTAAACTTTCTAGACTGAGCAGGGAACTTCCCTACCCAAAGTAATACAAGTTATTAGATGGAAAACAGCTGATTATTGTTAGGGAAATAATACTTATCAGATGTAAAACCTGTGACCTAGAAGATCCAATGGGAGAACACATAACATATAAGAAGCCCAGAGAGGAACAATTGGGGTTGGAAATGAGAGAGAAAATTGAAAAATAAAAGCTGTGGGCCTACAAATAAGAAACATTTTCAGGATTTTAGTGTTAAATGGTGTCAGAAGTAACCTAATAGATGCCAGGAGTAGTGAAAGAAAAATGCTGACCTGAGGAGAAACTTAATGATAAGCTGCCAGAGCCAGGTCTAATTCGTCCTAATGGAGAATAGGAATTCAGGCTGGATACAGATGAAGGGGAAGCTTGCTTGCTCCAAACTCTGCAGGAACTAAGTGAGTTAAAATTTTATGAAACATAAACAATTGGAGAATGTTTTAAGAGCAGCTTTGAGGTGTATGCCTTGATGGTTGTCATACAAAGTAGGCCTTAAAGGCAACAATGTGCAGTCATATTAAATCTTGTGGCTCTGGAAATGTATGACAACTGGGATAAGCTGTTGGTTGAGTGCCAAACATTGCAGAATTTATTGCAAAGATTTGAGGAACAGTCCTTTGGTAGAAGTTGGTAGAACCAATGTTTTATACGTTCAGATGTAAAACAATTAATTGTCATATGGGTAATCAGAGTTAAAACGTATGACCTAGAAAATCCAATGAGAGGACATTTATCAGGTGAAAATCCCAAAGAGGAATGGATAGTGGTGTGCAAGGAGACTGTGGATTTAACTAAAGTTGAAAACTTTTCAAGCTCTGAGTGGAAAGTGTTTTCATTTTATTTGAGAGCAACCAACGCCATCAAGGGTTGACAATTCATTACAAGGACTACAGTGTCTTAAAGAGAAGACGCTACCTTTTAGGTGGGCAATAAATGGCAAAATGCCAATATTTCCTAAATGCCACATATCTAAAAATTGCTTATTAACCATAAAGCACGTCACACTAACAATAATCCTTATATCTCATATTGTGACTTCTCGCATTGTCAATATGTCTCAAAGTATTTCACAGGATTTAACTGTATTTGTTCGCGAATGTGGCATGTTACTAGGAGAACCATTCCCCTGGTTTAAGATCTCATCCTAAAGATGGTGATTCTAGTAATGCAGCACATTCCCACACCTGCATTGCAGTGTTAGCGCAGACTATGGAGTTTAAAGTCTCCATGAGGGGCTTGTACCCACATACGTCTCAATTAGAGAGTGCTACCAATTGCATCAGGCTAGGACAACAATAAAATTACATTTGTGTAGTGCCTTACACGTCGGGAGAATATCCCAAGGTGCTGGCTAATGTATACAAAATATATAGGCCTGCCAAATACACAGTCGCTACATTTTACTGTAATTCCTGTGAAGCACTTGGCGGTGTCCTCCTGATGCAAACGATGCTGTACAAAATGCAAGGATTATTTTACTTTTACTGTATCCGCAACAGCTCATTCAGACTGCTGATGGGAATGTGCACAATCAGAAAATGCAATCATGATCTGTTTGGCCAATCTGAAGGTTGAGCAAAATGCAACACCAATCTGTGTCTCACATCCTTCAATCGATTTGTTTTGCTGGAGGTTTTGGTTTGCTTTTATTTTTAAAAATTGATTTTTTTTTCCCAGAGAAGAGAGAATATGAAATGTTATACACTATTAGCGACTCTATACTGCAAGCAAGTCCTCAGGGTGACACTATCATCTGTTAGCAATTGTCTAATTCAAAGGGTACCTTATTCTCTCGTAAATGCAGTACTCCTCACTTGCCATTTATTCTGCTTGTTCAATCTGAGACATCTTATTGCTATTATTTCCTTATACATTCTCATTCGCCTTTGTAAACCGATTTATAGCTGAGAGGTACATCTGCATGCCTGTGTATGATTAAGGAGAAAGGGCTTGCATCCCTTAGATAAAGTGAAGCAATCAAAATTGTAATCCAGCAGACAGTTTATCTACTTCAGTGTCTACCTGGCATCGGAAGCAAGACTTGGAACAGTTCATTTTGCATTTGCTGTTATTTACAGCTCTTGTTTTGGAAAAAAACTTGGCGTTCGCTGTTAATTTCAATCTGTTGGCATAGCTGGTGTGTTTGTTTGTGCTCACTTACACATTACTGCACTTTGTGGATAGTATTGGTTTCCAAAGAAATCTCTCGCAATAATGAAGTGGAATGTGTGCACGGTACTGGTACTCTAATTAAAGCCCACGGCCATCCATTTATCTAATTGTTACAAAGCCTTCCAGGATAATTTCATCCCCAATGTACAATTTCTCTTCGCTTCAGAAAATTGATTTTTTTTATACAAAAAAAGCTTTTGGATGTTTTCCAGGAAGCAGAGTGAAAAATGATCCAGATTGATGTTACTTTGTAGTTAAATCACATGGTCTTGAAGGGGAGGGTTACAAGACATTCTATTTTTTTTTAAAGTGCAGGTGAGGTCAGTATCAAGCATTCCAGGTTACTGCTAATCTAGGAGTTTGTGACATCTAGAGCTGACATTCCCATTGGTTAGCAATATTTGACACAAGAGGCTCCCAGTGATAAATACCAATCCTGAGTTATCAACAAGAAGAAAAATGGTTTCAGCCAATATCCCTGCTAATGCATTCTGAACAGTGACATGTTTGTTCTCTAATCAAAAATAATCCTGGCAGATCAATAGCAGTCTCTGTTGTAAATGCTTTTCAACTGATGAATGGGTCAGAGAGAGAGATTAATGAGTTGATATGCAATAAATGGTAAAGCAATAACATTCGATTTGCTAAATCATTATCAATTTAAAACACCAAAGCATGATATTTAAACTTTGAGTAAATAACTAACTATAAATTACACATGCCGAACCATTTGGTTTCTCTGTTGCTGGCCAGTAGTTCTATGGATTTTCTTCAAATTGCTGTGTGAGGCTACAATTTGTGATGAATATTTTAATCACATATATCTATATTAACAAAGGACGAGCAGAGCACTCTTTCAAAAGGGATTATGAAGGAGCAAAGTGATGCTTTGCAAGCAGGTTTCTCAGTACACAGAAATGAAATCAATTCTGTTATTCTGTCTTTAATTATTGATCAATGTATTGAAACGTTTTATCATTGACTTTTTTCTGTTGCTGCCATTTTTCACTATTTATTCACCATGTATTTTGGTTGGTTTTGGGGACTCAATTATGTTTTCCCCATCTTTCTGTAATTTGTTTTCACAGATCTGAAAGCAGCAGGTTACAGCAATGTGTGCAGTAGGAGCTGCTTTTCATTTATGTTTTTTCTTCTTAACACAATGATTGCCGAATCCCAAATAACCTGCCAATTCATGTGTTCACAACAATATGGATGAAGATAACAATCCTTGCATTTGATTTTGGATCACATTGCATCGTCAATGTCTCAAAGCTCTACAAGATTGTATTCTGAACTGCTGCATTGTGACTATTGAGCACAGCAGGCCTCATAAAAAGCCACACCATGAAAGATCAATGATTTTTTTAATCTGGAGGATCGTTGAGCAGGAATCAAGGAGAAATTCTCTTCTATTTTCAGTTAGTGTTGCGGGATTTTTAACATCCTGAGCAGACAGACAGGAATTGTTGGTTTAACAGCTCATTAGACGGATGCACCCCCAACCATTGTACTAAGCGAGTGTTAGCATTGGTTGTGCATTCAAAATCCCAACATTGGATTTAAACCCCTAATCTTCTGACTCAAGGCGAAAGTCCTACCAACTGAGCCAGATTGACGCCATAACACATAACATTTACATAGCCTTTTACATCGGAAGGTTGTCCCAAGGCTCTGACACATCCATTCCGCTAATGGAAGGAATTGATCTCCGCTTCCAGTTCCTGGTTCACGCTTATTGCAAAACTGATCCACTAGTTGTGATGATGGTCTATTCTATCAGTATGATTTGTGTTTTTTTGAGTGGCAGCTAAGCTTTTAAAGCCTACCTAGTTTGGCATGATGTACTGAGTCCATGGCTAAACCGTCATAATTAATACTGCGACCTATTTAATTTAACAATTGAGACTTTTGTCTCCCAACTGAGACGGTAATACATCACCTGAAGCCAGAGGCTGGTGGAAGTATATTCTTCCTTGAAACCTTTAGTTTCTGTCTGATATCATCTTTTATAATGAAGTGTCTACTCTTTTTGTTAATTTTACCTCTGTCAAGAAGATTGTCGTTGCTCCCACGTTAGATACTGCTGACCTAATTTTATACTGTACTAGTAATCCCCAAACAATTAGTTATAATAAATTCCATTGTTAAGATTGCTTAAGGCTGAAAGAGAAATTGGTTCACAGTGCTTATCTATATATATATCTATATATTTAAATAGTGTGTTAACAAGTCTATGTTCGATATTGGGGTACTCTGGACCTGCCCTGCAATGGAAAAAAAATATACACAGGAATATATACTTATTGTAGTATATTTGTATAGTGAGTGGCAGTGTGCCCAATGGTCAAAGTAATTAATGATCCATGATTATCAATAATTGTGGAGTGTAACACATCATCAAAGGTCTGAAAGCACTTCATAGATTTCCTGTGAAGCGTAGTGACTGTGTGGTTGGTGAACTATTTGACAGGGATGATCAGTTTAAAATGGCTAAACAGAAATTTAACCTGTTTGATATCAATCCAACCATTTCACTGCAATAACCATAATGTAAAGCATCTTATTTGTGAAATTGGGATACTTACTTGGTTACTGTACATCACTACAGTAGGAAGTTCAGCCATTTTGACTGTCAGATAGTGCAACTCCTCCAACAAGTAGATTTATGAGACTTTACTGTGCACAAAATGTTTGCCACAATAGTCACAGTAATTGTGAAGCCCTTACCATCACTCAAAAAATAGAACTGTGCAAATAGGCAGACCATCATCATTTGCCTACAGAATGCACATTCACGAAAATAAATCTTATGACATGCTTTAAGATGTGACTGTTTTGCCCCTACCCATGTGAAATGCACAATACTGAATAGTCCCATATACTTCCTGGGCATTGACAAATGCCTCCCACCGATATTTATCCTTGGAAATGTTCTGAGATGCTACTCCACATGAAGGATGTAATATGAATGCAAATTGTTGCTGCTATGCTTGGAAGTTATTCTGTTTTTTGAGTGACGATGAGTGCTTCACAATTAATCTCGTGTAGTGACTCTTTCTGTGACAGCCATTTTGTGCACAGCAAAGCCTTGTGACTATTCGTGAGAAGAATGATGAATTAGTCTGCAGATTGCCAAACAGTATGCCAGAAGAAATGTCCTTCTCTTTTAAATGAGTACCATGGAATCTTTAACGTCCACCTGGACAGGCGAATTGAAGCTTGGTCAACCATCTCATCTGAAGGACGGCATCTCTGCAATGCAGTAGAGTGTCAGTCTAGACTGTGCGACTAATCCCGACATGAGGCTTCAACCCACAACCTTCTGAACAAGAGACAAGAATTCTACCAACCGAGCCTGACAGGCCAAGATAATTAAGCTAATTGGCTGCCTTTCTGCACACAGTGAACAAATATAGAAGACCTTCTCCATCCAATGGATGCAACCTATTATTGCCTTAAAATCTGTGCACACAACTGTATTCTGAACAGTATTATGACTCTGTTGTGGCTTGAGTGGCTCGCCGACAACAACTCTCTTGGAAATTATTAAATTTGGAATACGATGAAAATAGTTTCTACTCTGATGCAAGGGTTATATCAGATCTATTACAATTGCTCTACAAGAATTACTGACAGCTCTGCTTCAGAATTATGCCTTTTATTGACTATCTGCTCGTCCTAAGATACTGCTTAAGACTTGAGTGGATTCATGTTCTTTAATTGCTGAGGAACATTTCGATTTTTCAAAGGATGGTCTCTCATACCAGTGCTGCTCTGTACATCACTAAGATGATGAGGAAGAAAAAAAACCCTACCATAACCATCTTCAGCTCACATTTGTGGAGGAGGAAATTAATTTAATAACAATCTTTGCATTTGATATAGGGTCTTTCACATTCGTTGGTTGTCTCAAAGCACTTCAAGGATGTACTGTAAATTGTAGTGTCTCATTAATTTGTAGCCAAAATAAGTGGTTGCCAATTTGCACTCAGTTATGTCCCACAAACACTCCCATTAAGTGAATGACCTTTCTTATCTGGGGGATTGTTGTCCTTTTTTTCCCCCCAAATAGTGCTGAGGATCTTTAATATCGACAAGAACAAGAAGGACAGGACCTTGGTTTTAAGTCTAATTTAAATCATGGCACCTCCAACAAAGCAACACACTCCCAACTCTGCACTGGAATGTCTGCCAAGGCTAGGTGACCTTGAAGTTCCTGAATTCAGAAGTGAAGGGAGTTTCTTCCAATGTCCTGGTGAACGATCCCACAGATAAAATGAATTATTCACCTCATGTTTGTTTGTGGGATGTTACCGCGCGCAAATTTGCTGCCTTATTTGCCTTCAAAATACAGACACTGCAATTTACAATAAAGTTCAATGAAGCCCTTTGAGATGTTTCAATGACATTTGATGGCGTACTATCAAATGCAAGGATTATTTCCACCTTATTAAATTCTTCACTGAAAATGACAGAAATGTAATTTTTGTTCTACTCCGCAGGAATTTATTAAGTTCAAAACTGTTGAACTTTGTAGACTCCCAACTTCTCAAACTGTTTTCACCGCATTTCATAGGAGGACAATAAAAGTTTAATTTGGTAGATTTGAGTGATGATGACCAGCTATAAGAGGATCAAAGATGATAATTCACAAATGTGAAGCAGCACTTTTGCTGCCAGAGGCCAAAAGTACTGAGTTACAGAATTAATTTTAAAAAAACTACACTGAAGGTGCGACGAGGAAATACAGAATAACTCACCAATAAAATCAAACCTGAGGCATTCTTTTCAGATTTGTGAAGAGCTGTTGCACTCAAAAACACTTGTGAAATAATGGCTGGAGCTTAAAGTTGCCAGTGACTGTACTGCCTGCTGTTATTGACCACTGCAATTTATTTTTGATGGGAGCTATTATTTGTATTCTGCCTATCTTGTAGCCTGAGAGGCTCACTGCAGAAGCATTCCCTGTGTTTATCTCTATGTCATTGCTAATGACCAGAAATTGAAGGACAGACTTAGCATTCTTCACATTACAGCTCAGGATTCCAAGTTCTCATATGGCTGTTAAATTAGCCTTTCTGTTTTTTTTGGCAGGAGCAACCCTGCTTCTATTGATGCCCTTCAGTGACTATTTTCGTGCAACAACAGAAATCTGAAGCACTTTTCAGATAAAATTAGCAAATCATTTGTTAGCTGTTTGTGGGACATTACAGTACTGTACATAAATTAGCTTCTGCTTTTTCCTATCAATTAATCACTACAGTTTACAGTATATCCCACAAAGCGCTTTGAGACATTCTCGTGATGCTGTTAGGTTTATTGAAATCCGGTGTTATTCACCTGCTAGGTCTAACAAGATCACAGTATGGAAGTTACTAACTTGAGGTCTGGCAAGGTGCTGGGAGATGGATTGTTTCAGAGCACTTAAAATGACATTGAATTAAACAACTTGGAATATTTCTGCAGTCTGGTGTAACTTATTTGCCGAAGCTTTATTTCTTAGTGGAATGTGCAAGCGATGTGAAAGGTGCTTAAACCCAATGTAAGGATTATTATAAGAAGAATGGACAATAAATTGCTTAAAATGTAATTACAAAGAGCACGGCCTTATGTCTTGGCAGTATAAACACACGGTGAGGATACCCTACAGCAGGGTTAGAAGTACTAGTAGGGTTACCTTATGCTGTACAAATGATAGCATGCTGGTGGATCTGACACTTAGTCACAAGAGAGGGAAAGACTCACAATGACTAATAGAGTTCAGAGAGAGCTGGGCAGACATTGCCCCAGCTGAGCGCTGTATGACTGATTACATGGTGCAGCCTGTCATATTCTTTATCGCGTATTTCTAAAACAAATGCAATAATGTAAAACAAAAGGGATCTAAAAAGTCACCACTTGGAACAAATGTTTTTGTTTTCACACACACATTGTATTTGTTGCTTTCATTAAAATCCCAGCAATGGGCATTGCAAAGGTGGCTTATTCTTACCAATATCACAATAAAAGGACTGTAATTAGACCGTTGTATTTACCCACACAGCTCTGTGCTCAACACATCGACTGCAAAGTAACAAAGAGAATAGATGAAAAATGAGAATTGTGGGAGTGCTTTATTCATGATCAATATTCAATGAATAATTCACATTTCAATTGTTGCCTTTATCTTACATTTTCACCCTTTTACTTTTTTTTGCTTCAGATATGACTCCTTTTCCTTCCCATTCTGACCTGAAATCATGCGTCTGGTTTTATTTTGAATTGAATTAGATTTTCACAGCATGGCTTATAGGTGTCTGATGAATTCGATATAGAGTCCTGGATGAATTATCGCTCTTGAAATGGGAATGTGGAGACAAAAAAAGGCAATGGCAGCATCCAGAATAAGAGAGGGAGAACATCTATTCCCTCACTGTATAAGTTGCGTTTCAGATATGTTAAATAATTTGAGACGGGCTTCATAGAAGCGTAGAATCCAATTGCGTTTAGTTTTCTCCAAACGCATAATTTCTTGAAAGAAAGGCAGGATTTTGTTATCATTCTACCGACTTAGTCTTGCATTCAGTCTTTTGCTTAAATAATGAGGATTCTGTTGTGTGTTGCACGTATATTTGCTAAAGTTGTCAGTAGTTTGGCTCAGCCTGGTTCAGTTGATAGCACTTGCACCTCTGAGTCAGAAGATTAGGGGGTTCAAAGCCTCATGGCAGGATTTTGAGCTCACCTAGGTCTCTCATTTCTGGCTGACATTCCAGTGCTGGTGCAATACTATGTGGCTAGAGGTCATGTTTTTTGGATGAGATGTTAAACCAGGAGCTCATCTGTCTTTTCAGATGGACATCAAAGATCCCATTGCACTACTCAAAGTGAAGGGAGTTTCTACAACAACAACTTTGATTTATGTAGTGCCCTCCATGTCGGACAGCGTCTCAGAGCACTTCACTATACCAGATCCCGGGACCGAGCCAGGGGCAGTGGTAGAAAGGTGACCAAAGGCGCGGTCGAAGAGAAAGATCTTCAGCTGGGACCTGAAACTGAGAAAAGAGGGGGCGAGGCGAAGGTAGTGAGGAAGGGAATTCCAGAGTCTCGGGGCATAGTGGCTGAAGGCTCCTGGGCTGACAGAACATCAAGGGACCGGGGGTCGTGAAGTGGAGAAATAGAGTTGGGTGTCATCCGCATACATGTGGAAGTGTCCCCATGTCTGCGGATGACATCCCCAAGAGGAAGCATATAGATTAGGAAGAGGAGCGGGCCAAGGGTGGATCCCTGGGGTACTCCACAGGTAACTGGGTAAGAGCGGGAGAAAAAGCCGTTTGTGGAGATGTACTGCTGGCAGTTTGTGAGGTAGGACTCGAACCAGGCGAGTGCGGTCCCACTGAGGTGGATGACGGAGGACAAACGGTGGAGGAAGATGGTGTGGTCGACTGTGTCGAACGCAGCAGACAGGTCCAGGAGGATGAGGAGGCAGAGGGAGACCTTATCGCAGATAGAGAGGACGTCGTTTGTGAGTTTCACAAGCACAGTCACTGTACTGTGGGCAGGACGGAAACTGGACTTGAGGGGTTTGAAGAGGGAGTGGGAGGAGAGGTGGGTGCAGAGTTGGTTTGCAACAACGCGTTCCAGTGCTTTTTAAAGGAAGGGCAGGTTGGAAATAGGGCGGTAGTGGCTGGGGTTTGAGGGATCTAGTGAGGGTTTCTTAAGGAGGGGGGTAATGTCAGCAGTATTGGTGGGCAGGGACTGATCCCGTGGAGATGGACTGGTTGATGATATTAGCCAACAGTGGGCAGAGAGAGGGAGCTGGGTGAGCAGTAGGTTAGTGGGGATGGGATCGAGGCAGCAGGTGGTTGGCAAGGTTGGCTTCAAGGAGGTGAGAGTGCGTGAGAGGGAGGAAAGAGAGACCGGGGAGAAGGAGTGTAGGAAGGGGGTCGGGGTAGGAGTTGATGATGGGGGAGGTTTATCACCAAGGTGATAAATATTTCTCCTGGTTTCCGAGCCAAAAATCTCCCATATTCAAAAAATCAATCGTTCACTTCATGGCTGTTTGTGGGTCATTGCTGTGTGCGAATTGGTTGTTGTGTTCACCTATGAAATACTTGGTCGCTATACCTCATTGTAAATCCTCTGAAGTGCTTTGAGATGCTGAAAGGTGATAATCAAATGCAAACATTGTTACATAAGGTTAGATATTCAAATTGTTTTTATGTACAAATGAATTCAACACATGTTGGAATATTGCATTTTCATTGTTTCATATTCTATTCAACATGCAGGTCTGAGACAAACGTTTCAGTTGATGATTGTATTTCACCAATAGATACAGAAGTATTGCTGTATCCTGTCTTAAGTCTCTGTTTATTTATTTCAGGTGTCTCCATTAAATGAAGACAGAAACATCAGTAAGAAATAGTTGCATTTTTATTGGGCCTGATTAGGTTAAAATGGTTTAAAAAGCTTCAAGCAATCCCTGTAATTCAGCAACCTTGAGCTCTCAGAAGAGGAGAATGCCAAACACAGATGCCATTGTGGGGTGTTTGGAGCAGGTGGGCTTCGATATTATGGGGAATCGCCCTTGTACCACACACAGCCAACCCACAACAAATCAGAAGTCACTAGCTCCTGAATCAGTTTCAATAGACAAGGACAGAATCATGTTATACATTGGACTATAACAAAGGGCCTGTCAGATCAACGTCAGAACAGAAGAGAGGAAATATCTATTCCAAACACTGTTCCTTTCCCTTGTGATTTAACTTTGGACTCCTATCGCCTACTCGCTATGCAACCCTTCTTCCAGCAGATGATAGGCCAAATGGGTGATTATTTTTGCTCACTAAGATGATAAATGTTGCAACATCTTGTATGGTGCCCTGCTTGCCACAACAGTGTCCCAGAATGCTGGGAGTGGCCACTTTCCTGTTTCTTGTAACCAATGAGTGAGGTATAAAATGGCTAGGTGCAGGTAAAACTCTCAGTTCGCTTCCCCCACCTCCCCCCGCCCCCCATAAAATGTTAACCTCCACCTCAGAAAATCATCCTGTCTCATTGATCACAAGTGAGGTTTGAATGAAAGAGGCCCTTTGGTCCATTTGATCTCATCCTTCCAGAACACCCGCTCTACTGTGGGAACACTGATCCAACAAAATCTACTTCCGACTGGACATCCTGTGGACTTGCGGGAATTATAATTGGATTCCTTATTAAAACAATCCCGTTGAGAATTGTTCCAAATTAGCCTCTTATATGCTTATGTGGTGGTATTGCACTTCACAATTCCTCTACAGTATTACTATTGCAAACCCTGACAGGTCTGTCATTTTTTTTAAAGTAAATGTCAAATTGTGATGCTATTTAAAGCATAATGCAGGCATCTGAACACTACTGGAATCGATAGCAGACCAAGGCTTTACATAATTTATTCTGCGGTAGCTTGTCTCTTTAATTTCTTCGTGAAGTATTGCATTAGTTCACAGTTCTCAGTTACAGGCAGAGTTTCATGGAGAGTAGGGGTGGAAGTATTTTAGCAGCAAGTCTACTTAGACCTCAGTTATGACAATTTATTTGTTTTGACTTCTGTGAAACCACATTTGCCTTTTATTTTCCCCTACTGGGGAAAAATAAATGGTGTCAGGATGCAGATTGGAAATGAAAGGAACAGGAAAACAAAAATACTGTTTAAATAAATCAAGCTATCCAGCACTTTGATGAATTTATCTGATACTTCCAGATGCTAACATCATTCTTAAATCTTTTGAACACAAATTAGAATCCTATTGTAAAATTCTAGACACAGCTATTGCGTAGCTTAAAAATAATGCTCACATTTGATATAGCACTTTTAATTTCTTATAGACATCTCGAAGCACTTCACAGAATATACTGTAAAGCAATTTGACTGTATATCGGTGGGCGAATCGCTGCAGCCAATTGAGTACAGCAGTGTACCACAAATAGTCATGGATTGAGTGACTAAAGTATTTATTTTTTTCTTGAAGGGTTATTATTAATAGGCATGTGGAGTAAGGAAACTTGCCCAAGGTTTTGTCCTGCTGGGAATCGAATCCAGGTCTTTTCCTTGGTTACTTAGTCTCTTACCAACGGGAAAGGCGCTGGATCAAGTGTAAGAATTACAATTCATTTAAAGGGAAATGTACCATTGTGTGCACAGCTCAGGTTACTGGAACAACTTGCATAAATGTCGGAGCTGTTATATTGTACAAATGTAAATATCCCTCCTTATACTGGCTAAATGAGTGTAAGGACTCGAAGCCTCAAATTCCAACTGGTCTTTGCGTGTGAGGCAATTTTGCCTCAAAATGTTTATTTACAAACAACCAGGGGAAATTCTTAAATTTAGCCTTCATCTGGAAGTTGGTTCTTCTTAAGAACTACATAAATCCCAATTCCAAATTAAGTTTGAAATGAATAATATCCACAATTCAGTACTGTTTTAATACAAGATGGTCTCACAGGCTAAGACTGGGTGGAATTGTTGGCCTTCGGTTAGCTAATTTATATGATGCTGGATATGATTGATAACACTTGACATATAATGGCATATCTGGACACTCATCGAGCTATTCCTTCAAGATAGCACCTGTCTTTCGTTTAGATAAATTTTTATATCAGAGCCTTCACTTTGCACCAAATGTCACGTCAAACTCCGATTACTGAAATAATAAGTCACGTAAAACCCTGAGCAGAAAATCTATGAACACAGAACCTACATGGTTGTGGCTTTCGGGAGCAACAATGAGGCACTGATACAGCTAATAATCTTTGCACTTGATATAGCATCTTTCACCTACAAATACACAGTCCCCACAAATGATAGTAAATCATGTGAAGTCCTCCACATGGGAAAAGCTCTACATCAAATCAAAGATTATTATTTGACATCAGAAAGAATTCACAAACTTCCTTACAGGATTTTCTCTAAGGTTTAGTGACTATTTTGTAGACAAACGTCCACAAATGAAAGTTTTGTTCCCTCGCACACCGAGTGCACACTAGGGGAGGGGGAACACTGCATTATGGCAACGCTATCCTTCGGATGTCACGTTAAGTCAAGGTCACATCTGTTCAGGTGGTTCATATATTGCCAATGACATTGGCAATATATGAAAAGAGAAATTCCTTCCAGTGGCCAAGCTAACAATTGATCAGGTAAAATTAATCATTCACTTAATGGGTGTGCCTCAAAAGCTGTCTGAGATGTTACCCTGCATGGTGGGCGTTATATAAATGCAAGTTATTGTTATTCTGGGGTCATAGTTGTGTACAAATACAGTCACCACACTTTACAGTATATCCTGTGAAAGAGGTTATACAAAATTATTATCTCTCAAATGGCAGTCTTGTTCTCAGGCTGTTCATTGGAACCTGTGAATGGTGGTGGTTCCCATTGCATTTAAGCCTCCCACAGGACAGAATAGAATTAACTAAATTACACGTCTCACAAAGCGCACTATAATGTGAAAGGATTCCAAGTATGGTGGAATTGCACTCGGATTGCTGTCTGGCCAACTTACTCAGCCACAACCTTCACTTTATATTTAGATATGAAATTTCATTGAGCCCAGATCTGGACAGGTCTTTATGGTGATACAACAACTTGCATTTATATAGCGCCCTCCACACCAGGCAGCTTCTCGGAGCACTCTATCTTCCCCTTTTCCACTTTCACTGGTTCCAAATGCCCACAATTAAAGTCATATTTATACTAAATGAAAAATACTTCTTAATTTGTTATTTTGTTTTTTTAAATAAAAGCTGCTCCAACCTTCCACCACAAAATGCTCAACATCGCATGCACAAGTTTTAAAAGACTTTAAATTTACATGTTTTTATACTTATTTTCATGAGTTAGCGCAATAAAACTATTCCTGTATATGAGTATCCTTATTTTTCCAGTGTCATGGAGCATTAGATAAACCAATCAACCCATGGGAATAGGAGGACCTGCTTGCAGTTTATGAGGTTAAGCTGTGCTTCATATTTGGCTTAAAGGATGCTTATTTAGCATACAAAGAGTTGAGTTGCGCCCAAACAATTTTGGATAACTTATTTCCAGTTATGTTTGCCCCTTAATTGTTAGTGTAATTGAAAATTCACACTTTCGATGAGAATGTGTTACGCCTCTGACCCATTAACTGAGCAAAATACAAGTTTGTGATAATTAGCTAGAAAAGTAGGGTTCACATTCGAAACAAGCGTGGTGCTATAAGTGCTAAATTGCAGTGACATGATTTGCAGACCAGGCTATTCCACCAGTTGACTTTTAAATCAATGTCATGTATGTAGCCTGAATGATCTGATCTTTTCAAAGTTTTGACAGCATTACACTTTTAATTAGATCCGGTGAGGGTTGGCACTCTGAGCACTCTCACAAAGGAAAACGTGTTTTAATTTGTAGCCTTAAATTTTTGATGTTTGAGGGAATCATAGGTAATTGAAAGATGCAAACTAAGAATCGAGTCTAATGTGTTCATCTTAATTACTCAATTACTTTTTCCCCCTTGTTCTCAATTTTTCTTCCCCCTCTCCCTCATGCCTTTTAAAAGACATTAAGATAATGGAACAATTCTGATTGAATAGAAAGGATCTTATCATAGATTTTGAGATTGCAGGACACAAAAAGTAGTGCACTGTGGAATTCTTGTACCTGTCGGCAGAATGCAGTTTTTAATTTGATATCTGTTCTGTCATCATTCAGTTTCTTGACTCCTGAGAGCGGTGTTTGTATCGCACTTGTTTAGCTCCACTGGAATGAAGAACTATCAACAATAAATTTCATTTATATAGCTTAACAGTGGCAGAGCATGATGGCGAGTGGGTGGGGAGGAGTATTTCACCATAGGCACGATCGAAGAAGGTCTTCAGGAGTGATCTGAAGATGGGGAAAGAAGGAGCAAGATGGAAGTACAGTATAAATGAATAGAGTTTCAGGGTGTAGTGGCTGAAAGCGACACCATCAATGATGAAAAGGAGGGCACAGGGGACATGCAGAAGGCCAGAGCCAAGTGTTTCAAAAGGGAACTAGACAAATTCCTGGATAATTTAAAGACTGGAGGATAGATGGGAGGTCAAGAAGGGTCCTTCCTGCTTTCATCTGCTGGAAACACAGCATTTTATGCACAAAAAGATGGTGATTTAATTTGACCCATTGTCTGCTGCGACAACCTATTGTTCCCAACTCATCCCTTGTTTTATTTCAGTATTAATCCTGCTCGCCCATTTCTCTCCCCATGTCATTTTAATATATTTACCAATCAGATGCTTATCCAGTTGTTGTGTTACACTATGGGAGAGTAATGCTTTGGAGTAAAAGCCTAACACTAAACAGAGAAGTGCTTACATATACAAAAAAAAGGTATGCACCAATGCAGGTCCATACTTAAAGAGTATCCATAAGTCTGCATGAAATTGTATCATTCGAGGGCATAGAATTAGATTGGATACTCTGGAAGGGAGCAAGCAGCAGGCCCAGACACAATGGGCCAAATGGTCTTTCTGTGCTGAAAACATTCCATGGTTCTCTTTTCATCCAATAATGATTTGTTGTAGATTTGAGCAAGTGATGAAAATATGACTTCAGTTCATGTTGTTAGCCTTTCAAAGATTTCTCTCAGTGTCATACATTCCTTGACCATGAGATCCCATCTGTATGCCATGTACCTGAGCTATAACGGAAGCAGGCAAAGATCGGTCACCAAAATTGTTAATTTCTCCTGCGGTCAAACAACTCGATGCGAGAGTTGAGGAGGATACATTGCATCTTCCGATATATATTGGATGTATAGTTAAAGTTGGGTAGGCATTACTTAACCTGTAGCCTTTGCCTAATTTGTTTCTTTTCCTTTGGTCTTTTTTTTCTCCCATGAAGATTCACAGCATGAATCAGTAGAAATGTTATTATCAAGTAGACAGTAAAACTGTTATTCCTAGAAGAGCCTGCAGCTATTCTGTGCTCAGCTGCCAAAAAAAAGTGGTTAAATGTACAGATCTTTCTTTAATTGTACAGTTTTCCCCCTGTGAGGAACAGTAATACATTATACAAACTAATTGGACTGAATTAGCAACATACTTTTCCCTTTGATTTTTTTTAACTCATTAAAAGTGGCAATTTTTTAATGAGCCTCTTTCTACCTCTGCATGGAAGGTTTAGCTTATTGGAAACTAAATTGGAAATAATTCAACCGAATGGACGTGGGCAAAAGGTATGTGCATGTCAGTCACCTTTTTGAGCAGTCTGGAGAATGTTCAACAACTTTTAGAACGCTTCATTCTAGTATTGAATGTAAAACAAATAAAAAGGTAACATTTGACTATCATACAACTTGAATCTGCATTTCGTTTTTTTAAAATTGTAGAGCATTCACCACAGACACATTGCTGTGCTCTTGTAGATTGAATCATAGAATCATAGAATGTTATGGCACAGAAAGAGGCCTTTCGGCCCATCGAGTCTGTGCCGGCTCTTTGACCGAGCACATCATTTTCTTTAACCCCAATCACCAGCTTTCTCCCCATAACCCTGCAAACCCGTCTTCCCCAGATACCTATCTAGTTCTCTCTTAAAAGCTGCTATCGAATCGGACCTCATTACCCTTTCAGGCAGATCATTCCAAATTCGAAAAACTCGCTGAGTAAAAAAATTTCTTCTAACCTCCCCTCTGCTTCTTTTGGTAGATATCTTAAGATTGTAACCACGGGTCACAGACACACCTACCAGCGGAAACAGCTTTTCCCTATCTAGCCTATCGAAACCTTTCATGATCTTGAAGACCTCTATCAGGTACCCGTGTAACCTTCTCTGCTCTAATGGGAAAAGTCCTAAGTTCTCCAGTCTGTCCTCATAGCTAAGGTTCCCCATTCCTGGTATCATTCTCGTGAATCTCCTCTGCACCTTTTCCAGTGCCTTAATGTCCTTCCTGAAATAAGGTGCCCAGAACTGGATGCAGTACTCTAGTTGAGGCCTAACCAGTGTTTTGTTTAGATTAACCATAACCTCTTGGGGTTCTTTTTGGTCAGCCCATTGTCTAACACCGTTGGAAATTGATAATTGCACTTAAGAGTCAACAGACCAGACAGAGTTTCACACATATGTGTACATGTTACTTCTGTTTCCCCAATATGGACTCCGCAATTTCTCCCCACAGAAATGTATGTGTGCCCGAGAAATTCAGCTCAAGTAGCTTGTCTAGCGATGTCAATTTATTCATTACAGCTTTGGCTCGCAAGGTTAACCACTCTTCGAAAATGTCTTTGCTTGTTTCCTCTCTTCTTCCTTTTCCATTTTAGTTAGCCAAGAAACCCAACACCATGCTTAAGAGTATCCAGACAAGAGTGAGAGTTATAATAATAATAATAATCCTTGCATTTGATATATTAACAACAACTTCGATTTATATAGTGCCTCCATGCCGGATGGCATCTCAGAGCACTTCACAATAGCGGATCCCAGGACTGACCCAGGGGTAGAAAGGTGACCAAAGGTGCGGTCAAAGAGAAAGGTCTTCAGCTGGGACCTGAAGCTGAGAAAAGAGGAGGTGAGGCGAAGCTAGTGAGAAAGGGAATTCCAGAACCTCGAGGCATAGTGGGGGGTGTGGCGGAGTCTGCCGAGGGTGTGGTAGAGGATTCGGGGGACATGGAGGAGGCTAAACCCATTGGAGCAAAGGCAACGGGTGCTGGTTTGAGGAGAGAGGAGGTCAGAGAGGTAGGGGGGTGCTGAGGAGTGGAGGGATTTGAAGACAACGGTGAGGATCTTGAAGTCGATCCTCTCTGGGATAGAGAGCAAGTGAAGTCTGGCAAGGACTAGGGTAATGGAGAAGCAAAGTTTGGTGTGGGTGAGAACCACATAGTTCTGAATGAGCTGGATTATGGAGGAGGGGAGACCAGCAAGGAGGGCATTGGAATAGTCCAGCCGAGAGGTGACAAAGGCATGGACCAGAGCTTCAGTGGCTTTTGGGGTGAGGTATTGTTCAGTTCATATTGTTAGCCTTTCAAAGATTTCTCTCAATGTCATACATTCCTTGACCATGAGATCCCTTCTGTATGCCTATATCATGTCTTAGAGGCATCTCAAAGCACTTCAGAGAATATATTCTAAAGTGAATTGACTGTATATTTTGTGGGAGAAACCCATCAACCAATTGCCCACAGTAGTGGCCCACAAACAGTTATGGATTGAAGTGACCATTAAAAAAAAAAAATTGTTATCCCCCAAAAAAGCGATCCGCTAATCGATGAACAATTGGGTTCCTACTTACTGCTAGGTAAACAGAGGCGTGCGGAGTAAGGAAATTTGCCCAACATTTCGCCCCAGTGGCAATCAAACCACTGAGCTACAGGACTCCACAAATATAGAATTCCCACATAGGTTAACAAGACCAAGGCCCCCTGATTGGGTCACGCAAGCATCTTCATGCATCATTTGCTGGCAGCATCAACCTGCATGGTTGAACACTACACCTCATCAAGTCAGTTAGGAACTTAGGTGTCTTGTTCGATCCTCAACTGTCTTTTTCTCCCTCACATCCAAGCAATGACCAACTCTATCTTCCCTCACCTAGCAATATTGCCCGACTCCATCCTTACCTCACCCCTTGGCGGCTGAAACCCTCATTCATGCCTTCATCGCATCCCTGCTCGACTACACCAATGCCTGGCTTGTCGGCCTTCCCAATTCCCTTCCTCCGTAGGTTGCAGATAATCCAGAACTCTGCGGCCTGTGTCCTTTACCACTCCGTTTGTCACCCCATTTCCCCCATCCTTGCCCGACTCCATTGGCTCTTCATCACCCAGATGTTCCAATTCAAGATCCTGGTCCTCACATTCAAAGCCCTCCACGGCCTCACCCCACTCAACATCTGTGATCTCCTAACCCCCTACCAACCTACATGCCACTCTGCTCAGCAGGTACCGGCCTGCTCCATGTTCCCCAACACACTTGCTCCACCATTGGCAGATAAGCCTACAGCTCCTCTGCCCCAACCTCTGGAACTCCATTCTGCGGACCCTCCACCTCAACCCCTCCCTGGCTTCCTTCAAGACCTACATCAAAAAAACCCTCTTCGACGGTCCTTTCAGTCACCCCAAATCCTTTCCTTTCCCTCCACCGTACCTGACCCCAGCTTGGGTCTGAAACAATGACTGTCCAGCACCTTGAGACATCCTCCTGACGTGAAAGGCGCTATACAAGTGTAATTTTGTTGTTGTTGTAGTGTTCTTTGAATTTTTTTTATTTAACAAATACAAATGGTTCCTGTTTTCTAGGGTCCGTCGATAAGGAAATTTTCCGATTTAGATATATCGATGGGCTCATATCGAGATATACCGAAATATCAATATTTTGGGGTTTTTCGTACTGCGCATGCACGCGCGGCGCGCGCATACAGAGTGCGCGCACATTCGGAGTGAGTGCGCATTCCAGGTACGCGTGCATTCGGGGTGCGCGCGCATTTGGGGCCTATCTCCTCAGGAGGTAAATATCTTTCTCTCTCTGTGTCTCTCACTCTCTCCATCTCTGTGTTTTTCTGTCTGCGTCTCTGTGTCTCTCTCACATCTCCCCCATCTCTATCTATCTGTATATTATCACATCCACCCGTCTCTCCCCACACCCCACCCGCCGTCTCTCTCTCCCCCCCCCGAGCCGTCTCTTCCACCCCCCCCCCCCAGCCATCTCTCTCCCCCCACCACCCCCCCCAGGGTGTCGCTCCCCCTCCGAACCCCCAGCCGTCTCCCCCCCCCCAACACCCAGCCATCTCTCTCCCCCTCCCCCCCCAGCCATCTCTCTCACCCTCCCCCCCCAGCCGTCTCTCTCCCCCTCCCCCCCAGCCGTCTCTCTCACCCTCCCCAGCCAGCCGTCTCTCTCCACCCCCCCACCCAGCCGTCTCTCTCCCCCCCCCCCAGCCATCTCTCTCCCCCTCACCCCCCCCCAGCCGTCTCTCTCTCCCTCACCCCCCCCCCCCAGCTGTCTCTCTCCCCCCCCACTCCTTGCATACCTGTATATTGTATTCGAGGACTATGAACACAATATGGCGGCTTTGCACCTCGATCTGTGCATTGTGTATAGAGATGAGCATTCTGGGTCTTGTAGTTCAGTGTGCGGCATTCCGATTTTTCACATCGATTTATCGATATATCGATATTTTTGAAATGCCTATATTGGCGTATCGATATGAAAATTATATCGGGTTTTAGCGATATATCGATATATCGCTGGACCCTACTGTTTTCTCCATTTTTTTCACAAACAAAACTCAGTTAATAAATGAACAATCCAGAACAATCTTAAATGTGGAATCCACATTTCTTTGATGTGGCATTCATTTAAAATTGCACTGGAGGTGTGCATGACTCATTCAATTCACTAAACCCAGTACAGTATTTATCAACCTTTGACTGCATCAATAAATGTGTTAGATGGAGCATAAAGAGTGAACTAAACCCATCTGCATTTATCCAAAAACTTCCAGCAAGTTTGCATCCTTCAACTCCATCCTTAGGCTGATTTTCAAGCTAGCATAATTAATGTGTGTTGTCAGCTACATTGGAGATGTAACACTTTGTAATCCCAGAAGAGTGGTCTAGGTTGACTTGCCCTCTGATTTTTTTTTCTTCCTTTCCAACAAGAGACTTCATTTCTCAGAGTCTATAAGTCAGGCCAGGTCATGCCAGGCTATTAAATTATTTGTCCAGGCTGCTTTGCTTCTTTTTTTTAATGTCACTTAGATCCTGGTTCTAACATAGCTTCGACTGCTGTACAAAGCCTCTTGTTCCCAGGGCACTCACGTCTTTGCTCTGTAAGTGTCGTGAAACACTGACTTAGGTTGACTCACCTTCCTGTTTTCTATCAATCTCTCTCTGCCTCTCTCACTCCCTTTGGGAAACTACTTTAATGTTGCCTTCTGTGCATGTGGCAACTCAATTGTTGAGAATTCAGCACACGTACCTGGTGTTACAAGGGGCTGTGTATTAATAATCTAGGTTGTTATACTAATATATCCTCTTCCAGATTTTGTATCCCTAGCCCCCAGCTCGCCTAACTTTGACTGTCAAGGTTCCCTACCACTTCAGTGCCACACTTGGTAGGAATCCACTATTATCTCTCCACCTTTAAACTAATAAGAGGGTGGGAGGGAGAGTTTTGGTTAAACATAAACCGACAAAGCAAAGAAAAGTCAAGGCTGTAAAGTAGAGCAGCGACTTGGCGGATAGAGTGTGTTAAGTAGGGCCCAAGAGTTCAACAGAGTAAATAGGGCATTAATGATTAGGGGAAGTAGTAAAAAGTTAAAATTAAAGGCGCAATACCTGAATGAATGAATGAATGAATGAAGCATTCATAACAAGTTAGATGAATTAGTGGCACAAATAGAGATAGACAGATACGATCTAGTAGCCATTACTGAGATGTGGTTACAGAGAGACCATGGTTGGGAGCTAAACATTCCAGGGTATTTGACGGACAGGAAAGATATGCAACATGGAAAAGAAGGTAGGGGTGGGGGTTGACCTACGAGGAGAGGTTGAGTAAACTTGGCCTATATTCTCTAGAATATAGAAGAATTAGAGGTGATCTTATAGAAACCTATAAGGGTCTTGACAGGGTAGATGTTGTTAGACTATTTCCCCTGATTGGAAAATCTAATACTAGGGGTCATAGTCTCAAGATTAGCCTTTTAAAACTGAGTTGAGAAAACATTTCTTCACTCAGAGGGTAGTGAATTTATAGAATTCTCTGCCCTAGAAGGCTCTGGATGCTGAGTCATTGAACATATTCAAGACTGAGATCGACAGTTTTTTAAAAAAGTTAAAGGTATTAACTATTAAGGGATATGAGGATAGAGCGGATAAATGGAATTCAGATGGAAGATCATCCATGATCTTATTAAATGGGGGAGGAAGCAGGGGGCAAGCTCGAGAGGCCAAATGGCGTACTCCTACTTCTTATGTTCTCACCCTCACTCCTTAAATTCTATGTAAAGGCCTGCCTCTTCAACCATGCTCATGGTCACCTCTTTCTTTCCCGTTGCCCGGTATCTGACTATGTCATTTTAAAGCCCTCTATGGCATCCCAAGTGATGGGTGACATGGTGTTGGAAAAGATCTCAATAGAGGCTGAGTAAAAAAAGATCTGCAATACAGCAACCCAATTGTTAGAATTAGGAGGAACCTACCAAAATAATTAAAGAAACGCAACATTTCCTTTGAAACAAAGATTGAGGTGACATTATCAAACAATTAAACTAAAGTCAAAGCAATGAACAACCTTTTAATGGTTCCTGGGGTATCAGTTATCTGGTTACAATTACCTCCAGTGGCGTTTGTAGAGAGTTTGCTCCATTTATGAGTCTTAGATTCGCCAGAACTATAACCTGGCTGTCAAGAAAGATTGGATGAGCTGGAGCTTTCATCTCTAGAGATGGGACAATGGAGAGGAGACCACTGATAGAGGTGTTTAAAATTATGAAAGCTTTTGATGAGGTGGATATTAATATGTTGTTTCCACTTGTTAGCGAGTCTAAAACAAAAGGATGTAAATATAAGACAGACAATAGTTGATGCGAAATGGAGTTTAGAAGGAAACCCTTCGCACAGAATATGGACCTCAATGCTGGAAGCTGTGTTTGAAATTGAATTCATCAATGCATTTAAAAGGAAATTGGATATGTACACAAGGGAGGGGCAAATTGAGGGATATCAATAAGGGGAGGAAGTTGACATGGAGTATATTTGCAAGTTTTGGATCGAATTACCTATTTCTATGCTGTACATACAATTCAATATAAAATGACTGGAAACTAATAGAGAGATGTGTGCAATGGTGTTGCCAGGCACAAGGGGACATTTTTTGTTATTTGTTCTGATAGGTTTTAAAGGGGGCAGGCCGACACAAAATCATTGTGACAATTTTTTAGGGGTATGAATTTGATTTTAACTTGAGGTAGTCCATCTATGCCAGTCAGAAATTCAGGCCAGAGCTAGATGTCAGCTTGAAAAACTATACCTTGTATGCATTTCAGAGTCTTATCTGTATCTGTCTGGATAATGGAAGACTGTTCAGCAAGAATATCAGAGCATACAGGCGATTTTTACTGTCACTACACCAAATCATGTGAAGTGCTTTAAAGGTGTCCTTCCAACTTACAAGGCACAATATTAGTCATTATTATTTGCACGCTGACAGGAATGTGTGCCCTCCATTCAGTTGGCTGTTGTGTTTTGGGTTCAAATATAGCACCATATATTACCTAGTGGTATTGAAAGAGTTAAAATGGAGAAGTTGTAAACAGACAGATAATGATTTTCCCTTTTTGTCACTTCTCCGTAGTTAATATGTATTATATATTTTAATTTTAAGAAAGCATTCAGACTAACACGAGTGCTGGTAATGTTAATAATTCCCCTACAAAGTAGGGAGGTCCAGCAAGGCTTTTTTTTATTGAACCTCATTTGAAATAATCAAGCAGCCAATAAACATTTCAATAGAAGACAGCGCACCTAACCGCCCTGCTGATGGAGCACGGAATGCTGTATAACATGGAGGAAATTGAACGTAATAGGAATGAAAGAAGCAAGCTCACAATTCCCCTTTTCTGTGAGCTGTAATGCACATGCTGAACAATGGATAGCCTGAGCCTGCTGATCTGATAGCTGCTGAATGATGGCTGTACAAGCTAATTATGGGTAGGGTCGCGAGTAAAGAGCAGATTGTATCCCACAGCTCTTTATCATGTATTGTACCACATGTTCAGCGAGTAATTAAAAACTAAATGAAAAAGATGGATGCAAATATGAATTTAATGGTGCAGTTAGACTTGTAATAGCAGCATTCCAGGTGTCAGTGCATTAAACATTGACAACTCACTGAAATCATTGATTTACACTTGCCCATAATGAGCGAGACTCTGGTTTCTTCTCCTGTTGGAAGCCCAGGGCACTCCTGAGCATTCAAAGCTATGTACCGTGTCTGGATGAGCATAGAGTTGCTGAGAGTTTCGGAAGGAACAGGGCACCAAACACACACAGCTGCATCACTAAGCCACTAAGCATTGTTGGCAGCCCTAACGCCTGAACTGCATCCAATACATTGGGGTTTGAAAATGTGCTCAATATCAAATGCCTGTTCAGGGGAGACTTTAAGGAAACCCCTTGACACTATTCACAGAGAGAAGGGAATTTCTCCCAGGATCCTAGCCAATTAAAATCGGTCATTCACTTCATAGCTGTTTGTGGAACATGTGCTGTGCTCATATACTATTTAATAATAATATTAACAGTCCTTGCATTTGGTTTGGCACCATTAATTTTGGGAGGATATGTCCAAACGCTTCACATGACATACTGTGAAGTATAGCAACTGTACATATTAAGTGATAGCCAATTTGCACAAGGCACATCCCACAAATAGCTATAATAATATTAAAAGTTCAAATTTATTTGGGGGATTGTCGACCAACCCACTATAATGTCAGGAGACGAGAATTAATAGTTTAAAATGTTGTGTAATGCAGGGGATTTCTCTTGGTCATTTCTCAGCAGCACCATTTTGGACAGATCATTGTAAACAAGAAAGTTTTAGTGATGGACTTGTGACACAACAATAACATTATATTTGTATAGCGCCTTTCATGTCAGGAGGATGTCCCACGTTCATCCCAATTCACTCCCCAACAGGAGTGTAGAGTATCACATCATATTAATTATGGTAATTTTAGCATTATTTTAGGAGGCATTTGAAATGAGCAGGTAGGCAGTTTTTCCCTCAAAATCTTCCGACTTCTTGGACTGACTCCCACATCCTCAATAATTCAACCCACTCAAATGGTGAAGGTCCTGTAGCTCAGTGGTTAGAGCACTTACCTACCAAGAGTGAGTGAGACCCACTTACCGTAAATACCCGCGTATAAGGCGCACTGGTGTATAAGGAGCACCCCCCACTTTTGACCTTTTCTTGGTGAAAAAAAACAGAAGCATTTTCGATGATATTGCCGGCAGAAGGGAGGGAGACAGGAGAGGTAGGGAGGGAGAGAGGGAGGCAGGCAGGCAGGCAGGCAGGGAAGGAGAGAGAAAGGGAGAGAGGGAGGGAGAAAGGGAGGCAGGCAGGCAGGGAGGCAGGCAGGCAGCCAGGCAGCCAGGGAGGGAGACAGGGAGACAGGCAGGGAGGGAGGGAGGCAGGCAGGCAGACAGGGAAGGAGAGAGAGAGCGGGAGAGAGGCAGGCAGGCAGCCAGGGAGGGAGGGAGAGAGAGGGGGGGAGGCAGGCAGGTAGTCAGGGAGGGAGAGAGAGAGAGGGAGGGAGGCAGGCAGGTAGGCAGGGAGGGAGGGAAGCCGGCAGGTAGGGAGAGAGAGAGGGGGAGGCAGGCAGGGAGGGAGGGAGGCAGGCAGGCAGCCAGGGAGGGAGGGAGAGAGAGAGGGGGCGGCAGGCAGCCAGGGAGGGAGGGAGAGAGAGAGAGAGGGAGAGAGGCAGGCAGGCAGGGAGAGAGGGAGAGAGGCAGGCAGGCGAGGGAGCCTCCCGCAAGGGAGGCAGACTGGGTTAGGCAGAAGGCAGGCAGCAGGCACAGCACTGAAGTTCGCTGCTGTTGCCGCTGCCCGGGCGGCGGAGGCCGAAGCCCCATCACCCACTCCCCCCCAACCCCCGCCGGACACTGACCAAACCCCGGCTGACAGCGCGCTGGCCGCCCCTCCTGTTTACTGTATTTCCGAGGCTCAAAATTTATTGTACCTACGTATAGGGCGCACCCCCAACTTTCGAGATCTTCCGACGTGCAAAAAAGTGCACCTTATACGCGGGTATTTATGGTACCTTACAAGTGTTCGAATCCAGGCAGATCAAGGTGAAACCTTGGGCAAGTTTCCTTACTCCACGTGCATAATAATAATCTGTCACAAAAAAAAACACAATATAGTAATAGAATTGGTCATTTCAATCCATGACTGTTTGTGGGATACAGAATTGGCTGCTGCATTTTGCCCACAAATATACAGTCAATTCACTTTACAGTATATTCTGTGAAGTGCTTTGAGTCATCGATAAGATGCGAAATGTGCTATATCAAATGCAAGTATTATTATAATTATTATTATTATGTCCTGATAAGGCAAAGAGAATCAGACCCTAATGTCTATTCTAGTTATCAGGTTCTGTAATATTGACCATCCTCTGCATTTGTCCTAGCAATTCCTATCACAAATATTCTGATTAGCAATTCCTATCACAAATATTCTGATTTGTATTGTATCGGCTATGCGAAGAAAGGAAAGAAGATAGATGCTGTGGAATTTCATTGAGCTTCTAGAAAACCAGAGGAAAATATGCAAGAATACATAACCATATGTATAACCACATAAGTTGCCTAATAGTAGTAACAGAGCAGGCAGGAGGAATAACTGAGTGCTGGTATCACAAATTATGCAATTTGCAAATAGAACCCAGTCAAAATAATATGTTAGCTTCTGTCCTCCTTTGAGAATGGGTGTAATTGATTTTAATTTACCCAGAGAAGTTCTTGAAGTGGAAAGTTGGCTTCTGCGTTGGTGTTGTATTTTTCGTTTTTGGTCAGCCAGGTGTCTGACACGTTTAAGAGTATCCAAACCAAACTGAGAACTCCATGCATCCCACCAACATATGGGATAGAGGTAGATTGGTGGAATGGAATGTGCACTCACTCTCTCCCTGCTTACCTAATTCTGAAAAGTATTACAAGCAGTTGGCAAGAGCCAAGGCTTGGGAACCCCAGAGTGTGCGTTGGGGGTAACTGCTGGAGTCTAACCAGCTAAAACCACATAGCTTGATACATGGCCCCTCAGGAATAAATTAGATATAACAATTCAAGATGAGATGTGGGCACAATTGAGGTCAGTGCTTTCAAATTGGTAAATAAAGTACATTTTAAAATTAGGTTTCACAGTTACACAATTAGCAAATCAGTTGGTGTTAGAAATTATATCATCACAGAAACACATTCTTCTAAAGTCTGACAGAATTTCCAACCAGCATGAAAAGAGAGGTCTGCTCACCTGTCAATAAATTGTTCCTCAAAATAGTGTTTTACACTTTAATAACAATAATAATCCTTGCATTTGATATAGCGTTTTTCATGTCTTTAGACGTCTCAAAGCGCTTCGCAGAATATACTGTTATGTGACTTGACTGTATATTTGTGTGTGAAATGCAGCAGCCAATTGCGCTTAACAGTGTCCCACAAACAGTTGTGAATTAAAATGACCAATTTATTGGGGGGTTTTCAAAGGATTATTAACAGGTTTATGAAGTAAGGAAACTTGCCTAAGGTTTTGCCCTGCCAGGAATTGAACCCAGGTCTCTCACTTGCAAGGTGAGTGCTGAACCGTTGAGCCACAGGACTCCATACCAAGACCTCAAGACCGCTACACAGAAGCAGACGCACATTCAGTGAAAACATTTTTTTAAAAAAGATTATCATTATTAGAGTCAAACATCATGCTGTAGTACTTGGGAGGATTTTTGCACAGAAAGAATAACCTCAGGCTAATAATATTGTTTGCGTTTCATGTAGCATTTTATCACATTCAGGAAAAATCTTGTAAGTGCTTCACACAAATAAGTTATTTAAAAGTGCACTTACTATTGTTACATCTTCAAATGTGCAGCTACTTTGTGGCAGCATTATTCCATGAATGGCAATGAGATGATAATAATAATAATCTTTGTATATACAACAACAAAATTACATTTATAGTGCGCCTTTCATGTCGGAAGGACGTCCCAAGGCACTGAATAATCAGGTCGGGATCCGAGCAAGGGAGAGAGCAGGGAAAGGGGGAGGGGCGGGAGAGAGTTAGGAGGGGATGGATAGAGTTGGGAGGGCAGCAGAAGGCATGATTGAAGAGGAGGATCTTCAGACAGGCTTTGAAGGAGACAAGGGAGGGAGCAAGGTGACTGTGGGATGGAGTTCCAGAGTGTGGGGGCAGAGAGGCTGAAAGCCCGTCTGTAGATGGTAGGGCGGGTTGGGCGGGGGACATGGAGCAGACCAGAGTCCTCTGAACAGAGAGAGTGGGCAGGTTCATAGGGGGGACAGCCAGTCAGAGAGATGGGGGACCTTGAATGGCCTTGAAAGTGCCTTCACACATCTTTGAGACGTCTCAAGATGCTTCACGGATTATACTGTAAAGTGAATTGGCTGATTACACTGTTTCTTTGTGTGAGTTTGGTTGACAGGCGAATCTAGGCCAGAGCAAGAACTCCCTGTTTTTCTTCAACATAATGCCATATATTCTTTCATGTGCACCTGAACCTGCCAAAAGAACTTTAGTTTAACAACTTGTCCTAAAGGACAACACCTTGAGCAATCCAACACTCTCTGAATATTGACTGGAATGTCAGGTCTGTTTTTTTCCAATGCGATAAGATGGTACATCAAATCTAATGTATTAATAGCCGGGGAGTATACATTCTAAGGTCCGTCGACATGGAAATTTTCCGATTTAGATATATCGATGGGCTCATATCGAGATATACCGATATATCGATATTTTGGGGGGTTTCGTACTGCGCATGCACGCGTGGCGCAAGGTGCGAGCGCATTCGGGGCCTATCTCCTCAGGAGGTAAATATCTCTCTCTGTGTCTCTCACACTCACTCTCTCCATCTCTGTGTTTTTCTGTCTGTGTCTCTCTCCTCTCTCACATCCCCCCCCATGTCTGTCTGTCTGTCTGTCTCTATATCTATCTATCTGTATATCTATCTATCTGTATATCTATCTATCTGTATATCTATCTATCTGTATATTATCAGATCCACCCCGTCTCCCCCCACCCATTTGTCGTCGTCCCCCCGCCGTCCGTCTCTCCCCCCCCCCCCCCCGCCGCCGTCCCTTTCTCCCCCCCCCCCCCCCCCCCAACCCTTGTATACCTGTATATTGTGTTCGAGGACTATGAATACAATATGGTGGCTTGCACCTCGGTCTATGCATTGTGTATAGAGATGAGCATTCTGGGTCTTGTAGTTCAGTGCGCATGCATTCCAATTTTGTTTGATATATCGACTTTTCCAATATATCGATATTTTGAAAAGGTCTATATCGGCATATCGATATGAAAATTAAATCGGATATAACCAATATATCTATATATCGCCAGACCCTAATACATTCTATATAGAAATCCCCCAAATGAAGTTTTGCTCTAAGGCTATTGTATGTGGTCTGCCTTCAATTAACGATTTCAAACGGGACCGTAAAGCAACATTTTTCTTTAATTCTTTGACCAGCAGTTGGGGGTGAACCAATTGAACCAATCTTACAGTTTAGGCTACCTCCATGTGATTTTATTTGATCCCAAACAATATGCAGATTCACTCGGTCTTTAAATTTCAACCTTACAAATCAAACTCTTTCAATATCTGCTCAGTCAGTTTCCCAGAATCCTTTTATCCACTTTGGTCCTTAAAACAATGTCAACATATTCCTTCTTTTAGTTTTTCTATTTTTTTTTCCAATCTTGTTCTATTATTCTATGTGGTCTTTTTATTTCTCTTCCACATCTGGTTGTTCTCACAGTTTCTGCCGCTGCTTGCATTTCCTTCTTCTTTTTCTCGTCTTTTTTAATTGTTCTTTGTTTGATCTCCAATGAAGTTCATCTATATATCTTTCCTTTTTCATCTTTGATGCAAAAGGATCTGGGGTTCTTATCTTTCCCCCAAATATTTCCTTTGATTCAACACTCCATTTTTACATTTTTCCTCCAAAACCAGCTTCTTTGTTTGAATGTTTTTTTTTCTTTCTGTGGCTCTTGCCCTTGTTTCTTCTAATTTCTTTGTCTGCGTAGCTGTGGTCTCAATTTTGTTTTCTCCCATATTAACCCATGTCTTAATCTTCTGGACATCAACATTTGTGCCGGTGACTGTCCCTGATCATCTAGTGGTGTATTTTTGTAGGCTAGTAATGCCAAATGTTTATCTCGCTTGAATTCCTCACTTTCTTCCACATTTTCTTTATCATTTGTATTGTTTTTTCCACTATCCCATTGTTTCATGGATATCCTGATGACGATATATTCTATGATCTGTGTCCCACTGTTTTGTGAATTTTTCATATTCAGCACTCACAAACTGTAACCCATTATCGCTTATTAATTCCTCAGGTACTATTTCTGGTTACTATTTCTTTAGTCTTGCTATCACGGTTTCTGGAGTGCTTTCATTTAACTCTGCATATTCACCATATCTTGAGGTATGGTCTACTATCAATGAATAATCTTTCCCATTGTAACAGAACAAATCTGTTCCTATTTTTGTCCATGCTGTGTTCGGTCTCTGATGCTCCATTAAAGGTTCATGCCTTTCTCTATTTTGATGTCTTGAGCATGTCTCATACTTTCCTATGTAGTCCTCGATTTGTTTGCTTATGACTTACCAAAATACTATTTCTCCTTCTCTTCTCTTCACTCTATCTATTCCCAATTGCCTTCATGTAAGTTTTTCGAAAACAAATGTCTTAACTCTCCTGGAATTATTGACCTATGTCCTCTATTATTTATTTTTTCTGATATATTTCATTTATATACTCCCAATATGCTCATACCTCCTCTGATGCATCTTTTCTATTTTCTGGCCAACCTTTCTTCAGCATCAACAAAAACGCACAATACTGCAAATGCTGGTGATGCTGGCCCATCACCAGGCCCTTTACCCTCCCTGGACCTGTTGCTCTTTGCTACTATGTGACTTTCAATCTTCACTGCTCACCTTCTCTACTATCTGTTTCCCTTGTGTTTGATGTTGTGTTCATTAAAACACCTTTTCACATTTCTTTCCTCAGTAACTGCCTTAAACGGCAAGTAAAGCCATATGGATTTCATTTCAAATTCCACCCCTCCTACTTTCAGTCCACCCACAGATACCTTTGAGAAATTCTGAAATTCTGACTACTGCTCTCACCACCTTATAAGATCTACTCTCTTCAGTATGCGTTGTCGCATGCATACTTGAACCCATCATCTCCTGCACTATGTCCCATTTTCTCCTTTGAGTTCATTGCTCTGTCTGTCCTTCTCTGTTAGTCCTCGAAAGCCTCTCCCTCCCTGTGCAAAATGTTGACTCACTTTCCTTTCTCCATAGATGCTGCCTGACCTGTTGAGTGCTCCCAGCGATTTTTGTTTCTGTTTCTTTCTTCAGCATCGATTGAATTTCCTTACTCAGTGTATCTTTTTTGTTTGCTTGTATTATTTCATTCTTGAGTCTTTTTGCTTTTGTGATTTCCCATACTTGGAACATTTCCTTTTCTAGTTGTTTATCCTCCTTATTCCCATTTTTGACACGTGGCCCTAATTAGTGTATCTGCCATGTTTTAAGTAATTCCTGGCTTGTATCTGAACTTTACATTGTACCTTTAGTAGCTGTCTTTTCATTGTCTGTAACCTAATGGTGGTGTTTCATTTAACCCTTTCCGAACTATTGCCTCTAACGGTTTATGAACATTTTTGATTACATTTGTATTACTTTCTTTCCCAATGTTATAGTTTCAATCTTTCGCATCATACAACTGCTAAACACACCTTCTCCATCTGTGGATTTTTTTTTCTTTCTCCCTTGATGCATATGCACAGTTTTATCTTCTTGAGTTAACATTGCTCCTAACCCTGTTTTACTTGCATCTCCAGATATATTAACTGGCACATGTACATCATTAAATTTCAACACTTGAGCTTTTGTTATAGTCTCTTATTTGCTGAAATGTTATTTTCTATTCTTTTTGCCACAAGGTCTCTTTTTTAATCAGCTTCCTTATTAGCACTATTATTTCTGTTATTTTGGGAATAAATCTTACCCCCTAATTGACCATTCCCATAAGCCATTTAATTCCTTCCTTATCTATCAGTGTGGGCATGTTATGGTTATTGCTGTCACCTATGCAGATCAATTTTTAACACATGTTGGGTAATTATGTCTCAAGTATTTTATTTTGGTTACTCCTATCCTGCATTTTTCTTTGTTTAGCTTTATATTTGCTTCCAAACTTTTTTTTAATACATTCTCCAACCTATTAGTATGTTCTCTTTGAGTTTTACCATATATCAAAATATCATCAACATAATTGTATTTCTTCCATTATTTGTGGCATTTAAAAAAAACTCTCTTGCACTCATGATGCCAAAGGGAAAGCATTACCTCCCATATTATGTCAAAAACCTTGTCAAATACATACTATCCTTTGACAATTTGACTTGCCAACACCCAGGGAACAATCTAATATCGAGAAGTAACTAGCTCTATGTAGTAAAGCATGCACATCTTCTAAAGTGGGAATTGCATAATGTTCCCTTTTTATAGCCCTGTTTAACTGTTGTGGATCTAAACATATCCTTAATGATTTGTCTGGTTTCTCTACGATTACCACTGCACTCATCCACTCAGCGGGTTTGTCTACTTTTTTTTATTATTTGGCCCCTTTACATTTGGTCCAATTTTTCATTCTTTTTTTCATTACCTCTGGTACTATCCTTAATAGCTGCACTAATGGTGGTACTGTTTCTTCTACTCGTATCATATACTCTCCTTTCATTAATCCTCTTTTTCCGAACACCTATTTATATTGTCCTACTATTTCTTCCATCACCTTTGGTTCACTTTCCTCTATTTTCACATTTTCAATTTCCTTTAATATTCTCATTTTTATTATATCTTTCAATCCTGATAAGGTATCACCTTTTATTTTTACAATGTAGAATTGTATTCCACATTGTTTCCCTTTGTACATCACTTCTATCTCTATTCTGTCCACTGTTTCATTTTTTTGAGTGTGCCATTAGTATTAGTACCTTTCTCTTTCTCCATGTTTTCCTTATTTAATTCTCCCAATTTGATATATTCATTCCCATCCCATTACACTGGTCTGTGGTTGTAATTCTGGAGCTCCTGTAGCTCAGTGGTTAGAGCACTTGCCTTACAAGCGTGAGACCTGTGTTCGAATCCAGGCAGATCAGCACGAAACCTTGGACAAGTATCCTTACTCCACATGCCTAATAATAATCCATCCAAAATAACCCACAATAATAAAAATTGGTCATTTTTAATCCATGACTGTTTGTGGGACATTGCTGTGCGCAATTGATTGCTGCGTTTCATCCAGAAATATACAGTCAATTTACTTTGCAGTATATTCTGTGAAGTGCTTTGAGACATCGATAAGATGTGAAAAACACTATCAAATGCAAGGGTTATGTTATTATTATTGTCGTGCTCCTGTACCTAATTTGCACGGAATTACTTTCCATAACGCTGTGTTTTTTTTACACACCATGAATATACCATCTACTCTTTTTTTCTTTTTCTTTTGCATGTACACTCTTACAGTAAACCCTTTTTAAAAAAATTGGTAATTTCAATCCACAACTGTTTGTGGGACACTGCTGAACGCAATTAGCTGCCACGTTTCACCCACATATATACAGTCAATTCACTTTACAATATATTCTGCGAAGTGCTTTGAGCCATCTAGAAGATGTGAAAAAGCGCAATATCAAATGCAAGGATTATTATTAAGAGTTCCACTGCTTCGATGTTGTACTCCTCTTCCTGACCACTTTCTTTGGATTCTACATCTGAGCTGTCTTTCCTTTCATATTCCACTGATTTAATTTGACCAATTCTGGTTTTCCTCGGGTTATTTGACCTCTTGGACCTCTCTTCTGTCTGTTTGTTTGACTTTTCTCTTGTGCTTTATGCCTGCTATATCTCCCTAAATTTTCTTGTCTATTCCTACATAATCTTGCATACTGTCCATATATTTTGCATCGATAGCATTCCTTCCTTCTGCAGTAGATTCCTCATATGATGTTCTAATCCGCATTTGCCACATTTGTCCATTCTGTTTGGCCTCCCTCTTGGCCCGTATATTCTCTACACTGTATACTCTTCATCTGTATCATCCCAACTTGCCTGTTGGCTAGTTCAACAACAACTTCGATTTATATAGCGCCCTCCACGCCTGACGGCATCTCAGAGCGCTATTAACCTATTTCCTATTCACCTATTTCCATTTCTGTTTCTCTCTCCGTGTCTCCCATTTATTTTTGTCACCTCCTCAATCCCTATTATCTCCATCACCGATTCTAATGTCAGATCCCCTTTTTTCAAAAACTTTCCTTTTAATCTAATATTGTTCATGCCAACTACGATCTGGTCACTGAAAGCTCACATTAGTGTGTGACTCCTTCCCCTCCTCTGTCTGTCTCCCTCCCCTTTCTTTTCCCTGCAGAAGGCTCACTGCTAACCACAATGAGTATCCTGCCCCCTCTCCCCCTTCTGTGCCACCCATAGCCCCCACAGGCTCCTGCAGGCTGACCATGTTCCTCTAATCTGCCACCTCACGTCTTAGCGTGCGCATATTGGCTGCTGCCACAGACCCGAGCTGGGCCTCTCTCGAAATGCTCCCCCTCCCTGCATATCTCCTGCACTGTCCTGCTCTTTCTCTGCCCTCCACGCCTCCTATACCCACTTGACCACTCCACAGCTTCCCTCTGTCTCCAGCCTGGGAATCCTCCGCCGGGCTCATCGTGCCACTTGGCATTGGCTATCCAGCAGCAGCCACATTGACTGCCCCATTCCCTACTATCACTACAGGCTATGCCAGACCCAGCCTCCAGGGGCTAACCTTTCCACCTTTATCCACATCCCCATCCTCCAATCAACCTAGCACTTCACTGCTTCCTGGTTCACCAGACACCTCCGCTTGATCAAGGGCCAAATGCGGGTCACTGAATGGAACTGAGTGTCTTGTTTGACCCTAAACTGTCCTTTCTCCTCTATATCCGCGCCATGAACAGCACGGCCTTCCACCACCTCTGCATTATTGCCAGACTCCACAACTGCCTCACACTTCAGGCTGCCGAAACTCCCACCCATGCATTTGTCACATCAAGGCTTGACTACAGAAACTCCCTCCTCATTGGCCTTCCCAGCTCTTCCCCTCACAAGCTTCAGATTATCCAGAACTATAGCTCTCTCCCGCACCAGGCTCTGCGACCACATGACTCCCACCTTTGTTTGGCTCCATTGGCTCCCCATCCGCCAGTGGATCAAATTCAAGATCTTCGTCCTCACTTTCAAGGCCATTCATGGTCTTAACCCTTTCTATCTCTCTAACCTGTTGACTCCCTATCAACCTGCTTGCCCCTCCGTTCAGCGGGATCCGGTCTGCTCCATGTCTCTCACCCGACCCGCCCTACCATTGGTGGCTGGGTTTTCAGTCTCTCTGCACCTATACTGGAACTCTACCCCAGTCCCTTCGCCTCGCTTCCTCCCTTGCCTCCTTCAAGGCTGGTCTCAAGACCCTCCTTTTCGGTCGTGCCTTCTCCCACCTCCCTCTCTCCGCCCCACTCTGTACCTCTCCCATACTCAGATCCCGATCCCTGACACTTCAGCACCTTGGGATGTCCTCCTGACATGAAAGGTGCACTACAAATGTAATTTTGTTTTTGTTGTGTTCCATTTCTTAGTTATTTTCATTCCAACTTCCACTTTCGACACCATGTAATGTTATTTAATCCAAAACACAATGTGGATTCACTGGTGGTCCAAAGTGCCATTTGTGAGCAAATCTCATTTCATAGAATGTTTGAACATATGAACAGTGTGAAACTAAATTAATTTTATCAACCATTAATGCCCACTGCTTTTCCAACTGTGGTCAAATCATATACCTCAAGCCCTGTATATTTATTTCTCTAAGCTTTCAGGCACTGCGTGTCCAATCTCTGGCGCTCTCCCACCAAATTCCTTTGCCCCCCCAGTACTCACTTATGAAACCATCTTAAAAATCTATTCTTTTGAATATACTTTTGATCAACACGCTTAAATCCTTCTTCCTCCCACCTCTGTTCAGTGATGCCGTGTCTACATGAAGTACATTTATTCTACTTGAATGGTGCTTTATAAGTGCATGTTGCACTTTCTTGCATTTTTTAATCACATTTTTCCTGATCTACTGTATTCTGTCCATTTGGCCAACATCAGGCTTGTTTCAGCAGATTTTCAGCAGCATGAGCTGCTCAAGAGGTTAAACACATCTGGAATTGTTGTATTCCCAGCAAAGTGCCAGTTCTGCTGCCTGTGGTTAAAGCATCTGGACCATACAGTAACACCAGATGGGATTTCAATAGATGCTGAGTATCATTAGAATTTAAAAAATTGAGTTGGGGGAGAATCCGAACAAATCCGAATAAGTGGCAGCATGGATTTCTGCATCACTGAGAGCAAACTGTTGCTATTGTAATCCACGTGCTATTTGGCAGTGATCCCAGGAAAGCCCCAAACGAAATCATTAGTATCATTTTACCAGTATGTCAGTCTTGGCCTCAATAGAATACAAGGCGCAGAATGTCACAATGGGTAAGGTTTTGATGTGCTTTGCTGTATTATTTAATGGAATATTAAACAGTTGTTTCTTATGGAAGCAGGAGTCACACTCCACAGGTAATGTTATGTGACTAGACTAGTTAACAGATGGTGAGAGCAAATAACCAATATCAAATTGAAAATGATCAAAAGTGAAACTGTGAATAAAATATCATTGCATGAAAATAATCAGGGAAGAACAAGAAGGTATTCTGTGAAAGTATCTCTTTGATGCTTATTAGTTTCCACATTATTTCTGACCTGAATAATAATATTTGGATTTGGTGTAACATTTCATGATTTGGTGAAGTAGTAATGAATGGGTAATCATAGTCTATTGTTACAGCCGATTTTATGCACAACAATGTCCCCAAAACAACAAGGAAACAATTTTATCCGTAGCATTGTCGGCTAGGACACCGGGAGAAACACCTTTCTTTTTTCAAATACTTCAGTGCCATGGGATCTTTAACGTCAACCTGAACAGGCAGCAAGAACAACAACAACAACAAAATTACATTTGTAAAGCTCCTTCCATGTCGGGAGAACATCCTAAGTCACTGGACAGTCAATATATCAGATCCAATCTGGGGTTGGGACCGGGAAGGGTGGAGGGAAAGGATGGGATTTAGGATGACCGATAGGACGTTGTGGCTGGACTTGAAGGAGGCTAGGGAGGGGACGAGCTGGAGGGACTGTGGGATGGAATTCCTGAATGGCTGAATGCTCACCCACTGATGGTGGGACGGATGGGTCAGGGGACATGGAACCGGCCGGAGCCCACTGAGTGGAGGGAACAGGCAGGTTGGTAGGGGTTAGGAGGTCACAAAGTTAGGGTGGGGTGAGGACATAGAGGACTTTGATGGCATACAGAACCTCAAAAACAACAATTTGCATTTATATAGGACTCCTCATTCAGTGTAGTGTCCCAGAGCGCTCGATGGTGGTGAAGCATGACATTGGGAGGAGGTGTCTGTAAGCCTGGTTGATTAGGAAGGTCTTCAGGTGCAACCTGAAAATGGGGAAGGAAGGGAGAATGTGGAGAGATAGGGGAAGAGTGTTCCAGAGTTTTGAGGAGTAGTGGCTGAAAGCGTAGCCACCAATGGTGGAGTGGAAGGCATGAGGGATGTGCAGAAGGCCTGAACCAGTCCAGCAGGGGCAGCGTTGTGGATTAATAATGCATGTGGGAGCAAGCATCTCAGTTTAACTGGATAATCAAGCACCTCATTTAACATCTCACCTGGAGGATGCTACTTCCAATAATGTAGCACTCCCACGCACAGAACTTGGAGATTCAATCTAGTTTATAGAGTTTAAATTCCCAATGTGAGACTTGAAGCTGCAACCTTCTGACCCAGAGGCAAGAATGTTGCCAGCTGAGCCAATCAGACACCCTGAACTACTGTTATCTCTGAAAATCCAGACAACGATCCAGTTTCTTTCAATGTCATGGACTTGTACACCATGATGCCAAACTTGCCCTGATGTGAAACACCGATAAGAATCATTATTTTATGACAGCGATGAAGAATGTAGTTTCACTGAAGCAGAGACTGCAAACACCCACAGGTAATTATCATATGCTCAAGGCAACAGGGAAAGGAAATGCTGGTATTCTGTTCGTCCTACCTTTCTAAGGAAGTGACAATGTCATAAAATAAAAAAATGAACTTGTAGTTTGAAATAGATGAGATTAATGAGTTGGCAGTAAAATAATCGCTTGCATCTTGTTGCAAACCTAGTGTTAGCACTGATTAGGTTCGACAGAGGAAATTAAACTAACCTGCTTACACTAAGCATTTAATCAATCATACTGCAAGCAAAATCAAAATATAATTGTTAGGTACTCGAAAAAGACATCTATACCTCGGGCATTACCTTAGGAATGGCAAACATTTACCACTGGCAACAGATGACAACAGGCACCTGATGAATCACACAGAGGTAGAAGAGGTGATTACAGTGTAAAGCATTAGGTACAAGTTGGTAAAAGGTGCGGCTTGGGGTCCCCAGAGTGTGTTTTCCAGTACTGCTGGATATTAACCAGCTAAATCCGTATGCATACCTTGACATTTAGAGCACTGTTTGGCAAGCTTCTCACTGTTTGCCCATTTCAACCAAAGTATCCATCCAGGAGTTGGGCTTGTAGACTTCACAGGAGTTATAATAATAATCCTTGCATTTGATATAGGGCTTTTCACATCTTCTAGATGTCTCAAAGTGCTTCACAGCATATACTGTAAATTAAATTAACTGTACATTTTGTGGATGAAATGTAGCAACTAATTGTGCATAGCAGTTTCCCAGAAACCATTGTGGATTGAGTGACCAAATTATTATGTTTTTATTTTGTGTAAAGAACTCTGCACCCAGTAACCAGATTGCCAGTACACAGATCTGCCACAGGAACTGGGCGACCAACATCACCATAGAGGATTAATTGGATTCCGACATTCAATTGCCAAATATATCACCAGAGCTCAGCTCCGAAGAGACCCCGCTTATCTTCCCCCACCCCCACACACATCCTCTTCCTGGGTGAGAACCTCTTATTATTTACAGATGCAAATTGTATAAAAACAATTCAAACAATACAGGAATACAATTATAAAGCATTAAATCTACATGTAGTTGCTTATTTAGATATTAAATCTGCACATGTTTGTTTTTGTGTGTATCCATCAATAAGCTATCTTGCAAACAGCCATGTATTTAAACAGTTTCGCAATAATCAGTCTTTTGGTTTGCTTGGTATTCGTGAAGATAAATTGACTCATCCATCCAGAATTGAATTGTGTCTTCATATTGTTATCAGATTATGGTTTGCTTTCTTTGGTCGGTGACATTTTTTGCACATTCAACTAAAAACAGTTTTCCTTTTGAGGGACATTGCTCACAATGCAGTGTTAGTTCGTTAAAATACTGCAGTACCCCAATGAGTTTGTTCCCGGGTCTGAAACGCTGACTGTCCAGCCCCTTGGGATGTCCTCCTGATGTGAACAGTGCTATACAAATGTAATTTTGTTGCTATTGCCACTGGCCAATCTTGAAGTGATAGCCTCCAGTCAGTAAAGTAAGCACCAATGAGAGTGCATGCTTTCCATTCCAGACAAAGAAACATTTATATGTGTAGGTGACATAGACATGTGGAATTATCAGTCTGCTGTGGTTACTTGTAAACATGCTGAAAGGTTTCTACTTGCATCGACACCTGGTTAACCAAACAGACTGTAGAGGAGAGTCTAGAGTGTTGGCCTGGCTTTGGCAGCCTTCTCTCCCTCTCTCTGGGTCACAAGGCAGTGTGATTGTTTGCTAAGTGAAGCAAATGTGAGGTTTTTGTCACTAAGAAAAAGATGCCAGCGGAGAATACAAGTCCAGTCTGCAAAGTGACACAAGCAACATTTTAATTTGCTCCTTAATGCCATGTCTGGAGCACTGCTATTTGTGAGCTTTCATCTAAAACAATGCTGGAGGTTTCAAATTAGCTCTGTTTCTGTAGCAGCAGCTGAGTATGCAGCTCTCTCAATAGGCTTTTCTACTGCTTCACGCTCCATCAATCCCACCTTTATGGCTTCCTTTGATTAGCAGCGGATAGGATAAATCTTGGCAGACCTTACCTAAATGTATCATAAAGCAATAGAGCTAATAAAGCAAAAATGAACTCAGCCATTCCTATTATCTTGTGCAGTATTTTAACCCTATGGTAATTGAGCACAAACATGCTGATGCTCAAACTCTATTTCGTTACAGATTCACAGCAAAACAAAATATTCCACCCTATTATTTATACCTTGTTTCTTGCACGAAATTCGATGTAATGATGGAAAATATTGGGGTATAAAACAAGGAGTTTTCTCCCTACTGAGTAGTGACTGCACATAATCAATCATAACACAGCACTAGAGAGCTGTGAATCTGAAGATATTAAGAAAAAAGTATAGACGCTGTTTTTTTTCCCAATATGGCCAATCTTGCTGCTTCAGCTGATTTGACAGCAGAAATTTTGCCCATTTTGTCAGACAAACCAAGACCTTAATAATAATATTAAACCTTGCCTCTGATATAGTGATATCAGTCATTGAGACGTCTCAAAGTGCTTCTCAGAATATATTGTAAAGCATGTTGATTGTTTGTTTTGTGGGTGAAACCCAGCAGTCAATTGTGCACAGCAGGGTCCCCCAATATGTTGTGAATTGAGTTATAACATTATCTTTGGAAGGATTACTACTCCTGGAAAATATCAATCACCTAGCAACCAGGTTCCTACTTAATGCTAGGTGAACAGAGGTTTGTGGAGTAAGGAAACTTGCCTCAGGAATCAAACCCAGGTCCTCTTGCTTGCCAGTTGTAGATTACTTGTACAAGTTGAATTCCCCAAAAATGAAGGCACATGCTTTTTAAAGAAAATTTGTAAAATGACCAAATAAGTAGGTTTTCGTAGAAGTGATACTCAAGGAACTATAGGTATCACCACGATTAAGAGTATTCAAAACAAATCTGAATATGTCCGTTTAATAAGATGTTAAACCGAGGTCCTAATTGTCCGTTCGGGTGGATTTTAATGATCCCATTGCACCATTTGAAAAGAGAAGGGAGTTTCTCCCAGTACCGTGGCCAAAAATCCCTCAGATAACTATGTCATGTCCTACCGACATGAAAGGTGCTCTATAAAGTGTAATTTTGTTGATTTTATTGTTGTCATTGATGTTTGTGGGACATTGCTGTACACAAATTAGTTAATGGATTTTCCTACAAAATACAGTCACTATACTTTACAGTGTATCTTGTGAAGTACTTTTTGAAAAAGTTTGACAAAGTGAAAAGGAGCTGTATCAAATGCAGAGATTATTATGTATGCTGCCTACCACACAGATATTTTCCTCTCTCTGGAATGGGATGTCACCTCTCTCTCTGAAGGGATGCATCCTGCTAACCTGATTCTGGAAAGTTAATTGGTACAGGTGGCATTTTAATAATAATTGAACCTTTCATCTGATACCTTATCACATCGTTGAGATGTCTAAAAGCGCTTCACAGAATATATTGTACTGTGCATTTTGTGGACAGGAGCCACAATTTGGGGACCCAGAATATTTGTTGGGTATTGCTGGATTTTCACTGGTTAAACAGCATAGCCTGCTGTATCCTTGGACTGAGAAGAAAGAGAAGACTCCTTTTAAATTATCTGATTTACAACACGTCATTCCATTTGAAAGAAAATTCCAATTGCTCTGCTGGATCATAAATTAGCTGGAAAGATAACAGACGAATAATGCAATGAAACATCCACTCCCTTGTTTTTTAAGGGAAGAAAACAATTGATAGCAATTTTGTTTACTTTTAGTGTGTTTGTATTAGATTCCTGACATCTGACAGTAGCTTTAAACATTGATTGTGAGCCACTTTGACATGCAGCAGATTGATAAGAGCACCTCAGTGTATTTAAACTATCTGGCAAAAAAGAATAGCTTTTGATGTCAATATTGACCTGTGCTTTTTTTAACTGATTTGCAAACCAAGCTTAAGAAATCATTGTTGGCAAGCACATCAGCGTGTCTTTTGTAAACTACAATCTTGATAAAGTATCACCTCTCGCGAGATTGTTTCATAGATTTGACTGTACCCAAAGCCATTACATTCATGTTAACCACAATAAACTTATATTAGTATAAGGCACAATATTCTGTCTTATACTAACAAAGCAAACTGGTATGAATCTAAACAAAGCTAATGACTGCAGCGAGATTAGTTTTATTGCTGCTATTAATTAATTTGACAAAATTATTGTGAAAATATATAGTTTATCTGGTGTTCACTATCTGGCCCCGTCAACCAGAAGAGAGTTTCTATGTACTGAATAACCCAAATCTGATTTGGAGCAGATAAATAGATTGGAATTCTCATTTGATTTGTTTTCTCTTTATTTCTATCGCCAGCTACACAAGCTGCCAGATAATTAAGGAAGGAGGATAATAAGGGCATGAGGGAAGCAGCTGGAAAACAATTGTCTCCAGCAATTTTCTTTCCTCATCCTGAAGGCGTTTGATTCCCTTGTCTGTGTAGTGTGAGCTGGAAATGGTGAAATATCAAATAGAAAACCAGTGACAGGGATCAAACAGAGACTAAAATAATTCACCCTCCCTCTCCAAATTCTTCCTAACCTTTTCCTTCAATCTGTTTCTTAAACTATCTTGGTTCAACAAAAAAAATCTAAATGCATTCCACTCTTCATAGTATAATCCTTGCATTTGTTATTATAATATTATAATAATCCTTGCATTTGATATAACGCTTTTCACATCATATCAATGTCTCAAAGCGCTTTACAGAACATATACTGTGGAGTCAATTGACTGTATATTTGTGAGCAAAATGCGGCAGCCAATTGGTAAGGCAACTTCAGTAACTTGCCCAAGATTTCACCCTGATCTACTTGGATTCGATTACAGGTCTCAAGCTTGTAAGGCGAGTGCTCTAACCATTGAGCTGCAGGAGCTCATATTACCCTTGATCACATCTTCAAGACATATCAAAGCGCTTCATAGAATATACTGCAAAATGAATGATTGTGTATTTTGTGTGCAAAACATGGCAGCCAGTCACGGAAAGCAGAGTCCCACAATCAGTCATGGATTGAGTGCCCACATTGTTGTTGAGGGATTATTACCCACCGGAAAGCCATCCACCAATCGACTTAACAACTGGGTTTCCTACTTACTGCTAGGTAAGTAGGAACTCAAACTAACAGAGGCATGTGGAGTAAGCAAACTTGCCTAAGGTTTTTGCCCCACCTGAGAATCGCCCGGTAAGGCTAAGCTACAGGATAATCTCAACACATTCCGTGTTTGAGGTCTTGCATTCTTTACAGTCTTTCTGAAGAATAATATAGGTTTGAGGCTTATTCTACTGTTTTAATAGATGTGAGCTGAAGTTGGACCACTCACAGGATCAGTTTGGGTGATTAAAGTCATTCAGGTCTTCTGATCTAATCCTTTCTAGAATACTCATCCTGCCATTACAATATCTAGCTGCTCTTTAACTGAGCCCAGTGTCCTGGCCTCAAGCATCTTTCCCGACAGGCTATTCCAGCCGTTAATTAGACGTACCTCTACGTCTCCTCCTGTTCTACTGTCTGTAGAATAGGAGGATCCTAAACTATTATTCTAGGTTTAAGTTTTCAATCCTACTAAGATCTCTTCTGAATCATCTCCACTCACTTTGTTCTGATTTACAGACCATTGGAAATAAGAACAGGTGAAACATATTTGACCCATTCAGTCTGGTCTGTCATGAATCATCTCATGGCCTGCATAATACAAGCCTACCCTCCCATCACGACCCTTGATAATTTTTATCCCCAAGCATCTGTTCCACCTTGGAACGTCCTCCTGACGTGAAAGGCGCTCTATAAATATAATTTTGTTGTTGTTATTCCCAATTGACTATATTTAAGTATTTTCCGCAATACTGCAGGATCAGAAATATGTTCCTCAGACCTGATGGAACTCCAGTGCACTACAACAACAACTTGCTTTTATACAGAGCTGTTCACACGCTCCTGAACTCTACATGAGGCAAATGTATGTAAACAAGGTGAGATCCTTTAAAATGCTAGTAGAGTGTAGCAGTATCTACAGAATGGCAAACCCATTCATCCACCAGGTGGAGTGCTAGCCAGTTGTGTGTGCACTGTTCCTATATACAGTATTTTACTCTTAGATTCATAGATTCATAGATTCATAGAATTTTACGGCACAAAAGGAGGCCATTCAGCCCATCTAGTCTGTGCCGGCTCTTTGAAAAGAGCGATTCAATCCCACTGCCCTGCCCGCTCCCCATAGCCTAATAGACCCGTTCTCCCTAAATAAAGATCTAATTCCCTTTTAAAAGTTGTTATCGAATCAGCCTCCACCACCTTTTCAGGCAATGCATTCCAGATTCGAACAACTCGCTGAGTGAAAACATTTCTCCTCAGCTCCCCTCTACTGCGCCTTGAAACTATTTTAAATCTGTGACCACGAGTCACAGATTCACCCACGAGTGGAAATAGTTTTTCTCTATTTGCCCTGTCGAAACCCCTCATGATCTTATAAACCTCTATTAGGTCTCCCCTCTTGTTAGGATAAAGCTGGTTAAATGTACGGTTTACATTCGGGGTTATGTCCAATGCAACTATCTTCGTTATTCCAATCAAGAAGATAATTACTCCCATTATAGTCGCATTGGTGTTGCTCATTCAGATGTTTGGCAAGATTCTATTTTCAGAATTTGAAGAAGGGGTCCCTATTGCTCCCTCTGTTATTGTCGTGTCATTTCCTCCATGACTGTTGATATTGAAACCAATTCACATGGATCAAGGAAAATATAATAATAATAATAATAATAATCCTTGCATTTTATATTGCGCTTTTCACGTCTTCTAGGTGTCTCAAAGCGCTTCACAGAGTATACTGTGAAGTGAATTGACTGTATACTTGTGGGTGAAACGCGGCAGCCATTGCACATAGCATTGTTCCACGAACAGTTGTGGATTGAAATGACCAATTTTAAAAAAATTAGGAGGGATTATTATTAGGCATGTGGCACAAGGAAACTTGCCCAAGTTTTCACCCTGACCTGCCTTGATTCAAACACAGGTCTCACGCTTGTAAGGCGAGTGTTCTATCCACTGAGTTACAAGACTGCCCCTTTTGGAAGAGACAGTGCACCATGGGGTGACGTTTTCATAATGCATAATCCACGACAGTTTGTGGGACACTGTTGTGCACAGTTGCACAGTTGGGTACCACTTTTCGCCCACAAAATATATAATCAACTCACTTTATGGTATATTCTGTGAAGCACCTTGAGATGTCTTGAAGATATGATGAGGCACTATATCAAATGCACAGATTCTTACTATTTATTCGAATGCAATGGAGCACGTTAGGAAATGTCGCAAACTTAACCCCCGTAAATATTTTGCCTGCCTTTTGAATTCAATCGAGCATAAACCATCTCCTGATCTGATCAAACAACACAGACAACAAACGCTCTTACCCGTGGTCACCGAAATCATTCATGTACTTTCATAACACAGCTGCTGTGCAGGAATTTGTAGACCGTGAATCGACATTAAGAGCCAGGATATTAAGCAATTAGAAACCAGGCGTAAAGTGAAGTGATCACTGCAAAGGGGATTAGCTCAATCTCAAAGAGACATCACCAGTTGAGCCAGGGAATGGGAGAAAAATTAGATTTGATTCCCGGGTTTGGCAAAAAGGATTTAAAGTGGGAGGCTAGAAAAGAAAATATTTTCACAGCGGGAGGTTGATGTAAATAATTGCCTGCCACTATCTGGCTGTTGAGCAGAGCCAGTGAATTATTTTTAAAAGGGAATTGGGTGAATACTCTGGAAAATAGAAATATGAAATACTATGGGGATAAGCAAGTGAGTGGGATTAGGTTTAGGTGGCTCATGAGGGGAAGAAACACCAACATGATAGACCACATCTCCTGCTTCCATTATATTTTCTTCATCACATAAGTAACACAACTAAGTACATTTGTTTTGAATCCTTCATTTAAGGTACCGTCCACACCTGTGACACACATACTATCAGACCCTGAACAAGGGAAGAGGGAGAGGTGCCTATGTGTGGGGTCAAAAAGCTAGGTGTTTGGGTGGGATTTAAAGACAGACAGAAAGATAAGTTAGACAGGCAGAGATGGGTATAGAGAGATGGAGTCACAAAAGATGGGGGCTGTAGCTGTTGAAGCTTGGACTATCTGTGGCAAGTTGGGTGGGGGTGGGGGTGGGGGAGCGGTGGGAAGTGAGCAGGAGCATAGGCAGATTCGCTGAGTGACAATCTTTATGATTTAAATACACCTAAAAAAACAACGCAATTAAATTCACTTAGCATAGGCAGACTGCATCTAGAATTCAAGGAAATCTGCTATTCTTTAGAAAATGTGTGATCAAGCTAACAATTGCTGCTTGTTTTTACAAAAACATACCAATTTGGACACCCAAATTTAGCCGTGTGTCTTTGACCTGGATGCAGTTAAACATTGTGAACAGCATGATGTCAATACAAGTCCTCCCTCGTGCCTGAAAGGAATCTTTTAAGTAGAAATCAATAGCTACTGTGACCTTCATGTCTACAAATAATGCAGTGGCTATCAAAGTGTGTGACTCCAGCTCCCTATGGAACAGATGTCAGACGTCAGTAGGCATGTACCTGTTGGGTGAAGACAATGGAGACTATGTTCCACTGCCTATGAAAAGCGATTTTCTTGTGTCTTCCTTGTTCTCCGAAATGGCTTTCTCCCTTTCCTTGGCGTCTCCCTTTATTCTCTCTCTCTGATGCTGTTAAACTTGCATTTATATAGTGCCCTTAACACAGAATAGTGTTGCAAAACAGCACTGTACATTCCCAGGTTTTGATGCCCGAGGTGGGGAGGCGATGATTGATGCAGTCAAAGCATTGGGTGTTCAGTTAGGATTTCAAGATGTACAAAGATGGATGAGGCAGAGGGATTGAGCCATGGAATTTCAGAGATTAGGAGTGAATTGGCAGGCGTGGAAACCAAGCTGTTTCTTAAACGAGTCCACTATCCTATGTTTCACTATCTTTTCAGGTAACCTATTCCAGCTGTTGATTGGGGGCTGTGTTTAACTGGTTAAACTCCACCATGAGGATCAGCACACACTTTGGGATTTTCTGTGAGCTTTGGTTCTTGGCCAAACTGTGTTTAAACTCTGCAGGATTGGATTTTATTGAGGCGAGGGGTGTGCGGCAGGCAGACCTGAGTGTCTGACATATGCAGAAACCCATCACCATTGCTTAAGAGTCTCCAAACCAAGCTGTGTAAATCTCTCTAGCAAGAGAGTGTGGACTCTACTTTAGATACATGGAAATTTCCACGCTTCTGAGTAATTCCCATTAGAGAATCTTACAGTAAGGTGATGGATTTACATGTGTATCAGACAACTGGGCTGACACCCCCCAAAAAATGGAGATTAACTATTGTTTCAGTCATTGTGAATTAGTGCTTCATGTTTAATTCAGCGTGATTAATGTGTGGTAATTATATCTAAAGGAGGATTTCTATCAAAATAACTGAGCTGCTAAACCTGAAAAATGACAGATTTTATACTGAAGTGGAAGGTGGATTGCCTCTGACAAACTAGTACTGTCCATGCGACAAGAGATACTTTTGGTCAGCCTCGGTTCTTCCTCAAGAGAAAGCAGGAAAAAATCAATGGGAAGGAGAGATAATAATAATCATGATAATCCTTGCATTTGATATCGTGCCTTATCACGTCTTTGAGATGTCTCAAAGCTCTTCACAGAATATACAGGTATCCCGCCCCAACCGCGGCCTCGTCAACCACGAAACTCACGCATCCACGGTTTGCTAAATGCAATAACCCTCGCAAACCGCAGCAAAGCATTTGGCGCATCCGCGATTTAAATCCGCGGGTTTAGATTTTCAAATTTCACTCTTCCAAACAAGGGACAACATTCAACCGCGTATTGGTGTGTATTCATCCGTTCCGCGTCTCCCGCCTATCAGCATCTTTACTACCCCACGTGGTCTAGCTGCACTCGTGGATCTACAGGTACTGTGTGTGTGTGAACAGCTAGCGTACAGCACTAGGACCCAGTTACGATGTTGCAATCAACCAGCGACAACGCTTCTCTTTTAGGATTAAGGTAAATACAGTAACATGAATTTATTGTCGCTTCTCTGCAGCCTAGCTGGTAAGTTTGGGAGCATTGGCTGCCAGGATCTGCAGATCTCTCTCTCTGTAAGTGTAAATGTTTCTCTCTCTGTATCTCAGGCTGAAGAGGGATCTCTCTATCTCTATCTCTATCTCTCTCTCTCTCTGTGAGTGCATCTCAGACTTTAGAAAGGTCTCTCTCTCACCTTCTCTCTATTTCACTTTTTCTTCCCCCCACCCCCTCTCTCCCACACCTCCCCCCCTTTTCTCTCTCTCACCTCTTTCTCCCTCTTCTCTGTCTGTGTAGATTACTCAGTCAGTCAGACAGCCTCGCAGATTGCTGCAGATGTGCCCAAACGTATTCCCCCTATCCCCATGTATGTTATAACTGTATGTGTTTTTTTGTGTTTAGTTCTTCCAAACGAGAACTTACTTCCCGTATCCCGGGAAGTAAGGGCCTTGCATTTTCCAACCGTGAAAAAACAAATGTACTTCCCCTATCCCCATATTTCCCATAGGGCCCTGTATTTTCCAACCGCGATTTTACTGACCGCGGAGGTTTACAGGAACATATCCCCCGCGATTGGGGAGGAATACCTGCACTGTAAAATGAATCGACTGTATTTGTGGGCGAAAAAGAAAACCATCACCATGCTTAAAAGTATTCAACCCAATTGGAGGGCAACGGCTGCTCCCTGTCCTTCTCGCCACCGCCAAAATATTGCACCGCTCACCTAACTGTCATTGTTTATGGGACAATGTTTCATTCATAAAGGCGATTGTATATTTTCCAGATGTTTTCCAAAATAAGGCATTTCCTTATGCTCAAAACATCCATAAGGGAAAAGGCTGATTCACTGTATTGGCACAATGATTCAGGATACCCCGACACTACTATAAGATGTCAGCCTCATTCAGTTGGTACCATTTTCGCTTCTGTGGAATCTGCTTTGTGGCTGTTAGTAGATATTGCTGTGCACAAATTGTCTGCTTAGTTTGCCTAAAAAATGCAGTCACTACACTTCACAGTAAATATCCTGTGAAGTACTTTGAGGCATCCCGACTGTGTGAAAAGGCAATATTTTTTATTGTATAACAAAGCTTCAGATGAGATTGATCAGGAAGATGCAAAGTCATGGTTCTGAAATGAAAGTTAAATGTGTTTGCTTTTAGCTCGTACATCTTCATTTGCATGTGATACCAATACAACCATCAAATTATAACATTAAAACTCTTCACATTGCCTGCACTCGACAATCCAGTTTAAGAATAAAAGGTTGCAAAATCTCAGTGCAGCTGAACACTATAAACTTGTCATTTTTGACCAGGAACCATTCTCTGAAGTTACAACATTATGTAACGTAGAGGAATTTTGGACATGAGAAATAGATCTGATTAATTTTGTCCAACAATATAATTATATTTAAGGAAGTGATGTATCTTGTTTTCCCTGGTTTTATTTTCACTGTTCCTGAAGGCATGACTCATTCTGGAGCTCAGTGGTTAGAGTATTCGCCTCGCTAGTGAGAGAACCTGGGTTTGATTCCAAGCAGGGTGAAACTTTGAGCAAATTTCTTTACTCCATATGCCTCTGTTTACTTAATAGTAATTAGGAATCTAGTAGATCGGCAGATTGCTTTTCTGGGGGGTAATAATTCCTTCAAACAAAATGTAGTCACTCAAAGACTGGGACACACTGCTGTGCACAATTGGCAACTGTGTTTCACTCACAAAATATACAGTCAATTTCTCTTTAAGGTATATTCTGTGAAGTGCTTTGAGATGTGTTAAAACGTGATAAGGTGCTATATCAAATTAAAGGATTATTATTATCAAAAACGCAAAATACTGCAGATGCCGGAAATCTGAAACAAAAACAGAAATCGCTGGGACCAACAACAGCAAAAGTACATTTATAGAGCGCCTTTCACGTCGGGAGGACGTCCCAAAGCGCTGGAACAATCAGTAGGTCAGGCAACATCTATGGAAAAAGGAAAAATGAGTCAAATTATTATTATAATAATTATGTTATTACTGTATTAATCATTATTATTATATATTCCCTTCCCCAAGTCTCTCTTTGGTTTTGTATCACAGGTGTACTTTTAGTGGCCTAGCTTTAGCATATCAAATATAATACACTATAACAAATGCAAGGAATATTATTATTATTACAGCTCCATGGAGCCAGCTGCCTTCTATTCCTTTAGCCCAAGTGAAATGCTTTGAGATGTTTTCCAGGCGTGAAATGCGCTATACCAAATATAACGATTATTTTTGTAATTATAAATGCTTGACCATTCTTCAAAGAATAAGTTGTCTTAAAGATTTTTCTGATCTCAAAGACGTAATCGTTCAGCCTCTTCTGACCTGAGAAGCAATAATTTATTCTTAGAATGAAAACTATGTCAAATGGTGAGGGAGACAGAAGCAGCAGAGATGTATTAGAGAAAATGTGGGTGGAAGCTAGTGCTGACAACCGTGAGCATCGTGAAAGACATTATATAAATGTAATTTTCCTGATGTTGTTAATAATAATTATAATCCTTCATTTGATATAGCGCTTTTCAAGATGGACTTGCATCTTCTAGACATTTCAAAGCGCTTCACATCATTATTGGCAAAATTGGCCTATGATACATTATTCCCAGAGTGATTATACATTATTCCTAGAGTGATTCTGACTAGTGGGCTTGAAGAGCAGCTCGTGAATACAGTACGGTATTTGTGCCAGTTGCTCAAATGTCTGAACAATGTGCAATACTTGCAACAACAACAAAATTACGTTTGTAAAGTGCCTTTCATGTCGGGAGGATTTCCCAAGGCGCTGAACAGTCAGTACCCGAGCATGATGGGTGGAGGGCAGGGTTGTGATGAGGGAGGGAAGAGAGGTAGGATAGTGGCTTAAGGCACAGTCGAAAAGTGTGGGATCTTGAGACCAGCCTTCAAGGAGGCAAATGAGGGAGCAAGGCAAAGGCATTGCATGAAACATTGACTAAATAATAAAAAAAAGTTGCATTTTTCTACTTCAGTTTTTTGTAGGATATAGTGACTATATTTGTAGACAAATGCTTGTACCAATCTAATACTACTCTCTCAGGTCTCCAGCATTATTAGATGTTTGGATTGCCAGCCTGCCCACCCCACTTCTGCAATATTCTCTACTTACATCTCTTCATAAATTTATTTTTACAACAACTTTTAAATTCCAGGTTTAGTAATAATAATAATCCTTAAATTTGAGCTAGCGCTGTAGTGTGTCGTTGAGCTGCCTCAAAGCGCTTCACATAGTATACTGTGAAGTGAATTGAATGTATATTTTGTGGGTGAAATAAACGGTTTTCTCCTTGCAAGGAAGCATTGGAATCCATTTTTTGGTCTACAATTTACCTACCTTATTACCGGTACATAGTTTTCCATTATCTGAGGAGTTGTTGGTTGCCATTAAAGAACAGCAAAGCAGCTGCTATCCTCATTATTCTGGTGCCCTCCAGTGGCCATTATCCTCATGTGATTGTCTGCTCGATTACCTATCTTTAAACATTGAAACATTCCTATATGTATTTTGCTAATGTGACTTCAAAAATGCTCGAAGATGATTTCTTTACAATAAATCTGCTGTGTCTCAGATAACAGTGAATAGCAACATTTTAAACTACAAATTGGAGAGGCAAAATGAATGGTGTTAATTACTTTGTATCCCCCTCTTACTGTAATAAGTTATAGGTGATCTCCCTTTGTTCTTGCTCAGCATAGACCTGCTTGGCTGTGCTGTACATCTGTGCTGTAAGTTTGTAAATTAATACTTGTATTTTAGCCAACAACTCCACATAAAGTGCGACTTTATAAAACAAAAATATTCAAACATTTCATCCACAAATATACAGTCAATTCACTTTACAGTACAGTATATTATGTGAAGCATTTTCGTCTAGATGAAAAGCATTATATCAAATGCACATATTATATTCTTATTGTAAAGTTTCACTGCAATCCTTCATTTGGGGGAACATTCTCTGCATTTTACAAAAATTATCCATGAAGCCTTTTGGGACATTTTAGAATTCATAGGCATTAAGTCAAAGCCAAAGATTATTTTTTTTAAAATTGTTTTGCTTCTTGCATGGTTTTCTGGGCTACAAATGAATTGAATTCAAATTCCCTGAAGTCATACTCGAGCAATATACCACTGATTGTCAGGACTTAAAGAGGTCAGGCAAACCCTAGAGAACAGAGGACAGCAACAATGAGGCTGATGCCTATTGTTAGAGGGATGAGCTATGAGGAATGACCAGCCAAAGAAGAACTCCTCAGTCTTATTAACAATAATAATAGTCTTTGCATCTGATCTAGCAGTGCGCAATTGGCTGCCACATTTTGTCCACAAATATACAGTATATTCTGTGATGCGCTTTGAGACTTCTAGAAAATGTGAAAAGCACTATATCAAATGCAAGAATTATTATTATTTTTATTAGTATAGCGCCTTTCATGTTGAAGAGCATCTCAAAGCACTTCAAAGGATTTACTGTAAATACAGCCTGCACATACAGGAATAACGTGCAGTACACAGATGGGATAAATATCCAAATTAAGTACAGGTACCCCACCTCAACTGCGTTTTTTTCTCCCGCTAATTTCACTTATCCACGATTGGCTCCCTGCGACAACCACGGCAATGGTTATTGCTTAACCTTTGCTTATCCACGGATTTTAACACTAACACTAGCGTTTGGCACTAGGACCCAGTTGCATCAACCAGCGACGATGTTGTTTCTCTCTTATAACATGAATTTATTGTCGCTTCTCCGCATCCACACCACCCCCCGTGTCACCCACCAAACCACCTTCTCCATTGATTTCTCTCTCTCTCTCTCTCCCTGTCTGTGTGTAGATCGGTCAGTCAGACAGCCTCGCGGATTGCTGCAGATCCTGGCAGTCAATCCTCCCAAACTTACTCCCCTATCCCCATGTTTCCCATAAGGCCCTGTATTTTCCAGCCGCGGTTTTACTAACCACAGAGGTTTTCAGGAACATATCCCCCGCAGTTGGGGAGGTGTACCTGTATTATAAATAAAAGGAAAAAAAGAGGCTGGCTTATTGTTGAGTAATTTAATCTATATTTTAGTTGTGTGTTTATCATATCTCTTGCCTCTAAGTCAGAAGGTTGTGGGTACAAACCATGCATCAGGAGTTTGAACTCCCAGTCCACACTACACATTGCAATGTGGTGTTGGAGGTGCCACATGAATGAGATGTTAAAGTTAAGATCCCATCTGTCTGTTCAGGTGGATGGTAAAGATTCCCTGCGGATATTTGAAAAGAGAAGGGAGTTCCTCTCGGTGACTGGGCCAACAATCCCCAGGATAAAATTGGCAATCATGCAGGCGGACTGGCAGGTAAGGGGGTGGTCTGGTCTTGCTTGCTCTTGGCTTGTATGGCTTTATTGTTCACATTGGGCATTTACACTTACAGCTGAGCCATCAGAATAAGCTTGTACCTATGAATTGAATACATTGTCATTTCTCATGAATGAAACTGTGCCTAGAAGAAACGCAGCTGTAAATAATTCAGATTCTTTGACACAGCCTGCTGTTTGCACTTGCTGACAGAATCAAGTTCAAATCGGCAAAGATCAGCGTTTGTAGAGCTTGTCCAGATTCAAATTGACCAACTGAAGCTCCACAGTAATGATAAATCTACAGTTTACTATTTAAAAAAAAGTAAATATCTATTTTACTCAAAAAAAGGATTACTACAGGAAAAATTGTGTATTGGGGGCTACTATTTCCCCCCATAATCATCAACATTTCTACACATTGTAGTTTTTTTTTGTGGAAAATACTGTACCATGCTAATGATTTTAAGGTGAATTTTAGTTTCTTGAAGCTATGAAATTTACAGAAGTAAAAGCAGCATTTTGGAATATGAAGGCACTCTCAGGAAAAGGAGGTAAAATGTTGTCGAATTCAGGGAAGCAGCTACACTTCCATTTACAGATTGGCATTTGTGAGTTCTCTGGAAGCTGGAAAAAGTGACTCTTAAGCATGACGGGGAGTGGTGGGGGTTCTGAAAATAGATCTGTTTGTGCCAGATATCCTTAGCTGAAAAGTGATTTGCATTCAATCCCTTACTGGTTCCAATCATGATCAATCACTAGAACCAATGGATCTACCTGGCTGATATCTGATTCATTTATAATATCCATCTCTAAGATGAAGAATGGATTCACACCTGTCCACATTTCAGTCCTGTATCTTCGAGGTTGGAGCACTGGCCTCACAAGCAAGGGGACCTTGGTTCAATTCCCAGCAGAGCGAAATGTTGGGCAAGTTTCTTTACCCCCACATATCTCAGTTTACCTAGCAGTAAATCAGAGCCCGGTTGTTAGTTGATTAACGGATCGCTTGAATAATTCCCTAAAATATAATTTAAAAATAATGGGGTCACTCAATCCATGACCTTTTGTAGGACACTGCTGTGCACAATTGACTGATGTGTTTTGCCCACAAAAATAGACAGTCAATTCACTTTACAGTATATTCTGGGAAGCGGTTTGAGACATCTTGAAAACCTGTTTGAAAACATTTTAAAGACGCTATTATAAGAGGAATAATTTACAGTGCAGCAAATCAAGAGCAGGAAGTTATAACTCATCAAACCGACTCTATCCTAGCCCTCGCCCCCGACACCCTAGTCCAAATAACTACAGTTCCTATCTCGGTCCATGCCCTTTGTGCTGGGTAAATGCAAGTGGGCCTTCTTTAGCAGAAGCTTATAATTGCCTGAAACTTCATGAAGATAAAAGGTAGATGAAACTGATTAATATTTTGGAAAATAAAGTGTAGAGAGGAAAAGGGTTGTCAACACTCTGAGGACATTTGTTTCTTCCAACTAGCAGCTTCCCGAGCATTCATCAGATTAAACATTACACAGAATTATACAGAACATGTAGATTTCTGCCCGAGGCTGCTCTGAGGTTAGCAACAAAGCAAGTAGTTTGTGTGTTAAAAAACTAACATATTCAGGGCACAAAATGAGCAGACAACAATTCCTCTATGTAAACCTCCAATACTCCACACCCAGCTCGGAGTTAACGCTATCCTGAGTGGAGAGTGCTATATAAATGCAAGGTTATTGTTGTTGTTGCAAATAAGAAACTATTAAAGGCCCAAGCTAAGGTGATCGATTTTCTACGCAGAGCAGAAATTCCTTCAGCAATCTTCCTTTTGTTTCTTAGTACAGTACAACACAATATTCCTGAAGGCTTATTATGCAAAATTGATTAGTATAACAGAGTGGAAGATAATCATCATAATAATAATCCTTGCATTTGATATAGTGTTTTTCATATCTTCTAGACATCTCAAAGCGCTTCATAGAATACAATATATTGTAAAGTGAATTGACTGTATTTTTGTGGGCAGAATGTGTCAGCCAATTGCGCACAGCTGTTTCCTACAAACAGTGACCAATTGTTTTCTCTGTCTCTCTTGAGGGATAATTATGTGCAGTGCGGAGTACTGAAACTTGCCCAAGGTTTTGCCCTGCCAGGAATCAAACCCAGCTCTCTTGCTTGCAACGCTATTGTGCTAACCACTGAGCTACAGGACTCTGTCCTATTAACCTCATTCCTTCCACAGACTACTGTAGTTATGATGTATCATTATACAGTAGAAGCCCGTTCATCTGTGACTCGATGCACTGGCACTTCCGTATAACCGGCACACAAAAAAAAAAGTCCCCCATTTTGATAAACCGGAACTTATCCGGAACAATAGCGGTGGAGCATTTGTAAATGCATCAATAATAACATAATAACAGAATATTGTATTGGTACTTATTGTTAAAACTACTCTCTTGCGCTTTTTACCTTTGCTGGTAGATGCTGCGCTTGAAGCCATGATGCTGCGATTGAGGTTTATAGTCCAGCGATTCTTTTTAAAATGGAGTGGGTGAAAAAAAGAAGCGCGTATGACTAGCGGCAAGCTGAAAGCGCTAGTCAATACCCAAATTGTTGCACAGGTGCAGTATTTCGGTTTCCCGCTAGTAGAGTCTAGGGCTTCGACTTGCCGCTAGTAAAGTCACGCGACTTTAAAATCACGCTGCCGTCTTTTTCAACCGCTTGGCTCCATTTATAAAAGAATCACTGGACTGTAAACCTCAATCAGTAAAGGTGAGAAGCGCAAGAGAGTAGTTTTAACAATAAGTACCAATGTGATATTCTGTTATTATCTGTTATTACTTAGTCTGGTGTGTATGTTGTGTGCTAAAAGAACTTTAATTTTTTTGTAGTGGGTTTTCGGCTGCGGCCCGCCCGAATATCTGGCAGGCGCTTTAACCGGCATTGGCCAGGTCCCGCGGGTGCCGGATAAACGGGCTTCTACTGTAATAATATAACAACCCTTGCAGTTGATACAGCACCTTTCACACGAGGAGAATGTCTCAGATCACACAGGATTCACTATAAAATGAAATTTCATAGTCAAAATGCGGTTGCCAATTTGTGCTGCAAACGGCCATGAACTGAATGAAAATTTTATCTTGTGGATTGTTGGCTAGGAGACTGGGAGAAACTCCTTTCACTTTTCAAATAGGAATCATCTGATCCTCAATGTCCAACTAAACAGACAAGTTGTCGTTTGACAGCAAGGGATCACAGAACCTTTTTGTTATCTTCTTCTTTCGATTCCTCAACTGGTTTTCAATTCAACTAACTAATTTGCCATTCATTCTGCAAGCTTTAACCTGCTTTCAAAGTCTCTTGTGGGGAAACCTTATCAGATATCTTCCGAAAATCCAAATAAAATTACATCCACTGCATCGCACTGATCCATTGGCTTAGTTACTTCATCAAAGAATTCCATTAGGTTTGTGAGACATGACCAATTGGCTCGAAATCCAAGTCCTTACAGCATCTCAACTGTTTAGATGAGCACTCAGCATCTTACATAATACTGTCATTTCCAGGTTTATGCTTGATTTTTTCAACAACAGGATAACATCTACTGCAACATAATCCTTATAATAATAATAATACTCCCTGCATTTGATATGGGGGCTTATCAAGTCATCGAGACGTCTCAAAGAGCTTCACAGAATATACTGTAAATTGAATTGACTGGATAGTTTGTAGGAGAAACATGCATTTACATATGCATACAATCTTTTAAACTAGAATAACATCTCCAAGCACTTTTGTTTTGATTAACCGGAACTGACCAATGCTTGAGGAAACTCGTAATTATGCTTAAAGAATACTCAAAGCAAACTGAGAGTTTCACATATGCATGGCTGCTACACAAGGAATTTGACTAACAACCAGGTTCCTACTTACTGCTAAGTATACAGAGTTTATGTTTACTAACTTTAGAATGCCTCCCAGTTATCAATATTTAACGCTGACCAAAAGCTATTTTTTACCATAAATTTTGAGCCTTTTAGTTAAATATCAAACGCAAACCCCAAATAAACCATTGACATCAATAGTTATATGGACCTTTGAGGCCTTCTCTGCGGAAAATGAACAAATATTCCCATATATTATTTTTGACGAGATCCAGACATCCTCTAAACTAGCATGTTGCCTAAATCTTCTAAAATGCCACATTTATTTCCTTGTTCCCTCTGTGTACTCCTCAGTCAGGATGATGTGTGCCCTCAGACACCTCCACCATCAGTGTGCGTTCTTTAACGTTTTATTTTGGTGAATTTTCATTTCAATTGTATTCAGTTTCAAGGCGAATCCATGCTTCACTGCCTAACATTCAAATTCTGCAGCTATATCATAAATTGACAGATCACAGTAGGAGTTGCGAAAATGTAATCTCCTTCCAGACACATAACTTTACATAACATAAAGTATTCTGAACATTCATGCCTTAGAAAAAGTCATGACTCCCTTTGAAGTCATAAGTTAGTTGTAAAGGAAATGACATTCTGTTAACTCTGTTTTATTCACATATCAAATAGCCACAGAGAGTCCTGCTGGCACCAAAATACGTATTTCACTGGCAAGAAATGAATATTTAAATTCAGCCAACCTAAGTTGCTATGGCGCGTTATAGTGACTTTGCAATCTTTCTTCTTTCCTCACTAAGCCACGGAAATTATATGTGACAACAAACTACAATACCCTATAGGCTATCCTATTAAAATCCTTCAAACTAGATTTAGTGACAAGCAATATAGGGCCCCAGCAAAGCTGCTCTGAAATTCCTATTGGGAGGTTAGTGAACAATAAAGAATTTGAAATCTGCTTGGGCATTATTGTTGGGTGACAATTTGCTTCAACAACCTTTGAGGCCAATGTTATTTGAAGAGCTGTCATTGAGCAAATGTTGGATTAATATTTCTACAGTGCGGTTCTCATTACAGTGAAAGAATTGAGTTACTGTTTGAGTTTCGATCAAAAACTTTCCTTCCTCCCCCACATCCGCGCCTTGACCGGCACCGCCTATTTCCATCTGCGCAACATTGCCAGGCTCCGCAACTATCTTACCCCCCGCGCTGCCGAAACACTCGTGCACGCGTACATCACCTCACGGCTGGATTACGGAAATTCTCTCCTAGTCGGCCTCCCCAGCTCCTCCATTCATAGGCTGCAGGCCATCCAAAACTCTGCAGCCCGTGTACTATCCCGCACCCGCCTCCGTAACCACATAACCCCCACCCTCGCCCGTCTCCACTGGCTCCCCATCCTCCAGAGGATCGAATTTAAGATCCTCGTCCTCACCTACAAGGCCTTACACGGCCTTGCCCCATCCTACCTAACCGATCTACTCTCCCCCTACACGCCCACCCAGACCCTCCGTTCAACAGGACTTGGCCTGCTCCAAGCCCCCCGCCCGAACCGCCCCACCATCGGAGGCCGGGCCTTCAGTTTCTCCGCTCCCACCTTATGGAATGCCATCCCTCAATCCCTCCGTTTCGCCTCTTCCCTTTCCTCTTTCAAGGCCGATTTGAAGACTTTCCTCTTCGATCGTGCCTTTTGTTCCACCCCGAACTCTTTTACCTCCCCTTCGTGTTTTACCCCTTCCCAAACACTCCCCTCCCAGCTCGGGTCACACGCCTCTTGTTTAGCGCCTTGGGACGTCCTCCCGACGTGAAAGGCGCTATATAAATGTAAATTGTTGTTGTTGTTGTTGGTGGTGCTTGGCTCAATGAGGTAAGCCCTGGCCAACAATCCCACAAATAAAACGGGTAACACAATACACAGCTGTTTGTGGTACACTGCTGTGTGTGCACGTTTGGCTACAAAATCCTATACAAGGTAATCTCATCAATTCCTGTGAAGTGCTTTTGAGATGTCTCAGTGTGATAAGGCACTGTATCAAATTAAAATATTAGTATTCATATTGCGTGCCATTATTGGTATGTTTGCACACTTTTGCCAATGATCAATTAAGCACCCAATAATATTGCCCTCTATCGATTGCTCATGCATACTATTTTACTCTATTTGTCCACTTTTCTTTATCCAAACAAAACTACATTTATAATGCTTTGATTTGAAATAGTGTCTTTCAAGGCAGGAGGATGTCTCGAAACACTTCACAGTATTTCCTGTAAAGTGTTGTGACTGTAATTTGTGATTCAATTATCGCGACAATTATTTAACTTGACATGAGATAGTTCTGTTGTGCCAGTTTTTCGCAATTAATCACAGCCTGAGAGAGATTGTTTACCACAAAGTAGAAAAAAGTAAAGATGTGTGTCCATGATCTTGCCAATTATCAGGGCGTTAAGGCCTATCAAACTTTGCTTGCATCATTTCACGAGGATGGTGCAAAATATCTGTTGGAAAGAACAGAGCTCGATTTGAATATTCATACTGATTATTTTGCACCTATGGTGACAAGACAGGTTATGTGAACAGGGTGCATCATCTCCACAAATAACTGTCTGACTATATTGTGTGTGGGTTGTGCAGTGTGGGGGAAAGAAGTAAAGGGTTGACACAACAAATTTAAAGAGAAACTCAACCGCTTTTGCACGAAGTGAATTTATCAGATGTTTTACTTGTAATAAATTCCAGGACTGAAACATTTTTTTTCAAGGTTCCACACAATCAGCTCAGCTAATAAGGCTCACACCTCTGAGTCAGGAAGTTCTGAGTTGAAGCCCCATGTCAGAAATTTGAGCTCAAAGGCTAGGCCTTGCTGTACCATCTGAGGTGCCCTTCTTCGGATGAGACGTTAAACTGAGATCTCATCTGCTTCAACAACAATTTGCATTTATATAACGTCCTTCACAAAGGGTAGAATCCCGGAATACTTAAATAGGTGCTTTTTATTTTATATAGGTGGACATTTTAGTCCTATGACACTATGCAAAAAGAGAAGGGTGTTTGTCCCAAGGTCCTGGCCAACCACCCTCAAATATTGTTCACTTCATAGATGTTTGTAAGATATAGTTACGTGCAAATTGTCCGCCATGTTTGCCTATCAATGCACAATCACTACAATTTGCAGTAAGCACTTCAAGACGATTATTTTGCCGGTTTGCCTCTTAAAGTGCTTCGGATGTGAAGGGAGCTATAAAAATGCAAGTTGTTGTTGTGGATTTAACAAACTAATACTGCATCTCTATATGTAAATGCAAAGATTGTTCCCTCAGCCAACTCATCACGCCCACTCCATCCACACACATTCGTGCAACCCGCCAATCGTGGAGTATGGTCCAACCATGCTACCTATAAGTTCTGCATTAATACTAACAGATCCCCAAAGGTACTGGAAGAAATCCTGAGAATTTGTTTTCACCATCAGATTCTGTGATTCAGTCTTGCCCCCTTATCCTCTCCACAGCACCTCACTCACTCATCCCCCAACTCAAGAAGCTCAGAAACCCATCAGGTCCTTCGCAGTAATTGTTACTCAGTCTGCACCTATCCCCTAACCACCTCTTCCATTCATGGAAGATGCTTAAACACTACTTTGTTTCTAAGCATACATCTTCTGTGATGATGTTAAACACCAGAGTATGAATTACTTTTCTTCAGTGTTAGTTCCACCGGCATTACTTTAATTTACCTAATTTCAATTGAAAGCTTTTCCCCAGTAAGTGTGTTGCAATATCCAGAAGAGTTGGGGTTACTGCTGCATTAAAAAAAAATGTGATCCACTTCGGAGCAATGGAGCTCCTGTAGTTCAGTGGTTATAGCGTTCGCCTTACAAGCGTGAGACCTGTGCTCGAATCCAGGTAGATCAGGGCGAAATCCTGGGCAAGTTTCCTTACTCCACATGCCTAATACTAATGCCTCCAAATGAACCACAATAATACAAATTGGTCATTTTCAATCCACGACTGTTTGTGGGATACTGTTTGTGGGACAATTGGCTGCTGCATTTCGCCCACAAATATACAGTCAATTCACTTTACAGTATATTTTGTGAAGCACTTTGAGACATTGATAAGATGTGAAAAGTGCTATGTCAAATGCAAGGATTATTATTATTCTAATTATACATAGAAGCTGCCACAATTACATAAACAGATAAGCAAAGCAGAATAAGAAATATAATTATCCCCATCCTGGAAAAATATACATGTTGCAAACTGAATGTGAGGTTTGGCATCATTCAAACTGGATTATGTTTGGGCGATTTGGAGAGACGCCGAGAAAAGTGAGGAATTTCTCTGAGCGAGATGAAATCAGTCATCCTTCATTACTCTTGGGGGCTTGCCACATTCTGATCACGTCACAGGAAGATGGGAGGAAGATGGGGTGGAGGGTGGTGGTGGGGGGTACCTTTTTTCCTCCCAACCTTGGAGAATGTAAAGAACAAGCAGGATAGATTAAATCAATCAATCAATCAAGTTATTTTTAAGCAGAGTTTTGTTAGAAGGGAAGAAATTCCACCTGGGTCTAGATGTTCTCTATTTATTTATCTACGAGTAGATAGTAGATAGTCACTAACTGTTTTACACAAAATGCTGTGAAGCAAAAAGAAGTGAGATGTCTCGACAACATAAAGGGCTGTATCAAATAGGAGGATTAATAGTATGATGGATGTTGCACGGACCTTTCTGACTATTGCTCAGTGCCGATAAATTCTGGTATTGATTATTCTCGAGATCCTTCAAACATTCCCACATGTAATGTGGCTCAGAGGCTTTTCAGAGGAGAAAGTCTGTAGGCTTGCTTTAGTGATTCTTTGACAGCTTCTAATTTTTCTCAACGTTTCTGCTTTTATGGGAGAATAAAGAAATCTGCACTGACTACTTCACATCAATCTTAACATTAGAGAATGTGAGTGACTCACAACCCAAAACCATTTGAAAATCACAACCCCAAATCAGCCCAAACATTAGCTTCTTTGTCATCTCCACATACACATCCCAGGCACTCAGCCTCTCACTCAAATCTTTATTGATCTATTGCTTATGCTCCCATATAAACATAGAGGAGGAGTACAATGCTACAGCTTGCCATTCATTTTCTGGCTTTGTAGAATGCGACATTAAAGTTTGAAGACATGATCTTTGTTCGGTTGCACACAATTTATTTTATATAATTGAATATCTGTTTAACCTGACCTCATTCGATTACGTTCAGCCTTCTATTACAGTGCCATCTAGGGGATTGAACATGAAGTGTGGTAAAATCAATGAAGAATAATAATCCTTGCATTTGATATAGCGCCTTTGAGACGTCTCATAGAACTTCACAGAATATACTGTAAAGTGAATTGACTGTATACTTTGAGGGGCAAAATTAAGTAGCCTTGTCCCAAAAAACAGTTGTGGGTTGAGTGACAAATTTATTTTTTTTAAGGAATCATTAACTCCGGAAAAGTGATCTGCCAATCGATTAACAACCAGGTTCCAAATTGACTGCCATGGAAACAGAGGCATGTGGAGTAAGTATGAATTAGCTGCACTGATTCTTACAAAATGCCATTGTAACAATTCGCGCAGAACAGAACACTAACTTTTTGGTGATGATGATGAGAGTATCTCCGACCCTCTTTGTCGATCACGGACCATCTGTTTGCCTTCTTGTAAAATCGAACAGTAAAAGTCGTTTATTCTGAATTTAATAATTTTTTTCACCTGCCCTTTTATACCAATAAATCTTGCATTTGATATTGTGCCTTATCATGTTGTTGAGATGTTTTACAGTGATTTGCAGAATATATACTGTAAAGATATATACTGTAAAGATTGGCTGTCTGTTTTGTGAGAAAAATGCAGCAGTCAATTTGCGCACTGGAATGTCCCACAAAGAATCGTGGATTGAGTAACCAAGTTATTATTATATTTTTTGGAAAGATTATCAATTCCCAAAAAAGCAATCCACCAATCGACAAACAACCAAATTCCTACTTACCGCTAGGTTAACAGTATACTCATAGGTAAAACAGTATTTATACATAGAGGAAAGGCTGATTCACACAGGCTGAGGATGACATTAGTGATCAAGAACATTCGTAGAGAACATAAGCTTGAAGGGGTCCCACGTTAATGTTTTAGTGCTGTGCATCCAGCCATCCACAACACGTTGATGTTATGATTATGGGCTTTTGAGTCCCAGGACAAACAAACATTTGCCACTAGAGTTAAATAAAAGAATATCTGGTGGAAAAACAGTTATTTTAGCCTTTTTGGATTTCCTCGGTTTAATTCCTTGTCCAGGATCCTAGGTGTCGTTCCCTTGATTAAGCAATCACATGTTTCTGTTGTACTTAACAACAGCTGGGCTGTGCGAGTGAGATAAAAACTGAAGCTAAGTCGCTGAAATTTCATTAATCATGTTATACTTACCTGAAGCCCATATTACAGCTAACCTCAGGCTGCAAGACCTATTTGTCTTCAAATTTAAGATAAGCATAATTGTGGAAGATTCTTTTCATTTCTGTTTATATGCGTCAGCCTGGCTCAAGTTGGTTGGTGCCTCAGTTCACTCCTCTAAGAATGGTTCAATGTTTTCATCCTTCATTGCAAAATATCCACAGACAAAATCTACAATGAGGTGCAGCAGTAAGAGAACAGAGTGCATTCTTGGAATCTTCATGGCAAGATCTAGTAGTTCTGATAAATAAAGCAGTAATTTCGCATGACATGGCCATTGGGTGCCAGTGTCTTATCACCGCTTCCCTATAAATCAAAAGCGTGGGAAGCACAGATCATCTAAACACCATTTTGGGAGATAACAAACATAGTGATACATTTTGCCGCTCTAATCAATGTGTCAGCCTCGCTCAATTGGTAACACTCTTGGTCAAAATGTGGAGTCCTTTAGTTCAGCGGTTAGAGCACTCGCCTCGCAAAAGGGCCTGGGTTTGATTCCCGGGAAGGGCAGAATGTTAGGCAAGTTTCCTTACTCCACATGTCTTTCTTTGTTCATCTCTTTCTTCATCTCTTATCGGAGGCTCCACTCCGATAAGTCGCTATATCAAATGTCAAGAGTATTATTATTATTAGTATAAAAACTTGAGGGTTCAAATCTGACATCAGGGACTTTGGTCTGGGCTGAACCCCAATTCACTGTTGGGTAGCCCTGCATTGGGTAGCCCTGCATTCTATCCTTTGGATGAGCTGAGGTTTACCAAGGTGCCTTATTCTAATAATTATTATTATTTGAGGACAACATGTCCCATGGCAGTGCAGATAGTATACCCTTGGATACTGTTGAGTAAATTTGCTATTCATGTGTTATGCCAGCAGTTGCACTCACTCCTTACATAAATACAGTCTAATAATAATAATAATCCTTGCATTTGATATAGCACTTTTCACGTTTTCTAGATGTCTCAAGGTGCTTCAAAGAAGATACTGTAAATAAATAGTATATTTGTGGGCGAAACCTGGCAGCCAATTGCACACAGCAGTGTCCCACAAACAGTTGTGGATTGAAGTGACCAGGAACTATTATTAGGTGTGTGGAGTAAGGAAACTTACCCAAAGTTTTGCTCTACCTGGAATCGAACCCAGTTTCTCACTTGCAAGGAGAGTGCTCTAACCACTGAGCTACAGAACTCTTCTACTTGGATGTTAAAGATCTTGTGATACTATTCTAAAAGAGACGTGAGTTTTTCTTGGTGTCTTGACAGCAATCCTCTGGACATTTGGATACCGTTTGTGGGACGTTGCAGTTTGCAAATTAGTTGCTACATTCATTCCCCAACAATGGATAATAATAACAATAATAAAAATAATAATAATCCCTGCATTTGATATAGCGCTTTACACATCTTCTAGACGTCTTAAAGCACATCACAGAATATACTGTAAAGTGAATTGACTGTATATTTATAGGTAAAACGGGCAACCAATTGCGCACAGCAGTGTCCCACAAACAGTCGTGGATTGAAATTATCAATTTTATTATTGTCTTTTTTTACGGATTATCATTAGGTGTGAGGAGTAAGGAAACTTGCTCAATGTTTCGCCCTGATCTGCTTGGAAACGAACCCAGGTCTCACACTTGTAAGGCGAGTGCTCTAACCACTGAGTTACAGGACTCCACGAATGAATGTAACAATGCAGCAATTTCTGTGAAGTACTGTACTGTACTTTTAAATGTTTTGACATGCTATGGCATTATAATAATAATAACCCTTGCATTTAATGTAGTGCCCTATCACATCTTTGTGATGTCTCAAAGCACTTCATAGAATATAATGTGAAGTGAATTGACTGTATAGTTTGTGGGTGAAAAATGGAGCTGTATGAAATACATGGATTGTTCTTAACATGTTCTTTACAAAAATAAAGATATGGAAGAGGAGTTTGAAAGACTGATTTGCAGTTTCACTAAGTCATTTGTGCCTAAATTCTGAAAATAAACCTCGAAGTGTTCCTAAGATTGCATCTATGAGATGATTTTGTGGCGGTATTTTAATCCACAGCTATTTGAGATCAAATTATCAACTCTGTTTTCACGACCAACTACTGTACCTTCTTAATTCAAGCACTCCAGTAAAACGAAAATTAGCTGTAAATTAAGTTAAATAGCTAATTAACTTCATCTGAAAACACGTGGAAAATGTTGCACATTGGGTGCCACAACAACAGTTTGCTTTAATAGTCCTTCACTTGGTATTCTATCTTGTCTTCCACCTCCACGTTTTTCAAGGTCCATCTCAAGACCTATATCTTTGATCACGCCTTTAATCAACTTTCTCCTCCCCGCACTCCTTGGCTCCCAACTCGGGTACCAGCCAGGACTGTTAATGACCTTGGATCATTCTCCCTCGCAAACATCACCCTATTAATGTAACAATAATAATCCTTGCAGTTGATATAGTGCTTTTCACGTCTTCTCATAGCACTTCACATAATATACTGTAAAGTGAATTGATTTTACAATTTTTGTGGGCAAAACATCATGTAAATTTGTACTGTTATGTGCAAGTATATTTGTGGAGTCTGATATATCGCAAGGAAGAGGGGAATGGGCATAGATGTGGTTGAGTTAGTAGATTTTAAGGTCGAACTCAAACACAGATAAAGAGGGGGTGTGATTGAGGGAGTTCCAAGGTGTGGGTTGCAGGATCTGAAAACTCAGCCACTGATGGTAGGAGGACACACAACAAGCCAAAGTTTTATCAAATGGTACATCAGCTAATGTTAGAAGTGCAGCTTATCTTCCGTCCTGAGTTTCATGATCTCCACTGAGGCATCATGGGCTGGCTGAAATGGAATAAGATAGTTGGAAAACAATGGAAAATATTTTGATGTTGTGGAAATGCTACAGTAGCTGTTGGTAATCTCACAACAACAATAATAACACTTACATTTATTATAGTACCTTTCATGTGGGAGGATGTCTCAAATTTTCTCAAAAGCCATAGCACAAATTGTTTATTTATTTATACGCTAACGTGGCAGCATATTTGTGCAAAGCAATATCCCAAAACAGCCTTAGAAACTGGAATACAGTAATACTGCACTTTTTTACAGTTAGCTATAAAATGACGTGATAAATCTTCATTCATTAAATGCTCTAAATCTACCAAAGAGCTAACATAGTGGAACTTAAGAGCTAATGTATGCAACTGTGTACAAGTGGGCAAAATCATGAGTGGATATGAATTTAATGTAGTTCGAAATGTATTGCTTTGGATTTTAGACCACGTGTGCCCTCTCACGAGTTAAGCGTGTGAATATTATTTTTATCCCAAATGGAATAGTACAGTACATGGTTTATTGGCACACAGCATTTACCACAAATAGCCATGAAGTGAATGATCAATTTTATTTGGGGTTTGTCGGCCAGAACACTGAGAGAAACTGTCTTCTCTTTTTGAGTGTGCCATGAGATCTTTAACACATACCCGAACGTGCAAGAGGGGACCTCTGGTACATGACCTCTGGTACACAACAAAGTAACCACCCCACCCAGCAATGCTTTGGAGTGTGAGCTTCGTCTGAGTTCAAAGTTGTGTTGTGAGGCTTGAATTCAGATTCAGAGGCGAGAACGCCAGTTATTGGCGTTCTTTTACTCAGGCCTTATTTTTACAATAAAATCACTTTGAGATTTCTCCTGACGTGAAAGGTGTTATATCAAATGTAAGGACTAATAATATTATTGTTAATAATGCAGGTTTTATTTGTGAGTCGATCAAAATTCAGTTGTAATAACCAGCAATTTACCGCGAAGCGGAAAAGGACTGGAATGACGTCACTAACATTGTGGTTGTGAGTTACCTCATGTCTCAGTTAGAATAGGTGATAATAAATCAGCGAACCAGTGTGACCGAGAAGTTGTTAAAAATATTCATGGGTGGATGCTTTAATAATTCTTATACAAGTGAATAAATAATGAGATCCTGATGAGAATCGGATTAACTGTCCACATACTATGCCATATCGAATGAAATATTTAATGTCGGAGAAACTGAGAAACCCTCTTTCTTAAATGTACAACATTTTTTCATTTTGTGAAAAGCCAGCAAAAGTTACAAAGTTGAGAAGCAGGAGGTTAACCAAAAGCCAAACAAACACTTGCAGGCCTGGAGGCAGTTGATGTGGAAGGGCAGAACCCAGTCACTGAGGGCTGGGAGTTATCCCACTCAGTGACTTATCAAATTGACAAAACAAGAGATTAATGAGAAGAAGCTTGCAGTTAGACCAGCAAGGATAAAAGATCAGTCATGGTTTTTGGTCTCTGAGGAGAATGAGGGCAACATTTGCAATGAGTCCATAATGACACATGGTCTGCGGATGGATCAAGTAACCTCTTCTTGTTCTGAAGAGGCTTAATCCTTCAATGTGATTCACTGGACAAGTCAACCATTCTTTATACTCTTGAGGACATGAACAGATACAGACACACATGCCGGCATTCTAGTTACAGGGCTAGTTGCACAATTTAAATCTTTAGTAAAACTAAAAGTGACAAGCAATTTTGTTTCTAATCCTTTGCATTGAAGTGAATTACACATTATGTCGGCACAAAAATGTTGTCTTGATGAATGAGTTGCACACTGTGTTGTGACAAGTTCAAACCTTTCAAAACACTGATTAAACCTATTAGAGTAAAACGATGCCCGTCAATTGACTTTTAAATACTACGAGCTGACAATGTGGTTTAAAAACCTTAAGCTGTCAGTATGAACTAGGCTGATCCTAAATAGTGATTCGTTGAGACTTGCACAAAACAATGACGGTTCATTCAGCAACATCCAGTGTTCAATGCAAAATGTTATAATAATAATTGCATTTGACAACACGCTTTACATAATTGAAACATCTCAAAGTACCTCACAGAATATACTGTAAAGTGAATTGATGGTATATTTTGTGGGTGAAACACAGCAGTCAATCGTATACAGCAGTGTTCCTCAAACAGTCGTGGATCCAGTGACCACATTGTTTTATTCTTGTTTGTTGGTAGAAAACTATTTCGGTCAACAACAACAACAACTTTGATTTATATAGCGCCCTCCACGCTGAACGGCATCTCAGAACACTACACAATAGCAGATCCCGTGACCCAGGGGCAGGGATAGAAAGGTGACCAAAGGCACGGTCGAAGAGAAAGGTCTTCACCTGGGACCTGAAGCTGAGAAAAGAGGGGATGAGACGAAGGTAGCGAGGAAGGGAATTCCAGAGCCTCGGGCCATAGTGGCTGAAGGCACACCCGCTGAGGGTGGAGCGGAGGATTCGGGGGACATGGAGAAGGCCAGACCCAGTGGAGTGAAGGTAACGGGGGCTGGTTTGAGGAGAGAGGAGGTCAAAGAGGTAGAGGGGGTGCAGAAGAGTGGAAGGATTTGAAGACAAGGACTGGCAAGGACTCTCTGGGATATGGAGCCAGTGAAGTCTGGCAAGGACTGTGGTAATGGGGGAGCAAAGTTTGATGTGGGTTGAGTATGCCGGCGGCAGAGTTTTGAATGAGTTGGAATTTATGGATTGTGGAGGAGGGGAGACCGGTAAGGAGGCCATTGGAATAGTCTAGCCGTGAGGTGACAAAGGCATGGACCAGGGTTTCAGTGGCTTTTGGAGTGAGGTATTGATGGGGACGGGTGATCCGTCAGAGGTGGAAGAAGGCAGTGCTGGTGAGCGACCGGATGTGGGGGAGGAAGGACAGTTGGGAGTCGAACCTGACGCCTAGGTTATGCACAGGTTCGGAGAGTTTTAGGGGCAGACCGGGAAGGTGGAGGAGGTGAGAGCCTTGCGAATGGAGACATTGACGAGAGCCAAAGACTATGGCCTCCGTCTTGTCAACATTCAGCTGCAAGAAATTTGCGCTCATCCAGCCCCTGATGTCTGACAGGCAGGCTGACAGAACATCAGGAGACTGGGGGTCACAAAGTGATGTGGAGAAATAGAGTTGGGTGTCCTCCGCATACATGTGGAAGTGTGCCCCATGTCTGTGGATGACATCCCCAAAAGAGAGCATATAGATGAGGAAGAGGACAAGGATCGATCCCTGGGGTACCCCACAGGTAACTGGGTAAGACCATGAGGAAAAGCTATTTGTGGAGATGTACTGTACGGCAGTTTGTGAGGTAGGACTAGAACCAGGCGAGTGCGGTTCCACTGAGGTGCATGACGGAGGACAGGCGGTGGAGAAGGATGGCATGGTTGACTGTGTCGAACGCAGCTGATAGGTCCAGGAGGATAAGGAGGCAGAGGGAGCCCTGGTCGCAAATAGAGAGGACGTCATTTGTGACTTTCACAAGCACAGTCTCTGTACCGTGTGTAGGGTAGAAACTAGGGTCCGTTGATATGGAAATTTTCCGATTTAGATAGATCGATGGGCTCATATCGAGATGTACCGAAATATCGATATTTCCGGGTCTTTCGTACTGCGCATGCGCGCTGCGCGCATTCGGGGCCTATCTCCTCAGGAGGTAAATATCTTTCTCTCTGTGTGTCTCGTCCACCCCGTCTCTCCCCCTGTCCCCCAGCCATCCACAATCGTCTCTCTACCCCCCACACCCCCACCAGCCGTCTCTCTCTACCCCCACGCCCCCCAGCCGTCTCTCTCCCCCCCCAGCCGTCCCTCCCCCCCCAAACCCCAGCCGTCTCTCTCCCCCCCCAGCCATCTCTCTCCCTCCCCACCCCCACCCCAGCCGTCTATCTCTCCCCCCCCCACCCCCCCCAGCCGTCTCTCTCCCCACCCCACCCCCCCTTCCTAGCCGTCTCTCTCCCCCCCACAGCCGTCTCTCTCCCCCACCCCCAGCCGTCTCTCTACCCCTCACCACCAACCCCCTAGCCATCTCTTTCCCCCTCCCACCCCGGGCCCAGCCTTCTCTCCCCCCCCCCGTCACCCCTTGCATACCTGTATATTGTATTCGAGGACTATGAATACAATATGGCGGCTTTGCACCTCGGTCTGTGCATTGTGTATAGAGATGAGCATTCTGGGTCTTGTAGTTCAGTGTGCACACATTCCGATTTTTTACCTCGATATATAGATTTTTCAATATATGGATATTTTTAAAATGCCTATATCGGCGTATCGATATGAAAATTATATTGGGTTTTAGCGATATATCGATATATCGCCGGACCCTAGTGGAAACCGGACTGGAGGGGTTCGAAGAGGGAGTGGGAGGAGAGGTGGGCGCGGAATTGGTTTGCAACAACACGTTCCAGTGCTTTTGAAAGGAAGTTTGAAATAGGGCGGTAGGGGCTAGGGTTTGAGGGATATCAGGAGGGTTTTTAAGGAGGTGGGTGATGGCAGCAGTTTTGAGGAGGGCAGGGACTGATCCTGTGGAGAGGGACTGGTTGATGATATCAGCCAGCAGTGGGCAGAGGAGAGGGAGCTGGCTGAGCAGTAGGTTGGTGGGGATGAGATCGAGGCAGCAGGTGGTTGGCTTCATGGAGGTGAGAGTGCGTGAGGTGAGGTGGTAGGAAAAAGAGACTGGGGAGTGTAGGAAGGAGGTCAAGGTAGGAGCTGATGACAGGGAGCGTGAGGGGGATGGGGTGGGGGTGATAATGGGTGATGAGAGGCAGGAGGATGATGCTACCTGGCAGATATTGTGAATTTTGGAGGAAAAGAAGTCCATGACCTCCTCGCACTTCGCATTTGAAGTGAAGATTGAGGAGGCCTGAGGGGGTGCGCGGGGGAGATGGTGGGTGGTGGAAAAGAGGACTTTGGGGTTGTTGTTTGCCTCCAGGATAATGTTAGAATAGTAAGCTGTTTTTGCACAACACAAGGAACGGCGGGCGGTAGCTGTGGAGATGCTCGAGCCACAGTTGGTGGTGAACCGTGAGACCAGTTTTCTGCCACCTGCGCTCGAGCAGCCGGGTTTGGCATTTAAGGATGCAGAGATGAGAGTTGTACCAGGGGGATCAGGTGGGTTTGGATGGTAGAAGTCTTTTTTGGACAGTGAACAGTGATATGAAAAATTATTCTACAAAAAATGAAGGCAATAGTTACAACTTTTTGGTTGTGTAAAGCCCAGCACTACATAGTTTTGGATGAACAATAATAATACTCTTTCCATTTGAGATAACACCTTATTGAGACAAGGTTGGGACATCTCAAAGTGCTTCACAGAATATACTGTAAAGGGGTTTAACTTTTTTAGGGATGAAATGCAGCAGAGTTTGTGTGTACAGCAATGTCCCACTGACAATCATGAAATTAATGATCAATTTTATCTGGGGAATGTTTGACCAGAAAAACTCCCTTCTCTTTCTGAATAGTACCATGGGATCTTTAAAAATACTTAATATGCTCCTGTTTTCCTGGATATTTAAATGGATGGATATTTCAAATGATTGTCTTCAAAAATATGTTTGTAATACATGTGCTCAATCTCTGATCAGAGTAAAGTCAATTTACCTTGTTCGCCTTGGTAACAATTGGGAGTGGAATAGTTAGATTTCATTTAGTAATAATAATCATAATCCTTGCATTTGATACATCATCTTCCACATCAGGAGGACTCAAAGTACTTCACAGGATTTTGCTGTAAAGTGAATTGACTATCCTAAACTTGCTCTTTGCAATGTGAAAACCAGATGATCCTGTAATCCCTTCTACCAGGGATCCACTATTGTGAAGCGCTCTGAGACGCCATCCGGCATGGAGGGTGCTATATAAATCAAAGTTTTTTTTGTTGTTATTGTTGTTCAGCTGCTTTGCTGTGCACCTAAAAATACTGTTGTCTTTCCTTGCCCAAATGAGCATCTTGCATACCCTGTAACATCCCATCTGATGCATCGCTTTTCAAGACTGAAAAGAGTTTGGGTGATTTGACAGTTAACAAATGTAGGCTTAAAATATCATTCGTGCTCATGATTAGAGATCTGATTATTTATCATGTTACCAGCTCTGGTAGCTGTGAGGAGCCAATGTAGAGACAGGGAGTGCCCATGAGAATTAATATACAGTACACTTTGCTCCCATTAAGCAATTTGACAAGACAATTAAGTATACAAGAGCATCTTTCGTATTAAATATAGCTATTCTAGGGTGGAGATTAACATAATGTCGGGTATGCAGATGAGAACCTAAGAATAATAACCCTTACATTTGATATAGTGTAATTGACCATGCATCTGCTACACACGTGCGTCTGCGGGGTGCTGGGGCAGGTCCGCCCGAACACGGGCATTTTGTCGTCATCGGCCATGAACATGGTGAACTCACTCGACAACGACATCTTCGAGGGGTTCCCCTGTGAGGCCTTTTACCTGGTCCAGTGCTGCAAGCGGGAGACCATCTCGTCGCGGGAGATCCAGACGGCGGTCAGGATGCTGCTGCCGGGTGAGCTGGCCAGACATGCCGTGTCCGAAGTACCAGGGCCGTCACCAAGTCACCAGCTGAGGAGCAGGTCAGTTTTGTGGCCTGTCACCACACTGGGCCCTGTTTCCCACCATTTTAAAGATTGTCCAGGCGGGCGGCGAGGACAAGGAGTGGTTGCTGGACGATGGTTGATTGTTATTGTTGTTAGTGTTATTGCTTTTGTTGTTTATTGTTGTTGATTTTGTTGTTTATTGTGTTGTTTGTTTCCCTACCCCCTTGCCCCCTGGCCTTTCACCCCCCCACTCTTCTTCTTCCCTCACTCTCTTTCCCCACTTTCTCTCCCCCCTTTTCCCCTTCCCTCCCTCTTCCCTCTTACCCTGCTTTCTCCCTAATCTTGCCCCCCACCCACCTTTCCCTCCCTCCCTCTCTCCCTTACCGACCTTTCTTCCCCCTCTTCCTCCCTGACTTTACCCCACCCCATCTTTCCTTCCCTCTCCCCCGTTACCCTCTTTTCCCTTTCTCTTTCTCTTTCTGAATAGTGCCATGGGATCTTTAACGTCCACCTGAACAGGCAGATGGGACCTCGGTTTAACATCACATCCGAAGGATGGCACCTCCAATAATGCAACACAATCCTAGTGCTGCATTGGAGTGTACATTTAGAGATATTTGAGTCCATGACCCTCTGGTGGGCTTTGAACCCACAGCCTTCTAACTCAGAGGTGAGAATGCTATCAACCACTGAGCCAAGCTGTCCACTGATAGTCAGGGCAGTGTGTGAACAATACCTCTTTTACTGTTACCTTTGTGTTTATGCAACAAATTATTAATTTAATGGATATGTGTTGGTTTATAACAAGAGGTTTTAAACCACTTTAGAAGAATTGAACATAGCCATTGATGATGGAATTGTTGTAAACATTCTAGATTAAGTATGTGAATTGTACAGTACAATAGTCTGAGTAATTCCTTGATGAGAACTTCCAATCCATTTTATTTCAGGTTGATGCCACTATTCCCCAAACTGCTGAAATGTATGCTACTGCTATGTTTGAATCTTTATTGCTGTTAATGTGTAGTATATTTCCAGGTCACTTAAAACGTCAAACTGTGGGAAGGTGCTAGTACACAGTTGCATATGTACACTATCTTATCTTTAATCTACTAGTGTTCTAGCGCTTTGGTTGATTTTATCAGAGCATTCAATAAATGAACAATTATCACCTCATGTTATTGCTGACCATAACTAAAAGGCATGTTACTGTATTTTGCCATCTATGGCTGTTTGTAGGACATTGCTGTGAGCAAATATTAAGGAATTATATCAAATGTGAGTTTAAATATATCAAATTGTTATTGAAGACCAACATTTTGAGGGTAATGTGTAGGACATGAGCAACAGAGACTTTGCAGAATGGTGGGGGAAGGAATAACACGACAGGAGGGATGTCCTCCTGATGCAAAAGGTGCTATATATATATATGGTATATCCATATCCAGCTCATTCAGAACTGTGCCATCCATGTTCTCACCCGCACAAAACCACACTCCCCGATTACCCCAGTCCTTGCCAGACTTCACTGGCTCACTGTCCTGGAGAGGATCAATTTTGAAATCCTCACTCTTGTTTCAAATCTCTCCACTCCTCTGCAACCCCCCTACCTCTCTCACCTCCTCTCTCCCCAACACAGCACCCGTTGCCTTCACTCCTCCGGTTCTGGTCTCCTCCTTGTCCCCCAAATCCTCCACTCCACCTTCAGCCACTACATCCTGAGGCTCTGGAAATCCTTTCCTCACTCCCTTTGCCTCTCCCCCTCTCTTCCTAGTTTCAGGTCTTAGCTGGAGTGGAGACCTTTCTTTTCGATCGCGTCTTCGGTCACCTTTTCTTCCCCTTACTCGGGCCCAGGATCCATTATTGGGAAGTGCTCTGAGATGCCGTTCAGCTTAGAGGGGATTATATAAATCAAAGTTGTTATTCTTGGTATGTTATGTAAATGGTATACTATTTACAGTGGAGCCTGCTTACAATATGCTAGTTTGGAAGTGAGCAATGGGAAAGAGCCAAGTATGGAATACTTGATAATAGTAATAATAATAATCCTTGCACTTGATATAGTGCTTTTCACGTTTTCTAGATATCTCAAAGCGCTTCGCAAAATATCTCTCCTCGTTGGCCTCCCCAGCTCCTCCCTTCACAGGCTACAGATCATTCAGAACTCTGCAGCTCTGTACTCTCCCGTACTAGGCTTCGCGACCACATCACTCCCACCCTCGCCTGTCTCCACTGGCTACCCATCACACAGAGGGTCGAATTCAGGATCCTTGTCCTCACTATCAAGGCCATTAACTGCCTTGCCCCCGCCTACCTCTGACCTACTGTCTCCCTATCAGCCTGCCCGCACCCTCCGTTCAGCAGACTCAGGCCTGCTCCGCGTCCACCGCCCTAACCGCCCAACCATCGGGGGCCGGGCTTTCAGCCACTCTGCTCCCACGCTGTGGAACTACATCTCACAGCCCCTCTGCCTTGCTTCCTCCTTTTCAGACCTTCCACTTCGACCGCGCCTTCGGCCGCCCCACTAACTCTTCCCCCTCTCCCATTCTCCTTGCCCTTTCCTCTATTTCGATCCTCCCCACCCAACCCCCACCACCTCCCACTCGGGTCCCGACCAGACCGTTCAGCGCTTTGGGACGTCCTCCCGACATGAAAGGCGCTATATAAGTGCAATTTTGTTGTTGTTGTTGTATACTGTAAAATGAAATGACTATATATTTGTGGGCAAAACGCGACAGCCAATTGTGCACAGCAGTGTCCCACAAACAGTCGTGGATTGAAATAACCAATTTATTATTGTTTTTTGGAGGGATTATTATTAGATTATATACTCACTCACACACCCACATTCACTCACTCCTACACCAACTGATATATCCTCTGGACAGCTAAACATAGTTCAAGGCTTGCACTGAATATTGGTAAATAACTTAATACAATTATCTAATCTACTTGTTCATTCTCCTCGCCTTGGAACATCACCCTGACTGAACCAGTGAGAATACTTATAGTTCTTGAGCTAGTCATTCTCAAAGTGAGGTCGAATCACTACAGCCCACTCTATGTTGCAGTGTGTTAGTGCTCAATGCATTATGCAGGTACACCTGCTTGTGACAAGGCTTTAATCACCAAAATGAGAAGGAAGTCATGGATGCGAGCTTTACACAGAAGCTGTCGACCAGCAGTTACATTACCCACAGATAATTCTTAGAAACGGGGAAAAAAAAAGTTGTTATGGTAACCCGACCTTCCAAGCAAGTGCGCACAGATGAAAATAATGACACCCTCTGAGAGAAGCTCACAGTAATTAAGTAGAAATAAGAGAGAGCAATATAACACAACAAATTACTCCTCCAATATGCTGGAATTGCACTTTCTTGCCCCTTCAGTTTAATAATGTACCAGCATATGAATGGCTCATGTGTTGATAGCATGGTTATTGTTTTGAGATGAACATCTTGTAATGATGTGTAACAGTGTGCTTCTTCCTTAATAGTACATACAAAATCATTAAGCTGAGAGTAAATTGCAATTGCTTTATTTCTGGACCTGACTCTGTATACTTCTCCTCTCTCAACCTTCTGAACTATTCAAAATTATTGGCGGATGGTGGAGGGACAGAGAGAGAGAGAGAGAGAGAGTACTTGGGAATTTTTCCCCCTTAGATAAAAGCAAATTTTAATTCATGTCCGATTGAGTTATTCTGGCCGGTTTTCTAAAGTTATCCAATTTGTCATTGCATTTTGTAAATTATGGCACTGCCATTTTGCTAATAATTTTTACATCGCCATTGATGTTTTATTTATAAATTAAAATTCCATTGGTCATGTTTCAAGCACAAATGAGCAATTGCAGGACAGTCGAGCAGCCACAGACACAGTCACTGCATTAGCAAAGGCAGCAGTATTCTCCTCCCCCAAAAGTGCATGTGTTATTTCATCAAGTAGAAAAAATTGCCGCTGCAAAAATACACCAATAAAATTATTTCACAGCACTTGCACGCTCAGTACACCGTGGCAGCTTGCTCTGGGTAAATTCACCGTTCTGAATGAGTGGCTGTGTGAAGAATTTATTGTCATTCCACAAGCATTTTCATTTTGTTTTGGCTGCTAAATTGGATGCGACACTGTGACTCCAAACACTATCCTGGGAGATTAGCAGTTCACATTTCAACAAGTGGACAAGAGAAATCTGCGCAGGACATTTCTGCATCACAGCTGTGCAGTATCCCCAGAGCTCAAGCCTGTGTGCATGGTTGCTGTTGTACACTTAACAGAATAAAGAAATTACCATCCTTCGAGTTGATATTAGGACCATTACTCTTTTTAATATATAATAATAATAATGCTCGCATTTGATATAGTGCCTTATCACATCTTTGAGACATCTCAAAGCGCTTCACAGAATATACTGTAAAATGAACTGATAATAATATATAATCATAATAATCCTTGCATTTGATATAGCGCTTTTCATGTCTTCTAGACGTCTCAAAGCGCTTCACAGTATGTACTGTAAAGTGAATTGACTGTATATTTGTGGGTGAAACGTGGCAGCCAATTATGCACAGCAGTGTCCCGCAAACAGTTGTAGATTGAAATGACCAATTTTATTATTGTGTTTTTTTTTTGGAGGGATTATTATTAGTTGTGTGGAGTAAGGATACTTGCACAAAGTTTCGCCCTGACCTGCCTGGATTCGAACATAGGTCTCATGCTTGTAAGGCAAGTGCTCTAACCACTGAGAAACAGACTCCGCAAATTATGTATGTGTTGTGGGTGAAATGCGGCAGCCAATTGCGTACAGCAATGTCCAACAAACAGTTGTGGAATGAAATGACCAATTTATTATTTTTTGGGGGACGGAATTATTATCCCTGGAAAAGGTATCTACCAATCAACTAACAACCAAATTCATATTTACTGCCAGGTAAGACAGAGGTGTGTAAAGCACATTTTTAAGTTTGCAGATGACAAAAAACTTGGAAATGTAGTAAAGAGTGAGGTTAGAAGGAATATGGGATCCTTGGCTTTGTAAATCGAGGCATAGAGTATAAGAGCAAGGATGTTATTTTGAACCTATACAAATCGCTGGTTAGGCCTCAGCTGGAGTATAGTGTCCATTTCTGGGCACTGCACTATAGGAAGGATTCAGGACCTTGGAAAAGGTGCAGAGAGGATTTACAAGAATAATATCAGAGATGAGGGACTACAATTATGCGGAGAGTCTCGAGACGCTGAGATTATTCTCTTTAGAGCAGAGAAGTTAGAGGGGAGATTTAATAGAGGTATCCAAATGATGAGGGGTTTTGATAGAGCAGATAGGGAGAAACTGTTTCTGCTAGCAGATGGGTAGGTAACTGGAGGACACAAATTTAACATAATTGGCAAAAGAACCAGAGGAGAGGTTGCAACCCGATCTGCTATCCGATTACCTTGCAAAGGTGATTAGTAGCATAATTTCCCTAATGCAAAGATTTTTCCATTGTAATACAATGCACCACTTTTCAGGCAGGGAGTGGGACTAGTTGATAGTTTTTTTCAAAGAGCCAACACAAAGTATGAAAATAATAATAATAATAATCCTTGCATTTGAAATAGTGGTTTTCACGTCTTCCAGACGTCTCAAAGTGCTTCACAGAATATACTGTAAAGTGAATTGACTGTATGTAGTAGTGTCCCACAAACAGTTGTGGATTGAAATGACCAATTAATTTTTTTTTAGGAATTATTATCAGGCGTACGGAGTAAGGAAACTTGCCCAAGGTTTCACCCTGCCGGGAATCAAACCCAGGTCTTTTGCTTGTAAGGCAAATTCTCTAACCGCTGAACTACAGGATGCCATGGGCCAAATGGCCTCATGCTGTGCTGTAAAATTCTGATTCTATGATTCCAATGTACACCAATTCACAGAATTCCACTTGTGTTTGGTGAGGAGATCTCTCGGGATAATCAGAGACCCTGTTTGTGAGACTAGTATTTATTGGTATGTAATCCTGCAAATTAGACCTCAGTGTGTTAGTTCCTGGTCATTAACTGCAGATGGTCACTTAATAAACAGGTTAACATATTATTGCTGCTGGTCTAATGGAAACAGAGGTGCCATCCTACAGGTGACACATTAAGCTTGTTAACATTCATCTCCCTAATCAGGTGGACATTAACAACCCTGTGATATTTCAGAAGAGAAGCAAGCTTTTCTTAGTACAGTAATCTGTTCAACAATCTTCCAGATCATTAATTTCCAGACTGTTTTGGGGACTCTGTTATGTGCAAATTGGCTACCAAATTTGTCAACAAATACACGGTAGCTGCACTTCCAAAGTATTGCCGGTGCTACACTGTTCGTTGTTTTGAAGTTACAGGTGTTATATGTTCCCCTACGTAAATAATTCCTGAAAACACTTGTCTCTCAATCCACAATTGTCTGTGGAACACTGCTGTTTGCAATTGCCTGGCATGTTCCCCACAAAATATACAGTCAATTCACTTTACAGTATATTCTGTGAAGCGATTTGAGACGTCTCAAAGACGAGATCAGGCGATACTTCAAATGCATGGAGTATTATTATCAAATGTCAGGATTATGGGAAGAACAAATCAGAATCTTCAATTCACACATTATCTGTGTCTACTATACTATCTTTCGATATTTACTATGCAATGCACTGCCAGAAAAATAGTGAAACTGCAATAAAACTACCCATCGGGGAAAGACATCTGGGAATCATTTTCTTACTCTAAATTTATTTTTGGCATGAATTAAAATTTATAAACAATTCAGCGTCTTGTTGGTTGATGTTGCCTGAGTCCCTCTGAAGCAGTAAAATTGCTGCTTTGCCATTTCTCTGTGGTAGTCATTAATTTCCTTCTTCTTTTTTATGATCAAATGTTATAGGAACTGATACACATACAGCATGGATGTAATATTTATAATGAAAAAAAGCATGTGCTGAAATTTGGCTTGTCAAATATTGTTTAGTTTTACCATATTGCTCACGTTTGGATGCTTGCTGAACAATTGATTCCATCCTATCCCTTGCAAAAACAAGCCATTCAGTCCAACCAATGTGCATCAGGATTTAAACTCAACTTGTGATGTGACAGCTTCCTAATCACCTTTCCCATTCCCGCTTTGTTCTCTTCTCGCTCATAGACAGCACAGCTAAAATGATCTACAAAGTAAACTCTCTCACCATCTAACAAATTAATATTTAGTAACAACTAGATGCAGATGTTGTGAAATCACTTGGCTGCAGTGACAAACGCAGCCAAGAAACTACATTGATTCATGGCAATTCTGCTCCAGAAATAGATTCTATCTGAGCCAAATTCCCACATTAGATCTGCTGTACCCAATTCTGATTAGACTGGTTGAATCTCACGTATGACTGAGGGGGCAAACATCTCATTTTAAATGACCAAGAACCTGCACTATTCTGTGAAGCGATTTGAGATGTTCACCGGGTTCCGACATGCTCCGTGTCCCCCGCCCGACCTGCCCTACCATCGGCAAATGGGCTTTCAGACTCTCTGCTCCCAAACTCTGGAACTCCATCCCACAGTCCCTTTGCCTCGCTCCCTCTATCTCCTCCTTCAAGGCCAGCCTCAAGACCCTCCTCTTTGACCATGCCTTCTGCTGCCCTCCCAACTCTCTCCCGCCCCTCCCCTGCCCTGCCCTGCCCTCTCCCTTGGTCGGGTCCCGCCCTGACTGTTCAGCATGTTGGGACATCCTCCTGATGTGAAGGGCACTCTATAAGCGTAATTTTGTTTGATGTTGTTACATTAAAAAGTGTTCATCACCTTATCTTTCTAGTGTCACTTAGTGCACAAAATCATAATAATTATCCTTGCATTTCATACAGCTCCTTATCACGTCTTTGTGACGTCTCAAAACTCTTCACAGAATACACTTTACACTGTAAAGTGAAATGACTTGTTTATTTTCTGCAGCTAATGCAGTTCCGACCATTTGTTACACGCATTTGAAGACATAAAGCTGTGCTCACAATAAACCTGACCTGTAGCAACAATCTGCGGGCATTCTTCAGTGACAAGCTCCAAAATTATTAAGCGCTCCAAGACAATTTATTTTTCTATTTAGAATTAGTGATTCTGAATGCCAATTTGTCAGTAATCCTGAATTCTTCTGACATTTCGGTGGGTGACATGAATGATCTGAAACTGGAGAATCTTAACACCAACGTGACAAGTGTGAATGTTCATCTTTGGCTCTCGTCATCACCTTCAGTCACACGGCTCTCACCTACTCCACCTACTCGACCTGCCCCTAACACTCCGGACTGGTAAGCAACCTTGGCGTCAGGTTCGACCCCCAACTGTCCTTCCTCCCCCACATCTGGTCCCTCACCAGCACTGCTTTTTTCCACCTGCAACGTATCGCCCGTCTCTGGCAATATCTTGCCCCAAAAGCTGCTGAATCTAGTCCATGCCTTTGTCACTTCTAGGCTGGACTATGCAAATGCACACCTTACTGGTCTCCCCTCCACCACAATCCACCCTTGTAAAAAAGTACCATGGTAATACCATGGTACTTTTTTACAAGGGCATAAAAGCCAGCTCATTCAGAACTCTGCTGCCCGCATTCTCACCCGCACCAAACTTCGCTCCTTGATTACCCCAGTCCTTGCCAGACTTCATTGGCTCCCTGTCCCAGAGAAGATCGATTTCAAGATCGTCACTCTTGTTTTCAAATCTCCCCACTCCTCTCTACCCCCGCTACCTCTCTCACCTCCTTTCTCCCCAACACAGCACCCATCGCCTTTGCTCCTCCGGTTCTGGTCTCCTCCTTGTCCCCCTCCGCTCCACCATTAGCGGCTGTGCCACCACTATGCCCCGAAGCTCTGAAACTCCCTTCCTCACTCCCTTCGCCTCGCTCCCCTCTCTTTCTAGTTTCAGGTCTCAGCTGAAGACTTTTCTTTTTGACCATGCCTTCGGTCACCTTTTTCCCCCTGCCCATGGCTCTGGCCCGGGATCCATTATTGTGAAGTGCTCTGAGATACCCATGTCCAGCATGGAGGGTACTATATAAATCAAAGTTGTTGTTGTTCACATGAAACTCAATGGAAAAGAATGTTTAACAGTGTCACTCAAAAGCAAACCCAGAAAGAATTGGGGTCTGCGAAGGCCGACTTACATGTGAAAATAAAGCAAACATCCTCATGGGAGGAATCCAGTCACATTAGTGTCTGTGGGAAAAGAAAGAGCTTCAGCTGGACGCCTGGAAAGAAGGCTGCTGGCTCCATTCCACCTGGCACCAAGTAGCCTTTCACCAAACTGTGTAACGAAACTGCCTGTGTCTAAAGCAGGTGGGTCTGGGATTAAGTTGTCACTTCCAATCATTGATGGTAGTGTCAACTATTGCTTGAATTTTTGCCCACAAAATATACAGTCAATCCACTTTCCAAGTTTGCTATGTGAAGCGCTTTGAGACATTTCAAAGGTGTGATAAGGCGCTATAACAAATCCAATAATATTATCATTAATACATGAAGCTTTCCTGTTTGAAAAGGAAAAATAACTAAATAAACATCACCTATTTTGGAGTCTTTTCTGGAAAGGTTGTGTTTGCCTATAAAATACACAGTCACTACACTTTGGAGTAATCCTCACAATATATCAAACAACAATAACAACAACTTATACTTCACGTGGGATAAAATCATGGAATGGTTCACAGCAGCAGAATCTGACAATTCCGCTGCTGTGAATTCTGAAAATTGGGGGAAAGGGAGGTGGGAGATGACCATAATCAAATAAAAAAGTATATTATTATTATAAGCCATTTTAGGTTCAAAATTGAGAATTATGAGCCTTAGAATTCCTTTACCACTATGCCAAGTCTGTAGAGGTTGAGGTGGGAGGGGAGGGGGAGAATTGCAAATCTTTTTATACCCAAACATCTGTCTGCTAACATGAGAAGAATGGGGAGCTGCCAGAGTGATTTTACAAGATAACAACAACAAAATTACATTCATAAAATGCCTTTCATGCCAGGAGGACATCCCAAAAGGATAACAATTAGGTTGGCACCCGAGCAAGGGGAGGAGGAGTGGTGGGGGGGTGGTGGGGGGATGGGAGAGAGAGAGTTAGGAAGGGAGGGAGAAAGTTGGGAGGATGGTAGAAGGCACGATCGAAGAGGAGGGTCTTGAGACTAGCCTTGGAAAAGGCAAGGGAGGTAGCTCAACAAAGGGACTGTGGGATAGAGTTCAGAGTGTGGAGGCAAGCTTCATGGGAGGGAACTGGCATTGTCAAGCAGAAGTGCAGAGAGCATAATAATAATAATAATCCTTGCATTTGATATAGTGCTTTTCATGTCTTTGATGTCTCAAAGAGCTTCACAGAATATGCTGTAAAGTGAATTGACTGTATAGTTGTGGGCAAAAAGTGGCAGCTAATTGCGTACAACAGTGTCCCACAAACAGTGGTGAATTGAAATGATCAATTTATTTGTTTTTTTGAAATAAATGGGCTGCTTCAAACCTAAAACACACTGGAAACTAAAGTTTTGAGTCGATTGGTAAACATTTTTGATAGTTCGAATGGAAAAGGAACTGACTATCAAACACAATCCTCCAAGTGTGTAAAGGATTCTTGCAAAAAACTATTTTCTGACTGATTTATGTGACATCTTAAGAGCTCACTTAAATGTTATTTTCCTTTAAATGGCTCAGGAATGTAAATGTTTTCTCTATTCATAATCTTTTAGATATGAGATCAAAGTTAATGTAAGGCTTTCCCAACACCAGATCCCGCTTTTGCTGAAATATTCTCAAGTGTCCCTGTTTAGCTCTTAAACATACTGCCAAGAAAATGTAATCACAATCTGACAAAGCATGGAAACAGTGCAACTAAGATGATTCTTATAATTCCAATTTGCTAATTTGCTGTGGTGCTAAATGGTAGATAATTGTTTCATTGTTAGCTTCTGCTCCCAGCTCACTTGTACGTTACTAAGAATGTACTTTCTATTCATATTAATATCTATTCATTGTGGGAGTCCTGTAGTTCAGTGGTTAGAGTCCTTGCTTGACTAATCTTTTAGAATTTTTTGAGGATGTATCCAGCAGGTTGAATAAGGGGAACCAGTAGATGTGGTATATTTGGATTTTAGGAAGGCATTTGACAAGGTGCCACACAAAAGGCTGTTACTCAAGATTATGGCCCACGGGAATAATGGGAACATATTAACATGGATAGAAGAGTGGCTATCAGGTAGAAAGCAGAGAGTAGCGATAAATGGGTCATTCTCTAATTGATCTGGACCAGGACATTGAATGTAAAGTGTCAAAATTCGCAGATGACACTAAACTAGGTAGCGGAGTGAGCTCTGAGGATGATGCAAAAAGATTGCAACAAGATATAGATAGGCTAGGGGAGTGGGCAAGTAGGTGGCAGATGGAATTCAATGTTAGCAAGTGTGAAATTATTCACCGAGGTAGCAAGAATAAAAGAATAGATTATTTTCTAGAGGGGGAGAAGTTAGATAATATTCAAAGGGATTTGGGTGTTCTTGTACACCAGTCCCAAAAGGTTAGTTTGCAGGTGCAGCAAGCAACTAAGAAGGCGATGGCATGCTAGCGTTCATTGCAAAAGGTTTAGAGTACAAGAGTAGGGAAATCTTGCTGCAACTGTACAGGACTTTGGTGAGCCCGCACCTAGAGTATTGTGTGCAGTTTTGGTCTCCTTATTTAAAAAAGGACATACTTGCCTTAGAGGGGGTGCAGCGTAGATTCACTGGGTTAGTCCCTGGGATGAGGGGACTGACCTACGAGAATAGGTTGAATAAACTAGGGCTGTATTCTCTAGAGTACAGAAGAATTAGGGGGGATCTTATTGAAACATATAAGATTATTAAAGGGCTAGATAAAGTAGACATTGAGGGACTGTTTCCCCTGGTAGGAGAATCTCTAACCAGGGGTCACAGTCTTAAAATTAAGGGTCAGCCTTTTAGAACAGAGTTGAGGAAACATTTCTTCACTCAGAGGGTAGTGAGTTTATGGAATTCACTACCCCAGAAGGCTGTAGATGCTCAGTCCTTGAACATTTTCAAGGCTGAGACTGATAGATTTTTGAAAAATAGAAGGATTAGGGGATATGGGGATAGGACAGGTAATTAGAGTTAGGTGAGAAGATCAGCCATGATCTTATTGAATGGTGGAGCAGGCTCGAAGGGCCGAATGGCCTACTCCTGCTCCTAATTCTTATGTTCTTATTTTTCATAGAATAGATTCATAGATTCATAGATTCATAGAATTTTACGGCACAAAAGGAGGCCATTCGGCCCATCTCGTCTGTGCCGGCTCTTTGAAACGAGCGATTCAATCCCACTGCCCTGCCCGCTCCCCATAGCCTAATAGACCTGTTCTCCCTAAATAAAGATCTAATTCCCTTTTAAAAGTTGTTATCGAATCAGCCTCCACCACCTTTTCAGGCAATGCATTCCAGATTCGAACAACTCGCTGAGTGAAAACATTTCTCCTCAGCTCCCCTCTACTTCGCTTTGAAACTATTTTAAATCTGTGACCACGAGTCACAGATTCGCCCACGAGTGGAAATAGTTTTTCTCTATTTGCCCTGTCGAAACCCCTCATGATCTTATAAACCTCTATTAGGTCTCCCCTCAATCTTCTCTGTTCCAGAGAGAATAATCCCAGCCTATCTAGCCTCTCCTCATTGCTGAAGTCCCTCAATCCTGGCACCATCCTAGTAAATCTTCTTTGTACCCTTTCCAATGTCTTCACATCCTTTCTATAGTGTGGTGACCAGAATTGAACACAGTATTCCAGCTGAGGCCTCACCAAAGTTTTATAGAGGTTAGTCAGCACTTCCTGACTTTTGTACTCTATACCCCTATTTATAAAGCCTAGTATCCCATATGCCTTCTTAACAGCCTTGTCTACCTGTCCTGCCACCTTCAACGAGTCACTAACACAAATCCCCAGGTCTCTCTGTTCCTTCACACCATTTAAAATTGTACTATCTAGCCTATATTGCCTCCCTTCATTTCTTCTCCCAAAATGCATCACCTCACACTTCTCTGCATTAAACTTCATCTGCCATGTGTCTGCCCACTTTACCAATTTGTTTATATCTTCTTGCAGATGGTTACTATCCTCCTCACTATTTACTATTCTCCCTAACTTAGTGTCATCTGCAAACTTGGAAACTGTACTCCCTATACCCAAGTCCAGATCATTACAAAGAGCAATGGTCCCAAAACCGATCCCTGTGGCACACCACTGCTCACTTCCCTCCAGTCTGAAAAACAGCCACTCACTACAACTCTCTGCTTTCTGTCTCGCAGCCAGTTGTGGATCCACTCTGCCACTGTCCCTTTCCCTTTCCCATGTTCTTAGACTTGGGTTTGATTCCTGGGCAGGGCGAAATATTGGGCAAGTTTAATTACTCCACACACCTCTGCTTATCTAACAGGATGTAGGAATCTGGTTGTTAGTCATTTGGTGGATTTTAATAATTCCTTCAAAAATATATCAATAAATTGGTTACTCAATCCACATCCATTTGTTGGGACACTGCTCTGTTTCATCCATAAAAATTTGCCATCAAAACACTTTGCGGTATACTCTGTGAAGGGCTTTGAGACATCTCGAAGAAGACATGATAAGGCACTATCAATCAATCAAATCAATCAAAACTTACATTTATATAGCGCCTTTGATGTCGAGAGGACATCCTAAGGTGCTGTTCAGTTACGTAGGGACAAGAGCAGTGGGGTAGGGGTCGAGGCAAGATGACGAAGAATAGGAAAATTGACTGTATATTTGTGGGCCACAAATGACAAATGCAAGGATTATTATTTGGACATAAGCCGTTTGGACATAAGTGTGGGAGCTCACATCTCTCTGCTCAGACTCTCCTGCTGCATTTCTAGACACGTATGTACTGCCACTAACAACACAATTTACATTTATACCAAAAAAAGCACAAAATACTGCAGATGCTGGAAATATGAACTCAATACAGAAGTCGCTGGGAACACATAGCAGGTCAGGCAGCATCTATGGAGAAAGGAAAGTGAGTCAATGCTTTGGGTCCATGACCCTTTGTCAGAACTGGAGAATGTTGGGAAGGAGAGGCTTTTTCACGACTAATGGAGAGGTGGGAGGGCAAGGCAAAGAATAAAATGGGGTAGAGAAAAGGATATGATGGGTTAAAGAGATGTTTGTGGTGCAAACGGAGGGTTGCAACAAAATTGGATAGAAGTGGTGTTAATAATGCAAAACAAAGGGGACTGTTTAGCAGATAGTTGAGGTGGTGTATCTCAAGCTTGCACTGTGGCTCATTGGAACAGCATAGGAGAAGCTGTTCCAAAGTAGGAGACACATGTAAGACAGCAATTTACTTGCATTATCACCAACATAGCATACTGCATTCACTGCTCATGATGTGGTCTCCTATACATTGGGGAGATCAAACGCAGATTGGTTGACCGATTTGCTGAACACTTCAGTTCTGTCAGCAAGCGCAAACTTGAGCTTCTGGTTTCTTGTCATTTTAACTCTCCTTCCCACTCTGACCTCTTCTTCTATGGTCCCATGCTGTTCCAATGAACCACAGTGCAACCTCGAGGAACAGCACCTTATTTATCTGCTAGGGACCTTACAGCCCTCTGGCCTACAATATTGATTACAACAATTTCAGACCGCAACAGCTTACCCTCTTCTGTGACCATTACCACATCATCGAGATCCCATACACAACTTTTCTCTTTCTGGTTTGACTATCCTGTTTGAATTTCTCCATCCTTCCTTGTTTTTGCACCTCTACTCTCCAGTTTTGTTGCAACCCCTACTTCCCCCATCCTTTGTTTGCCCATATAAAACACCTCTTTAACCCATCACCTCCTGTCCTCTAGCCCATTTTCTCCTTTGTCTTCCTTGCTTTGCCTCCTTCCTCTCTGTTAGTCCTTAAAAGCCTCCCCCTCCCAACATGCCCCAGTTCTAGCGAAGAGTCATGGATCTGAAATGTTCACTTACTTTCCATTGCCCAAAGATGCTGCTTAAGCAACGACTCAGTGATTTGCCCCCTTCCCCTATTCCCTTCCCATCCAGTCTCCCAGGGAGGCTCAAACAACTGGCACCCTGTTTGATGTGGCTCACATGTGGAAATGAAATGGTGGGCAATGAAAGCTGCCCCCGTCCTCCCCTGTTTCGCTGTTCCCTCTCTACAGTAAAATGTACTACACTGGCATTAAGTGGTACCTTGCTGCCTCAAGAAATATGTTTATTGTCAAAAACCTCTAGAGAATAACTATCCTGTTGATCTTTGGGGGAAAAAAGTAAGTTCAAGCCTGTCCGACACCCAAGCAACTTAAATAATCAAAACTCCTTCTGCTCTGCAATTTAAAGCCCAAACAATGAACAAATACTGAAAGCAAAAAAAAACTACACTAGAATAATAATCTCAACAATAATCTTTGCATTTGGTATTGCACATTGGACTCAGGATGACATCCACAAAGTGTTTCAGAGGATTCACTATAAAGTCTGGTGAGTATTTTAGGAGACATATAGTGATTATACATGTCAGTTGTTTTAAATAATAAGTAAAATGGATCAAAACATTAAAATGAAACAATTTAATTAAATTATATGAGTTTTAAGTAACATAACATTTTAAATGATCTGATTATGCATCAGCTAATACTGACTGCCCCATCCAGTTTGGCACACCAGTTCCAAATTTAGCCTGTGTTATTTCCATTAAAACTCCTACACTTCATCCTCTGCCAAAACGCAGAAGGATAAGCTTTGTCAAAACAAACCCATTCCCAAAGGGCTCATCGTTGAGTTTTCCTAGAATATATATTCTGGATTTACAGCCATCATTTGAGGAGAATCCACGAGGACAAACCATATTAAATAGTTTGTAGCACTCTAGTCTCAGAATCGGAAGGTTAGGGGCTCAAGCCCCAAATCTGGACTTTGAACTCACAGTCTTGGCTAACACTCCAGAGCAGTGAGTGTGTTGGATATTTGGAGATTGTTGTTCTTCACATAAGATGTTGAACCGATGTCCCACCTGCCTCTCCGACGTTTGACTCAGTTCCAACATTCCATTGCCCAGCATGTAACCTTCAAACCAGTTTCTCCCCCACCACCACCACCGCTCCCTGGATTGAAATACATTCTGTGTGCTGCACCATCATGTACAATTCAGCTAAAAACTTAGGTGTAGGTAAATAATCCTAATACAGTACAGTATTTACATTTGATACAGTGACTTATAATCTAGTATCCTCTAAACCTCTCAAAGTGCTTCATAGGATATACCGCAAAGTGATGTGGCTGGGTGTGTTTTGTGGGTGAAACATGGCAGCCAACTCGCACACAGTAATGTCCCACAAACAGCCATGGAGTGAGTGACCAATTCTACTTTGGAAAATTCCCATCTCTTCTTGTGTAGTGCCATGGGATCATGAATGTTCACCTGAACAGGCAGAGTGGATCGAGGTATAACAACTTATCAGAAAGATGGCATCTCTGTCAATGCAGCATATTCCGAAACTACATTGGAATGTAAGTTGCTATTCGTTCCAAGTCTTGATTTGGACTCAAAGGCAAGAGTGCTTCCAACTGAGCCTGGCTGACATCTATATTCAGGGCAAATACAATCATCTGCAAACGTAAAATCAAAGTACTAATTTAGCCTATCACCTAAATACTATATCAATGTTATTTTTCTGAGAACTATTCTATGCACACGTCTGTTTTATCCCTCCTGTTGTGTTCAAAAGCTCTTTTTTTTATCCTTACATGGAGTTTAATGTGCAACAATTTCCATGATTAATTGCTCTGAATTTAGAAGTGCATCAATGCCAAAGAAGCATTTTGTGTTTTGTATTATATATAGTGACTCATGATGATTTCTTTGTTTTAGTTACTTTATAGTTATTTACATTTCTCATATAAAATCGGTCTCTTTTGACTGTTTGTGGGATGTTGCTATGGCCATATTAACTAGTGTGTTCATTTACAAATACAATCATGACCTATTATAGTTTTGACAATGTGTTAAGGTGCTAAATCATATTCAGGCATTATTTAATATTAATTATAGAATTAATTTGATATAAACTGTTGACCGCATTGTGTACTGACAGTGAGTTTATTGCCAAACCCCAAATTTCCATTGACACAATTTTTTGCCCTTGAAATTGTTTATTTTTTCATGTTGAGTGCTTTGCATTTTGTTGCTGACTTTTTCCATTTTTAATGTATGTACACTTTTTTCTTCGAACTACAGACTTTATTTCCCTGTAAAAACAAAACTTGTTGCTGCCAATTAATGTGTGTGTGGTAGTTTTCCAGGTCACCACAACCTAATATACAGTGCAGCAATGCTGTTTTAATCAAGGTTTGTGTTGCTTCCAAAGCTATAGTTAGACACAAATTTGAGTAAAGAAAAATATTCAGATCCAAGATTAAATTTAACTCTAAACTATATTAGTAAAAACTAAATTCAGTGTTGTTTCACCATTGAGCAATTCTTGGGGTGTATTTTGAATCAGAATTCGTGAATTTCTAAGAGGCTAATGTCACAGTGCAGATTGCTAATATGAAATCAATATCAATTTAAGTATTTTCAAATCTTGTGACTTGTGAAGGAATTAATCTATAATTTGTCAATACCAAGATCTTGTGATCCACGAAACACAGCAGTTTGCTTTGGCGAAATGATTGAACAAAATCTTTTTTTTTTGCACCCAAAAAAGTTAGGATCAGTTTTGATCAGTCAATTTGAAGTTGAACCTGTTTGAACCTATTTACCTCTTATCGTCGAGTTCTCTGTAACAAGGTCTCTGGCTGCAAAAGCATGATTGTGGTGAAGTCAGTTGAACGTCTCAGTATAAAGAGTGGGGCTAACAATTGCCAGATATTTTACATCTGTACAAGTGACTCACTCACTGCTCAAACAGAGGTTGCAAGGATTTAAGAATGGATTCAGGGAGAAGAGGTGTCAGACCTGCCTGCGACCACTGTTCCTAGTCTCAAGTCGTGAGTTTTTCAGTGCTGTTGGCTTGTCCCACTTCAAGTTCCTCCTCCTCCCCACCCCAGCACTCCACCTCCTGGATCCCAAATGTAATGATCTCTATCCAGTGAGTGACTTGTGATCCCTTTGCCTCATTACTTGTTAGAGGAAGGAGGATCAGTTTGGAAAAGGTGCAGCACTCAACTTTCTTTTTGTTTGACTTCTTGTTTTGTTTTTGCCAGGAGACAAACAGATAGACTGACTGCTTCTGGGTGATAGCTGATATGTGGAGCAGTCAACACATGGGTTCGCTATTACTGCTGGTGCTTTGGGTGACAGACCAAATGTTCTGCCTCAGCTCCAGTTCCAGCTCCATCTCCTGCCCCACAATCTGCCGCTGCACATCGGATGACCATGTCATCTGCCAAGAGAGGCAAGTGGATCATGTTCCAAAGGACTTTCCCAGAAGCTGCAACAGGCTGTGAGTAAACGACTGATGTGTTTGTGCTTGTGCTATGTTGTTGCTGTCTGTTGAAATTGACAAGCTTGGCCGTGGCAGCAAATAGTAGGACAAGGAAATACATACACACACACACGTCCACAAGCCATACACACGAGAAACTGATCTCGAACTCACCCACTCCAAAATAAAACAAACCCAGCCAATTCATTTCCCAGCATAATCCAGTCACCTACCTAACCAGATTGCTAATAATAATAATCCTTGCATTTGATAAAGCACTTTTCATGTCTTCTAGATGTCTCAAAACGCTTCAAAACATCAGTTATTCACAGCAAAACTCCCCAAATGGAGGTCTAGTTGAAAACTTCCTTCAAACTAAGTGGTTGCGTTGGGTATTGACCACTCTTATACATAGGATTACCCACCCCCAGCACTCTTTTGACTAAAACAAATTACTGTATATGACCTCAAGCTGTTCAATAATTCTGAATTCTTGAATGAAAAATACATTGAATGTGCAAACTGCACAGTGAGAGCATCAAAACCCACAGTTCATTCCACTGTGTTTTAAGCCAAAGAAATGCTTTCTTGGTAACCTTCTTTCTTGTGCGAAACATATTATTTTAGACCCTCATTTAACCCCAAATTAGTCCCCATGTATCAAGAGTTGGAGGGTCTACGGATGTAGACAATTATCTGGGTTTATACCGAAACACTTCATGAAAAGTTTGCAAATGAAAGTCTGTGGACAATAATAAGAATCAACGTATTATTTTGGGACCAACTAGATAGACTGTGATGGTTTTTTCTGATTCTGTAATATGTGTTGAGCTCAGGACCTGCTGGTTTTATTTCTTCCTTCTCCGTCTTGCATGTATCTAAACATGGGTTTCGATGTGTTTTTGTCATTGAAGCAATAGGCTTTGAAACCTTGTGTATGACAGTATAGTGGAACGTAATTTGAATGTTCCGTTAGTTTTATGTCTTTTTATCTGTTTATTTTCAAACTTTTTGTTTCTTAAAGAAAAGTTTAGTTTGGCTATTTTTTCCTCTTTCTTGAGTTTACAGTTGTTACGATTTTTCAAATTCTTTGGTGCTTCTTAATATTATTTCATAGTATTTCATTACTTATTTCTGCTTACTGTAGGTTTCAAGTTGTGTGAGTGTGCCTGTGTGTCTATATATGTTGGATTTTCCAACAAGTAAACCATATATTACATTACATTAGGTGCTGGTGATAGGCAAAGTGGTGGGGATGAGGTGAGCTCACTGAGCTAAGGTGATCTTCGTTATCTGTCAAGACAAGGCAGAAGATGACAATCAGGGGGACCAATTCACATCAGAGATGAGAAGGAGGGGGGATTTTCCAACAAGAAAACCATCTTGGCTATACGGAGAGAGCAGCATTGATTTGAACAGCTCTTTTCAAAGAGCCAACACAGACACAAGGGGCTGAATAGCCTCCTTCTGCTGAATAATTCTATGATTCTATGATCTGGAGAGATGGCATGAATGATGCCTTTTACTGAGGAATTAGTTAAGCAGGGTGGACCCATCAGAGAGAGACACACAGGGTCATTTCCATCCAATTTATATGCAAAACTTTCAGTCCAGTTAGGATTATCTGAAGCGTGTGATTTCCACATGTGTCAAATAATCCAACTGTCCAAAACAGAGAGTTATCATAATAATTATTATCATAATAATAATCCTTGCATGTGATAAAGCGCTTTTCACATCTTCTAGTCGTCTCAAAGCACTTCACAGAATATACTTTAAGTGAATTGAAGTATATTTTGTGGGCGAAACGCAGCAGCCAATTGTGCACAGCATTGTCCTACAAACAGTCATGGATTGAAATTACCAATTTATTATTGCTTTTTTTTTGAGAGATTATTATCAGGCATGTGGGAAACTTGCCCAAGGTTTTGCCCTGACCTGCCAGGAATCAAATCCAGGTCTCCCGCTTGCGAGGTGAGTGGTCTAACCACTGAGCTGCAGGACTCCACATGAAAAAATGAAACAGATAAAGAGAGGTTAATTTTGAGCCAAAGTTTATAGAGAACAATAAAGGAATGTGCTGCAATTACCAGCACAAGGAGTCCTATAGCTCAGTGGTTAGACCATTTGCCTTCCAAGCGAAAGAACTGAGGTTGATTCCAGGCAGGGTGAAATCTTGGGCAAGTTTCCTTACTCCACATGCTTGATAATAATCCCTCCCCCCCAAAAATTGGTCATTTTGCCCGACTGTTTGTGGGACACCTCTGTGCAAATTGGCTGCAGCATTTCGCTCAAATATACTGTACAGTCAATTCACTTTACAGTATATTTTGTGAAGCGCTTTGAGACGTCTAGAAAACACGCTATATCAAATACAAGGATTATTATTATGATGAGACTGTATTTATGTAATGATTGAGCACAACTGCTTGTAAAATACGTAAATAGCAAATTTACTCAATGGTATCCAAGTACAATATTATACTACCTCCACTGCCATGAGACATGTCGACCTTTTCATTGAAATGACTGCAGTATTTTTAAATAAAATGTACAGCTTTATAAATTTCACGTTTTATGGTTAATACTTCCTTGAAAAGAGCAGTTTGGTGATGCAGACTGCTGTGTATGAATCTTGTGGTGTGATTTTAATATTTTTGAGCGGAGGAGGGGGGGCGGGAGAGTAGTGCGAGGTACAGCATCATGTTGTGTGTGTACCTCACATCAGAACTACGAGCATCTTAAGATGAAACTCCAATGCTGCACTTTTGGAGGCATTGTCTTCCGGATGAGATGTTAAACTAAGGGTGAGGCTAAACTACCTAAAGATCTCATGGTGCTATTCAAAAAGAGAAGGGAATTAAATGTAGAATTGGTCCTACACTTCATGGCTCTAGGACATGCTTTGATGTGCACAAATTGTGCGAGGTCACCCACAAAACAAACAGTCAGTACACTTTCCAATGTACCCTGTGAAATAATTTTGGGATGTCCTTCTGACACAAATGTACTATACCAAGTGTAAGGATGATTATTATTATTACATCTATAATTATACTAGTTGCAGAGTCACTTTAATGCTGAAATTATTGTTGGGGAAGTTAAAGAGTTCAAGGCAAATGTGCATATAGACTGGGTGATGAACAAGGGTGTGACCCAGAAACTTTAGAAGGAGCTCAAGGAAACATCAACAATACATTTGAGATTAAAGGAAGACTATACAAATACAAAATGCAGCACAAACTTAGAGTAAAGAATGTTGAGTGCAACAACATTAAACTAACACCATTTGAAGCACAGACAATTAACTGAAGGGCTTTCTTTACGTCTAGTAAAAATCAGGGTGATGTAAATTTCTGTGACAGGGTGATGTCAGTCCTGTAATAAAATAAATCCTTTCAATTCATATAGAGCTGAAGCAACTCGTTTCTTTGGTTGCCTATCCTTGGCCCGACCCATGGCCCTGCAGCTGATTTTAGTACAGGGGCCAGCCGGTTACGAACATGCTCAACATGACCAATTGTTGGGCTGAGGTTTCCCTGTTATCACTTTATGGCACTTCATGTACATGTCTAAGAGGTTACTCAGCTATGGCCATTTTTCAGGAAATGGCATTAGCTACATGCTTGCACTTTTTGCATCTGCTCTGCCTATAGAAAGTGATGTGGTAATTGCCACTTTGAGTTTGGGTTGCCATTATAACACAATACTTGGGGTGATAGACTATTCATCTGGTTCAAAATGAAATGTCATTGTACTGGACTTTTACGAATTCATAGTTGTAAATAATAAACCCCTCAGTATGAAGGGCAGAAATTCATTTATACCTATATTGTACCCAACAACTGACTTTGTACCTTGGTTCTTATTTGAACCCCTTTTCTGTTTCTTTTTGTACAAATTTTCAAGACTGAGATCGATAGATTTTTGAGGGTATCAAGGGATGTGGAGCAAAGACAGGTAAATGGAATTCAGGTATGGATCAGCCATGATCTAATAGAATGGGGAAACAGGTTTGAGGGGCTGAATGACAAACTCATGATCCTGTACTCATGCTGAATGGTTGTAATCAGGTATTTGTTTACCATCGATGCTTTCTGTAAAGCTTCCCATAGAGATTTGTGGGATATGGTTTGATTGTACATCAAAAAGATTTTTATTGTTGATGGGCTGGATTGCTTAGGATGCAACAACCAGCTTTGACAAGATAATAGCTCTTTTTATTTGTTTATAAATGACATTCGAGAATATATGTTCAAATTAATATACCTATTTCTGAGGAGGCCATTGAAAGGAAAACAAGCTTTCTTGTCTCGTCCAACTTTATTTGTGAATCTTACACTTGATTTCAATCTAGTTGTACACTGTCTTAGAAGCAGTTGGGTTGGGTTATCTCTTTGTGACATAGCATTTCATACCAAGTCTTTTCAAATATAATTTACAGAAAATGGATTTGCAGGAGATACAGCTTTTTAACGCACAAGGCCCTTGTGAAAATCTATATTTCATTGAAAAGATTTTACTTATTGTATATAACTTGAATTAATGTAGGAATCAGAAGTATGATAATAATATAACAAGAATCCTCGTCATTGATTTAGTAATGCCGCATTGTATTGTGGCGATTTCTCTAAATCGCTTGCCGGTGTTTTACAGTGAAGTGTAATGGTTAAGTATTTTGTAGGGTCCGGCGATATATCATTATATCGCTAAAACCCGATATAATTTTCATATCGATACGCCGATATAGGCATTTCAAAAATATCGATATATCGATTTTCGAGGTAAAAAATCGGAATGCGCGCACAATGAACTACAAGACCCAGAATGCTCATCTCTATACACAATGCACAGACCGAGGTGCAAAGCCGCCATATTGTATTCATAGTACTCGAATCCAATATACAGGTATGCAAGGGGTGTGGGGGGGTGGGAAGAGAAGGCTGGGGGGGTGGGAGGGGATGAGAGACGGCTGGGGGCGGTGGTTAGGGGGAGAGAGATGGCTGGGGGGCTGGGGGGGAGAGAGAAGGCTGGGGGTTGGTTGGGGGGAGAGAGACGGCTGGGTGGGTGTGGAGGGAGAGAGACGGCTGGGTGGGTGTGGGGGAGAGAGATGGCTGGGGGGGGTGAGGGGGATAGAGACACGACTGGAGTGGGTGGGGGGGAGAGAGATGGCTGGTGGGGGGGGAGAGAGATGGCTGGTGGGGGGGGAGAGATACGGCTGGAGGGAGGTGGGGGGGAGAGACAGACGGTGGGGGGGTGCGGGGGGAGAGGGACGGTGGGGGTGGAGTGGGGGGAGAGTGACGGCTGGGGGTGGGAGGGAGAGAGACGGCAGTAGTGGGTGGGAGAGATGGGGTGGATGTGATAATATACAGATAGATAGAGATGGGGGGGATGTGATAGAGACACAGAGACACAGACAGAAAAACACAGAGATGGAGAGAGTGAGAGATACAGAGAGAGAAAGATACTTACCTCCTGAGGAGATAGGCCCCGAATGCGCGCGCATTCCGAATGCGCGTGCCACGCGGCGCGCATGCGCAGTACGAAAACCCCGAAAATATCGATATTTCGGTATATCTCGATATGAGCCCATCGATATATCTAAATCGGAAAATTTCCATATCGACGGACCCTAGTATTTTGTAGGCGAAGTGGCAGCTAATCTGCATGCAGCATTGTCCGACAAATAGCCATGAAGTGGTGAAAAACAATTCTGCAAAGGCTTAAGGGAATACAGATATAGATTATGGGATTTTTTTTAAGAACAGACAAACACAGTAGAAGGATAATAACTCTCGCATTTGATATAGTGGCTTGTGGTGTGGACCAAACATCTCACACTGCTTCGCAGGATTTCTTTACACAAGAGGGTAATCAACAACTGGAGTAGGAAAGAATGTAGAGGCCGGGACAATGGACATGTTTAAAAAGCATTGATGGTGTGGACTGTAGGGTGGGTGATCTGAAGGGATGAGATCAGATGGGCCAAATCAATCTTGTGATCTTGTAAGTGTAACGACTGTGTATTCTGTAGGGATGCAAGAACACATTCAGAAGTAAGATGGGGCATCATGGTAATGACTTCTATGAGAGATAAGCACTGGCAATGAAAGCAAATGCAGTGGTAAACACATCATCTGACTGTACAAAACAGTGGGCGATCGTAAGTGGAGTCCTGTAGCTCAGTGGTTAGAGCACTCGCCTCGCAAGCCAGAGAACCTGGGTTTCATTCCCGGCAGGGCAAAACGTTGGGCATGTTTCCTTACTCCAAACCCCTCTGTTTACTGAGTGGTAAATCAGAACCTGGTTGTTAGCTGATCGGTGGATCACTTTTCCAGGGTAATACTTGCTCCAAAAAAAAATTATTTGGTCACTAAATTGGCTGCTGGGTTTCACCCACAAAACAGAGTCAATTCACTTTACAGTATATTTTGTGAAGCGCTTCAGATATCTAAGATATGATAAGGCACTATATCAAATGCAAGGATTATTATTGTTAAATGCTCAATGAATAGAAAAGCTAAAAGCTTCCTCAATGGGAAACAAGCAAGGTTGTCAGAGAGTAATGTGAGGAGAATCTGCCAGCATGGGTAACCAGGTACCATACGCTGATGGCATTCAGAGTGTGTCACACATACACGAAGAAAAACTAGGTGGAGAACTGTCTGGTTGGTGGGAGAGCGAAGTAACTCTGAGCAATGGTTAAATAATCTAGGGTTCTTTACTCTTGAGATAGGGGACCTGCTAGAGGTGTATATCATTTTAAATGGCATTGAAAAAGTAAACCCAGAAAATGTAGCAGAAACTAAGACAATAGGAACAGTATGGCATAAGTGTAGAGGAACAAGAGCAATTTCAGGATAGATGTCAGGAAGTTTTCCTGTACTCAAAGGGTAACTAACAGGTTACCAGCAAAGGTGATTGAGTGCGGGACATTTAAAAAGCAGTTTGGTGTGATGGGAGGAGGACGCGATGCGTGTATTGAGATCAGGTGGACCCAAATGCCTTCTTCATATGAACATATCTTGCTATTGAGGAGATAGCGAGACACATGAAATAGAGAGAAAAGCTTGTGTGCATTTAAAGTTAAAGCATATAAGAATGAGATAACAGTGTTTGATAAGAAAACAAGAAAGTCTTGGAACACGAAAACACAATTGGCCCTTGAAATCCACTTCTTCCACAATTAACACAAAACCCTACCCTATCAGGGACTTCACCTAAGGGAAAGTTCTACACAATTACTCCCTGATCCCCAAACAATGAATCAAAAACTGAAGAACATGCATCCATCCATGCATTTCCATGATTCATACCTGACCTCTCCCCCTGCGCTGCCAATAGCCCTCCGGGCGTAGCAGCACGGGAACCATTGCATCTCCTAGATTAATATTTATCACGTTTTGCACTCATCTCTATATCCTTCAGATTTTATCCAGTTGATTTAAAGAGTTAATTGCCACAATATAAAAGTTTTTGCATGGGACTCTCACCTGCATTTCCACTGAGCCAGTATGGCCAGCTGCAGCTGCACACATTAATTTGTCTGCAGGGTGACCTTGCCTCCCTGGTAATTTGTTGTAGATCAGACAGATAGAATCGGCTTCACTGCTGCATGTCACTGTTTGTATGCCTAGATGATTGTGGATTTCAACAGGATCAGCCTGCTGTAACCTAAATCATTGCTATCTTGTTCTCAAATTGGCTTTCACATTCACCTTCAAAATACACGGTCACTACACTTTACCGTAAATCCAATGAAGCACTTTGAGACGCCCTCCCAACATGAACGATGCTATGTTAAATATCTTTCCACATCTTCAAGATTAAGGTGGATAGATATTTGTTAGGTCAGGGTATTAAGTAGGGTCTGGCGGTATATCGATATATCGGTTATATCCAATATAATTTTCATATCAATATGCTGATATAGGCATTTTAAAAATATCGATATATTATCGAAAAAAATCGGAATGCGCACGCACTGAACTACAAGTCCCAGAATGCTCATCTCTATACACAATGCACAGACCGAGGTGCAAAGCCGCCATATTGTATTCATAGTCCTCAAATACAATATACAGGTATGCAAGGGGTGGGTGGGGAGAGAGAAGGTGGGTGGGGGAGAGACGGGGTGGTGGGGAGAGAGACGGGGTGGGGAGAGACGGCGGTGGGGGGGAGAGACGGCGGTGGGGGGAGAGACGGGTGGTGGGGGAGGGAGATGGGGGGGGGAGAGAGACGGGGGGGAGAGACGGGGAGGAGGGCGGAGAGACGGGGGGGGGGAGAGACGGGGGGAGGGGGGGGATGTGATAATATACAGACAGACAGACAGACAGACAGACAGACAGACAGACAGACAGACAGACAGACAGACAGACAGACAGACAGACAGACAGACAGACAGACAGACAGACAGACAGACAGACAGATGGGGGGGGATGTGAGAGAGGAGAGAGACACAGAGACACAGATAGAAAAACACAGAGATGGAGAGAGTGAGAGACACAGAGAGAGAGAGATATTTACCTCCTGAGGAGATAGGCCCCGAATGCGCATGCACCTCTGAATGCGCGTGCACCTCCGAATGTACGCACATGCGCAGTATGAAAACCCCCCAAATATCAATATATCGGTATATCTTGATATGAGCCCATCGATATATCGAAATCGGAAAATTTCCATATCGACGGACCCTAGTAATAAGGGATACGGGGCAAGGGCAGGTACTTGGACTTGAGGTACAGATAAGCCATGATCTTATATGGGGGTGGGTTATATGACACAAAAGTAAATTAAAATGCATGCAACAATCCAGTACATCAAGAGAATATACTTAAACAAAAATGTAACTTGCCTGAACCTTTGGGTATGAGGTTTCATAGCAATAGGTAAAGATAAGTAGGCTAACATAAGGTGGTGCTCCATTAACGGAATTGTTTTTTTAATGGTGAAAGCCTAGGTTCATTTTTTTTCAGTTTGTTCAGATAATTATTGAACATTTGAGGATTGCCAATGGTAGGCAGCATGTCTTTCCAGTTAGATGGTGAATTGCCTTCTTATAATATATAATAATAATCCTTGCATTTGAAATAACACCTTACCACATCTTCGAAACATCTCAAAGCTCTTCCCAGAATATACTGTAAAGTGAATTGACTGTATATTTGTGGACGAAAGGCAGCAGCCAATTACATACAGCGGTGTCCAGCAAACAGATGTGCTTTGAAGTGACCAATTTATAAATTTATTGGAGGTATTTTTAGCACCTGCCTTGCAAGCAAGAAGACCTGGGTTTGATTCCCAGATAGGCAAAACCTTAGACAAGTTTTCTTACTCCTCATAAATGCCAGTAGGAACCTAGTTGTTAATCAACTGGCGGATCACTTTTCCAGGGGCAATAATACTGTATATTTTTTAAAATGTCATCACTCAATTTATAACTGTTATGAGACACTGCTATGTACAATTAGCTGTCGCGTATCACCCAAAAAATACATAATCAATCCACTTTACGGTATATTCTGTGATGCGCATTGAGACGTCCTGATGGCTTGATAAGACACTATATCATGCTACATTTGAAGCTCTCTGAGATGCCGTCTGGCGTGGAGGGCACTATATAAATTTAAGTTGTTGTTGTGTTATATCAAATGCAAGGATTGTTATTACTCCTGGAAAAGTGATCCACCAATTGACTTAACAATCAGGTTCCTGCTTACTGCTAGGTAAATGGGGGCATGTGGAGTAAGGAAACTTACCCAACAATTTGTACCGCTGAGAATCAAACCTAGGTTTCTTGTGAGACAGGTGCTCTAACCGCTGAGCTGTAGGGATTGTACATACAATGTTTTTACATTCTAATAGCTTGAACTTAGATTCACAAACTTAGGAACAGAAGGTGGCTTTCAGGAATCAGGCCTATTCTGTTGGTTTAACGGATCATGACAGATCTTTTAATTCCATTTTCCTGCCCTTTGCCAAACCCTTTCATACCCTTCTATCTGTCTCCCTTTTGAACAACAAGATTGATGTGAAATCTGCGACATTTTTGAATGTTTGCTGTGGTCACATTGATCACATTACGAAAGGTCACAAACTTCAACTCGTGCCTTGTGAGTGTTTGTATTGAATTGCTGGTATCTGAAGTGTTTGATTTTACATTGTGACTTGGAGCTGTATATTCTCTTTGGTAAATATGCCATTTTACTGGGGCACTGAGGGAAAGCATGCATGTAAAGGTGCTTTATTCACATGGGAGATTTCATTCCATATTTTGGGTAAAGAGTGCTGGCACATTTAATCAGTAGCTGTGTCTTCAGTTATAGTTTTCAGGCCAACCAGTTTATTGTACCCTCAATAATTAGCTTGTTATTGTAGTGACAATTTTATTCTGCAGGATTTGTTGGCTTTCCACACACTCTAGACAGTGCTCTTTTCATCATGTGAGTTTTTCTCTGAGAAAAAAGCATAGTCAGGACGTCAGCTCAAATTCTTCAGACTAGACTGGAGTTGCACCAGACACCAGTGGAAATAAAGCAGAACTGTAGACTTGTCTATTGCCATTGATTAGCAATGCACTTTTTATACATTTCATAACTCATGTCCCTGCCAGTGCTCTTATCTCTCCCAGTCAGGGAGTTCTGCTCTGAAATCTATGAAGAACAGCTGTTCAGAATGTTCTTTTTGCCAACAGGTACGCCTACCCAACACAGCAATGACCCTGTTCTGGAATTTAAAAAAAGTTGTTATCAATTAATAATAATAACCCTTGCAACTAACCCCCAACTCTTCACGAATTTAGCAAAACTCTGCACTCGGGTGTATTTGTAATATATGCAAAACCAAACGGAATGGTCCGTCTCGTTGTGAAGGCATTTCTTATTAAATGACACACAGCCATAACAGGTTGACACCTAGTGATCAAAATGTCATTCAAAACAATTCTTGGTGGCATCTAACCAGATTGGATCAACCAGCCTTATTTCTTCAATATGCACTGTGATTCGTTATTAAAGTAGGTCTGACAGTGTGCAACTAGCTCCTTCAGATGAATTGTTAATTGGTAGCAGTGTTGAACCTGAGCTAAGGTTTGTTAATTCATTTCTTGGCTGTGTTACCTTGCTCCTCAGTGAGTAAACAGAGACGGGGAAAGGAAGATGAGGAATTATCCTCTTCAGAAAATTTGCAAACCTAAAACTAACTGTTTGGCACAGGTATTGCAGCAGCATCTGTGTTGTTCTCAGAAGATGCATGCTCACAGATGTAGGTTATAAATTATATTGTAACATGAGATTATTCCTTCTGGTTGCTGTTATATTATCTCTTACAGTGAATCTAACTGCAACCACGAATTTCTGTATCAGTGTTTCGAAGCACCCAAGGCTAATTATATAATGGAAACAGGGATTCATAGGTGTTTTGCTAATTGTGCTTTTAGATATATCCATAATCTTTACGTTTGATATAGCCGATAGCCAGCAGCGATTTGTAAAGATAAATAGATACTGCATATATAATTATCATTTGAACTATGGAATTATCAACCAGTGATAATGTAATTGTCACCACTTGGTGACTCATCTGCAGACATTGGGTTAACTGCCACATGTATGCGGATGACACCCAACTCTCTCTCTCTGCCTCTACCCTCGACTCCACTGTCCTGGCAGACTATCTATCAGACATCAAGTCCTGGATGAGAACTAACTTTCTACAGTTGAATGTCAAAAAGACCAAGGCCCTAATGATTGGCTTGTGCCAGCGCCTTCTTGCACAACCTCCATGGTTGCACACTCACCTCACCAAACCAGTCAGGAACCTAGGTTTCTTCTTCGACGCTCAACTGTCTTTCCTCCCTCACATCCAAGCAATTACTCGCTCTGCCTTTTCCCACCTCCTCAACATTTCCCAACTCCTTCACTACCTCATCCCAAAAGCCACTGAAACCCTCATCCACGCTTTCATTACATCCTGGCTCGATAATGCAAATGCCTTGCTGGTCGGCCTTCCCAATTTCTCCCTCCACAGGCTGCAGATAATGCAGAACTCTGTGGCCAGTGTCCTCTACCATTCAAAACTCTGTTTCCCCATCTGCCCCATTGTTGCCTGACTCCAGTGGCTCCCCATCATCCATAGGATCCAATTCAAGATCCTTGTCCTCACATTTAAGGTCCTCCACAACCTCGCCCCACCCTACATCTGTGACCTCCAGGCTCTGGCCTGTTCCACGTCCCCCGACCCACCGACCATTCACGGGTGAGCCTTCACTCACTCTGCCCCTAACCTCTGGAACTCCATCCCAAAGTCCCTCCACCTCGCTCCCTCCCCGGCCTCCTTCAAGTCTCGCCTCAAGACTCTCCTCTTCGATGGACCCATTGGTAACTCCTTCCACCACCCCACCCAGTCCTCAGCTCGGCTCTGAAGCAGTAACTGTCCAGCGCCTTGGGACGTCCTCCTGATGCGAAAGGCGATATACAAATGTAATTTTGTTGTTGTTGTAATCAATGTAAATTTGATCTAATAGTTATCATTTTCAGATCATGGGCAATTTTGATGAAGCACTCCGAGATACAAATCCACGTGAAGGGCACTATATAAACGTATATTGTTGTTGTTGTTATTCTTGAGCAATGTGATCCTCTTCAGGAAGTTCAGTCTATTAAGTATTTTAAAGGATTTATCCTTTTGTTACACCCTGATGGGCCAAAAGGCCTTTTCATCTAAAGCAATCTTCAGAAACCTCATGGAGTTTTACCTGCGTTCATTTCAACTCCCAAGCAGACACAATCAGTGACTGCACAGGATTGAATTATATCCTCTCAAAGTAGTTAATTTCGCTCTGTTTGAAAGCAGAAAGTCTGTTATTGATTATAGAGACCCCAGGTTTACGAGTGCAATGCGTTGCTAAGAAATTATGATTCAACATCCTTTTAGAAAAAGTAATAGCGTCTTCAAGGTTGGAGATTTCAACTCAGCAGCGAAAGTGTTTGTCGTTGCAATGCAGACTAGCTTCTTTTGTTCCTCCCACTTGCCGACCACACAAGACACACACAGTCTTCTGTACTCTTGTTCCAAATTATCCTTTTGCTTTTTAAGAGATGCCTTTTCAACCCTCAGTTCAAATCCACAAACATAGACAACACAGCAGCATGTTAATCGTCTAGACCGAGTTCATTAGTGCTAATGTGATTCTAGGAAGCAGCTACACGTTAATGAGATCTGCAAACTACAAGGAACAGGATGAGCACAACTCCAGAATATGCTGTCCTTTCACATCTTGTAATTATAGGACTTGAAGAATAACAGCTATGATTGCTGATCTGCAAGAGAGTTTCTCATGATGTCCTGGCCACAATTTTCCAGCTAAAAGTGGTCATTCAATTCAGTGCTATTTCTGAAAACATTGCTAGAGTGTGCAGATTAACTGCTGGGTTCAGCTACATAATATACTTTACTTTGCAGTAAATCTACGAAACGCTTTGACATGTGTTTCCGATGTGAAAGGTGCTCTGTTATATGCAAGACTTATTATTTGGGTTTCTAAGTGTTCCGCACTTGTTATTGTATATCCTTCAAAGCATTAATGATCTCTACCCAGCTAATTTAATGACCGATAGATCAGATTACCCTTGGTATTCCAGACAGAAACTGATTGAAAGTAATCTGTTTCAACAGTGGATTCAGTTAACACCAAACAACATATGTCACTTGTAGGTAGGTGATATTCCCATTTTATCCTTCAAGATCCTTGGGACATCCTCCCAACATGAAAGGTGCTGCATGAATATAAATTTGTATTGTTTTGTGAACGAATGCAGTAGAAAGGTTATCCTAGAAAGGGTTTTGCTAACTTCTCTGATTCTCCATCGTTTGTGATCAGGTTTCCGAAACTGACCAAAGAGTGCATAAGACAGCCCTAGCCAGGGCCAGCGCAAGGGTATTTGGCACCCTAGGCGAGCCTTCAGATGTGTGCCCCCTAGTAACTTTTGATGAGCTAATGTGAATACTAAAAATTAATACGAACGGCTTCCTTCATCTCCCCGCCTCCCGATAATGGTTGATCTATTTGTATCGTGCTTCGAGATATCTATATACAGTATATGCATAATTATTATTTTATTTAAAAAGTGAAGGAACCTTATTAATTGATTGGGTCAACAGCAAAGGGCACGAGCAGCCTTGAGGGCAGGCCGTTAAAGTGAACTCAACCTAACGTGTTGGCGGGGCGCAAACGGAGCCCATCTGATTCACGCAAGTGGTGACCAATGGGATGCCGAGTTGACGTGACTGGCAGGGACCGTTAGCCAATAGTGTACAGAGAGCAAGATGGGGGCGAGAGTTCAGGTACTATTCCCCCCCCAACCATTGCAGCTGTTAATATGCTGATCAGGGCCGGCGCCCCCCAAATTTTGGCGCTCTAGGCGACCACCTAGTTCGCCTAAAGGTAGTGACGGCCCAGGCCCTAGCCCTGACTATACTCATTTAACAAACTTCTCTTCTAAAACCCGCAAAAGCTCCAATTTACAGGCACACGTGCCTGAACACATTCACTAAACCACCCAGAAAATCTACCATAGAGTTTATGTCTCTTCAAATAATTGGATGAGCATGAAAATCTAATTGCCTGTTACACAGTGTTGGTTGACAGCAGATGTAATTCAGTATTATGTAAATCCTCTATGATCTGGATTGGGGTCCTTGCACTAGATTCTCAGTGATTTTAGAGCTAGATTCTCCAACGATGTGGTGCTAGATTTTGTGGGAATTACGCTGATTACTGCAAGTAATTTAGCAAAGTGCTGGATTCAAATATTATGTGGCACTTGTTTCTGTTGCAGTTTGGTGCCAGTTCTTATGATTGAAGGTGTGATTTGAGTTATGGGTTTATATTAGATACATTTTGACCTACATGAAGCTTTAATTCAATAATAGTAATAATCATTGCATTCGATATAGCAGGTCACAACTTAGAGACATCTCATAGCACTTCATAGAATATACTGTAAACCTGAATTGAATATTGAAACCTGAATAGAATATACTGTAAACCTGAATATACTATAAACCTGTATATTTTATGGGTGAAAAATTAATTTACCCACCCAAGGTATTTGCAATGTGCAGGAAACTTCCTGTTATTATAACTGCTGCAATCTGCCTTTAAAGCTCGCATGGGAGATTGACCCGGCTTTTTGATTCTATTATGAATTGGGTGATAGATCCTCTATGATTTGCAGTGCAGGGCTGTGTTGTGTGGCTCACTATATCACAGAAACCTCTGAAAACATTGTACATCAGAGATTTACACTCTTCACAAGCATGCGTTTATCAGCAGCCCCTTCGATTGTAGCAAAAGCTGTTGAGTGTTACAGAGATCAGGCTTCAAAGTGCAGGAGTTAAGGAGTGTTCGTGATCCAGGTTTCAGTTACGACTCTCCCAAGAATACCGGTAATAATCTTCTTGAGAAAGTTGAAGGCGTAAAATACATTGTTTGCACCTTGAACAAGCATTGCAATTCACATGTGCAAGCTTAAGGTGAAAGCCTATATGTTGCAATTTTGAAAGGCAATTTTTGTGTAATTCTGGAGGCAAATGCATCAGTGACTTGATGTATCTGAAGCGAAAAGCGTGCGCTAGATTGCTTTGAATAACAACAGCAGACGCATGATTCAACTGTGTTCAGTAACAGGAATATTTCTGTGAGAAAGTGAAAACCAGACAAGCAGACCCAAACTGCCTTTGATTTTAAAGGAGTAAGTAATTTAATCCCGCCTACCCCCCACATTGGGTTGCAGATAAATTGTACACAATTTTATTGTGAAGGCATTCATGAACAAGCTCTCTACTTTGTTCTGTCTGATTCCTTAAGCATTCTCAGCATATTCAGACTTCACTTGACAACCAAAGGCAAAAATGACTGCATTCAGTTAATTCAATTTCCTATTTTTTAAAACGAAACTTCATTCCTCTTTTGTTTTGAATTTTTTTTAAATAAAAATGTTAACTTTATTTCATGAAAAATAGCAAATGTTCATCTGTGCTCGGCATTCTTACATAAAACGAACATGATTTGGTCAGTATTAATAATAATCATAGCAATCCTCACATTTGGTATCTCACCTTTCACATCAGGAGGATGAGTCAAAGCGCTATGCAAGATGTACTGCTGAGTGTAGTGACTGTGTGTCTTGTGGTTGAATATAGCAGCCATTATGCTATATCAAAAGCAAGGATGATTATTATGATTATTACCCTGAAGTGAATCACAAAATGTTATTGTGTATGAATCAAGAGGCAGCAGTGATTAACAAATCACATATACTACTGAGTAATCAATGCCTGTGAAGATGCTAATTCGCTCATTGAGTGGGATAAAATTCTAAATCGCCCAGACTGAAGCTGGAAAGTAAAAAATTGAGATGGAAAGAGTTGACCAGTTGTGAAAATACTGTTTGTTATTCCTACAAATCCTGGTGCACTCCACAGTAACAAAGCGTTTTCGCCATTTCTGCCTCCCCGCCAACATCACCATCTACTTATTTCCCGTGTACATATTGCATAATGCAGAATGGAAATGATGAGTGCTACATGTGGCAGTACTTGATGGACAAGGGCAGCCGTGTCCTTTGCACTTGGAGAAGCTGCACAAAAAGCACCAAAGGAGAAACATTGTGTAAAAAGGTGACAGGACATTTCTGAGTGTTCAAGTAAATTAAACTGACAGAGCAATGTTGGTGATGTACCAATGCAGATGGAAATGTGAAATAATAGGTTCATACAAGTTACAAAGAACATGCTGTGGGAGAGGGAGGAGAGGGATCACAACTCAGTCTAATTTGTAGAGGTCTGTGTTTATCGCAAATATTAATAATCCTTGTATTTGAGAGAATACATGTCTCAAAATGCTTCACAGCATAAACTGTAATGTGAATTGACTATATATATATGTGGGCAAAACACGGCAGCCAATTGCGCACAGCAGTGTCCCACAAACAGTCGTGGATTGAAATAACCAATATATTATTGTTTTATTTGAGGAATTATTATTAGGCATGTGGAGTATGGAAACTTCCCAAGGTTCCACCCTGCCTGGAATTGAACCCAGGTCTCTCGCTTGTGAGACTAGCTCTAACCACTGAGCTAAAGGACTCCATATGCGAAATAACATAAAATCAATCGATAAGCAATGAAATAAGTATCATTTATACACATTTAAAACAAGAAGAAAATTCGTAATTGGTGGGTTTTGTGCAAAAATCTTTTTAAAGTAAATTGAATACAGTATTTGCAACGATTGTTATCTCAACTCTGTTGCTTCCATAGGCAGTTTCGCCCACAAAATATACAGTCAATCCACGTTACAACGTATGCTGTGAAGCCCCTGGAGACATCTCAACGATGTGATAAGATGCGGTATCGAATGCAAGGATTATTATTGTTATTATTGTAGATGCAGTCTGGAGGGATGCCAATGCGTGTCAAGGCAGCTTGCATCTGTGCAATAGGCTACTACCATTAAACATTGTAAATGAAATAAAAATAAATAAACATTTTTAATGATTAAAATGCAATAACAAAACATTCCCTCAAAATAAAATGAAAAATTATGAAGAATTCCACAGGGCTCTAAAAATTTGCCATAGTTCATTCACATCACCATGTATTCCCTCAAAATAATAATCCCTCCAAACGTTTGTGTGCCACTGCTGTGCACAATTGGCTGCTGTGTTTCACCGTGAAAACACAGTGAATATACTTTACAGAATATTCTGTGAAGCACTCTGAGACATCTAGAAGACCTGATAAGGCGTTATATCAAATGGTTTATTATTATGATGATTATAAGATGACCTACAATTATTGCAATTGCAGAATATTACATTTGTATATGATATTATACTTGTACCTGTACTCAGTACTGTACTTCTATTCAGCAGACATGAATAATAATAATAATTGCATTGGTATAGCGCTTTTTATGTCTTCTAGACATCTCAAAGTGCTTCACAGAATATACTGTAAAGTGAATTGATGGGATATATGTGGGCAGCCACATGCATACAGCAGTGTCCCCCAAACAATCATGGATTGGGTGACTAAATTATTTTTTATTTTTTGAAAATTGAAGTCTCTCCCTATTGTGTTGAATGTACATTATATCCATTTGCAGGGGAGCCTATTTGGTAGTTTTCAAGTTGTTTATTGCTTTCACCCCAAAAATACATTCAATTCACTTTACAGTATATTCTGTGAAGCACTTTGACACAGCTCTACACAGTGATAAGGTACTACTGTATATCAAATGCAAGGATTATTATTATGATTATTATGGTGAGCAACCCCAGCCTTTCCAGAGTATCTTAAAGTCCCTGGAGTCGAGGGAGATGGGGTAAATAATGAAGACTCTTGAGATCATGTAACCTTCATGGGAACAGAGCTTGGTGGCCTTGACGCTTACTGCGAAGTGAAATGGCAGCCAAGAAAAACAAGCGGGCAGCCAAATGGCTGTCATTTGAACACCTCAAGGACATTGATTACTGGAGCTCCTTTTCTTCCCATACAGTAACTATCTGTAGAGCCTTAACATTAACCAAGCAAACGTGCTGAAAACTGACAATGCACCAGCGTGGGATTTGATCAAAACATAGTCCAGCCACCATCTTTTCAGTGAAGGGAGGTATGATCGCTGGTGTATCATTTCAAATCGGGAGGATGTCTCTCAAAGCAATTCACGGGATGTACTGTAAAATATAGTCACGGTGTACTTTGTGGGTGAATATGGCAGCCAATTTGGGCACAACAATGTCCCACAAATAGCCATAGAGTGAATGAGCACTGTTATTTGCAGGATATCAATTGTGAATAAAATTTTATTTACAATATACGTAATTGTGTGAATTGTGTGATTTACACATCTCACTCCATTAATATTCAAATAGGAATCTTTGCATTTAATACAATGTTTTCCGTAAACCGTTTCATGGAATTTTATTGTAAATTGGAGTGGCTGTGCACTTTGTAGACGAACATAATGGAAATGATAAATAAAATAGTTGTCAGTAAGCACACCACGAGAGCATGCTCACTTTCCTTGCATCTTAAGGTATTTCAATGGCTCTGAGACACCCTCGGGCGTGGAGGGCGCTATATAAATCCAAGTTGTTGTTATTTTAGGAGACTTGGTGGGAGTTTGATAAGAACCGGTCTGAATGGGCCTTAGAATGATTGTTTTTGGAGACCTGTTGTAAAACAATAATAACAAGGCCTGGCTGCTTACTTTGTTCTGTCTGTAACTAAGATTGAAAGAGCATTGATTTTGGCTTCATCCTGAAAGTTATTGTCTCTTTTTGACAAATTGAACATTCAAAACAAGTATTTTCAGGGCATGGAGAAGCAGTTTGACTATAACCAGCCTTTGTTCTTCACTACCCATGTCATTCCAGCTGCAAAACGTCAATTATATTCTGTGGCACAGACTTCAAGACACATATAGTAGTTCTCACTGTTTCACTTTTTCCAATAAATTTTAATTTGTGTCCATTGATCATATTGTGTTTACATTATAATTCACATATGGAAGGAATTCCTTTCATATGTGAATTATAATGTAAAGTGCTTTGGGATGTCCCCTTGACATAAAATGTGTCTGTGCAAAGATATTTACCATAATATTATTATTATTTCACTCCCACATAATATAATCCTTTCATTTCATATAGCGCCTAATCACTAATAGATGTTTAAAAGCGTTTCACAGAATATACTGAAAATTAATTCACTGTGTATTTGGGGACGAAGAGTTAAACTGGACGGCTATCTATGCATGTGTGCAGGAAGCTGGTGGATCTGGCTAGAAATGACATCAGCGGTAACCAAACAACTTAGAATTGAGACCAGTGGCCATATTAACTTTGCAAACCTGTTGCAACATGGGGTCTAATTTTGTGAATCCAAAAGAATGCATTAAAATTGGGGTCATCCTGTACTTTGCATTTCTATTACATTGATAAATTTACAGGTCCTAATAACATTTCCAAAATTGGTAAGTATAACAGCCGAAATATGTTGGTGTGCATAAATCATTTTAATGGTGGTGTCATTTCCAGTAGCATTATTTTCTGTGCTATTAGGTACATTTTGGGGTAGAATGTTGTAACTTTTATATTTAAAAGAGACTTAGTATATTAGTTAATGTGTCTTATTAGAGCATTTGTTTGGCGGAGCTGATGGCATGCTTATATTTGAGTTGGGAAGTTCCTCAGTTCAAAGTCCATGTAAAAATGCGAGCTCACATTGTAGTCTAAGATCTACATGTTAGCCTTACTCTGCTGGCAGCATTCTTGAATCAGAAGGTTGTGGATTTGTTGGCTGGGTCTTTGTGCTCACAGTTGGCTGACACTTCAGAACAATGCTGGGGGAGTACTGTGTGGTTAGAGGTGCTGTTCAACTGTGATCTTGTTCAGGTGGATGGCAAAGATCCCCAGACAAAATTGGCCACTCACTTGAGGACAGTTTGTAGGACATTGCTGCGCACAAATTATCTGTCGCAATCGCCTACAAAGTACATGTTCAGGAGAATGTTGAAGGAACCCATGGCGATATTCGAAAAGAGAAGGGAGTTTCTGCTGGTATCCTGGGCACCCATCTCCCAAAATAAAAAAAAGGTAATTTGCTTCATTGCTGTTTGTGGCACATTGCTGTGTGCAATTGGGCTGTCATGTTCTCCCTCAAATACAGTCACTCCATTACACTGTAAATCCTGTGAAGCACTTTGAGAAGTCCTTCCGACGACACGATAAAGCAACACACCAAATGCAAGGATTATTACTATTATTTTTAAATCCTTTGAAGCGTTTCAAAGATGCTATATTAAATACAAGGATTTTCAAGATGACAGGGCAGTACTGGGAGTGGGTGTGTTTGTCAAAGGTCCCATCCTTCACATAAAATGTTAAATCAAGGTTGAGATTCGTACAACATCTATGATATGATTTCAAAAGAAAAGTTAATTTCTCCTGTTCTCCTGGCCAACAATTCCCTAGATTAATTGGTTATTCATCTCATGGCTGTATTTGGAACTTGTTGGCACAAATAGGAGCTGAGTTTACCAGCACAAGACAATCATTTTCAGACATTTCAACGTGATATGGCAGATTCACTGATTGAGTAACTATCGAGTTCCAATAGAATCTCAGTCAGATTTCTCTGTGAAGTTTGCTTTTTAACCAGCTTCTTTTAACCAGTGCATGTTTTTAGCCAAACGTTAAATGGATCAATAAATTGCTGTTCCTCTTTGCATTTGATATACCGCCTTTCATGTCGGTAGGATGTCTCAAAGTGTTTCACTGATTCACTGTAAAGTGTAGTGACTGTGTATTTTTGGAGGCCAGTGGTGGAAGCCCATTTTCACAGAGCAATGTCCTGCAAATAGGAATGAAATGAATGACGAATTCTCTTGAGCATTTTTGTCTGCACCTGAGTGTTGCTTTCCTGGCAGCATTGGCTATATATCTTGTGTGTGACTGACTGTGACAGTGGGTATGTTGTGTGGGACTGGCCAAGATGTCATAACTGGGGGGGTGGAGTTGGGGAGGGGGTGCTGTTTACACATCTGGTAGTTTATGCACATGCATTTCCTGTAGTATAATGGCAGGATCTGAAGAGCACAGGGCATCTGCAAACATCATTTCCAACAGGTGTATCTTTGAAATCTGAGCCACAGAATAAAATGTCACTGCAACCCAGCTAGTATACAATAAAATGTCTGGCTCGCCTCCCTTTCTGTATGCTTTCATATTTATCCAGCTGAAAATGCCGGAAAACATTCAGTAGAAAGCTAGCAAGATATTTTAAATATAAAATGATGCTCATAAATGTTCAATTTGCTGATTGTACAATTACTCTCAGTTATCTGAAGTTCTAAATGTGTTTTTAATTCAGTTTCAATGACTTTATTCCTATATAAATGGGAATTTTATGTTGCAAGCATTAGTCACTGAAATAGTCTGACAGATTCAGATTGATTGTATAGCACTAAACTTCTACTCTCCGTCTCTTTGCTCCCAAAGGTGCTGAACAAGCCAGCATGATGAAAGAAACACTTTACATACTTATATTTCGTTTATCTGCTGTGTGTCTGAAATACTTGGAGCTATAAATTCAGAAGTAGGCAAAGCTTTTATTATTTGAACTGCTATCCATTTAGTTTTATTAATATAATTCAAAAAAATATTTGTTTTGTGGCTTTCTTAAATCTGCAAGTGACCTAGTACGGAGTGACCTACTTATGTCTTTTTCTCTGTTGGTCTTTCTTACCTCCGAGGAATTGGGATGAGTCAAACAGAAGAGCTAAAAGACTGAATTGCAGACCAAGCATATACTGGAAAATTAAAAAATATGGGTCTGGAGGCAAACTTTCCATGTTAGTGACACTGAAACTCTCCATCAGCTCTTATGTACATGTCGTAAACACACAGGTCAAGTTTAACCAATAATATAATAATCTGTGCATTTGCTATCGTGCCTTATCACATCTTTGAAATGTCTCAATGCACTTCACAGAATATACTGTGAAGTGAATTGATAGTATATTTTGTACCACAAACAGTTGTGGATTGAAGTGACCAACTTATTATTATTTTTTTGGAACAAATTATTACCCCCAGAAAAATGATCTGCCAAACTGGCTTCCTACTTGCTGCTAGGTAAATTGAGGTTTGCGTGGAGCAAGGAAACTTGCCTAATGTTTTGCCCTGAATCAAACCCACGGCCCTCGTTTGCGAGGCTAGTGCTTTAACCACTGAACTAGAAGGCTCCACATGCAAGACCAGTAATGATCCTTGCGTTCGATATGACATTATTGCCTTACCACGTTGTCAAGACATGTTAAAACATTTCACAGATTTTTACTGTGAAGTGCGGTGGCCGTGTATTTTATAGGCAAACACAGCAATATCGTACAAACATCCATGAAGAAAATGACCAATTTTATCTGGGGGATTGTTTGGCCAGGTCACCAGGAGACATCTTAAGCACTCAAACACTCGGAACTTCATTGGTCTTAATAACATTTCACAAAAACAGAATACATAACACATTTGACATTTAGCACAGCACCTTTCGCATTTGGAGGGCATCTCAAAGTGCATCACAGGATTTACTGCAAAATAAAGAGACTGTTTCTTTTGGGGCAACTGTGGCAGCTAATTTGCACACAGCAAATTTATGTCCCCGAGGACTGAGAATCTTTCTGTTTCCCTCTCATGAATGTTCACTGCATTATGTGCGTGAGCAGAACTCTGAGACAAAATTGCTGCCTTAAACTTACTTCTGAACACTTTCTTTTATTTTTCACAGTACAAATTGTTACGTAACATTTTATTTCAAAAAGAATTGTTGGTTGTTGCACATTGAACAAGCAGAAGCTGAGTGACATCCCTGAAAGCACAGTAAATTTGGTAATGTGGTCGGAGGTGTGTTAAATATCTTAGCATGCGATTATTACCAAGGAGAGACAAATTATCAGGATACAACAATAGTCTGTGCAGAAGATAATTAATTTACATTCCCAAGGGAAACTTCTGTTTACTCCATGTTGATGCACACACAAATATGGAATAAAACAAATGATGGTTGCAATGGGATTTGATAATAGCAACTCAGAGAAGCTGATGGTAAATTTTGGAGTAACCAGTGAATCGTGACTTTTCATCCCCTCCCCATTATTTTTGTGTACTGATTCAGATTGGAATTCATTTCACCTTCATTTCCTTGTTGACTGGTTTGTGACATACGATGACTGTCGAGCTTTAGTAAACTAATCAAATTAATTAATTGCGAAGATTCCTGACCACTTTGGAAAATTCATAACATCGTTCCTCCAACATTTACAGGAAAATTCTGGAGATAAATAAACCAGATCTTTGTAAAATGTGTACAAAGCACAAATAGGGAATTCTGCATCTCGGAGCTGCAGAGAGAGATAATGACAGAGCTTTATTTCTTTGAGGGGACAAAAAAAAACAGATAAATCTTGGTTTCATCTGCTCTAATAATGTGTTTCTGCATCGGCAGACAAACCGTTGTCTAAAATATTTTAGTTCTCACAGCAACGAGTGTTGACCTCTGTCAGCAATTGAGGCCTGATTTAGAAACACATTAGAAAGGAATTGCAGCCCCAGCACAGTGGTCATTGAGGTGACAGCTGAGTGCTCCTCTCACCTTCTCTCAGCCTGACATGTTTCGGGCCCTGTAGGTATTATTACCAGAATCGGCCAGGCCACCACAACTAATTTTATGAATTAGATGACAGCTGCTTTGCTTAGAGCTGTAGATCGGGATATCTGTTTCCCAACAGCGTGGAAGATGATGAATAATAATCCTTGTATTTGGAATAGCGCCTTATCAGGTAATTGAAGTGCTGCACAGTAAGGTGGATTGACTGTATATTTTGTGAGCAAAATGCAGCAGCTCGGACACCAGGAAAAACTCCCTTCTCTTTTCAAATAGCACCGTGGAATCTTTAACATCCAACTGAACAGGCAGCCAGGTGGGACCTTTGTTTAACATCTTATCTGAATGACACACAGTAGCTCCGAAAATGGAGTGTCAGCTTACACTATTTGATTCCAGTCCCAACATGAGGCTTGAACCCACAAGCTTCTGATTCAGAGGCGAGAGTGCCATCACTGAGCCAGCCTGTCAATAATAGAAGAAATGAACAGGTGTAGACTGTATATTTGTTCTGTATATTATATTGCAGGTGAGCCGATTCTGTGTGAAAAAAAACACATACCCATCAACTAGGGTCCAGCGATATATCGATATATCGCTAAAACCCGATATAATTTTCAGATCGATATGCCGATATAGGCATTTCAAAAATATCGATATATCTAAAAATCGAAATTTCGAGGTAAAAAATCGGGATGCGAGCACACTGAACTACAAGACCCAGAATGCTCACCTCTATACACAATGCACAGACCGAGGTGCAAAGCCGCCATATTGTATTCATAGTCCTCGAATACACTATGCAGGTATGCAAGTGGTGGGGGGTGGGGGGGGGGAGAGACGGCTGGGGGGGGGGGGTGAGAGGTTGAGAGATGGCTGGGGGGAGGGGGAGAGAGACGGCTGGGGGGAGGTGGAGAGAGACGGCTGGAGGGAGGGGGAGAAAGACAGCTGGGGGGGGAGAGAGACGGCTGGGGGGCAAGGAGAGGGGGAGAGAGACGGCTGGGGGGAGGGGAGAGAGACGGCTGGGGGGGAGAGAGACGGCTGGGGGGAGAGGGAGAGAGAGACGGCAGTGGGGGTGGAGGAAGAAAGAGACGGCTGGGGGGGTGGTGTGGGAGAGAGACGACGGGGGTGGGGGGTGCGAGAGAGGGACGGCGTGGGGGGTGGAGAGAGACGGGGTGGATGTGATAATATACAGATAGATAGAAATGGGGGGGATGTGAGAGAGGAGAGAGGGAGAGAGACACAGAGACACACAGACAGAAAAACACAGAGATGGAGAGAGTGAGAGACACAGAGAGAGAAAGATATTTACCTCCTGAGGAGATAGGCCCCGAATACGCACGCACCAGGAACGCGCGCACACTCCGAATGCGCGCACCGCGCACACATGTGCAGTACGAAGAACCCGAAAATATAGATATTTCGGTATATCTCGATATGAGCCCATCGATATATTTAATCGGAAAATTTCCATATCGACGGAACCTACCATCAACTTGAATTTAATTTTGCAAAAAGAACATTATTTGTGCTTGCGAATTGATTCCTATATTTTGTTTGTAGAAAATAGAAGAATACATCTAGCTACTAGCTACCAGTGAAATGTAAACAAAACTCTCAAAGTTGTTTTCCTTAAGGCTGTAATACCAGAAGAAATGAGACTGTTACCTTGTGTGTGGTATTTGGAAACTACATGACCTTGTTGCTTCCATGATGTTTGTCTGAAGTTTAAACCACAGGCCCTTGTGTGAGTATAAGCAGTGGGTGGTGTTGCAGTTCTATTAAGAGCTTATGATTAAGTTTGTTTGAAGAAATACATGTTCTGAAACACATTATTTACAGAAATAAAAGAATATATTTATAAAAGAATACTACTAAAAGAATAAAAGAATACACCAATGATGTACAAACAAAATACCTGAATTGACTGTACACAACAACAACAAAATTACACTTGTATAGTAACTTTCACATCAGGAGGTCGTCCCAAGGCGCTGGAAAGTCATTGTTTCAGATTCGAGCTGGGGTCGGGGATGGAGAGGGTGGAGGGAAAGGGGGGATTTGAGGTGACCAATGGGACCATTGAAGAGGAACTTCTTGAGGCAGGACTTGAACAAGGCTAGGGAGGGGCTGAGGCAGGGGGACTGTGGGATGGAGTTCCAGAGGTTTGGAGCATAGTGGCTGAAGGCTCGCCTGACAATGGTGGGATGGGTGGGTCAGGGGACGTGGAACAGGAAGGAGCCTGCTGAGCTGAGCGGGCAAGCAGGTTGGTAGGGGGTTGCAGAGGTAGGGTGGGCAAGGCCATGGAGGGCTTTGAATCTTTGAATGTCAGGATCAGGATCTTAAATTGGATCCTCTGTGTAAAGGGGAGCCAATGGAATCAGGCAAAAATTGGAGAAATGGGGTCACAAAGCTTGGAGTGGTAAAGTACATGGGCCACAGAGTTCTGGATTATTTGCAAGTTATGGAGGGAGGAATTCAGAAGGCTGACAAGCAGGGCATTGGCACAGTCGAGCCGGTATGTAATGAAGGCATGAATGAGGGTTTCAGCGGCCCGGGTGGGTGAGGTAATAGTGGAGTCGAAAATGTTGCAGAGGTGAGGGAAGGCAGAGTGGGTCATGGCTTGGATGTAGGGGAGGAAAGACAGTTGAGGAACAAACAGGGCAACTAGGTTCCTGACTGGCTTGACGAGGTTGAGTGTGCAACCATGGAGGTGGACACTGCCAGTACCTGATGCGTGAAGGCGCTGGTGTGAGCCAATCGGTCTTGTTGACATTGAACTGTAGAAAGTTAGCTCCCATCCAGGACTTGATGTCTGACAGGCAGTCTGTCAGGATAGTAGTGGTCCTGGAGTCAAGGGTGGGATGCAGAAACATATAGCTGGGTGTCATCTGCACACACGTGGAAGTTTACCCCATGTCTGCGGATGATGTCACCAAGGGCGAGCATGTGGATGTTAAAATGTATGGTGTCAAGGACAGAGCCCTGGGGGACGCACAGGTGAAAGTGCAGGAGCTGAAAGAGAAGCCGTTGGTGGCGACAAAGTGGAGCCAGTGAGAAAGGTAGGAGTCGAACCAGGTGAGAGCAGGTCCGTGAAAATTGAACTGGGAGAGGCGGTTTAGGAGGATGGAGTGGTCGACAGTGTCGAAGGGAGTAGAGAGATCAAGGAGGAAAGGAGGCACAGAGAGCCCTGATCACAGATGTTTAGATTGTCATTAGAGACATTGATCAGGGCTGTCTCCTATATATATTTATATATACTGAATAATAAGCACTCACATCTATACAGCATTTGTACATTAAGTGAAAAGACAGAAACTTTTTTTTTACATGGCATGGTCAAGTTTGCTTCATAGCTGATGGGTGATTGCAGGCAATGTCTATTAAGTGACGCAGGTCAGGTATGAACAGTGTCGATGCGAAGATTGCTGGGCATTTTGGAATTTGGTTTGATTTATTTTGAGGATCAGCAATTATCTCATGCCGAAGTGTCCTGGAGATTGAGGTAACAAGATGGCATTCACCTAATACAGTAGTAAACAAGTGTGGACGGTTAATATAAAAGCAGGATGGTAGAGGTCTCTTTGCCTCTTTTCTTCCATATCGTTAATATGTTCGTAAATTGTGCGGGTTTGCACACGCATGCGTGTGTGCTTCTACCACGCCAGAGGTTCATATGTTTCCCTGTGCAATACCATACAATTTAGCATAAAGATCAAAACAGCACAATTTCAAACAGACTTTCTGTTTTCCTCCAAGTACTGTATTTAGAAAATCCCAGTGCAACATGGAAATCTGCCTTATTTCCAAACTTGTATCCCCATCGTACATTGTACCAACTGAGGATCTGTGGAAATGTTGCTTTGAAGTCTAACTAGATCTCAGTTGTCATTAAAAAAACTATAAAACAGTATCAGTGTACAGTTTTGGTGATGCTGCCAGATGTCAGATGTATAATAATAATCCTTGCATTTCATAATGCCAAAATGTCTCAAAATGTTTCATTGATAACAGCTGTACGTCTCGTGAGGTAATAATTGTGGATTTATAGGCAAACATGGCAGGCAATTTTCACGCAGCAGACCCCACAAGCAGCCAGAATGTAAACCGGTGAGTGAGCAATTTGTGTTCAACATATTGCAGAGCAATAACTTTCAAATATCTTCCATTGCTAAAGTTGCCTACAAGTAGTTTGATATATTTGGGGGGTGGGGGGGGGGGGGTGCTTATGTTTCTTTCAATTTCACTCTGCAAAGCTCAAGTTGTGTGTACTCTATGCTGGATTTCCAGTAAGTTCTACTGTGTCGTGTTTCAATTTAGTCCTTCCCAAGATCTTCCCAGCATTGTGGAGCTCCTGGCATCTTTTGAACTTTCACAACCCTAGCTTGACACCAATCGACCGCTTTGATTATTTAATCATTCTCACTCTTTGCAACGTTGGTGGTGTCCTGCACCATTGACCTTGGCATTTCTCAACAATAAAAATAAATAAATTGTTACTGTTTTTTATTTCTAAGTTAAGTATTCAAGTTGGTTCACATGATGGGATGAAAAATGCAACATTTCACAACAGACTTGATGTGATAATTTGCATGTGATGTGACAACAGATCAGTGTTGAGATGCCACAGTGCAATAAAACAAATCTGATGTTAATTGATTAAAATGCAGAACTTGGAAGAAACCTATTGAATTAGTTTTAAATATGGGATCGGTAACTAAGACACTTGTAAACATTTTTTTTAAATGAATGATTTGTGTGGTTAAAAATAGTCCTAAGGCAAAAGAAGATTGGCACTTTTGAAGGGTACATGAAATAGTGTTCTGATGCTTAGAACACAATGAAATTGACTTTTTATTTTGGAAAGTTTCATTTTGCCAAGCTTGATGAAAGAAACCAGCCAATATGTTTTCCCACAGAAGCCACAGTGATCACAAAAAAATGTGGTCACTCAATGTACGACTGTTTGTGGGACACTGCTATGTGCAGTTGGCTGCAGCGTTTCGCCTATAAATATATCATCCACACCTTCATTAAATCCCAGTTCGATTATGTAAATGCCTTGCTGGTCAGCCTTCCCAATTCCTCCCTCCACAGGCTGCCGATAATCCAGGACTTTGCGGCCCGTATCCTTTACCGTTCCAAACTCCATCTCCTCCATCCTTCCCCGACTCCATTGGCACCCCATCATAAGAACATAAGAATTAGGAGTAGGCCATTTGGCCCCTAGAGCCTGCCCCACTATTCGATAAGATCATGGTTGACCTTCTGAACCAACTCTTACAACAACAACTTCGATTTATATAGCGCCCTCCACCCCAGAAGGCGTCTCAGAGCACTTAACTAACTCTTAATTACCTGCCCTATCCCCATATCCTCTAATCCCTCTATTTATTTATTTTTAAATCAGTCTAAGCCCTTGAAAATGTTCAAGGACTGAGTATCTACAGCCTTCTGTAAATTCACTACCCTCTGAGTGAAGATCTTCATCCAGAGGATCCAATTCAAGATCCTCATATGGTCCTCATATTTAAAGTCCTTCATAACCTTGCCCCACCCTACATCCGTGACCTCATATCCCCTTACCAACCTGCCTACCCCCTCCACTCAGCAGTCTCTGGCCTGTTCCACGTCCCCCGACCCACCCACCCCACCATTGGCGAGCGAGCTTCAACCACTCTGCCCCTAACCTCTGGAACTCCATCCCAAAGTCCCTCTGCCTCACCCACTCACTGGCCTCCTTCAAGTCTCGCCTCAAGAATCTCCTCTTCGATGGACCCATCGGCAACTCCTTTCCCCCTCCACCCCACCCCCCCCTGTCCTCAGCTCAGGTCTGAAGCAGTGTCTGTCCAGCGCCTTGGGATGTCCTCCTGACGTGAAAGGCGCTATACAAATGTAATTTTGTTGTTGTATACAGTCAATCCACTTTACAGTATTTTCTGTGAAGCGCTTTGAGACGTTTAGAAGAAGTGACAAATCTTAAAGACATGATGAGATGCGATATCAATGCAAGGATTCTTTTACTTTATTATATAAAATCTGTACTTAAGTATGGACAATATTTACCGAAGTATTCATACACTAAGGAGAGATGTTCAGATCCGGAAAGCCCTTTGGCTTATTCTTTTAGAATACCAGCACAATCATTTTCTGACCATAAAATCAAGCTATTTCTTTAATGATTCTAATATCCTGGTCCCAAACTCCTTCCTGATGATCAGTTCAGGTTGCTCTTTGTGTTCTGACTTTGTGAGCATCCTTATCAGAAGGTAGGTTGAAGAGGCTAGATATTTCTTAAGAGTTTAGAAGATTAAAATCATGAAAGAAATTGACCAGATAGCATATGGTACTTCTTTCTGTGAGAGGGAGTCCAAAACTAGAATAAGTGCAGAATTTTAAAACTAAAATTATGACAGTTAAACATCTAATTGAAAAACATTTCTTAACACAGAATGTTGTGAAAATGTGCAAGTCATTGCCCCAGGAGCCTACACAGGGAGAATCCACTGAAGAATTTAGAAGGGTGATATACACTAGAGAAATATACACGCCTAATAATAATCAATCCAAAAATAAATTGGTCATTTTCAATCCATGACTGTTTGTGGGACACTGCTGTGTGCAATTGGCTGCCGCATTTCACCCACAAATATACAGTCAATTTACTTTACTAGTATATTCTGTGAAGCACTTTGAGACATCTAGAAAACGTGAAAATTGCTGTTATTATTATTATAGGTCATCCACCTAAACGCTGAAGATGTTTTCTTTGCTTCCTGTTGTTGCTCCTGTTATTTCATTGCTCCCTTCTGCAATACTTGTTATGTCATAGTGACCGGCCTGCACACAGTACACCAGGTACGGTCTGAGCAGAGGCTGATCGTGACTCATTGCTTCAATGTGTAGGCTTCGGAGTGGTAGGCTTCTATTAGAATGTGGCCACTTTGACATGGTATGAATCATGGCTTGCTGACCATGTCTACTTATTTGTAATGCAGCCATCAATAATGAAACCATAATTGTCAGAATGTGACCATAATGGCTATAACTGGGCAAGGCAAAAACAGCCAGGCAAACATATGTTGCTCCCGTCTCACCGTGTTGATGATTTACTCCTTAAATAAGCCTCGGAACCATCAAAAGGTAACTCAGCAGAAACAACTCAATTGGTGCTGAGATGAAGCCTCTTGTTTTTATCTAGCGGCTAAATATGCTAATTTTTATCATGTTCAGGTGGCATCCATGTAAATCTGACAATGTGGTTTGTGCAGATGGTTTTACTCCCAATTGGTTGCCATGTTTCACCTACAAAATATACCGTCAATTCACTTTACAGTATATTCTGTAAAATGCTTTGAGACATTTCAAAGACGTGAAGAGGTATTATAGCAAATACAAGGAATAAAACATTTTTACTCCAATTTTGGCTCCATAGTGTGTACAACAACAACAACAACAAAATTACACTTGTATAGCATCTTTCACATCAGGAGGATGTCCGAAGGCATATAATGAGCCATGTCATTGATCTATGTATTTCTTCATCTATACCTGAAATATTCAGGTCACCCAATGCTTGGCAGAGCATCAATACTAAAGCTGTATCCTCAAACAATTGAAGTGACAACTCGTATCAGATAGTAAATGAGGTTTTAAGAGCAATGGTATCCAAATATGTAGAAATAGGATTAAGAATCTAAGATACTACTGGTATGTAATCATTGTTATATTATTTGATTTATGCAGTGCCTTTCATCCCAGGAAGTCAATTCAAAGTACTTTGCAGGTGCTATTGTTTGCATGACTGTATTTTGTAGGTAAACATAGCAACTAATTGCTGTACATTGGAAAATGCAAACTGCCATGAAGTGAGTAACCCCCAAACAGGTGTGAAGTGAATAACTAATTGTATCTATGGGACCCCAGAAGACTGTAACTCGAGGTACCCTGGAGGGTAACCTCCCAGTTACCAGAGGATTAGTCATCTGGACTTGTGCTTCAAATTGGTGAAGGTGCTACTGGTGGCATATTGCTTGGAGACAAATTGGCTGCCACGTTCCCATGCAAAAACACACAGTCTGTACACTGTACAGTATATCCTGTGAACCACTTTGAGTCATCCCTCTGATATTTATGGTAATATAATTCTTGCAATTAATACTTATCACTCCTTCGAGATGTCTCAAAGTGCTTCGCAGAATATCCTGTGAAGTGAATTGACTGTATATTTTGTGGACGGAAAGTACTACATCAAAAGCAGTGGTTATCATAGATTTTACATAAAATAATCTGCCCATGTGGCTCACAGTATCAATGCAAACCTCTGTTATATTGATAGGATTTTTACCAGCAGTCTCTTTTTATCTCCCTTTCTGAATACAGGACGTTAAAATTCACCAGTTTGAAAATCATTCCAAGGGGAGCTTTCTCTGGACTCAGCAACTTAACAAGCATGTACGTATTTAACTGATGTGTAGATTTATAGAATGCAACTGGAGAGTGATGAATTTGGGCCATAAAATACATTAACTTTGAGAGGGACAGGAAATTGAATATACCAACAATACCAGCACACAAAAAAAAGCATGTAACTTGTGCGCAAAGGTAATGGTCAGGCTGCAGAAAGCAATGAGCAATGTTCAGTGCTTACAGTATAAATAAAATGCCCCAAAGTAATGAGTTCAGTGCAGTTACATAGAGAATCTGTCATATCAAGCATTGTTATATGATAAATAGCACAACAAGTGAGCCTGACTGGGTAACACATGTGTCACAAAGTTGCAAGAGAGCAGGCTTCTGAGTACAGATATTTATTTACTCCCCTCACACAGCTGACAATGGCAACTTTTTTTTTAAATGAAAAAAGTGAAATTTGTTTTCAAACCAATATTTTTTTTCAAGTCGCTCAGAATGATCAGCTCGCACTGCTTTCTTATGTGTCTTTCTCACTGCGATTTGGATTTATTTCCACTAACATCTCTCTACATTACTATTTAATATTGATCAGTGGCCTGCATAAAATTATATTTTATGGCGTGGTAGCAGCAACAGCTTGCACTTATATAGTGCTCTTCACGCACTATGCATTGCAAAATGCGTGTCTCAGAGATAAACAGTGCCAATGATTCCCGAGCCAGTGGGAGGGGAAGGTGACCATACTGTAGGTTACAGATGCGCAATATAAAAGATTCTACTTATTTAATTCAAGGTAAATACAGTAAACGGGGCAACTCCAGTGAGATGCCGTTGCCTGGGTGCATTGACTTGCTGGCCATATTATAAGCAAATCCCCAAACCAGTGACCATCTGACCACTGATGTCATTTCATGCACATCTGCATTATGCATGTACACTAGGGGCAGCTCACAGGAAGTAATATCAGCAACACCTCCAGCACATGCATGCGATGCACAGAAAGTAATCTCAGCGGAAACCTGACAAGTTTGAAGTTAGTCAGTCAGTAAGTCAATCACAGTCAGCCAGCCAGCAAGCCAGCCAGCCCGCCCGCCCAGCCATCAGTCAGTCAGTCGGTGAGAGAAGGCATGTCCAAAGGAAACCAGGGCTATAAGTGAAGGTATACAGTACCAGAGAGGTTATAACAGAGTTGACTGTATAATTGCTCAATGAAAGCCAGCCTTAAGAACATTGGATGTACTTTTTCATTTTTGTCATTTTTGTCCTTGCATAGAATGCAGAGTTCAGATTCTGTTGATCGCCTTGCAATTAAGCGATAATCATGTTCAAAAACACATTTTATTTCCTGCAATTTTTTTTCTCTGTCAATAGAATGTTAAATCGCAGTTTCTAGCTTCAAGTTTGTGTCTCACTGCACATGAAATAATTCTTGGAGACTTGTGAAAGGGATATCAATCAGAATTGCTGCAAAAATGCAACTTACAGCAGATTATACCAGGAATCAACTCTTAACATGCACGGATGAAATCAACTTAGATGGAAGTGAGATAAAATGCAAGGAACCACCTTCACCTAATGCAACTCTCCAATGCTAAATTAAAAATGTAACAAGGGCACACCATTTTTAGCTGAAAAGCTGAATGAGAAAACAGAAACAATGACCCTCAGCACCAAGGCCAAGGAGGCAACGCATGTTTTGGGAAAATTTCCATCCATAGGCCAGGAATGAAAGTGAACATCCGACATCTGTTTCCGAATCAGAATTGGTGATCTGATGAAGAAGGCACTTCAGCAAGCTTAGTCTCATTTCTACAGTATACAAAGGCTACAGACTGTTCAAAAGAGCATCCAACAGTTTCTTAACTGATTTCCGTGTCCTGGCCTCGAACATTGCACATGGTAGCCTATTCCAACTGTTGATCATCCTCAGTGTGAAGAAATACTTCACACAGAGTACATAATTGCCTTTCACAACCATGAATGCTTTCTCTCTGTGCTTTGGCTAATAATAATAATAATCCTTGCATTTGATATAGCATCTTATCACATCATGGAGACATCTCAAAGTGCTTCACAGGATATACTGGAAAATGTAGTTGCTATTGTGTGCAAAATTGGCAGCTGGATTGGAAAACTGTCCTTTTGCTGCTGAGCTATAGGCTATTTCTCAGTTAGAGAAGGAAAAACATTTGAACTCCAAATACCTAGAATGTAAAGAAACTGCATGAAACAGGAAATTAATCTTGGAATCCTCTAGCTCAGTGGTTAGAGCACTCGCCTTACAAGCAAGAGACTTGGGTTCAATTCCCGGCAGGACGAAACTTTGGGTAAGTTTCCTTACTCCATACGCCTAATAATCTTACCTCAAGAAAAAATAAAAATAAATGGGTCATTTTAATCAACGACTGTTTGTGGGACACTGTTGTGTGCAATTGGCTGCTGTGTTTCACCCACTCATACACAGTCAATTCACTTTACCATATATTCTGTGAAGCGCTTTGACACGTCCAGAAGATGTGAAAAATGCTATATCAAATGCAAGGATTATTATTATTTATTATTGTAATCCAAAATGCAACTTGAAAGGCCATTTAAACAAAACTGCAAGCATTACTGTTAAGGATTTCAAAAAGGGACAGGACAATGTAGAAATGTGATACCGTGTCCTCACTTAAAGAATCATAGAATCTTACAGCATAAAAGGAGGCCATTCGGCACATTGAGTCTGTGCTCGCTCTTTGAAAAGAGCAATTCAATCCCATTCCCCAGCTCTCACCCCATAAATGCGGAAACTAATCCTCCCCAAATAAATGTCTACCTCTCTTTTAAGAGTTTATGTTAAGAATATAAACTACTTCTAGTGAATATCTCAAATTGCAAAAATGTCACTGGGCAATGAACTCATAATTTGTAATTTGGATGTTTATGGGAATGGAAACCTTACTGTTACATTAAAGGAGGGTTAATCTTGGCTTTTTCTTGAATGCTGTTATAATGAACGCAAAAAATTTAAATTTCGAGTAGCGGAAGGAGAGGAAACCAGTGTCCTGCCAGTGGCAGGTTAAGAATGGTGCATTCTCTTGGAGCTGGAGAAAGCCAACATCTTAGCCGTTACACTAGCACTCGAATAGCTGAGGAATAGATATTGTGAATTGAATGAAAGGTATAGTGAATCGTTTGGAAACCCAGAAAGCCAGTTTGTCCACAGCGAATACCAACAAACAGCCATGAAGTGAGTGACCAATTTGATTTGATCTGAACATATTCTTTTTCTGAGTGTACTTTCTCTTTCCTGCCTGAGATCTTATATACTGCTTATGTACGTGTGTATCTTTTATATTGCTACAAGGTTTCCTCTGGTGCATTCAAGATTGAAGAAAGTTATTTTACTGAGAAGTTTACTTAGTTTCTCCCAAATTCCTTGAATACTGAACATAAGCCAACTAGATCTTTTCTGGACTTTCTCAGGCGCTAGGAAGCCACCTCATGTCATAATCCTAGGCAACACTCCCAAGCACAGCCTGGCCTAGAGAACTGGATTGATAAACAATACTGTATGTGAATAGCTACACAACACTGGCTCAATTGGCACTGCCTTCACTGTGACTGTGAGCTCCAATGATCGCTTGCAATCATATATGTAAACAAACTTTTAGCTGTACTTTGAAGTAAGGTAAGAAACTTAGACAAAAGGGTACAATTCTCAGTGTTCCATGCACACACTGGACGTGGAGTCCTGTAGCTCAGTGGTTAGAGCACTCGCCCTACAAGCGCAAGACCTGTGTTCGATTCAAGGCAGGATGAAATCTTGGGAAAGTTTGTTACTCCACACACCTAATAATAATCGCTCAAAAAAAATTGGTCAATTCATGGCTGTTTGTGGGACACTTCTGTGCACAATTGGCATTTGCTCATAAATATGTGGTCAATTCGCTTTACAGTATACTATGTGAAGTGCCTTGAGATGTCTGGAAGACGTAAAAGGTCCAAAATCAAATGCAAGGATTATATATTATATCTTATTGCAAACAATTGAAATGTGATCAACAGCATAATTTCCCTGATCTTTGGAGGCCTGTAGCTCAGTGGTTAGAGCATTCACCTCGCAAGCAAGAGACCGGGGTTCAATTCCCGACAGGACAAAATATTAGGCAAGTTTCCTTAATCCACATTTGCCCAAAAGTAAGTAGGAACCCGTTTTTTTAAATTCGATTGGCAGATCGCTTTTCCGGGGTAGTAATTCCTTTAAAAAACACTTAATTCCACATTTTTTTGTGAGACACTGCAGGGCACAATTGGCTTTCACTTTACAGTATATTCTGTGAAGTGCTTTGAGACGTCTCAAAGATGTGATAAAGTGCTCTATCTAATGCAAGGATTATTATTCTTAGTATATTTTCAATTGTAATACTCTTCATTCACCACTAAAAGGATATTGCAGACCAGTAAAGGCTCTTAAGCACTGAATTTTGTCTACTTTTTAACAGCCTAAAACGTGGATGAAAAGTAAATGGCTGCGACATTTTGGCATAGAATTGGAATGAGTTTAAATTATTGTACTGACAAAGCAAACAACAGCACTAACACAATGGATCAAATGACCTAAAGTGTCGTAGATTGCTATGGTCGACAGAAAACCAACTGCATTTTATTATAACTAAATTGCTGTTATTAAGTTATTTTTCAATTTAATGTAATGTCTGACCAAAGAGAGCAAGAATGGGAAAAGACTATTCAGCCAATTTGGTTTACTACATTTAAGGACCAGTTTTAAAGGCCAATTTCTAATCTATGTGATTATGGAATCTCTTTATCTTCTAAAGAAACTGTCCTCAAATTATGTGTCCCATTTCTCCAAAGAGCATCCAACAAAACCCCCAGAATAAACATCTGTCTTCACAATGATGCCCAATGTTGTAGGAATGAGTTATCAGCAACAATTATATATATTTTTTAAAAAGCACAGTAAAAGCCTGTTTATCCATAACCCGATCAACCGTAACTTCTGTATAACCGGCAATGCAAAAAAAGGTCCCCATTCGATTAACCGGATCTTACCCAGCACAATCGGAGAGAGAGGCAGTGAAAGAGAAAGGGTGGGGGCGAGGAGAGAGGGAAAGAGTGGGGGGGAGAAAGAGAGAGGAGTGGGAGGGGGAGGGGGAGAGAGAGGTGGGGGAGAGGAGGGGAGAGAGAGAGAGGGGGGGGTGAGATGATTAATTTAGATGGAAAATGAGAGGAGTGGAGGGGTGTTGGGTTTGGAGCCATTGAGGTGCCAGACTGACTGAGTGTGTGTGTGAAAGAGAGTGAGATGGAAGGAGGGAGAGAAAGAAAGAAGAGGTAAAAACGGTAGTACAGCTTTAAGCCACTACAGTCCACCATTGTAGAAGTTTGTTTTATGATTGTGTGCTGTGTTTATAGACTGTAATCAATATTTAATTGCTTTGTTGGTAAGTATCCATACAATATTATTTAGTCTATTATTAATATGATATTTTTTAAAAATATATATATTTTAAAAAATTTAATTAATTTTTTTGTGTTGGGTTTTCGGCAGCTAGCTGCTCGAATATCCAGCACGCAGTTTAACTGGCATTGGCCAGGTCCCGAGGATGCCAAATAAACAGGCTTTTACTGCACCTAGATTTTAAAAGCAATTTCAGGATAGACAGTTTAATTAGGTACTGGAAACATCAGTTGGAAGGGTAGTTGAGGCTAGGACAGTGGGCCCATTTGGCAAATATCTGAATGCTGCAATAGGAGGCTGACCGGGTGGGTTTTCTGGAATGAAGAGATTAAATGAGCCCATTGATTGAACTTTTCTTGTGACATCTGCATTGTTCAAGTTTTGACCAGCTGTTTCTCTACAAATAGAATACAAAAGTCAGGAGGTTATGATAAATATTCATAAAATGTTGGTTAGGCTTAATTTGGAGAACTGATTTCAGTTCTGGGCACCACACTTTAGGAAAGATGTTAAAGCATTGGAGAGGGTACAAAAGAGGTTAGCCAGGATGGTACCAGGAATGGAGGACCTTAGGTGTGAGGAGAGGTTAGCGAAACTAGAATTATTCTCCCTAGAGCAGAGAAGATTAAGAGGGGATTTAATAGAGGTTTTCAAGTTCATGAGGGAATTTGATAGGTTGAACCGAGAAAAACTGTTTCCATTGGTGTGTGGGTCAGTAATCTGAGGACACCGATTTAAAATAATTGTTAAAAAGAAACAAAGGGGAGATTAGGGGAAAAAACTTTCACCCAGCGAGTTGTTCAGATCTGGAATGCATTACCGGAAAGGATAGTGGAAGCTGATTCAATAACAACTTTTAAGAGAGAAGTAGATGGGTATTTGGGGAGGACAAGTTTGCAGGGCCATGGAGAGAAAGCAGGCAATTGGGATTGAGTTGGACACTTCTTTTAGGAGCCGGCGCAGATGCTATGGGCCGAATGGCTTCTTTCTGTGCTTATGATTCTATGATTGTATGAAATAACAATTGTGCCCTGATCTCCCCCAGTAGGGGAAAGTAGGTCACCCATAGTATTTGTTCTTATTAAGCCCTACAACCACCATTTTTTTTCCCAATCCAATCCAGTCATTTTCCAATTAGTTATCTATCTGCAGTTCACTGTATCTATTCACGTTTGCTACGATCATGCCAAATTTTTGTAACCCCCCAAAGACAGGCAAATGTAAAATATACAGTCAATTCACTTAACAGTGTATCCTGTTAAGAGGTTGAGTCGTCTGGAAGACGTGATAACACACTATCAATTGCAAGGATTCTTATTCTAATTCTTATTAAATAATCCTGATACTGTTAGGCAGGACTGTAAAGGTTGCTCAGATAGAATAAGTCTACGTGTTAGAGGCTACTGCATTGAATTCCCAGGTACACTTTGTTTCATTGTCATCAGCAGAAAATGAGTGTAGAAAGCTGCTCTCCTTTCATCAAACAGATACAAAGCCTTTCAAAGATAGAACACCTGGTACTTCCCAAGCTTCATTCAAGGTCAAGTGTATCAGAAGCCAAAGGTCCTTGGATTTGGAGTTGCTCTTATTCACAGTTCACTGGCAAAAATACAGGATTGCTCAAAGACTCACTTGATTTTACTAAACATAACTGGTGCTTTTAGATAAACAAGAATTCCCACAATGACAATTTGGCATCATTTAACGTAAAATACCATGTAAAACTTGCAAAATTCCAGATTGAATAGCAACAATCTATGGCACTTTTAAAATAAGACAGATCTCAGAAAGCCATTATCTACCCCCTGCCGTTCCTTTCTCCTGGGCAGAGCCATTTGGCAGCAATGTATCAGTGTGAATCTTTCATTCTTGCTGGGATAAGAATAGCTTTTTCTTTAATTTCTCAATTTCTGCTAAACATGGTGCAAAAGAGCAGGTTTGAGATTACACTGGTCATTCCTCAATTGAGAGCTGTTGAAGCCTAAATTTCATTAACATATTCATTAACATAACTATAGTGCATTCTACGTCTGTTTGTGGGCAACTGTGCGCAAATGGCTGCCGCTTTTCGCCTACAAAGTACAGTTACTACACTTTTCTATATATTCTGTGAAGCGCTTTGAGTCATCTCGAAGATGCGATCAGGCACTATATCAAATACAAGGATTATTATTGTATTCTGCGAAAACACTTATTTGAAGTAGGAATGTTTGCTGCTGACGGGAAGTGATTTCAATGTGTAAAGGAGCAGACTGCAGTTGGTGCGTTTTAGTCTTTTTGTTTCCTCAGTCATGTCTGACTCTAAAACACAGCAACTGCGGTACTTGGCAGATCCTGCGAGTTTAAAAACAGGCACCTCCTGTTTGGCCTGAAAATTGTCCAAGTGCACCAACTGCAGTCGACTCCCAAATGATCACTTCTTCTGATACCACTGGAGATAACTGCTGCATGCTTATCATTGACGAGCAGTACTTCATCCTGTAGGTGCTCGCAATCAATTGAATGAGAAACGTATACCTATGATAAAGGTAGGGTCCGTCGATATGGAAATTTTCCAATATTGATATATCGGTGCGCTCATATCGATATATATCGATATATCGATATTTCCGGGTTTTTGGATACTGCGCATGCGCGTGCATTCGGAGGTGCGCGCGCCTTCGGAGGTATGCGTGTATTCGGGGGGTGCACGCATTCGGAGATGCGCGCGCATTCAAGGGGTGCGTGCGCATTCCGGTGTGCGCGCACATTCGGATGTGCGCACGCATTGCAATATGCGCATGCATTCCGTGCTCTAGGCCCAGGAGGTTTGCAATGCTGGCGACAAGGTAAGTTGGAAAACTTCGCATTATACCGATAATACCGATATATCGCCGGAAACGATTTACCGATATTTACGATATACTGATATAATTTTTAATACAGAATTTTTTGATATATCTATATATTTTAAATTCCAATATCGGCATATCGATATGAAAAATTATATATCGATATATCGCCGGACACTAGATAAAGGTATTGTGTAATGTTTACTTATTGAGTAGCCTTCATCGTCTATTAAAAACAACGTCATTAAAATTCATGAATTTCAAAAGGCTATTAAATATCATTGTATTATCTATTGGCAAGTATAAATCATGTACATAGAGAATTTACAGGTCCCCTTATCTATGGTGCTTCTCAGCAATTCAACCCTGAGCCCACAGGAAGAGTACCATATAAATACAAGTTGTTATTGATGTTATTGCTCTTTGAATGACATAATTATGGTATTGCTGATATACGTTAACAATTGCTGCTTTTTACATATAAATGTTTCCGTCTGTCCTATAATAGCTACCGGATTATCTAAAACAATTGAAATCCGTGTTTTCTGTTCAGAAGTTTAAATTAACCTCAGATTTTCAGCTGTCTCTCTTCTTAACAAACAGCATGGTGCTGCAGAATGAAGCTTTGGAGAATATCGAAGCAAACACCTTTGCCAATCTCCCCCGACTATATGAAATGTAAGTAAACACAAGGAGTAAACTCCATCTATTTTGAACCTTAAAAAAAGGGACACAAACTGCAATTGCTTACTCTAATTACAGAAGCTTTTACTAAATCACTAGTGCGGTACTTTAGTAATGAAGGGTTTAAAGCTGAATAGAAGTTGCTGGGGATTATAAAAATCTTGTGTTACAATCTGAACCTGTGATCCACCATTGTATTACCCTTTATCCAAGGATAATAGATGTGATACTGGAGTATGAGACAATATAGCAGTATATCAATAGGTTCATATCAGTGGAGTGCTCATTGGTTAGAACACTCACCTTACCAATGTGTGCTCCTGGGTTCAATTCGAGGCAGGGCAAAACATTGGGCAAGTTTCCTTACTCCACACGCCTAATAATAATCCCTCCCCCCCAAAAATAAAAAATTGGTCATTTCAATCCACGACTGTTTGTGGGACACTGATGTGCACAATTGGCTGCTACGTTTCGCCCACATATATACAGTCAATTCACTTTACATTACATTCTGTGAAGCGTTTTGAGACGTCTAGAAGATGTCAAAAGCACTGTATCAAATGCAAGGATTATTTATTATTTTTATTATGATGAGGAATTAAATGTAACCTATCAATCTAAGCTTTTTAACATTCCATCGTTCATACCATACACCCGTATGAAACAAGTATCCTGGGTTTATGTGTGCCACACTGTTTCTGAGTCACTGATACTGTCCAAGATTCATGCATTCCTACCTACAACACACAACCCTCATTGTGAAGCAATTTGAGGTGGTTTGAGATCAGAGCACAAAACGGTTAAACCAGCTCAATACAGTAAAACCCATTTATCCGATACCCTCAGGACCTGGCCAATGCCGGTTAAACTGCATGATGGATATTTGGGCGGCCAGCTGCCAAAAACCCAACACAAAAATAATTAACTAAAAAAAAATTAATTAACATTTTCTAAACAGACCATATTAATAATAGACTAAATAATAACAGAATATTGTATGGGATACTTACCATTAAAGCAATAAATATTGATTACAGTCTATAAACACAGCACACAATCACAAAGCAAACTTCTACAATGGCCACCTCCCCCCACCTTTCTTTCCCCCTCCCACCCCTCTCTCTTTCTCCCCCCTCTTTCTCTCTCTTTCTCCCCCCTTCTTTCCCTCTCTTGCCCCCCATTCTTTCTCTCCCTTTCTCCCGCCCTTCTTTTCCTCTCTCGCCCCCACCACCCCCCACCATCCTTTCTCTCTCCCTGCTGCTCTCTCCTTCTCCCACCCCACCCTCACCAAAACAGTGTATAAATCCACAAAACCATCAGACTACACAGGCAATACGTAGTATCCACAGCGAGAGAGGGAACGAAAGAAAGGGGAAGAGATAGAAAGAGAGAGGGAGAGATAGAGAGGAAGGATGGAGAGAGAGAAAGAAAAAGAGGGAGAGAGAAAAAAAGGAAAGTGCCCCTTTAAGAAGACACTACCAGCAGCATTCAGAAATAATACTGTACTCTAGTGCAACAATCGACTCATTAAATGTGCCATAGCGATTGTGCCAGATAAGATCCGGTTAATCGAATGGGGACCTTTTTTTTGAAGTGCAGGTAATACAGAAGTTACGGTTGATCATGTCATCGATAAATAGGCTTTTACTGTACTATACTTTTGTTTGCTGTAAGACAGTAGAACAAGAAGACACAGGATTAAAGTTGCAAGAGAAATTTCAACTCAGACACCCAGAATATTTTCTCTATGCAGAGGATAAATAACAATTGGAACAGTTTGACAGGAAGGTTGGTTAGGGCCAGAACACTGGAGTTTGTTAAAAAGCATCTTGGTGCTGTGATGGTGGAGGGAGTCTTCTGGATGAAATCAGATGGGCCGAAGGGCTTTCATCCAAACCGAACTTCAGAGCTGGACTAACCAATAAACTAGATAAGCCATGGTTAATGGCCTTGAGGCTTGAGTAGGCCCCAAGGTTCGAGGGGACCTGGCTATGATTGATGGCTTTACTTCCCGGCTGTGCCTCTTCCCATCAGTCTCCACTATGAGGCTATGTGGAGAGTGATGGGAAAAGGGTGGAATTGGAGCTACGTGTCAAGTGAGAAATGCTTAAGTATTCAAATAATAATAAGAATTTTTGCATCAACATAGCGCCTTATCACGTCTTTGAGACATCTCAAAGCGCTTCACAGAATATACTGTAATATGAATTGACAAGAAGAAGAACAACAACAAAAAAATTACATTTGTATGACACCTTTATGTCAGAAAGATGTCCCAAGGCGCTGGACAGTATCTGTGTTTCAGACCCGAACTGGGTTTGGGATCGGGGAAGGTGGAGGGAAAGGAGGGGAGGGGGCCGACTGATGGGATCCTCGAAGAAAAAGATCTTGAAGCGGGACATAAATGAGCCTAGGGAGGGTGTTGAGGCAGAGGGACTGCGGGATGGACTTCCAGAGTGTAGGGGCAGAATAGCTGAAAGCTTGCCTGCCAATGGTGGAGTGGGTGGGTCAGGGGACATGGAGCAGGCTGGAGATGGCTGATTGGGCAGGTTGGTAGGGGATTAGGAGGTTGCACAGGTAGGATGGGTGAGGCCATGGAAGGCTTTGAAGGTGACGAACAGCATCTTCAATTGAATCCTCCGGGTGATGGGCAGCCGATGGGGTGAGGATGGGGGAGATGAGGTCACAAAGCTTGGAGTGGTAGAGTATCAGGGCCACAGTGTTCTTGATTATCTGTAGCCTATGGAGGGAGGAATTGGGAAAGCTGCCAAGCATGGCATTGGCATAGTTGATCCTGGATGTGGTGAAGGCATGAATGAGTTTCAGCAGCCTGAGGGGTGAAGTAGTAGCAGAGTCAGGCAATGACTATATTGTGGGCGCACCAGATTAAACAGAATCACTTGGAGGACTCAACATTTCCCAATGTGCTCAGACAAATCATCGGCAGGCATCACTGACTTCCTGGCTCCAAACAATTGAACGATTTGAAGATCCTCATCCTTGCATACAAATCCCTTTATATCCAGGTACCTCGCATTCTCTCTGAACTGCTTCTACTCCACTCCTCCTCGACCCACACCCTTTGATCTGCTCACATTAATATTAATTTTAATAACTAATATTCCATAGTCCCAACACGCCGTCATCAATGGCTGTGACTTCAGCTTCTATGCCCCAAACCTCTGGAAATCCTTGCTCAATCCTTTTGGCTCACCCCCTCTTTATCTACCTTAAGTTCCTATTGTAAGACCGACCTGTTCGACTCCGCCTATGTTTCCCATATCTTCCTGCTTCTCCCTTGCTCGAGATGTTTTCCCGAGTGAAGGACCCTTTATAAATGCAAGTTGTCATCGTTGTTGTTGCCTTCTTACCCGTACCCTCCCTGTATCACTCAGCAAATCTGCCACATTTTGTTTATATTTTTGCTTCTCGCAATAAAACTCTTTGATTGTCAGTTTTCTCTTCCGGATTCCACAACAATTTTTTTTCATAAATAAATGTGAACCTTGGTGCATAGAATTTGCTTCATGGGCCTTGGTCGACAACCTTCTGTATCGTGTTATCAGTTGATTCTCCTCAGTCTGTGTTGGCTGTAAAATGAACTGTAACATTGCAATCTGCCACCCATCTTCAGAAATTGCCGTGGAGTCCTGTAGCTCAGTGATTAGACTACTCGCCTTACAAGCGTGAGACCTGTGTTTCGAATCTAGACAGGTCAGGGTGAAACCTTGGGCAAGTTCCTTACTACATATAACTAATAATAATCCATCCAAAAATAAATCTATAATAAATTGGTCATTTTCAATCCATGACTGTTAGTGGGACACTGCTGTACGCAATTGGCTGCTGCATTTTGCCCACAAATATACAGTCAATTCACTTTACAGTATATTCTGTGAAGTGCTTTGAGGTGTCTGGAAGACGTGGAAAGTGCTATATTAACTGCAAGGATTATTATTATATTAATATTTTATTATAAATTAGCTTCCAGTTCTTACCCTTGAGTTCAGTGTTTGTATTGCTGCTCATCTATGCACAGTTGTTATTTGCAACCCTTATTCGCATTGTGTGCAGTTTGGAGTGATGATCATCCACATTCCAATTATTGAACCACATGCATATTTTTTGCAACAACAACAACAACAACAATTTACATTTATAGAGCGTCTTTCACGTCGGGAGGACGTCCCAAGGCGCTGAAACAAGCAAATTTTCCCCTTGAATGACAAGGTGCCAGCCTAGCTCAGTTAGCAAGACCTCTCATCTCTGAATCCATATGTTGTGGTCGGGGCTTTGAACTCATAGTCATAGGCTGACATTTCAGCAGCAGTCGTTGGATTGTTGGAGAGCCATTCTTTGGATGAGAAGTTAAACCAAGGTCCCATTCTGTCTGTTCAGCAAGATGTTAATGATCTCATAACATTATTCAAAAGGGGAGGAAGCTTCTGTTCCTGGCCAATAGTCCCCTAAATAGAATTTGTCATTCACTCCATGGCTGTTGTCTGGTTTGCCTGCAAAATACAGTCACTAAACTTTGCAGAAAATTCCTGTGCAATGCTTTGTGATAACCTCCCAACTTCAAAGGTGCTATATCAAATGCAAAGATTATTCTTATGGTTATATTGCACATTTTTAAAATGCTTACATATACATTTTGTTTTTAATTTTTTTATTGGAATTGCCTTACAAATGATAATACAGTATTGCATTACATTGACTTTGATAAGATGCAGAGATAGTATCAAGAAGTGAGGCAATTGAAACCTAGCCAAGAAGATTCCAATTCAACTGTGGAGTTCTATAGCATATTGATTAGAGCATGTGTCTTGTAAGCAAGAGATCCTGGGTTAGATTCAAGCAGGGCAAAACCTTGGAACAGTTTGCTTATTCCATATGCCCGTTTATCTAGTAGTATTTAGTTGGCAGATCACTTTCTGAGGGCAATAGGCCCTCCAAACAAATAAATAAATTGGTCACTCAATCGATGACTGTTTGTGGGACATTGCTGCCATCTTCTGTGAAATCTTTGAGACGTCTCAACGACTTGTTAAGGCACTATTATCAAATTATAAGAATGTGTGTCAAAGTGTGCACACATTTTGACATTCACTTAGATTATTCAAATGTATTGACTGTCTGCTTATTGGAACCATATTAAAAAAGGATTCTGTACTGCACAAAAAATAAAGCTCTGTATTTTCTTCTTCTAAATTTTATCCATGGGCTGTGTTTACTACATTCCATTGCTGTCTCATTCAGGGTGGATATACTGGAAGGATGAGGTCAGAAGAGCCGAAGCGCCTTCTTCATCCAAACTAATCTTCTGATCTTGTGACGAATGGTTCAGGTAAAGAAAGCTCTTTGGCCCATTTGATCGCATCCTTCCAGAGTACTAACCCTACCGTTTTCCACTTATGGTATCAAGTTGACTTTAAATTAATCCAGGATCATATTTTCAATTGCCTTTCCTATTAACGTCCCAGGTAAAGAACTTTCTCTTCGACCACATCATTGGTCACCTTTCTACCCCTGCCCATGGCTCGTTCCTAGGATCCATTGTTGTGAAGCACTCTGAGACACCGTCCGACATGGAGGGCGCCAAAAATTCGAAGTTGTTGTGGTTGTTGTTAACTTCTTTCCAATTTCATACTTTATTCACTGAATGCTGGCTAAATGATTACATTTATTGTCCATATTGGACAACAACAACAACAATTTGGATTTATATAGCGCCCTCCATGCCGAACGGCATCTTAGAGCATTTCCCTATAATGGATCCCAGGGCTGAGCCCGGGGGAGGGCGAAAAAGGTGACCGAAAGCACGGTCAAAAAGAAAGGTCTTTAGCCGAGACCTGAAGATAGGAAAGGAGGGGCGAGGCAAAGGAAGTGAGGAAGTGAGTTCGAGAGCCTTGAGGCATAGTGGCTGAAGGCACAGCTGCCGATAGTGGAGGATTCGGGGGACGAGGAGGAGGCCAGACCCGGTGGAGCGAAGGCAACAGGTGCTGTTATGAGAGGAGAGGAGGTCAGAGAGGTAGGGGGATGCAAAGAAGCAGAGGGATTTAAATACAATAGTGAGGATCTTGAAATCGATCCTCTCCGGGATAGGGAGCCAGTGCAGTCTGGCAAGGACTGGGGTAATCGGGGAGCGGAGTTTTGTATGGGTGAGAATGCAGGAAGCGGAATTGTATGAGCGGGATTTTATAAATGGTAGCGAAGGGGAGACCGGCGAGGAGGGCATTTGAATATATAATAATAATCCTTGCATTTGATATAGTGCTTTCCACATTTTACCAACGTCCCAAAGCGCTTCACAGAATATACTGTAAGGTGAATTGACTGTATATATTTGTGGGTGAATCGCGGCAGCCAATTGCGCACAGCAGTGTCCCACACACAGCTGTGGATTGAAATGACCAATTTTATTATTGTGGTTTTTGTTGGAGGGATTATTATTAGGCATGTGGAGTATGGAAACTTGTCCAAGGTTTCGCCCTGACCTGCCTGGATTCGAACACAGGTCTCCCCAGCTTGGTTTCCCCAGCTTGCAAGACAAGTGCTCTAACCACTGAGCCACAGGAGCTCCAAAACCACAGGATAGTCCAATAGTCCAGCTGAATGGTGACAAAGGCATGGACCAGGGTTTCGGCAGCTTTCGGGATGAGATATTTGCGGAGACGGGCGATGCGTCGGAGATGGAAGAAAGTGGTGTTGGTGAGAGACCGAATGTGGGGGAGGAAGGATAATTGGGGGTCGAACCTGATGCCTAAGTTGTCTACCAGGTTTGGAGAGATTTAGGGGCAGGTTGAGTAGGTGGAGGAGGTGGGAACCATGTGATTGAAAACATTGACGAGTGCCAAGGAGTATGGCTTCCGTCTTGTCAACATTTAGCTGAAGGAAAATTGCGTTCATCCAACCCCTGATGTCTGACAGACATGCTGACAAAACATCAGGGTACTGGGGGTCACAAAGTGAGGTGACAAAATACAGTTGGGTGTCATCCGCATACATGTGGAAGTGTCTGCGGATGTCATCCCAAGAGGGAGCATATCAATTAGGAAGACAACAGGTCCAAGGATGGATCCTTGGGGTACCCCGCAGGTAACCGGATGAGAGCGGGAGGAAAAGTTGTTTGTGGAGATGTACTGCTGGCGATTTATGAGGTAGGACTTGAACCAGGCGAGTGCGGTCTCACTGAGGTGGATGACGGAGGATAGGCGGTGGAGGTGGATGGCGTGATTGACTGTGATCGACAACACAATGAGTTATAATAGTTGGCGTCGCAAAGAGAGGTTGAGGTGATCAAGATCCTTTGACATATTTTATTCTTGGGGCACATTTACATTTTCATTGTTATCTCCTCCAAATGTTTGAAGGAGACAAATTCCTGGTCTGCTCTGAGCTAGCTGATCTCATTCAAGCTAACATTTGGGTTGTGTTGTTGGCCTCACTGGTCATAATAATAATAATCCATTTGATATGCATTTGATATGAAGCATTATCACATCTTCGAGAAGTCTCAAAACGTTTTCCAGAATATACTATCAAGTGAGTTGATTGCATATTTTGTGGGCGCAACACGGCAGCCAATTGTGGGCAGCAGTGTCCTACAAACAGTCATAGATTGATCACCGGTATTGAATGATCAAATGATTTTTTTAAAGGAATTATTACCCCCGGAAAAGTGATCTGCAAATCAACTTGACAACTGGGTTCATGCTTACTGCAAGGTAAAGAGGAGTGTGGAGTAAGGAAACTTTCCAACGTTTCACCTGATGGTAATCAAACCCAGGTCTTCTTGCTTGCGAGGTGACTGCTCTAACAGCTAAGATACAGTACTAAGTCAGGGAAGGAAAACGCAGCCAGAGTTTCCACTACCACGTCCCATCAAATGACCCCAGGATGTGATTTGGGTTGGGTTCATATTGACATCTGCATTTGATACCTGATGAGATGTTGGTTACAGATGGAAATCTGTCAGATCTACTTTCACGCTGCTGGTGTGCAGGCTTCTGCAAATTGAATATTTTTAAATATGTTCTGTTTGCACAAGTTGTTTAAGGGATTATGATCTGTACTTGATGTATCTTCATTGAACACCCAATGTCTGACCTTGCACATAAAGAAAGGGCACTTAGGAAGAAACTGTGCGGATGGCCAGCATCCGCACAGTGCCACAGTGCCACAAATTTAGTGTTTTTAAAAAAGAATGGGACAAAAAATAGTGACACAACAGGCTAAAAGGAAATACATGGAGTTGCATAAAATTACATTTAATGATGTGATGTATGGTTTCATCAGTCTCTGTCAGCGTTCATACTCCACACAAACCTCAACCCTCTAAATTCTCCTCCCTTCGTGTATAATGAAGTTTCCTCTTAAATATGAAATACTAGTCGATTGGTACAAACAGAAGCTAACTCCCACCCCCATACTCACACAGAATAATATCAAATGAGTAAACAACAACTGGCATTGATATTGTATCCTCCATTTAGGATGATATCTTGGAGTGCTTCTCAGTGGTGTGGTTGGATGCTGAGCAAGAGGGAGGGGATGAGATAGACCATAGGTGCCATTGAAGAGGTAGGTTTTAAGGTGGGATTTAAAGATAATTGGGGGGGAAATATGGGTTGCAGAAATTAGTGTCATTAGTGTGTGACACTCACCTCTATGATCTAAAAGCTCAGGGACAAATAGTAGTGTGGAGTGGGCCACACAACAAGTTAATAATAAATAATGATCTGTACATCTGGTGTAGCATGTTTTATGTTGGGAGGACATCCCAAAGCGCTTCATAGGATACACCATAAAATGCAACGGCTCTGTATTGTGAGCAAACAAAAGAGGAGAGTGTAAAGATAGTGACTTGAAATAAATGACCAATTTTCTCTGGGGAATTGCTGGCCAGAACACCAGAAGAAATTCCCTCTTTTTTTTTAATGCTGCCATGGGATCTTTAACGTCAACCTGAATAGGCAAATGGGATCTTGATTAACATCTCATTGGAAGGATGGGTACATCTGTGCTAAAAATAGGAAGAAGATACTGAATTGTTTACTTGCTGCCCTCCCTCATTGCCTTCAGAACTTGACACTAGATTTTGTTTTAATGTGTTTCTTCTCTATCTATTCCCCATTTGGGTAGTGATAATATTTCCAACCGCTTTCAATCATCCTTATGCCAGTGAGGACAGATGGTGCTACAGCTCGATAGTTAAATGCTACTTTTCTCACCAGCTTTTAACAGCATTCACAGCCAAACATGACTCAGATTATTACCATTGAGCAGGAACTGGCATAATTTATCAGCCACTGAAGAAAGCTGTTGTTTAATTGAAAAGATTGTATTTATTTTAAATCATACGTAGTCTTAACTTGAGAATCTAAATTCATTGGGAAGTTTAAAAACCCAACAGCATTTTGTATTATATTCTATACCTTCTCTGGAACCCCACCCCAATGTCCCTCCAACACACCCCCCTCCTCATCTTTTTCAAGATTGAGTGCTGTTGGCCAAAACAGCCATTCTTCATATTTCAACTCTCAAGATGTTCCTGAAGATCTTCCTCTCAGAGTGCGCCTAACACTCCCTGTAGGATTAGGTAATCAGGATGTTACTTCCAGGGAGAGGTTTCATATTCCGTTCTGAACATGAGAATTATCATGTGTAGGTAGAGTACATGGAACTCTGTTTGGTTTGGAGACTCTTAAGAATGGTGATGGGTTTTCCACAGAGTATCAAGACTCCTGGTTCACCCAAAAAATTTGGGGTGCGCGTGCATTCGGGGTGCGCACGCCCATTTGGGGCGCGCACGCATTCAGGGCCTATCTCCTCAGGAGGTAAATATCTTTCTCTCTCTGTGTCTCTCACACTCACTCTCTCCATCTCTGTGTTTTTCTGTCTGTGTCTCTGTGTCTCTCTCCTCTCTCACATCCTCCCCATCTCTATCTATCTGTATATTATCACATCCACCCCGTCTCTCCCCCCACACACCCCCCACCGCTGTCCCTCTCTCCCCCCACCCCACCCCCGCCGCCGTCCCTCTCTCCCCCACCCCCTCCTGCCTCCGTCTCTCCCCCCCCCCGCCGTCTCTCTCCCCCCCCCCCCCCCCCACCCCTTGCATACCTGTATATTGTATTCGAGTACTATGAATACAATATGGCAGCTTTGCACCCCGGTCTGTGCATTGTGTATAGAGAGGAGCATTCTGGGTCTTGTAGTTCAGTGCGCGCGCATCCCGATATTTTCGATCTATCGACGTTTTCGATATATCGATATTTTTGAAATGCCTATATCGACGTATCGATATGAAAGTTATATTGGGTTTTAGTGATATATCGATATATCGCTGGACCCTATAAATAATCCTTTACTATAGATGTCAAATAATGGACATCCTAAAATAAATTATTCTCCATTACCTGATTGCTTATCCTACACGGAATACATTGGTTATTACCAATAACATTGGTACTTACTATAGATTTCAAATTATGGGTGCTTCAGCTGCCACACGTGTAGAATGATCAGACATTTGGCTGATGCACAAATCATGATAACAAGCATCAAAGAACTCAGAAAATGTTATTCCGTGTAGAATAAGTAATCATTTGTTCATTGTTATACATAGAACAATGTTTATTTTCGCCTTTCCGAGCATTCTCTCAACAGCATTGACAGTACAGAATATAAAGGTAATGGCGAATAATTTATTTTGGGATGTCCATTATTTGACATCTACGGTAAAGGATTATTTATATTCAAATACCATGGACTTCCCTTTGGAGATTGCTGTAAAATCAACATAAATTAAATAATTTGTCACAAATTAGCTAATGCACAAATTATGCAAACACTCATTTTGTGCTTATGTCCTCCAGGTCATATCTCTGTAGACTTCTCTCGTTAGTTAAATGTTAGCCCATGCATATCCATCCACCAATTGCATGTAGTCAGTCATTAAAATTGCTGTACGAATGTAAAACATTCACTAATTTTGGGGGGGAATAGTATATGAAACATTCAGTAAACAGATAATTTTTAAAGTTGCACAGTGCTCATCTTACTTTTAAATCACAAGCAATTTGAATGATTTTTTTTTTTGGTGAACCAGGATTCTTGAAAACCCATCACCATTCTTAAAAGTCTCCAAACCAAACAGAGTTCCATGTACGCTACCTATACATGGAAATTCTCATGTTTAGAACAGAATGGGAAACCTCGCCCTGGAGGTAACACCCTGATTACCTAATCCTACAGAGCATGTTAGGCGCAGGTTATCAAGAGACATCTTTCTTATACAACATCTCTTTAGATGGTTTCCCTGTTGGAAAATTCCCTCAGGTCACAGACTATCTGTACATCTCAAAGTGCTTCACAGGATATACTGTGAAATGTGATTATATTTTGTAGGCAAATCTATACATGTGCAGACTTAACACAAGTTTTTGAAAATATTGGCACAATATTCCTTGACACAAATTATTTGAATTTGAAAACTTACCCTCAAAATAAGTTTGTTTTGAATATTTGACAAATATCATAAAACTTTCTCAAAAGCCTGCATTGTATAATCAGAATGCCACATTATTAATTGTTGAATGTGAGAGAAATACTTGTACTCAACAACTAACTATGGAGCATTCTCTATTATGTAACAATCCTGTTCCCAACATTTCTCGAAATGTGTACAATTTTAATTACAATATTAGCAAGCTTGAAAAGAGTTCAGAAAGGACCAGTATCTATAAATATGGAAAGGCGTGGAACTTCTTAAACTCCTGTTTAGGTTGTAAAACCTGGTACAGTACAAATAAATATGAATGCTGCAGAATATCTGCAAATGGTTAGACACAGTGTGCCAGAATCACAATATATTTATGTCAACAAACTGTGCTGAGCAGCTTGGAAAGATAAAACAACAATTAATTATTGAGTGAATTGTGTGTGCTTCTCTTTTTTTTACAGATTAATTGATAAAGCAAAGCTTCTTATACACATTGATCCAGGGGCCTTCAGAAATCTTCCACGCCTAAGATACCTGTGAGAGAAGTTCAATATTTATATATATTTGTATCAGAATAATAAAGGGATCTTGTCGCCACTGCATCATGCAGTGTCTTAAATCATTATGTCATTGCTGCCGTTAGAGGCAGATTTCATCTTGAGAATATATGTTGAATCTCCTTTTGCTGTAAATTTGTTTCACAGCGAGAACAAGAGAGAAACTATATATTACCAGGCTTTTGAAACTGTCCTTAAAAGCCTCCTAAAACATTGTAAAGTTAAGCTGAATGTCTCGTTTTAGGTATTCTGCCTGGAGACCAATTTACATTATGGAAATATCCAATTCGTAAAGATAATGAGATAAAGTGCCTGCTCAATTTTAACACTGCCAATTTATTCCTGTGAAGTTCATGATTTTTGTTTCGTGTTGGAAAGCACAAGCAGTATGAAATATCATGAAGTCTATATGCATTGGAGCAAATCATATGTTTTCACATCTTTTTTATATGAAATTCAGGTGCACTGTAGTGCACTTCACAACATGTGAATTCTCTTATAATGCAGCTGCACTGTGGACTGTGCACAGGTACCCCGCCCCAACCGCGGTTTTTTCTTTCGCAAATTTCACTGCTCGCTGCGACAACCCTTGCCAACCACGGCAATGGGTTTTGCGTATCCACGGGTTTTAATACTAACACGAGCATTTGGCGCTAGGAATCAGTTGCATCAACCAGAGGAGGCAGAGGAAGAGCCCCTCTTCCATGTAATAGCACCCAACAACCACCTCCCCCATCATCATCATCATCATTAGAATTTAGGTAAATAACATGAATTTTTTTGTGTTTAGTTCAAGGACAAGCAAACTTACTCCCCCTATCCCCATGTTTCCCATAGGGCCCTGCATTTTCCAATGCGGTTTTACTAACCGCGGGGGTTTTCAGGAACGTATTGCCCGCGGTTCGGGAGGGATACCTATACATTGTCCATGGGTACAGCCAACCGATCTATTGCTCTTCACCAAATGATTCTGCACCCTAAAATGACCGGCTTCCAGATCAGGTTGGCATCACTTGCTGCATTCTGGTACACATAAGAAACAAGGAAGTGATGCTGCAGTGACCAGATGACTTGGAAACCTGCTGTTTGTTTCTTTTAATGTGGGAAGCGAATTCTGTATGCGTATACGAGTAGTAACCCTTGCTATCACTGCTCGCTTTAACAACGCTTGCGATTTTAATAGATCACAAGTACTGCATTATAACACAACCATTTTATAGTTGCCTTCTTGTAGGGTCCTTAATGAAATATATAACCATGCATCAGAAATCATGCTTCAGCAACGTTTTTAGAGAGAGTTTTCCGTATTCCACAGATTGTTATCCCTAAATCACTTGAAAGGACATCATTTGAATTTCAAAACGTGATTGCTGGAAAGATGCATTATGATTAATGTTATTTAACCTATTCAACACAATATCTCCCAAACCATATTAATGATTAACCTCAGATAGACAGGGAATATGAATCAAGAATATGAATATGTGGATCAATTGGCTGTAGCCTAATAAAAAGCTTATTTTTGAAGATCCCGAGCAGATAAAAGTGCTAGCTGCATCATTATATTTCACTTCTGTTTCAATGTCTTTTGGTTATTTTCTGGGGTTGGGCGAGGGGTACTATTAATAGGTTCAGTCTTGTATTTCTACTGATGTAGTAACTGTCCAGCACCTTGGGACATCCTCCTGACATGAAAAGCACTATACAAATGTAATTTTGTTGTTGTTGTATTTAAAGTTACATTAATCATGACTATCTTAATAGATTCAGCTGATCAATATGTAGAGTACATGTATTTTTTCTTATTATTACCAGTTGTTTCCCATAAAATGTGCATGTTAATGAGAATCAGTTACCATCTGCCACTGAAGCATAAATGCTGTACTTACTAATTGACTTGATAGATTTGTGGAAACATTACTTAGGCCCATGAATATCACAACAAAATATCTGAAAGCTAAAGCTTGTAAGCTATAAAATTAAGAATTTGTTTTTCATCAAAAGGAAAACCTGTTTAAAGATTCTCACCTCTCATCTACATGCCTTTTTTTAAAAAAAGCAAAACTGGATAGATTAAATACATTAGCCTCTATATGTGAATTTCCATCAGAACATTCCATTCATATCTCTACTGGATAACAAGGAATGTAACACACATCTGCATAATACAGAGTACATAACATGTGCTAACCCTTAGATGCATTATTTTACGATTCAATTTAAGCGGTTTTTTTTTAAAAAAGCACAAAAGGAAAGTTTGTGTAAATGGTTTGTAACTCCATCATATCAAACTTGTTGTAATTCAGGCTTGCTTGTAGATTGACGTATTGAGCCCTATATTTATTTACTTACCACAAAAATTCAAAGTTCAGTACCATGTTTGCTTCTTATGCACCCTTTCGCCATACTAGTCCTTGCTGATGTTCATAGCCCACTTGAGCTCCACCCCTCCTATTTCCCGTATCTTATCTCCTATATTCCCCTCTCAAAGAGAGAGAGAGCGACCCGCTGAGGGCAAGATGGTGCCCATGATAAGTAAGAGGCTTTCTGAGAAGGTGAATAATAATTATTTTAAATAAATACATTGGTTTTCCATTATTGGTCAGAATTATGGTTTTCATCAGTGCTTTGAACATCCCTTAATTCATCACCAAACTCAATTTATTAAACAATAGTGGTATTTGAAGGGAAAAGCATTAATGTATCTATATATCAACACATCAATATATCTAGACAGTGAACCTGATGCATAGAACAACAACTTGCATTTATATAAGCGACCCTCACGCAGGATGTCCCAGAGCGCTTGAGGAAGAAGTGTGTAGCATTGTATGGGATAGAGGAATGGGAGAAGCAGAGACTCCAATTGAGTGTAAATATTGCCATGAACCATCTGGGCTAAGTGTCCTGTTTCCTTTCAGTGTAATTCTGCTGAATGGCTCATCACATTAGATTTGGGTTTCCTCATTCTTACACTTACCCTAATGAAGTGGAGTCTTAGGCATGGAAAGTCTTCTTCATTAATGTGAAAGAAATATGCAGGAAGTAAAGCATCTGATGGATGTCAGAGCTGTGCCTGAATCCATATTCAACCTGGCCAACTGCAGTCTAATCAAGACTTCCTGAGAAGACCTGGGATTCAAAAGCATTCATACCTTCTTTTGTAAGCATGCTTGTGTTTCAAGATCTGAAAACATTTATCCAGCTGGTTGCTTGGACACAGCTGCTCAGGCTGCAATGCTCGTGAAATGAGCAACTAGCTTCAATGAAACATTCAGAGAGCATGGTAAATAGAGCTGGGCTTTTGAAGAATCTGTAATGAGCCACAAATGCGAAACTATTTGAAATCTGTAGTTCCCTGTTAAGAGAAACTCATATTCTGAAGGGTATTCATTTGAAGGCAGGTTCAGAATCATTGAATTGAATCAATGAACCAAGGAAATTCCAAAACCGAAACTCAGATCGTAAATTCACCCAACCGTTAACGTCCAGAACAATTCAGTTGATTGGAACTTAGTTAATGGTTCATTTGGTTAGGGGAAAAATGTTAAAGTAAAACATCTGAAAGCATACCACCAACAATCATAGGGAAATAGGGAAAATATCTATGAGAGGGCTTCCTGGATCACCTTATCATGAAAATACCTTGATGGAAGGTTTGAGTACATGGACTGTTATGGGAAATTATTTTTGCTTCATTCAGGAATGTAAAGTAATCCAGGGCGATGAACTAAAACTTGATGGGAATATGAGGGAGAGGATACTTTTCCTTCTGTATGCCCTTGCCTCCAAGGAAGGCGACCTGCTCTGTGAACCAGGGATATCTCAGGGCTTCTTTTCTGTTGAAGCAGGGTAGCACCAATGGATTATCAGAAAATGCCTTCTACCGACCTTTAATAACAACAACAGAATTACATTTATAGAGTGCCTTTCGCATCGGGAGGACATCCCAAGCCGCTGAAAGAAGGCTTTGAAGAAGGAAAACACTAATGAGTGGGTGGGCTGTCAGGCATTCTGCCCCTGTTCTCTAGAATTCTATCCCAAAGTCCCTCCACCTCAATTCCCCTCTTTCAAGGTACAGCTCAAAACGTACCTCTTAGACCCTGCTTTCAGCTATCAACTCCCCACCCACTAGCTCCCAACAACAGCTCGGATGCCCATTCACTGTGAAGCATTTTGAGATGTCCCCCAGACATGAAAGACACTGTAGAAATGTAAATTATATTGCATTATATTTCGTTGTGCCAATTTGACACAATTCTTGAATTCAATTTTAACTTTGAGGCTCATTTTCTATAGTTCTTAAAAGGACTTACAGAAAGCTGACTTCAAAATTAAAGTATTGTATTTTAGAAGTTTGACAAATCCTGGGCATTCTGAAATGTTCCATCACTGGAGTAACTCCAAGCCAAGTGGGAATTTCGCCCCAGTCCGTGGTAACTGATAAAGTTCAGATGTAAATTATTTTTCATGGAGCTCTATCGAGATTTATTGTAAACGGAATAATCGTGTTATAAATTGATAAATCTAACTTACAAATGATTAAAAAGCAGATCCCACAATTCCCTGGTAAAGCCCTAGATCTTTGGGCTGCTATTTAAATCTCAATGTGCTAATCGCACAGATTTTGGAACTATCTTCAAAATCATTGTGTTACTTATGCTCTTGCCCTTTGCTTTAATCAGCTCTGCATTTCCCACTCAAGCAAAGAATCAGCATAATCACATGCTGTGCTCTATACTGAAAATGAAATGAAAGAACAATAGATTGAAAATAAATAATTTATGAAGTTGTTTCCTGAATAATTAAGTCACAGACATTTCATTCTGGAACATATCTGGTTTAACAGTTCCTAATCTACTGTCTTTTTTTTCACAGATCCATTGCAAACACTGGAATAAGGTTTTTTCCTGATATTACAAAAATACATTCTAATGATCTTTTTCTTCTGTAAGTATATTTTGAATCAGGTTCTGTTCAGTTAGGGAGGATATTGATACCAGTGATTGTTTGAATAACATATGAATGTTATTTCTCACTGTATTTCCTGCTTAAAATCTTTTTGGTTTGTTTCTCTTCTTCACTGAGACACGTACCTTTTAAAATCATCCTCACCATGCTGAAATCAAAACTCAACGCACCTTCTCCCGATTTAATTCATATATAACTGTGGAAAACATCAGTTTTCTGTTTTTTCCTTTCTCCTACCATTTAAAGGCTTTTATTCAAATTAAGTTAGGCATGGCTAAACAAGTTGTTCTACACTTATCTCACCCTCTCTCCTGTTCCTTGTAAACAATTTGGTGTTCTGCACTACGAGCCCTATTGCCCCTCACAAATAAATTTGAGCTTATGTATTGCAACTGTCTAGCTAGTGGGTACTGAACCCTCCAGAGCTTTGAAGGAACATTTGCTTAATGGTACTTAATAGCATTGAAAAAAATCAAAACTCCATTTCTGAGCAAGTGGAGTTCAGCGTGGCAACTGAACTCAGACATAGGATAATTGATTGTGGATAAGCCAAATTGGTTGTAGGGTGGCAAGGCAAGTTTAAACTAGACTTAAAGAGGCTTTGCTCTGAACAAAGTGGCTTTGCTCCCAATAGTATAAACATAGTACAACAGTACTCTTCCACAATGTTGTTAGGAGTCATAACAGAGCAGATATAGAAACTGATTTTAGCCTCTATCACACACTCACACACTGTAGGAAGTAGGAGGGCTTCCTACATCCTCGCTGGGTGGGAAGCCCAGCAAATTCACTGAGAATTTCCCAAACCTACCACACTACAGTTGCTTATACTAAGAGATTTCTAATGGTATGATTTTATGGGATAGGTTACAAGAAGTGCTACAAACTCATGGAAATATAAGAAGAGTGCTTTTGGTTTCAAAAATAGGTTTAGACTGACAGCTTTAATTCAGTTGAGAAGATTTGGGTGAGCTATGTTCCGTATTGTAGGGAAGTCTTGCTGCAACTGTATAGGGCTTTGGTGAGACCACACCTATAATAGTGTGCGCAATTGTGGTCTCCTTATTTAAGAAAGGACATAATCGCCTTAGAGAGGGTACAGCGTAGACTCACCAGGTTGGTTCCTGGGATGAGGGGTTTGAGATATGAGGATAGGTTGAATAATCTAGGCCTATGTTCTCTTGCATATAGAAGAATTCGAGGTGATTTTATAGAAATGTACAAGATTATTAAGGGGCATGACAGAATAGATAGTGGGAGACTGTTTCCCCTAGTTGGAGAAAGTATAACTAGGGGTCACAGTCTTAAGATTAGGGGTCAGCCTTTTCGCACTGAGTTGAGGAAAAACTTCTTCACTCAGAGGCTAGTGAATTTATGAAATTCTTTACCCCAAAAGGATGTAGATGCTCATTCCTTGAACATATTCAATAGTGAAATTGACAGATTTCTTATGGATTAAGAGATATCGAGATAAGGCGGGCAGGTGGAGTGAGATTAGAAGATCAGCCATGATCTTATTGAATGACGGGACAGGCTCGAGGGGCCGAATGGCCTACTCCTGCTCCTTATGTTCTTGTATGTTAAATGACAAAAAGTGCCTCAAAATTCCACACGGCACATTTTGTATATCAGTGATGACGTGTGATGGAATTTGTGGAGGTTTTAAAATATTTATAATTGTAATTGTATGCATAACAAAAATTCAACCAATTTGAAAATTGGACCATATTAAATGCTTGGATACAGCTCGATCACTATTTTACAGGTACTTTATTTGCAGTAAACATGGGTAGAAGGTCACCTAAAACTTCCAGTGCTTGGAATTCAATTACAATCTACTGGCAGTAAATTAAATTGGCCATAGATTTTTGCCTTCTCAATTAAAACCCTGTTGAAGTGAACATATGGTACATCTCATTGTCATGGAGAATGGCCGTAATAATTAAGCAATTGGTTTGATCTCCTGCATTTGTGAGCATATCACCTTGACTTGTCAATATCTGCTGCCTCAAGAAGTGTTCCATTTCTGCAGTAGGTACTAAATGTATATACGTATGAGATGTATTGCTTTGATGACCCCCTTAGGGCAAATTTCGAAGTAAATGGCACTTCATTAATTATCAACCATGAATGCCATTTTGCTGATACAGTCATACTTGGGCACTATCTATAGCTCATTGCTGCTTAAAGATATAGGTAGTAATATGGACAAATTCGGAAAACTTTCAAAAATGGACTGGATCGTTAAGAAGATAGCTGTTTCATCCAGATGAACATGAATCTGTACAAATGAGATTCTTCAAGACACTGCGTGTCATATCACATACTGCACAGAGACTGCGCTTGTGAAAGTCACAAACGACGTCCTCTCTATCTGTGACCAGGGCTCCCTCTGCCTCCTTATCCTCCTGGACCTGTCGGCTGCCTTTGACACAGTCGACCATGCCATCCTCCTCCACCGTCTGACCTCCGCCATCCACCTCAGTGGGACCGCACTCGCCTGGTTCGAGTCCTACCTCACAAACCGCCAGCAGTACATCTCCACAAACGTTTTTTCTTCCCGCACTCACCCAGTTACCTGCGGGGTACCCCAGGGATCCATCCTTGGCCCCCTCCTTTTCCTCATCTATACACTTCCTATTGGGGATGTGATCCGCAGACATGGGGCACACTTCCACATGTACACGGATGACACCCAACTCAATCTCTCCACTTCACTTTGTGAACCCCCAGTCCCCCGATGTTCTGTCAGCTGCCTTTCAGACATCAGGGGCTGGATGAGCACAAATTTCTTGCAGCTGAATGTTGACAAGACGGAGGCCATACTCCTTGGCTCTCGTCAACGTCTCCATTCGCATGGCTCTCACCTCCTCCACCTTCCTGGCCTGCCCCTAAAACTCTCCGAACCTGTGCGCAACCTTGGCATCAGGTTCGACCCCCTACTGTCCTTCCTCCCCCACATCCGGTCCATCACCAGCACTGCCCTCTACCACCTCCGATGGATCGCCCGTCTCCGGCAATACCTCACCTTCAAAGCCGCCGAAACCTTGGTCCACACCTTTGTCACCTCTCGGCTGGACTATTGCAACATCCTCCTCGCCAGTCTCCCTTCCACCACAATCCACAAAATCCATCTTATCCAAAACTCTGCCGCCCGCATACTCACCCGCTCTAAGCTTCGCTCCCCAATACCCCAGTCCTTGCCAGACTTCACTGGCTCCCTATCCCAGAGAGGATCGACTTCAAAATCCTCACCCTTGTTTTCAAATCCCTCCACTCCTCTGCACACCCCCTATCTCTCTGATCTCGTCTCCCCCCAACCCAGCACCTGCTGCCTTCGCTCCTCTGGGTCTGGCCTCCTCCATGTCCCCCGAGTCCTCCGCTCCACCCTCGGCGGCCATGAATTTAGCCACTATGCCCCGAGGCTCTGGAACACCCTTCCTCACTCGCTTCGCCTTGCCTCGCCTCCTCTCTTCCCAGTTTCAGGTCACAGTTGAAGACCTTTCTTTTCGACCGAGCTTTTGGTCACCTTTCTGCCCCTGCCCCTGGCTCGGTTGCGGGATCCACTCCTGTGAAACTCTCTGAGAAGCCATCCGGCGTGGAGGCGCTATATAAATCGAAGTTGTTGTTGTTGTTGTACTGCAGCCATTGAAAAATATAGAGCTGAATCTTGCACTCTTCAATCGTCTAGGCTGAATATCAAAGTCAGACATCTAGTTATGCCGATGCCCCGCTTTGACGACCACCTTGAGATTCTATGAGACAACCCACAAATGGTTAACAGGCAGAGGTGCAAATTAATGTCAAGGCTGTCGACAGTTCATTGAGACGAAGTCCAAGTTACAAACCAATGTGCTGGCTCTAAACATCTCCTACCTGTTGCGCAAACATCCAGAGCCTGTGCTAGAGAATACAAATGTAAAGAAAGCTCTGCATCCAGCTTTAACTTTGAAAGTCTTCGCTGCAAAAATAAGACTTTGTCAATTTCCGAAAACTAGCCGAAAATGATTCCAAGTAGCAGACAGACCATCATGCTGAGGATAGTGTGAATGAGCAAGAAAGCCATTCACTCAAGACAGATTTAATGAGTCAGCTTGAATTTTCCATCTATCATTGAAATTTATGTTTCACAACAATCTATATTGTCAAAAGTAAGAGAGCTTCAAATGACCACAATCGACTTCACAGAAAATGCAGAGTAAAAGAACATTGAGAGTCTTTTTGATCCATTGAGATATGTAGAGGAGCTGATGTGAAAAAAGACATATACTAGTACACTTACTGTTGCAAAGTGGTATGTGGAAAATTACCAGTGGTTTTAATGCAATGGATCTCAAATGTAGTACAGTAAAAGCCTGTTTATCCGGCACCCTCGGGACCTTGCCAATGCTGGTTAAAGCACGTGCCAGATATTCGGACGAAAACGCAAAAAAAATATTTTTAATGTAATGCATTTTTCCGAATAAATTCCGGTTAATCGAATGCGGACCTTTTTTTTGCGGTGTCGGTTATATGGAAGTTACGGTTGATCGGGTGCTGGATAAACGGGCTTTTACTGTAGTTTTCTTAATTGAAATCTTACATTGGTATTAGCATATGTATGTGGTCTATTTATATTACTGTTTGTACTTCTTAAAGTGTAAGCCCCAAGTTAAGTAATCTTGAAAATAAAGATTATTTGGGATTCTAAAGTCATTCTGTACTGATCACTTCTTTGTGAACCAGGGGTTTGACTTGATGAGTTATACATAAGTTATTTTATTGTGCAAATGTTGGTAAAGTACACAAGCGTGGACAATTTATTGCATTTCATCGGTTTAATCATGGCTTTCACTTGTCTTATTGAGGGAAGATAAGGGATAATGTTCATAGGGAGGGAAACCAGCCAGAATACCTGTTCCTGGTCCCTCTTCAACATCCTCTATACTGATTGTGATTGTGTGGCGGCCGTGAAAGAAGAGGTCAGTGCTTAGATGGCTTCTGCAGTCCACCAACACTCCTTGCCAAACTAAGCACATGAATAATTGTCATTTGGGAAAGTCCACTCAAGTGCAACTGGTAGAAGAATGCTGTTTTGTTCTTGTATATGTAGGCTATGGCATAGAGCACACAGAGTGACTCTTGACACAGGGTAAAGGGAAGACTAGCCGGTGTCTTGCTTAATTTCCTAAACTGAGCATGCACATGACATAATTTGTCTGCCGGCCTGGCTCCATTGTAGCAATCTTGCCTCTTATGTCGGAGGCTTATGAGTTCAAGCACCATGGCGGGACTTGGAACCCATACATGGGGTTTGCTGAATTGTCAGACGTGCCGTCCTTCAGATGAAATGAGACTGAGTCCAATCTGCCTCTCTTAAGTGGGTGTTAAAGATCCCATAGTACGTTTTGAAAAGAGAAGGGAGTTCCTGCCGGTGCTCTGGCCAACAATCCTCTAAATCGAATTGGTCACTCACTCTATGGCTATCTTTGCGACATTTCCTGTCAACACCTTTGAGTTATCTTGACGACAAGACAAGAATGCTAAATCAGATAGAATTTATTATTATGATGATCATCAAAGTGACATATGAGCAGCAGCTCCAATTGTCCCCAGTTTCTCCAGTCAAGGTCATGAAGCTGCAACAGGCATTCAGGTTGTTTGGGAAAGTAGCTTTTGAAAGCGAGGATTTTAGAGTGAGAGATTTAAGTGCCATATTTGTTTACAATAGCAACTCCATTGTTTATCCATCCTCCTCCTGCAGCTTATGCAATGTACCAGCACACTGCAAACACTGCTAAAACGTTTGCCAACATACACTGACTCTCTTCAACGTGACTTCACTGGAACTGAGTGTAGTACTGTAATGATTTTGATCATAGGTATTTATAATGCTGTGAAATTACAAGGGCACATCACCAAAATAGATACAGCTCAATAGAAAATGGTGTCTGTATCTGCCCTGTCCGTTTACAAGCTGCTGATTTTACTTTGAACATTTTACTTTGAACACCCATCATAATATAAAATAAATAACTTTGTAACCTATCCTTTAAAAGTGAGTTCAGCCAAACAATGCCAGTTAGCCCTGAGTTTGAAGTTATGGCAGAAACAGTGTACAGGTGATGCTCCAGATGTTTTAGTTAAGTGGTTTCTCATTGAAATATAATCCTAAATGCTAAAAGTGCAGTAAATTGTTGGGCACACAATTGCTTCACTCTGTGACTGAGTTGCTAATGCATAAGCTTTTGATCCATATTTACCAATCAATAATTTCTTCTTCTGCTGAGGCTATTAAATTGATGGTAGAAATGGAAGATGAAGCATGCATTGGCTTTAACGGAAATGTGAATGATGTGCACTAAGCAAAATAGACATTAATATAGTCCATTTCTTGCAGGGAATTTCGGGACAACATAAATATGCAAATCATACCTTCTTACGCATTCCAAGGATTAAGCACTGGAAAATTAAACATGTAAGTACATAACTACTAATTAGTTGGGACAATTCTGCATCCCTTCTTGCTGGTGAAGTTAGATCTGATGTCAAAGCTTTTTGGCAAGCATTGACCAAAATAGATTGCTGAGCCACACTCCTTAACTGTAAAAAGCAGAGAGCAAATCTATTGTCTTATGGATAGTTTTTCAGAGTAAAATCATTTTGAATATCAAATCAGATGGCTATGTCTATTATTTTAACCTGTAGCTTTAGTTACTGTGTATGAAATATATATCAAAGCATATGGCAGCGGACAACACAAGCACCTAACAAAACTTCCTTTATTTTGAAATACAGAAAGCTGATAAACAATGGACTTACAGAAGTACGAAGTCATGCATTCAATGGGACAGATTTAAATTATCTGTAAGTTGTTGGTTTATTTTTGTCTAACAGCCTTTTTAATCCTTGGTTGCAGCTAGCCATTGTTAACAGTTCACATTCAAAACCCCAGTTGGGTGGTGTTTGGACAATCCAGAATCATAACAAGATTTTCTTTTATCCCCACAGCAATCTTACAGGCAATGAGAATCTTCAGCAAGTGCATGAGGATGTTTTCATGGGAGCAACAGGACCAACTGTTCTGTAAGTGAAAGGGTTAATACCTACCCAGCAGTTTATGTAGAAGTGATCTATATGTATATATATATATATATATATACACTGACAGAACTCTTGTGCATTATTAAACAATAAGGGAAGGAGAAATTATTTTTTGATTGAAAATGTACCATTCAATGGCTTTAGGATGGATTATTCTGAAATACAACATGATTTTATTTATTCCATGAGCTAAACTCTTCTATTTTTAACCCTCCTTCCCCCATCACCATCTAAAATGCAGATTGTGGCTAATTGCACGTTTCATTGCACGTAGCACAATTGCACATTTCGCCCACAACACATACAGTCAGTGCACTTTACAGTATATTCTATGAAGCTCTTTGAGACAGCTAGAAGACATGATAAGACACTATTTCACATGCAAGGATTATTACAAAAGCACAAAATACTGCAGATGCAAGGACTATTACTATTATTATTATCATCATCATCTTCGTCTACTCCATTGCCTTTGGTGCACCAATTTACACCACCACTGAGCTGCAATGTGCTTTCAAAAATATAGATTACCAATCCTATCTGTTATTAATTGTTGACATTCAAAAGTGATGGCAGTCAAAACCAAAAATGGAATGGTTCCCTGCTCCCCCCAAAGACCTTAAACAATTCAGTGCATGTCTTGTAGTGAACCGCATGTAAGTAAATCACGGTAATCCCTGAAAACTCAACTCCAAAGTGATCTCAGGTTGGAGACTGATAAAAAGATGTGTCAGAGGAGACCTTATAGAGATGTGCCTTGAACAGTACTTCAGAATAAGAGGAGATAACTTTTGCAATCCCTGTGATGTAACTGTTTTGTACTTTTCTATGCTACTGATAATTATGAAGGAGCCACCTAGTCATGCAAATAAAATCCTGTATCAAAGTAAGAAATGTATGTCATCAAAACAGTAGAAGAAAAGGACATGGATTTAGAATTGCAAAGGACAGATAGACACAAAGAAATGTTTCTTTACCCAAAGGATAATTAATGACTGGAACAGGTTGCATGATCGGTGGTTGTGGTTAGTACCCTTAAGAATCAGTTTGATTCTATAATGAGAGTGGGTATTCTGGAGCAATGAGATCAAAGGAGCCAATGGCCTTCTTCGACCAAACCAATCTTGTGTTCCTGTTAAGAGTTGGTGTGATGTATATAGGCTTTCCTGAAGGAGACAACCTTTATGACCCAAAGACCCATTTACAGCGCACTTTCCCAATCAGTATTTTTTCAACCCCTGTGACATAAATGTTTTGGTGCTGATACTTATATATGAGCATGTTTTTCAGCAACCCAGTCATGCAAACATAACACTTTATCAAAGGCACAAATACATAATATATGATAGTTGGCAATTTGCTGTCAAAAGCTCAACAGGACAAACACAGCACAGAGGTTTCACAGGCACGAATTTACAAAGTTTCAAATCAAAGTAAGTATCCTTTCATATAGATAGATGCTTTCTATTGCATTACAGTATGCTTATTAATTCTCTCACGGTTCAGGAAAGGTATGGGTTTTTCCATTCTCGTACCATGTAGTAGGTCAGATAATTTGCAAAGATGATCGAGTATTGAGGAAGTAAGCTACAGGGCAATAGGGAAAGGGCCTGTAAATGGGACTGAAAGGAATGCTCTTAAATGAGCTATCACAGACATAATGTGCCAAAAATGCCCTACTTTGTGCTGTAAATTTGTATGATTCTGGAATTGCAGAAATTGAAGTATTTTTCTACAGAAAACTATGTGAGTGTGATTGATGGGCTAACACTCTTTAAAGTTAATGTAAGGTGGCACCTTGTGCAGAATGGGTTTACTTCCCTTTGCCAAATCACTTTTCAGAATATACCATACAGTGTAGGCCACAAGATATAGTCAAACCTCGATAATCCGGCACAGTTGGGTCCACTCACCTCCCGGATTTCGGAGTTTGCTGGTGTTTAGAACTTACCTAGAAATGGCTGGGGAAGCACCGCCCCAATACACTACATATGCTGTAAACACAGCACTTAAGCAAAAAAAATGCTCGAGCTTCACCCACAGTGCCGGATGGCAGAGCAGCCACGCTGGGAACTACAAGCAGAGATTTGCGGGACATCGGAAAAAAATTAATACTATATGTATTATGAAATCATGCCGATTTTAGAGAGCTGCTGAATTTCGGAATGTTGGAGTATCAAGGTTTTACTATAATAATAATCCTTGCATTTGATTTAGCGCTTTTCATGCCATCTAGATGTCTCAAAGTGCTCCACAAAATATAATGTAAAGTGAATTTTTTGTATATTTGTGGGTGATACGCAGCAGCCAATTGTGCACAGCTGTGTCCCACAAACAATTGTGGATTGAAGCGACCAATTTTTTTTTTTTTCTGGAGGGATTATTATTAGACATGTCAAGTAAGGTAATTTGCCCAAAGTTTCGCCCTGCCAGGAATCGAACGCATATCTCTCGCAAGGCCACTGAGCTTCAGGACTCCACAAGATCCAATAATTAGTTAGGCACTTAAGTTACTATCTCTGAAATGTATTAGTATATGAAATGTTCAGCTAAACACATCGCTTATTTTTAATCCTCTTTCTTTCAATTTGCTTTGAGAGAACTCTTCAATTAGCTTACTCCTTTACTTTTGGCAACTGGATGTCTGTCACATGCAGTAACCCAACACTACATTATGAACTAGACTGAGTACCACATATGTAATCTACCTACATGTGGAAATTTCCCTACATCTGGAGTGGAGTGGACTCTCTTTTAATAGGTACATTCTGCATACCTAATCCTGGATATTATATAATATTCAATATGTATTTATATATCATAAAAGCCTTAGGTATGTTTCCGCAATTGTAACAATGAACTTCTAAAAGGAAAACAAAAACCAATACAGCTTAAAAAAAGAAAAACAACCCAGTGATTAAAGCTCACCCTTTTTTTTGTAAACAACTAATACATTATTTTAAAGAAATGTATGAATAAACATGTTCAAAAACACTAGGCCGCGTATGTTACATGGTGGTATAGCTAGTATATGATATTCTTCAAATGTGATTACAGTAGAACGTCGATAATCCAACATTCAGAAATCTGGCACTCCCTAAAATCGGCTAGATTTCAAAACATTACATTTAAATTTAGTTTATTTACAATTAATTTATTTTTAATAACACTTATTTCTTTGTATATTTATGTATTTGTACACATAAATCATGTTAAATAACACATAAAACCTATATTGGGTAAATAAAACAACATTGGTAAAGTCATGTTTACCAATACTACACTAGGCTGGGTTTCTAAATACCGGCAAATACTTTCCAATACTTTTACAATACTTTCCATTGTAAAATTGGTACCTCTCAAGATCTTAAATATAAATATATCCACATGAAATATGGTATAATATCCAGAATTAAGTAAGCAGGGTGCATCTCTCCAGGAGAATGGAGTGCATTCCACTTGATACACAGGCCTACATATGTGGAAATGTTTCTGGTTTGGAAACTCTTTAAGCATGGTGCTAGGCTTCTCCATGTGTATTATACTTGACTAATCAAAAGAAAAAGAATATTCTAATTGAAGGAGTTCTCACAAAACAAATCTCAGAGCTAGTAATATAGGGCTGTAGAGCAGTAAGTCTGGTTTGGACCTCCCACTCAAGAACACTTTGGTTGATAAAAGTAAACACCAAATTCTGGCATACTTATCATAATTAATAAGTACAACAACAACAGCAGCAACTTGGATTTATATAGCGCCCTCCATGCCGAACGGCATCTCAGAGCGTTATCCCAATAACGAAGCCAGGGGCCAGGCCAGGGGGAGGGGGAAGAAGGTGACCGAAAGCACGGTCAAAAACAAAGGTCTTTAGTCGAGACCTGAAAATAGGAAAGGAAGGGACGAGGTGAAGGGAGTGAGGGAGGGAGTTCCAGAGCCTCGGGATGTGGTGGCTGAAAGCATGGCCACCGATGGTGAAGCGGAGGATTCGGGGGACATGAAGGAGGCCAGACCCTGTGGAGCAGAGACAATGGGTACTGTTATGAAGGGAGAGGAGGTCAGAGAGGTAGCAGAGGAGTGGAGGGATTTGAATACAAGCGTGAGGATCTTGAAATCGATCCTCTCCAGGACAAGGAGCCAGTGCAGTCTGGCAAGGACTGGGGTAATCGGGGAGCGGAGTTTTGTATGGGTAAGAATGCAGGTGGCGGAATTCTGTATGAGCTGGATTTTATAAATGGTAGTGGAGGGGAGACTGGCAAGGTGGGCATTTGAATAGTCCAGCCGAGAGGTGACAAAGGCATGGACCAAGGTTTCGGCAGCTTTTGGGGTGAGATATTTGCAGAAACAGGCGATGCATCGAAGATGGAAGAAGGTAGTACTGGTGAGGGACTGGATGTGGGGGAGGAAAATAACTGGGGGTACAACCTAACACCTAAGTTCCTTACTGGATTCTGAGAGTTTTAGGGCCAGGTTGAGTAGGTGGAGGAAGTGGGAACCATGAGTTTGAAGACATTGATGAGAGCCAAAGAATATGGCTTCCGTCTTGTCTTGTCAACATTTAGCTGAAGGAAATTTGTGCTCATCCAGCCCCTGATGTCCAATAGACATGCTGACAGAACTGGGTGTCACAAAGTGAGGTGGAAAAATAGAGTAGGGTGTCATCCGCATACGTGTGGAAGTGTACCCCATGTCTGCGGATGACATCCCCAAGAGGGAGCACATAGATGAGGAAGAGGAGGGGGCCAAGGATGGATCCTTGGGGTATCCCACAGGTAACCGGGTAAGAGCGGGAGGAAAAGCCGTTTGTGGAGATGTACTGCTGGCGGTTTGTGAGTATTGGAGTGATAATCCATTTACCACAGTGATGGCTGTCTTTCTTAAACTGCTGATCATAACTATGATATTTGGGCCATGCAGATGGTAATTACTTTAAAAAATAATAATAATAAATTGGTTACTTCATTCCACGATTGTTTGTGGGACACTGCTGTGCCCAATTGACTGCCGCATTTTGTCCATAAAATATACAGTTGATTCACTTTTCAGTATATTCTGCAAAGTGTTTTGAGATTTCTCAAAGATGCGATATGGCGCTAATATCAAATGCAAGGATTATTATTATATTATCATGTTGGATCCCGTACTCTTCATCTCTCCCCAATCCCTAATGCAACTCTTCAGTTTTCTATTATGTTAGCGTTTGGCTAATGTTTTATAGTTGGGTAAGTAAAGGCACTGTTTCTCAGACTGTAAATTCTTAACATTCAGAACAACCAAAGAATATATTATATATGCACTGAGTCTAATCCAATGCATTCCCAATTTTGTTTGTGTGGAAGTGCTGTCATATTAAAGCCCAAGTAAAAATACACTACATCCACCTGTATAAAAATAATCTACTAAAATCACGCAATAACAAATATTTGATACTTTACGTGTAGTGAAACCAATAATCACAAAAGGCTAAATTATTAAGAGAATAACATTCTTACTGTTTTATACAGGGATATCTCCAGAACTGCTATCACTGCACTACCACTCTATGGCCTGAAGTATATTAAGAAACTCATAGCACAATCTGCAAACAATTTGAAAATGTTACCACCATTAGAGAACTTTGTGGAACTGAGAGAGGCCAGCATGACGTACCCTAGCCACTGCTGTGCTTTTGAAAAGGCCAAGAAACAGGAGTAAGTACCGTTTGTCTTGATCATATATGAGAAATGTGAGAACATTTTATCAAGTGCATTTCTCCTCAGTTCGTTGTTTCTTCGTATATCCCATGATATCTTAATATGTACTAGGGTCCGTCGATATGGACATTTTCCGATTTAGATATATCGATGGGCTCATATCGAGATATACCGATATATCGATATTTTCGGGTTTTTCGTACTGCGCATGCGCGCGTGTCGCGGGGTGTGCACGCATTCGGAGGTGTGCGCGCGCGTTCGGGGCCTATCTCCTTAGGAGGTAAATATCTCTCTCTCTCTCTGTGTCTCTCACACTTACTCTCTCCATCTCTGTGTTTTTCTGTCTGTGTCTCTGTGTCTGTCTCCTCTCTCACACACCCCCACCATCTCTCTCTCTCTATCTATCTATCTATCTATCTATCTATCTATCTATCTGTATATTATTACATTCCCCCCCCCCCCACCGCCATCTCTTCCCCCCCCCCCCGCCGTCTCTTTCCCCCCTCTGCTGTCTCTCCCCACTCCCCCCGTCTCTCCCCCACTCCGCCCGTCTCTCGCCCCTCCCCCCGTCTCTCCCCCCTCCCCCTGTCTCTCTCCCCCTCCCCCCGTCTCCCCCCCCATCCTTCCCCCCCCTTTTCTCCCCCCTCACCATCTCTCCCCCCACCCACCCCTTGCATACCTGTATATTGTATTCGAGGACTATGAATACAATATGGCGGCTTGCACCTCAGTCTGTGCATTGTGTATAGAGATGAGCATCCTGGGTCTTGTAGTTCAGTGTGCGCGCATTCCGATTTTTTTCGATATCGATATTTTAAAATGCCTCTATCGGTATATCGATATGAGAATTATATCGGATATAACCGATATATCGATATACCACCAGACCCTAATATGTACCTTTAATATCTTGCTGCAAATCTAACAATAATCTTTGCATTTGTTATGGAATCTATAGAATGAAAACATAGCTTCAGCTTCAGAAAACATAGTGCTTCAGAGCTGTAAGCATTGTCTTCTTTTCATAGGGACGTACTATAAAACAGACACAATCATCTGCAACCGCAATCAGGAGGCCCGAAGGTTTTGTTGCCTTCCAGAGGATGGGGTGAAGGATGTCTCGGCAGGGCTAGAAAATAATCTAAAATACGAGGGCAAGGATCCGTTGGTGGTACTGTACATAGGTACCAACGACATTGGTAGAGTTGGCCACGATGAATTGAGGAGGGAGTTTCAAGAGCTGGGGTCAAAATTAAAGTCAAGATCATCGAAAGTAGTGATATCGGGACTACCACCTGTGCCATATGACAAATGTACATAAAAAAAGAGATTAAGGACCTGAACACACGGCTGAAAAAGTGGTGTGGAGCTCAGGGGTTTCTTTTTATGGGTCCATTGGCTGAGTATTGGGGGAAAAGGGAGCTCTTCCACAGAGATGGGCTCCATTTAAATCGGGCTGGGGCAAATGTCCTAGCCAAACAAATTAATAGGGGAGTAAACAGGAATTTAAACTAGTTAAGAGAGGGGGATATATAGGTAGGAGAAATCATAAATATGCATTAGAAAAAGTAAAGATGACAGCGCGGATAGCATGCCAGATAATAAGAATATGTTAACTAGGGGTAAAAAGCTTGGCAAAGCAGGTAGGGAATCAGAGAGTAGGAGAAATGGTAAGAAATTAAAAACTTTATATCTGAATGCGTGAAGCATTCGGAATAAAACGGATGAATTAAAGGCACAATTAGACACATATGGGTACGATCTAGTAGCCATCACTGAAACATGGCTACAGGGAGATCTAGGGTGGGAGTTAAATATTCCAGGGTTTTCAGTTTATAGGATAGATATGCAATGTGAGAAACGAGATGGTGGGTGGGGTGGAGGGGTGGGGGGGGTGGGGTAGCCCTGTTAATCAGGAATGAAATAAAAGGAGCAGAGAGGAAGGATCTGAAATTCGATAACCAGGAAGCAGAGTCAATATGGGTGGAAATAAAAAACAATAAGGGGCAGAAAATATTAATGGGAGTGGTTTACAGACCCCCAAATAGTGATCACAATATAGCACAAGATATAAATCAAGAAATCAGAGGAGCATGGAGGAAAGGTAAAGCAATAATAGTGGGTGATTTCAATCTTCACATAGATTAGGAAAACCAAATTGGCAAAAGTAGGTTAGAGGAAGAGTTCATTGAGTGTATGAGAGATAGCTTTTTAGAGCAGCACACCGAGGAACCAACTAGGGGACAGGCCATCCTAGACCTTGTTTTGCGTAACAAAACAGGGCTAGTCGGCAATGTAGATATTAAAGCTTCTCTAGGGCAGAGTGATCAAAACATGATTGAATTTTGTGTTAAGTTAGAGAGGGATATAGTTAAATCCGAGGTAAGTATTTTGAATTTAAATAATTTTGTAGGCACGAGGAAAGATCTGGGTAAAATAGACTGGAGAATCAAATTAGGAGGTAGAACGGTAGACCAACAGTGGCAAATATTTAAGGATGTAGTACAGAATTCACGGAGGTTGCATATTCCCCTGCGGAATAAGAGTACCGCAGGGAAAGCAATTAATCCGTGGCTAACTAGAGCAGTTAGGGAAAGTGTAAAATTAAAAGAAAAAGCCTATAAAACTGCCAAGAAAAGCAGCAGATCTGAGGATTGGGAGAGTTTTAAGAACCAACAAAAACTAAGTAAAAAGCTAATTAAGAGTGAAAAAATGGAGCATGAGGGCAAGCTATCTAGGAACATTAAGTCAGATTGCAAAATATTTTATAAATATATTAAGAGGAATAGGCTAGTGAGAGTAAATGTAGGTCCACTTCAGGCAAAGATGGGAGAAGTTGTAATGGGGATAGTGATATGGCCGAGTCCCTAAATGAATACTTTGCTTCTGTCTTCACCCGAGAAGACACAAGTCTGCCAACAATAGAGATACACCAAGGGGTAAATGACAGGGAGCAACTTAGGGAAATCTTCATTAGCAGAGAATCGGTGCTAGGGAAACTGTTAGCACTAAAAATTGATAAATCCCCTGGTCCGGATGGTTTGCATCCCAGGGTCTTAAAAGAGGAGGCTTATGAGATAGTCAGGGTCTTGTGTCTGATCTTCCAAAATTCCTTGGATTCTGGAACAGTCCCCATAGATTGGAAGATCGCAAATGTCACACCACTATTTAAAAAGGGTGGAAAGGAAAAGATGGGGAACTATAGGCCAGTTAGTCTGACATCAGTGATAGGAAAAATTTTAGAATCCTTGATCAAGGATGTTTTCGCGGGGTATTTTGGGGAGCACGATATAATTAGGCTAAGTCAACATGGCTGTTTGTCTCCCTTCATACATGCATTCCAATAACAGGTAATGAACTACTAATTGGTCGTGTTGTCCTGTAGCTCAGTGGTAAGAGCACTCGCCTTGCAAGCGAGAGACCTGGTTTTTATTCACAGCAGTGCGAAACCTTGGCGAGTTTCCTTACTCTACATGCCTGATAGTAATCCCTCAAGAAAAAATAAATAAAATTGGTCACTTCAATTCACAACTGATTGTGGGACACTGCCTTGTGCAATTGGCTGCTGCGTTTTGCCCACAAATATACAGTCACTTCACTTTACAGTATATTGTATGAAGCACTTTGAGACGTCTGGAATATATGAAAAGCGTTATATCAAATGCAAAGATTATTAATAGATTATTTATTATATATCCTTGTTTTAGATCTACAGTAGCTGCAAATACAAAAGTGAATGGAGCAAAATGCACCAAGGGAGAAGGGAATAGAGAGGTATTGGCAAAGTATTGGAGAGAGAATGGGAAAGTGGTGTCTCATCTGCAGTATAAACACCAGGTTGGCTAGTTGGTCTGAATGCCCTGTTTTCAAGCTGTATAATGCTATGTAATTCTATATGTGGAGATAGTATAGAAGAGTTATGATTTACGGTATATTCATTTAATATACAGTACATGTGATTTAGGAATTGAACAACAAATTGATTCGAATATAGTATGAAGTTACAATATTGAAGCTAGCAGATCAAAGAATCATTGCAACTCATATGTCTGGGAGATTTAAGGAAATGGATTGTATTTTATGACCTTCCTTTTCAGAATCAGGCCATGCATCTTCTTTCGTTAAGTGTATGGACTAGAGATCAACTCAGTCCTCTGTGGTTGCTGCTGATAGCTGGCTCACAGAAGTTGCATTGGAGGCTTTATTTTTATTCAGCAGACGTCTTGTCACATGCGGAAACCTATCACCAGCTGAAGAGTATCCAGACCAGACTGAGATTTCAATGTATGCCACCTACACATCAATATTTCTGTGTCTATGATGGAATATGTACTCTCTGCCTGAAGGGGTGCACCCTGCTTACCTAATTCTGGAGAGTATTAGGTGCAGGGTGGCAAGAGCCAATTCTTGGGGACACCAGCATGTGGAATTGAGGTACCACTGAAGTTTCAACAGCTAGATAAGCATAGCTTGCAATAAGAGGTGGCTCAGAGTGATTCTGTGTCTTTCCCAATCCTGTTGTTTGTTAATTAACATGTTATTCTGCCCAAATCTGCGATAGGCTTTTCTTTTTTTAAACAAAATAAGTGTGTTCTTCATTCCAACTGTACATACTGTTTCCAAATAAAAGAATGTTGTCCAGGAAGAGACTTTGGCAAGAATTATTGTGTTGTGTATGAGTTAACTGATGTAAATGCCTCCCTGTGTTGGGTTGAAACAATTAAAACAATCAGACGCCTATCTCAGTAATGATTCGTAGAACCCAATGTTCTTGCCAATGAAGGGAGGGAAACAAAATTCTTCTATTCAGCCTATTGGGACTGAGAGGCAACCACTCTTTAGAAAAGCCGACAGGGACAGGTGACTAATTTTAGCATCATTGTGAGAAATTCTTAACATTTATTTCTTGCAGATTGCAAACATCTTCATTGTGTAATGTGCCCTACAATAAGGATCATGATTTCAACTACGCAAGCTCCACCGCTGAATCTGTGAACAGTTCCCAGCATTCAAATGGATCTTTGCAACAGTATGCATACCTTCACAATGAGCCATGGTTTGGATTAAGCAAAGATGAGCCCATGTTTGACTATGGTCTATGCTTGGAGACAGCCGAAGTGATCTGTAGCCCAAGCCCAGATGAATTCAATCCGTGTGAAGATGTCTTGGGAAAAGACATTCTAAGAGTCATAACCTGGTTGATGTACATCTTCGCTATCATAGGCAATGTTGTTGTCCTAGCAGTCTTGTTGACCAGCCGATATAAACTCACAGTTCCACGGTTTCTGATGTGCAATCTTGCCTTTGCTGACTTTTGCATGGGCCTCTATTTGCTGCTTATTGCTTCTGTAGACATCCACACCAAAAGCCAGTACTACAACTATGCGATAGACTGGCAGACCGGGGCGGGTTGTGCCTCGGCTGGCTTCTTTACCGTTTTCGCCAGTGAGCTCTCAGTGTACACACTGACTGTGATCACTCTTGAAAGGTGGCACACAATTACATATGCCATGCAGCTGGACAGAAAACTCCAGTTGAGGCATGCTATTGTGATCATGTTTGGGGGCTGGCTGTTTTCCTTTGCGGTAGCGCTGTTGCCTCTTGTGGGCATCAGTAACTACAAGAAGGTCAGCATCTGCCTCCCGATGGATATAAAATCTCCAGTCTCTCAGGCCTACATTATTTTCATTTTGGTGCTGAATGTGATTGCATTTTTAATCATTTGTTTCTGCTATGTTAAAATCTACTTGACGGTCAGAAATCCCAATTTTATTTCCACCAATAGTGATGCAAAAATTGCCAAACGCATGGCCGTGCTAATCTTCACAGATTTCATCTGCATGTCTCCTATCTCTTTCTTCTCTATTTCCGCAGCCATGAAAGTTCCCCTCATCACCGTGTCCAGCTCTAAGATTCTTCTGGTACTGTTCTACCCTATTAACTCTTGCGCAAATCCCTTCCTGTATGCTTTCTTCACAAAGCCTTTTCGACGAGATTTCTTCATTCTTTTAAGCAGGTTTGGTTACTGTGAAATGAAGGCGCAGCTTTACAGAACTGAAACAACATCCTCTATTCACAACTCGCACATGAGAAATGGTGCGCAAGCTTCAAAGTCTAATCAAGGCTCAGTATGCACAGAGCTCCTCGTAGCTAACACTGCAAAACAGGCTGCTGTCTGCTAATCCTGTTCTCAGAAGCCACATCAAACATTTTCTGATGTTCATACGGTTAATCCATAGTATGAAGGCTTTCCTGGAGCACCGTTTTGTTCGGCTAAGCACCAAATGAATAATTTGTGGAAGGACCGTTGTTCCATCTTGTTAAAATGTCAAGTGTTTGAGTCTACTGTTGAGAACGCCAGAACTCCAAGCTCACAGAAGCAAGTGATTATTCAGTCCTCACTAACCTGTGGCTAAACACACTGGAAATGAAATAGTGATTGCACAGAAAGTCAATACTGTAGCATGCTCCTGACTAAGGACTGCAAACTCTCGTGATTCTGAAGGACCCATTTTGTGCAGCAAGTGCTTAATGTGATATGATTTGTATATTTAAGTTTGTTTCTCACTTTTGAACCTTTCCTCAAAGTTTATATGGAAAGAATAGTATCAGTGTTTGTACTGTGGGCATCTTGTATTTGATGGAGAGATTTCACTCCTGAGTATCAACTGCACCTTACATTTTTTTGGAACGTGATTATGTAAAACACAGTCCCAAGGACCATATATTTAAATAGCCACTACGTTCACCCAGTGATCCCTTAATGTTGATCCTTCTAAAACAATAACTTGCATTTATATAGTGTCCATTGTCCACATGATGTCATGTCTTGGAGCACTTTGTGATTTGTGACAAAACTGTTAATGATTCAGATCGTAGTCTGTGTTAGATTATCATTTGTATAGTTCCAAAGTAACATCTAGTCTTGGTCTGATCCAATACAATTGATAGTTCATGTTGCGAGAACGTCTCAAAGAGCTTCACGGTGCTGGATGGGGACCGAGACAGTGATGAATCGATATGTCTCAGTGTCAAGTAATTATAAGTCGATTTGGTATCAAATTTATATGATGTACTTTTTTTTAAAGTATATGTAGAATATGGTCCAGAAACATTATCCAAATACAATACTCTTTTCCCAACTGAAAGGATAAGGTGCGTTCTTTTTATTTTAATCCAAGAATGGAATTTCTTTGCATTGGGATTTTAAGCTTATTTGTGTCTGTTGATTGGTTGATTTTGACTGGGGCAATGGATGTAGTGGTCCAAATAAAGAATTATACTGAGTTTGAGATGCATCCATGCAACAATATTTTACAAAAAAATGTAGCTTCTTGATGGAATTTCAGTTTGCTATTATCGGGAAATAATGTCTGTGCAATGGACACAGGAATTTTGTTTAGTTGCACTTACATATTAGAGAAATCATAATGCTGCTGCATATCCAGTCTGGAGATCCAGTGCTCTACAACAGAATATTGAGATCTGGAAAAAGCATTTTGCAGTCTGACCCGATAGTTTTAGGAGAGAGATATCTGCATTATAGTTGAAAGAAATGGTGGCAGCTTTCAGTAGATTGAAAGTCTTAATAAGTTTAAATGGTCTTTGCCCTATATCACCCTACTAAATTGCAAAGCCACTAGTGTGGACAGTATTAAAGTTAATAACAATGATAATAATAGTCCTTGCATTTGATATAGTGCATTTGATATAGTGCAGGGGTAGACATTTATTTGGGGAGAACGGGTTTGCGAGTTAATGGGAGAGAGCTGGGAAGTGGGATTAAATTGCTCTTTTTAAAGAGCCGGCACAGACTCGATGGGCCGAATTGCCTCCTTTTATGCCGTAAGATTCTATGATTCTATGATTTCACGTCTTCTAGATGTCTCAAAGCGCTTCACAGAATATACTGTAAAGTGACTTGACCGTACATTTGTGGGTGAAACACGGCAGCCAATTGCACACAGCAGTATCCCACAAACATCGTGGATTATTATTATTTTATTTTTTGAGGGATTATTATGGAGTGAGTGGAGGAAGGAAACTTGCTCAAGGTTTCGCCTTGCTTGGAATCGAACCCAGGTCCTTGTAAGGTGAGTGCTCTAACCACTGAGCTATAGGACTCCCAATTTACAGATACTTGCTTTGAGGGAGGAGGCAGAGAAAGGTGAAGGTTTTTTCAATATCGGGAACCATCAACTTGTCTTGGAGCAGCCTTCCTAAAGCTGGTCAAAAGGACAGTGATTGAGGCAACACACCATAGATGTCATTTTAAAGTGATGCATTGTGTATGTTGAAGGCCCATGATTTAATTGGGAAGAGTGTGTATATTGTGGCTGTATAAGTAAATAATAGTAATGATCCTTGCATTTGATATCCCACCTTTTCATGTCTTTGAGCCCCTTATCACACCTCAAAGTACTCACAGAATGTATTGTAAAATGAATTGACTGTACGTTTTGTGGGCGAAACGTGGCAGCCAATTGCAAACAGAAGTGTGCCACAAACAGTCATGGATTATGTTTACGCAATTGCCACCAGAAAAGCAATCCACCAATTTACTAACCACCAGGTTTCTACTTACTGCTAAGTAAACAGAGGCTTATGGAGAAAGGAAATTTGCCTAACATTTTGCCCTGCCAGGAATCAAACCCAGGTCTTTCGCTTGCAAGGCGAGTGCTTTAACTACTGAGCTACAGGATTTCACTGATGTGCCATAAGTCAATGTTGTAAGACATTGAGAATGTCATAAGGCTCAGGTGAAACCATCCATTGATTTCCATAAGACTTTTGACCTAGTGAGCCACAGCCAAAAATGATTGACAGGCCCTGCTCTCTTTCCACCCTAGAAATGGCAGGTACATTGGAGCATGAAAGGTAACATCGCTTCTCTAGACAACAATGCGAGGCTTGGTCAATACATTTTTTTTGTTAAAAAGCAACAGGAAATTCTCTTAACCGCCCCCACAAAAAAAAATCTGCTCTAATTGTAGTACGGTCAGTAGAAGGAGGATTCAAATTGGGAAGGAAGCAGTCAAGTTGCTCACCAGCAACTACATTCTCATTTTGGTGAAGGTAAGGTTGGCTTTTCAGTAGGAGAGCAAAACTGCACACACATTGATGTTATTGCAATCTCATTTATTCTATTACTGCTGGACATTTCCCTTTGATGCCTTCTCTTACATCATCATTCCTACCCATGAATGATGCCAGGATTTCAATCATTTACTTTGCCAATCTTTCCCCTTTTCCTCTCCAACAAGTTACTGATCCTTTGCTGGATGGATTACAATTCCAAGTCCAAATAGCCATTCTTCATCTGTGAGTCCAAGCAGTAAATGTCACCACATGTTAAACTTTAGAACAGATAGACAAGCCCAATTCTGCTTTGCTCAACTCATGTACTGTGTGTGTATGTGTGTATGTGTGTGTGTATGTGTGGTTGGATGATGGGGTATTGCACGTCTGATTTTTCTTCTTACCCTAGCTTGGGGAGCATTCATGCCAATTATAACACACCTAATTACTGCTATAAGCCAAATGACCCCACCCAGGTTTCCATCCAGCCATTGAATAAATGATAGAAATGGGGTGCGGATGTTAGAAATGAGATCTGTTACAATAAAATACTCAAGGAGCTGTTCCAGAAGATGCTACAATATTGAATGTGCATGTGAGAAAGGCAGGCACACATGAATTCTTGATCTAGTCCTTCTATAGTCAGCAAACAGTCAATCTTTCCACTCTCATCTTGAGCTGGATTTCCAAATCCCACAGTGATGTTCAAATTGATTGAAGCTATAAACAGCTACTGTCAGATACACAGAAGTTCAATAAGTAATGCATAAAATACAGACTGATGTTCTGCCCATGGGTGTTGACTGATCAGGAAATTCTTGATTGCTATGATAATGAAAGGGTTTACATTGATGATTCCAAAGGTACTGTGATACCTACCAGCAGAGAGAGAGTTTCATCTTTGTGGAATGAATTAACAAAAGTTTCAATCTGCAGATTCTTTTGTAGCTTTGTTTTCCGCCAACACTGTCAAAAAAATAACATTGGTCATTCACTTCACAGCTGTTTGTGGGACATTCGCGCAATTTAGCTGTTGCGTTTGCTATAAATACATAGTCACTGCACTTAGCAATAAAATCTTGTGAAGCACTTTCAGACACACAACAACACGATAAAGCATTGTATGAAATGCAAGTAATCGTATATATGTCCATGACTGATATTGGTGAATGATGCACATTTTAATGGTGGTAACTTGCATTTTTGACTATCTTGTGGATGTTGGGCTATTTGGGTCAAATTGTCAGATTCCATTACACTATGGTGCACTTACAACTGATAGGTTGCATCCAGTGACTCAGCATCAGTGAGCATTGCAGATTATTCAGTAAACCTCAAAGATAATAATAATAATCGTTGAATTTGATATGGCAACTTTCACGTCTTCTAGACATTTCAAAGCGCTTCACAGAATATATTTTAAAGTGAATTGACTATGTATTTGTGGGCAAAACGCGGCAACCAATTGTGCACAGCGGCACAGCAGTGTCCCACAAACAGTCGTGGATTAAAATGATTTTTTAAAAAAATCTTGAGGGATTATTATCAGGTGTGTGGCGTAAGGAAACTTGCCCACAGTTTTGCCCTGCCTGCAATCAAACCCAGATTTCTCGCTTGTGAGGTGAGTGCTCTAACCACTGAGCTACAGGACCCCACAATGTGAGAAATAATGCAACTTGGAAAATTAGAACCTCCACCCACACATCATGTAAATAGCCTTTGTATGTCACGTAAGTCTGTGCCTCTGTGTTTGGAACTGCCTATCACATGTTGTATCGTCATCACCTGGGGCTTACTTGCTGTATTTTTTCTAGACTGTAACCCTTTTTGCACTGATTTAGAACAGCCTTTTTCAGTCAAGGAGCTTCAACAATCATAATTTTAATTAAATTGCACACCAAATATTGTAAATATTGTAAGAGAACTATAATAAATAAGAGAACATAAGTAATCATGCCTTTTGATTCACATATTTTGAATGAAATAAAATTAATTTGAAATCAAGTGTTTTACATGCTAGGCTATGTCTCACCTATGCTCAAAGGTTTTGTCACTATAGAGAATACTTTGCTTTGGATCTCAAGTAATTGTGCACTTTAAAGGAGTAAGGCCATCTTGTTAAGGAGAGTTACAGATAGCCACGTTTCGCCCACAAACATACAGTCAATTCACTTTACAGTATATTCTGTGAAGGGTTTTGAGACATCTAGAAGATGTGAAAAGCGCTACATCAAATGCAATTATTATTAATTTAAAAATGTTATCACTTTTAGGGAATTCTAAGGCACAAATTTGAGGTTGTGACCAGGGGAATAAAAGGAGCTTCAAAAGAAAGTCTTCACCCAGAAAGCGGTAAGTGTATGATATAATTTACCAATGGTGGCTAAAAAAGTAGAATTGGGGTATTAATTGAATTTAGAGAGTTCGACAGGCACTTGCAAGGGAAGGTTACTGAAGGGTCCAGGGAAAGAAGAGGGAATTGGAGTTATGATAATAATAATAATCCTTGCATTTGATTTAGCACTTTTCACATCTTGTCGATATCTCAAAGTGCTTCACAGAATACACTGTAAAGTGAATTGACTGTATATTTGTGGGCGAAATGCGGCAGCCAATTGCACACAGCAGCTTCCCCACAAATAGCCATGGATTGAAACGACCAATTTATTATAGTTTTTCTTGGACAGATTATTATTAGCTGTGTGTGTGGAGTAAGGAAACTTGCCCAAGATTTCACCCTGATCTGCCTGGATCTGAAACACAGATCTCCTGCTTGTAAGGCGAGTGCTCTAACCACTGAGCTACAGGATGTGTGTGTGAGGATGTGTCATACTCACACATGATGGATGGCTTATTTATGGAGGAAAACACTGAGATGAAAAAATAAGGGTGAATGGCATGCTACTGTTTTGTACATTTCTATGGTTCAAAGATTTGCAGGAATGTTTGTTGTAATCTTTCATGTCTGGAAAATGTGAAGATCCACCCATTACACAGAAGTTTTTATTTTGTAGGTGTATATTTCAAACCATTCAATGAATTCAATTTGAAGCTTTGTTTTGCAGCAGAAAGTTGTGACTAAGAATTCCTAGTAAGGACCTACACTGATTTATTTTTTCTCCCGAAAAGTATAGACTTATTAGAAAGGATTCAAAGAAAAGCATAAAGACAAAACAAGTGGTTCAAGGGTATGGATTTCATGGAACAAAATGTTTTGAAAGACAAACCTGTTTGGGTTTATAAGAGTCACTGAATCACCCATTTATTTTTCTTCTCATAATACCCAATATAAATGACCTAATGATACATTTTGATACAATTCACATCTGTGGTAACAGAGAAGGCACCCAAGATTTTATTTTTTAAAACCTCAACTGTGGAGTAGTGTCACCTCTGTGTCAGAAGATTGTAGTTCGAAGCCTCACATTGGGATTTGGAATCCATACAGTCCAAGCTGATACACAATTCAATGCAGGAAATTAGTTGCATTGTTTGGGAGTGCCATCTCATCTCGCTGACGAGACATTATCGCACACTGTCTGTCTGCTCAGGTTGACATTAAAGATCCCATAAAAAAAAGGAAGGAGTTTCTCCCAGTGTCATACCTAACAATAAAACATGACAGTAGGAGAGAAACTGCCGTGCATACAATGGCGACCGCGTTTGCCTACACACGCAAAAAAAAAGTAATTCCACTTTGCAGTATATTCTGTGAAGTACTTTGAGACGTCTTCCCAACATGCGAAGCACTTACCAAAGGTAAGGATTATTATTAGTAGTATTAGTGGTAATAAATGAAGTTTGATATACATAAAGGAAAGCTATTGTGTATAGGACGCAATAATAGAAGGTAAGTGTACTTTCATGGATGGTATTGAACTTGCAAAGGTATAAAATAGAAAGAGACTTTGGGTATTTATTAGATCCTGCATTCACTGTGCAAAACAATCATATGATGAAGCAATAACATAGCATACTTGGGCAATATTGTGAAATCACCTGAGTTCGTATCGTAGGAGTCATATTAAGCTTTAGAAACAATAATGACAAATTGGTCACTCAATCCCGCCGTTTGTGGGACACTGCTGTGCATGTTTGGCTATAAAATGTCAATTTACTTTACAGTATATTCTGTGAAGCACTTTGAATGCTAAGTGCAGCAAGTTTGACAGTGTAACCACAGTATTCAACCTGTATACGTACACATGCTCAGGGCATTATACTTGATAGATGAACAATTTCTGCCCCCTAATCCTCAGCACAAATTCATTTATATCTGCACAGTAAAAAATATTTTCAGCATATTTCTGTTCCATTTATTCACTTGTACTTTACTTACAGAGTTGCAGCACTTTTGCACTTTCCTTCTGGTATCAGCAATAAAGCTTACAATGTGAAACAATTTGATCAGAAAAAGAAAAAACTGTCAACAAAATTATCAACCACATCAAAAGTGAATGCAGTTGTTAGTTGTTGTGAGCCCACATGTCTAATATTTTTAGCCAAGTATTTAAAGTAGATATGTATACAGTATATACAATTTAATTCAAAATTACTTGTACCAGCTGACTACACATGCTTTAAGTACACAAAAGGAAGTGTGTACCTAGACATTTTCCCCTCAAGAAAAGTTTTTCTGAACATTCAATCAATATGTGAAGGACCAATGGTAAAGTATATACTGTACTCTGAAAAACAAAAGCATAATGATACCAAGAATAGCTGACGTGTAGTAGACATGCTTTCAGCTGGTGCTTTTATGCTTCCTATTCAAAGTTCTAAACAGAGGCCAGATGGTCCTCCTTTTAACTCATATTTACCACTGTATAAACAACAACAACAAGAAAATTAAATTTGTATAGCATCTTTCACGTAGGGACGACATCCCAAGGTGCTGGACAGAGAGTACTCCAGGTACTGGCATCATCAGCATCCACCGATGCACACTCCACTTCACCAAGCCAGTCAGGAACTTCAGGGTCTTGTTTGTCCCTGAACTGTCCTTTTTTCTCCATATCTGTGCCATGCCCAGCACTGCCTTCCACCACCTCTGCAAAATTGCCCACCCACCACCACCTTACCCCTCAGGCTGCTGAAACTCTTACATATGCGTTTGTCACCTCAAGGCTTGACTACGGCAACCCCCTCATGTCGGCCTCCCTAACTCTTCCCTCCACAAGTTGCAGATCATCCAAAACTCTGCAGCTCGTGTACTCTCCCACAACAGACTCTGCAATCCCATCACCCCCACCCTCAACCAGCTCCACTGGCTTCCCATCCCTCACTTTCATGGCCCTTCATGGCCTTGCCCCCTCCTACCTGTCTGACCTGCTGACCCACTATCAATCTGTCTGTTCCCTCCATTCAGCAGGCTCCATGTCTGCTGCCTGACTTGCCCTATCATCGGCAGCTTCCAGCCTCTCTGCCCCCATGCTTTGGAACTCCATCCCATAATCCCTTCGCCCTCCCTCCCTTGCCTCCTTCAAGGCTGATGTCAAGAACCTCCTTTTCGACCATGCCTTCAGCCTCCATCCTTCCTTTCTGCCCTGCCACATCCGAACCTTGCCCACCCCACCAACCTCCCACCATGCTCGGGTCCTGCCACCTGACCAAGTCCTCCCGACCGGAAAAGCTTTCTACAAATGTAATTTTGTTATTGTTCTACTCCAAAATATTCAAGTAAGGAAAAGGCCATTAGCCATTACCAGGTACGATGTACAAGCTGATAGTTGAAATTATTTATAATTCTAGGGAGCTTTACAGATTATTTTTCCAGAGTGTAGAATGGACTGCACACTATTAATAGCTAAACATAGCAGACAACATAATGTAATAGATGACAAAGGTCTGCTAAAAGTTTCTCTCAACAGCAAATAAACAGCTGCGTTTAGAAACTGGGAGTTATTGCCATGGAAACACATTTTTCTATAGTACTGTACACTGAAAGGGTGAGAATCAATTTGAAGTAGATGTTGGAGTGTTTACTTATATTTTGTACATACAGTATATATATCTCCTTGGTCTCTCAATCTACAACTATTTGTGGGACACTGCTGTGTGCAACCAGCTGCCGTGCTTCACACACAAAATACAGTCAATCGACTTCACAATATAGTTACTTTACAATATAGTGGAGTCGTATAGCTCAGTGCCTATAGCGCTCACCTCGTAAGCAAGATACTGGGTTCAATTCCTGACAGGGTGAAACCTTGGGCAAGTTTCCTTATTACACACGCCTGATGATAATCCCTAAAGAAAAAAAACTATAATAATGTGGTCACAATCCACAACTGTTGTATCAAAGTTGTATTAACTGTTGTATTATCTAATGAGTGGCAGTAAACCTCACATAAGTTGTATCAGTTGGATGATTCATTTAATATAATTTCTGCAATGTATGAATTATGTGAAACTTACTATAATTAATACGAAAAACAATGAGACTTGGGCAGATGTATGACTTAGGCAATTATATGATTTGTATAGATCAGACTTAATACATGTTGCACTGTAAATTTTAGTTAGATCATGGGTTGATCTGGTTGGTTTGAGTTATCTCTGGATTGGGCTAGTAGGTATCAGTTTACTCATGAGTTGGGATAATATGTTTAACTTAGCTAATGGGTTGGCCTAATTGGTTTGAGCTTGCTCTGGTTTGTGTCTGACCGTGCTAAGACTCACACTTTGACCAGTTGTGCTGGATAACCCGTCTCGATCAATTGAAAGGATTGGGTAGAATTGCATTTTATTATTATCTAAGCCATCAAGGGAGGTTCTGAACTATAAACTCCTTAATTATATTTATATTTCAGCTGCCGTGATGCCCCCACTGATGACCTTCATTTGTCTATGAAACTTTTGCAGCTTTAAGCAGTTTGAACACTTGAATCCTCATTCAAAAGCTCTAATTAAGCAGTTCGCTTCAAAGTTTAGTTATTCTGTATCCATTAGATAAATCTGAGCAAAGTCTAATGTACTTTGACAGCCACCATACTTGCAATGCCATAAATCCAATCCCTTCAGATTCAAGCTGTGTTTGCTCAGCTAAACAGACATTATTGTGCAAGGTGCAAAAAAGGTTAAACATATTTATGGGATTTGGAGATCATTTTACAGACTGGAATGATTCAGCGCGATGGCATGCATGTTATTTTTTACTGTACTGTTGGCATGTTATTTTTTAATCCATACTGCTGAACAAGATTGCAATTAGTCTGTTTGAGGAAGAAGGAGTAAGAGTAGGCCATTCGGCCCCTTGAGCCCAGTCCTGGCATTCAATAAAATCATAGCTGATCTTCTAATCTAACTCCAGCTGCCCGTCTTATCCCCATATCCCTTAATCCCTTTAATGTCATGTCAAGCGAGTGACAGAAAGGCAAACTAGATGGACCTTGGTCCTCTTTCACCAAGCAAATTCTTATGTTCTCATGTAATCTTTTATGAAACCCCGCATATATTAACTGCCAACCCCACCCTCACCTCCCTCCCCCACCCCCCCAACCTCCCTTCCCACACCCCCCCACCCCAAAAAAAACACACCAGCCCAATGCTTCTAACAAAAATAGCAAATAAGAATGTTTTTACCCTTGAAGTTAACCTAAACAATACTGGGAATCCTTACTTCTTTGCCCCTCTAATATTTCCTTTATTTAAACTTCACACAATAGTGATATGTCTTTCCAGTCACGAAACCTGTTATATTAGCTTTTATGTTAAAAAAAACAAAGCTTTGATAAAGAGTGGACTGTTGCATAATCCCAGTAACTGATGAAAGCTTGATTTTACTGTTCCCTTCTCAAGGTCTAAGTTGCTGCTTGTTTCTTCTTTGTTCTATCTGCAGACTTCCGTGTTCAATTTACCAAATCTTCACAAACAACATTTAATTCCCTTTGAAAGGCTATGCATAAATTTACATATATCTTCTAATGAATAAAGGATAAATGTATCAGAATGGTGTCTGATGGTGTATTGTAAGTAACATGTTAAAATTATGTTTCTTTCCACTACACAGTCTAAGTTACCTCTTAACATAATTACCTGCTCACATGTCTCAGTAAAGAAAAGCTGCTGGGTTTTAACTACTGTTGAGTCTGCCCTTGCAAAGCAAATGGGCTTAAAATGTATTGTGTCTACTCTCTACAAAACTATCTACCAACAAGCTATTTGGAAGGATAATTGTTCTAAAATTATATCAATGTTTAAGTGTCTAAGCTTCTTGGATGTTTTAGATTAAACCTAGATTATAACTAAAGTAGAAAATGTGTTTTGAGATGTAGAGAAATATTTGCTCCTTTCAAACATTACAGTTAAATAAGACACTTCTTAGAAAAGGATTAGTTCACCCTAAATTATTTAAATAAGCTATAAATACTTTGTGGTAGGCTGACACTCCAGTGCAATGCTGCAGGAATACTGGAGGTACTGTCCTATAGATGAAACATTAGATTGAGGTCTAGTTTGCCTGTTCAAGGGAAGGGAGCTTCTGTCCTGGCCAGCAATTCACCCCCAAACCAGTCATTCACTTCATGACTATTTGAGGAACATTGCGGTGTGAAATATAGCTGCGTTCTTCACCCACAAAATGCACAGCCACTATATTTTGCAGTATATCCTGTGAAGTGCTTTCCAACAGTCTCCCAACATAAAAGGCACGATACCAAATGTGAGCAAATATTATAATTGTTAATATTGCAAGTGATGAGCACACCGTGTGATATTACCACCAACAGATTAAAATAAATGCTGAGATCATGTGAAGAAACTGTAAATCAAAAGAGTGCTGTAAGTAAATACAGAACAGGTCAACTGGCACCTGAAAGAAAAATATTGCTAAGCCTTTTTGCTGTGGCCTAGCCTTGGAAACAGTGGAGTCAGTAAGCTTCTATCTAGGACAGAGTAAGGCACAGGGGAAAAGAAAGAAAGAAAAGCAGTAGGAAGAAATTAAATACAATAATAACGTACACAAAGAGACAGTGGAAAGATCACTGGCAGATTGTAAAAGGCAGAAAAAGTATGGTATAAAAACACAAAGATAAATGAGTTATGGAAGGTGTAATCTTGTGTAACCTTCCTCAAATGAAATCCTTTTTAAGCCTCTGTAGTTTGAGGAAAAATGACGTGCACTTGGGTAGAATTTACATAGCTTTTAATGTGTGACGATTATGATAAATTGTTTTCTTGCATGCGCGCTTGGATACCTGTAAGAAAAATAATTTTCAATTCAATATTTGGCAGCCACAACAAACACCATTGACCATAACACGATCCAGCGCCAGAGTTTCAAGATTTACAATCTTCAGCTGCAAGGTTATTGAGCAAAAAAGACCAGCTATTTCAGGATACAAGACAAAAGCAACATTTAACAACTTCTGCACAAAGGTTAGCTAATATTTTTTCTTTTTCAACCACATTTTGCGTGTTCAGTATCAGTGATGGTGATTGCAAACAATCAATTGAAGAGGCAATTCAACCTGGTTTTAGAATAACTTATTTGATAAATAACTTATATAGAACTTTGCATTTCAGAGATCTAGAATTTTGACAAATTGTTGTATTCAGCCTCAGCTTTGATGTTGATTAGTTTTATACAGTTCTTGAAGTAACAGCCATGCTTTACATGATCAATATTATCTGGGAGATTATTGGCCTGGACATTGGGAGAAACTTCTCTTTTTGAATCATGCCATGGAATCTTTAAAACTTCCACTCAAACCAGTAGATATGACCAACTGTAATGTCTTGTTTGAAGGACAGCTCCCCTAAAGACCTAAGGACAGCTCCCCTGAAGACCTTTCTCTTCGACCCGCCTTTGGTCACGTTTCTACCCCTGCCCCTGGCTCGGCCCCAGGATCCGCTATTGTGAAGAGCTCTGAGATGCCATCTGGTGAGGAGGGCGCTATATAAATCATAGTTGTTGTTGTTGTTGTAAATAGTCCAGAGCTCCCCCGGCACTGCACAGGAGTATCAGCCTCACCTACTAGGTCAAAGCCCCAACATGAATCCACAACCTTCCAACTCAGAGGCAACAGTGCCACCAACTGCACCAGGAAGACACTTGGCTTTAGCAACACAAGACACACAAGAAGAAACTGGATAGTACAAAAACTAAAAAGAATACAAATGAAATAACACTGGGTTCTCGCGTGCTGTTCATGAAGGCTAGCAAACTTTTTATTCCACACGTATACTAATAGTTCCCCTTGAAAGCATAGACAGAAAATGAAGTATTAATGGGCAGCAAGGATTAGATGCTGATGGGTTCTTATCTGTATTGCCATTGCAAGCTTCAGTATGCATATCTGCAAACTGCAGATATAAAACATGCTCTTGCCTTTGTTGGTGCTTCGAGAATTGGGCAGATTGCCAGTGGTAAAAGATAAATCTCACACAGTGTGCCAAGCAACTTTCGACAGCACATGTGAGAGCTAAGGGGTAACATTTGCAGTTAATTAACACGAAGAAAGGATTAAAATTGCAAATTTTACCCCAAAGTTTCTATTTAATGATCCCAAACTCATTCAGCACATAACGTTATTGTTCGATTATGCATTCTAATGTTGCAGGCTCACTGTTTGTGTGAGGACTGAAAGATTCAGTACTAGCATCTCCTTAACCCATGTTTTCATGAGATGTTGTGCTAACAATCAAAATCTTTAAAAGACAGTAAAAGGTTTAGCATTGCCTTTTGTGGATGGAAACAAATCAATTTCAAAGGAAATTCAATTGAGCCCGCGCCGCTTGCATAAATAATAATAATCCTTGCATTTTGATATAGCTTCTTATCACAACTTTGATACGGCTCGAAGCGCTTCATAGAACATTCTGTAAAGTGAGTTGACTGAATATTGTGGAATCCTGTACCTCAATGGATAGAGCATTCACCTCACAAGTGAGAGACCTTGGTTTTATTCCCAGCAGGGCAAAATGTTGGAAACGTTTCCTGCCTTGGGATGTCCTCCCGATGTGAAAGACACTCTATAAATGTAATTTTGTTGTTGTTATTCCACATTGCCTCTGTATACCTAGGAGTAAGTAGGAAACTGGTTGTTAGTCGATTAGTGGATCGGTTTACCGGGGAAAATAACAACAACAACAAAATTACATTTGGATGTCCAAAGGCGCTGTAAATTCTTCAAAAAAGAAATAATTTGGTAACTCTATCCATGACTGTTTGTGGGACACTGCTGTGCACAAATGCATTTTGCCCACAAATAAACAGTCAATTCACATTACAGTACAGTATATTCTTTGAAGAATTGACATATCTTTGACATATCTAGAAGACATCACCTAGACGTCTGAAAATGCTATATCAAGTGTTATATCAAATACAAGGATTGTTATCAATGTCCACAGCAATGCAGCAGGACAAGAGGGCACTGACTCAGGGCTGCAAAAGGCAAGCACAGGGCAGACACCAATAAGTATTTCTTTGCATAAAGTGTAATCGACATTGTTTACAGAAAGGATGGTTGAGATAAGGATTCTAGACTCGTATTATGAGGGGCAGACAGTAACATTGGTTTTCCAGAAGGATCAAAGAACCTTTTCCATCTGAACCCCTCCTCCCCCAGCCCTGCCGCCCCCCCACCACCCCACCCCCTTCATAACCTTATTTTAAGTTACCTTCAATTATTTTGAGGGTGAGGATTTAGTATCTATTTAAAAGGTAGTGATTGATGATCCACTGGAGAAAAGGCACAAATAGTGAGCATTGAAGGTTGCAGGTTTGAACCCCCCTGGACAGTATGTATTTAGTTTCTGTCCTGTCCTTGTTTATCGCGAGATCAAAATCACTCAACTGTTTTGCTGATCGCACCCAGTCGTTCTGTATTCTTAATGCAATTTATCCCAATGTAAAGACGTTCTGCATCACGTTTGATCCACCTTTCTTATTTGAAGGTTGACTTATCTAATACACATGTGCTGCTTGAATAGAAAGGGAGGCTTATTTATTTATCGGAGAAGGCCTGCAAAAGTAGCTGCATGTAAATCTTGTGAAGTTAATTGAATATGCAGCAAAATAAAGTCAGTTCTGAATTTAAGTCAGCTTATTAAAGTGGATAGGGTGATAAGCAGAGGTTGAAGTTGCACAGAGAGGACATATGAAGTACAGAGCTGCTGATGCAGCTTATTTTTTAAATGAAAAATAAGCTGTGCTATGCTAACACCTCACATAATAATAATAATAATAATCCTTGCATTTGATATAGCGCTTTCCACATCTTATCAACGTCCCAAAGCGCTTCACAGAATATACTGTAAAGTGAATTGACTGTATATATTTGTGGGCGAATCGCGGCAGCCAATTGCGCACAGCAGTGTCCCACACACAGTCGTGGATTGAAATGACCAATTTTATTATTGTGTTTTTTGGAGGGATTATTATTAGGCATGTGGAGTAAGGAAACTTGCCCAAGGTTTCGCCCTGACCTGCCTGGATTCGAACACAGGTCTCCCCAGCTTGCTTTCCCCAGCTTGCAAGACAAGTGCTCTAACCACTGAGCCACAGGAGCTCCACATAATAAGGCACGTATGTCAGGCTGGTTTAGCTGGTGGCAGAAGATTCTGAGTTTAATAATAATAATAATCCTTGCATTTGATATAGTGTCTTATCACGTCTTTGAGACATCTCAAGGCGCTTCGCAGAATATACTGTAATGTGAATTGATTGAATATATTGTGGCCAAAATGATTTTAAGTCCCACATTAAGACTTGGAACCCATATAGTCTAAAAATTGACATTCCAATGTAGTGCTGGGCATTGAATTGTTGGAAGTGCGGCCCTTCCAATTAGACTTTAAACCAAGGTCCTGTCCACCTCTTCAGATGAAAGCTGAAGATTGTTATCCCGCACCCGCCTCCGTGACCACATAACCCCCACCCTCGCCCGTCTCCACTGGCTCCCCATCCTCCAGAGGATCGAATTCTCACCTACAAGAGGATCCTCGTCCTCACCTACAAGGCCTTACACGGCCTTGCCCCATCCTACCTAACCGATCTACTCTCCGCCTACACGCCCACCCGGACCCTCTGTTCAACAGGACTTGGCCTGTTCCAAGCCCCCCGCCCGAACCGCCCCACCATCGGAGGCCGGGCCTTCAGTTTCTCTGCTCCCACCTTATGGAATGCCATCCCTCAATCCCTCCGTTTCGCCTCTTCCCTTTCCTCTTTCAAGGCCGATTTGAAGACTTTCCTCTTCGATCGTGCCTTTTGTTCCACCCCGAACTCTTTTACCTCCCCTTCGTGTTTCACCCCTTCCCAAACACTCCCCTCCCAGCTCGGGTCACACGCCTCCTGTGCAGCGCCTTGGGACGTCCTCCCGACGTGAAAGGCGCTATATAAATGTAAATTGTTGTTGTTGTTGAAGATCCTGTTCAAAGAGTGAAGGGACTGTCATCTGGTGTCCTGGCCAATAATCCCCCAGTTAGAATCGGCCATTGACTTCATGGCTTTTTATTGCACATTGCTGTTTGAAATTGACTGCCAAATTCGCTCACAAAACACAGTCACACCAATTTACAATTTAATACAATGAAGCATTATGGGATGTCCTACAGATGTGAAATGTGTACACAAATGCAAAGATTATTACTATCTATCAATTAATTTAACTGCCAATAACAATGAGTCAAGTTAACTCAAATTAATTGATACCTTATGCATTGTTTTGTTGGCTTCCTCCCTCCATCATTTTCACCTGCATAAGAAATCAAAGCCTTGATCTCACCATTTCCACTGATCATGTGCCCCATAACCAATTGCTTTAAAGCCCCCCATGTGTGGCAGCTGATGAATTTCACAGGAGAGAGGCGAAGAGTTGTACCTGTGTTACACTGAGATGAATGATTCGCAGCTACAATGCATAAGTGGTATCCTGGGGAAGCATGCAGCAGGTGTGTTTTAATATCCTATTATTGCCACTGTAATGTGAGTAAATCTCAAATGTTAAATACCGGATGGGGGAAAGATGTACTGTGCTACAATTGCTCCCTGAACAAAACAATTCATTGTATAATAATTTGTACAAATAAATTTGTTTGTATAATCATTTTATAATGATTGCAATTTGTCATTAATAAAATACAATGCAATAATCAACTCTAAATTAACATACAATTGTGGGTGGGGGGGAGTACTCACTTCAATCCAGTGCTACTCTATGCATTAAAATATCTGAAATGGTCTAAAAAGTTATATAATTTAACTTTTCTAAATCTAATCTGTTTTTTTTATTTCCTCTACGAACCATTCTAGATGCTAATCATAAAAATATTATGCCTAGTGTTGGTTGTTTAATGGCTGAATTTTTCACAAACAGAAGAATTAACTTGATCTTCCTGTAAAATACGTTGACTGAAAAATGTGCCTTTTCCATTACAATCTGAAGGCAAACGGCAGAACAATAGGCTTTCAATGTGATTTGCAATTGACTTTGAGTCCATCTCATAACTGGCCCCATTGATGTTCAAGAGAAGTGATTAGGAAAAGATAAACCTGAGCCATTGTTTTAATCTAAATGTTGGTGTTGTTTCCTTCTCTACACTGCAAGCCCATTTTCAGTTTTTAAAAAAATCAATCTGATGGTTATTCGTCACATCAAGGCTCGCCTATGGAAACTCCCTCCTCGTCTGCCTTCCCGGCTCTTCCCTTCACAAGCAGCAGATCATCCAGAACTCTGCAGCTCGTGTCCTCTCCCGCACCAGGCTCCATGACCATGTCGCTCCCACCCTTGCCCATTTCTATTGGCTCCCAGAGGATCGAATTCAAGATCCTCGTCCTCACTTTCAAGGCCATTCATGGCCTTGCCCCTCCTATCTCTTCGACCTGCTGACCCCCTATGAACCTGCCTGCCTCCTCTGTTCAGCGGGCTCCGGTCTGCTCCATGTCCCCCACCTGAGCCGCCCTACCTTCGGTGGGAAATTCCATCCCACACTTCCTTCCTTATCTCCTTCCTTCCTTGCCTCCGTTAAGGCCAGTCTCAAGACCCTCCTCTTTGATCATGCCTTCTGCCAACCTCCCATTTCTTTTCCTCCCCTCCCAACTCTCTCCCTCCCTTACCCCCCGCCCCCCCCCCCACCGGTTCGATTCCCAACCTGACTATTCTGCTCCTCGGTACATCCTCCCGACGTGAAAGGCGATCTATAAGTGTAATTGTGTTGTTGTGTTGTTCAATCACAGTCCATGTCCTCTGGTTCTATGAGTTCAGTACAAAATAAAACAGCTCAACATGGTCTACTCATCCAGTTCCATCAGAACCTTAGAGATAGCAATCATATTGTCCTTCAACCTTCTCTTCTCCAAACAATTATTTATCCAGTTCCATTTGGAAGCAGCTATTGACCTAAGTTTTTTTTTGTGTGTTTTCAGTTTGTGTGAAGTCCTTATGTTTGAAGTTCACCCCATGTACCCATTGATATGTGGGGACAAAATCGCTAATCTCTCATCTGAATAACCTGTGCCTAAATTCCCTTTTTGAAGTGTTTAAATGTCAAACATTTGCCCTCCTGTCTGCTCACACTGTCAGGTTAAATAGCCTGTTTGTATCCACCTCAGCAACGGCTCTCATCATTAATAAAGGCCGGGATGAAAGCTTTCCTCTTTTTTTGTAATGAGAACAGCTTCAGGAATTTGAGCCTCTTCACAACATGTCTCAAAATTGTCCTTGTTAGATTATCATTATCAGTTGAAATCTGGGATCGGAGCCAATCAATTGAGTCAGTCCATCAACGTTGATTCAATTATCAGGCAGAATTTTTATTAGAGAGATCCCTTCAAGAGACCAACTGGGACTGGATAGAACAGTATAAAGGGACATTGGAAAACTAGGGGCATATTGTGGGTTGTTACTGATTAGATAAGATTTTTTTAAAAAAAAGGTCTCAAGTTCAACACATCTGTACTTAATGAGGATGTATCACACGTGGTGCCTAAAGCAAACTGATCCATGACTGGAAAAGGCAAAGCAAGTGGACACAGACATTGAAAGAATATAAAAACAACTGTGAGTTTGGGAGTCATGCATCCAGATTACATATTGAGGTACTATATCTGCATTTACCAAGACTGTGGAAATTTGTGACATCATTCAGCAGTTTCTATGGGATTTTGTGTTTTCAGTTGGGTTCAATTCCAGGCTGGGCAAAACCTTGGGCAAGTTTCCTTACTTCACATTCCTGATACTCATCTCTCAAAAAAAAAATGGTCATTTCAGACCACGACTTTTGCGGGACACTACTGTGCACAATTGGCTGCCATGTTTCACCCAGAAATATACAGTCAATACAGTTTACAGAACAGTATATTCTGTGAAACGCTTTGAGATGTCTAGAAGATGTGAAGTCAAATGCAAGGATTATTATTTCTGGATATTGCAATAGCTACTATCTTGCCATCACAACCAGAAAGATGGCAAAATGTAATATTCCTAAACCTGGATGGAGAAGAGGCTTGAGAGTATTTTGAAATACTAGAGAGAGAGACGTAGAGATGTTGATAGAAAATATGAATAGAATGGATACAATGATGGACACAATTATGTGACAGTCAATAGATGTCAATTAAGAAGCAAGGACCAGTAGAACTTTTATACAGTATATTATGGTGCTCAATCAATGAATCCTTACATTTATATAACGCCTTTCATATCAAGAGGACGTCCCAAGGTGCTGTACAGTTAGGTAGGGACAAGAGCACGGGGAGAGGGGTCGGGGCAGAATGAAGAAGAGTAGGAAAAATTGACTGTATATTTGTGGGCAAAATGCATTAAGATCATTAAGAATATCATACAAATATCGGGCAGCAAGAAATGAAATGATTAAAGTCCAAACAGTAATCTGAGTATGCTGCAACAGAGTGTGCAATAATAATAAACAATATAATAATCCGTTCATGTGATATAGAACCTTATCACGTCTTCGCGGTGTCGCCACATGCTTCACAGAATACACTGTAAAGTGAATTGACTGTATAATTTGTGGTTGAAACGCAGCAGCCAATTGCACACAGCAGTTTCATTCATTGACCAATTTTTTTTAAAACAGAAAAGTGTTTTATCAGCAATCAGGTTCCTACTTATTGCTAGGTGAACAGAGGCATGGAGAGTAAAACAACTTGTCCAGTGTTTTGTCCTGCCCAGGAATCAAACCCAGGTTTTCTCATTTGTGAGGCGAGTGCTCTCACCACTAAGCTACAGCAATAAATATGAAATAACCAGAAAGAATTGAGTTAGACACAATGCAAACAAGTGCAAGAAAGAGAAGGAAGTTGAAAGGGATTTGGAAGTAGATAAATTGGCTCAGTGGAGGCATTGACATGATTCAGATGAGGAATAAACAGTTATACAAATATACAGCAGACAAATAGAGTGACATAATTCTGGTGCACAAAAAATGAAAATTACATAAAACATAAGCTAAGTACTAGGGACCAAGAAAGTGTGATGTTGTGGAAGTATACTCCAATTTGGGATAACAACAACAACAGCAAAATTACACTTTTATAGTGCCTTTCACGTCCCAGGGAAAGACCAGAGGGAAGACAAAATCAGAACAGGGTAAGGAAAACTAATTGCGTGTAACAAGGGGAAAATCAAAACAGTTGGCAGAGATACACATAAAATTACAAAAGCAAGTTGTATGAAACAAAAAATTTACATAATGAAAATAAGGTTAGAAACATTGGACTTCCAGACATGATCAAAATAAAATTCTTGAAAAGATTTAAAATGTAAACAAAAATGAAAGCAGACCAGAAGAAAGTGAGGAAATGTTGGAAAAGTACAAGTGCATCTTTAATATGTGTCTTGAGAATACTGTACGTTTCAGAGATGCAATATAGAATCCCATGAAGAAACGTTATGTGGCAGATCAATTAAATAAACTGCGATCAAAGAAAGAAACTAGGAAGAAAATGCAGTACAACAACAAATTACATTTATAGAGCACCTTTCACGTCGGGAGGATATCCCGAGAAGACAAAAGACTAGAACATAATGGAGTACAATGTATGGGAAATGACAAAACAACCGAATGAGAGATGAAACAGGAAAATGTAGCGAGCCAAACAGTCACTCAAGATGTGCGAAAACTGATGGCTGGAAGCAGGAGGGAGGCACCTGTGGAAGTCACACCATACTGGGAATACTTGCAGGAAAAGGGGAGTAAGCCTAAACATGGAGATCAATTCTGGGCATTAACTTAATAACATAAACATGTGAATTGAATGTAATTAATTAAATTTTAACATTGAGCGGATAATATTGCAGTTAATAGGACTTGTGATTGAACTCTAGGGTGTCTGGGATACTGCGAGACAATCAAAGCTAACAGGAAGAGAAATGAGGGGTGAAATGAACCAGTTAAAATCTGGGGTCAGAGCTGGTCAGATGAGTCTGTCCATTAATGTAGATGACATGTAGCTGTGAGCTTTACCTTTTCTCTTGTAATGAATGATCACTGAATGCCTGTGGGAATCCTTGTATATTTCTGATGTGTTTCTCCCTTCTGTGAAAAGCACTAAAACAGACAGTTTATTTGAAGACTGCCTCAAAAGTGTTTACTCTTGTCGGCTCAGCTATGCTAGCCTGTGCAAGAGTTCCTGCCTTCGTCTTGACAGCAGCACTATTCAAAGAACATTTTAAAATAAATGCCCTCACTCGGAGACGAGACCAGCTTTTGTTCAGTTCTTGTTTTGCAGCTGTGTTTTGCTATTCAGGATCTCTTGTGACACCAAGTTGACCTGCCCTTAAATGGACCTTTGAAAGGTATGACCAGTGATCTGGTGAAATTGATAGCTGGAAGCTAGTTGTGGGTGTATTTACATTGTGCAGCACAGTGCAATGGAGAGTAGTCCCTCCATTACACATTGCATTTACATTGCAAATTTACCGAAATTGGTTAAATAGATTGCCTCCCGTAAATTTGAATAGAGTGAAATATATCTTACTGTTCTAATTCTCTTTGAAGCAAACTGGATGTGATGACAGTGCTGTTATAGTACAATTACTATTGCATCTTATTACCTTCCAATGTGTGTAGTTCACAAACAATAATACCCATACACATACTTTATGATTGCATCCCTTGGAGCTTGGAGAAGAAAGTCTCCATGTTTCATGCCCATCCCGCCCCACCATTGGCAGTCAGGCCTTCAGCCTTTCTGCGCCCACCCTCTGAAATTCTATCCCACAGTCCCTCTGCCTTCAAGGCATGTTTCAAGACTCTTCGACCGTGCCTTCGGCCCATCCTCTTGCCCTCCAACCTCCCTGAACCTAACCCCCTTGCTCGGGTCTAAATCCCTGACTGCCCAGCGCCTTGGGACACACACCTGACGTGAAAGGCACTGCACTATCTTGTATTTTTTAGTTTTAACACGGGCTGTTTCACAAAATGTGTCCCTCAACAGAACAAATCATCGTTCTGCAATTTTCTGCAAAATTTTCCAAATACTACCAAATTTGTCTAATGCCCCACAATTCTTTAAGCAAATATTTCTTCAATTTTCTACTGGACCAGATTTTAAGTCAAAAGACCTTACTCTAACCTTGTCAGATCACTGGTCAAACCATATTTGGAATACTGGTTGCTACTTCAGGAATTAACAAAGAACACAATATTACCAGGCTGCAATGCAACATTTCTTTTGAGTTGCATATTGAATTTGGCAACATTTCCATTCTCGTAAGCTATTTTTACATTTGATAATTATAGATAAAATATGGGGGTAGGGGGGGATTTACAAATTTCAGGGAGTGTCAGGTGATATGTGCAACAATTGTTCAATTGTCCTAGATAGCACCCAGTGGTAGGACTTCTTTTCAAATCGAGGATAGACCAGGGTGTGAACAACTGGTAAATGCAAAAGGTTAATGAAAAAATTAGTTAGGTGCATGTTCAATTTGTTTTAAAAGAGCTGAGACCACAGCAAAAACATTAATTAATACAAATTTACAATAATTTAGCACTAAATTGTCAATCTTATTCAGCAAGACCTAAAGGATATCACTTGGGGATCGGAATCCTGTAGCTCAGTGTTTTGAGTCCTCGCCTGACAAGCACAAGACCTAGGTTCAATTCCCGGCAAACCCATGGGCAAGTTTCTTTACTCCACTCGACTGAAAACAATCCCTCTAAAAATAATAAGTTAGTTACTTCAATCCAGAACTGTTGTGGTACACTGCTGTGCACAATTGGCTGGGGAGAGGAGATGGAAAATGTTCAATAGGAAATGCTCTTTGCATTGCAGAGGGAGAGAGAGCTTTTCTCTGCCCTTGACCTGTGCAATACCAGATCTGGGATGCTGGGTACCAAAAGTCGGAGTATGTATTTAATTTCTCTCTAATGGTACCTTTAGGAAACCATCGAGAAATCGTCAAAACTATAAATAGACAAATTTACTCTGAGAAATATTTTCAAACCATGTTTGTCAAAAAAAGTATCAATAATCCCTTCAAATAATGATACCAGTAATAATAATTTTGGTCACCAAATACACAACTATTTATGGAATGCTGTTCTGTGCATTTGACTACTGCATTTTGCCCACAAAATATACAATCAATTTGCTTTACAGTATACTCTGTCAAGCGCTTTCAGATGTCTTAAAGACGTGATAAGGCGCTACATCAAATGCATGGATTAGTATCATAAGAACATACGAACGTAAGAATTAGGACTATTTAGGCCATTTGGCCCCTCAAATCTGCTCCGCCATTCAATAAGATCATGGCTTATCTATTCTAACTCCACCTACCCACCTTATCCCCATATCCCTTAATCCCTTTATCCACAAGAAATCTATCAATCTCAGTCTTGAATATGTTCAAGGACTGAGCATCTACAGCACTTTGGGGTAGAGAATTCCATAAATTCACTACCCTCTGAGTGAAGAAGTTTTTTCTCAATTCAGTGCGAAAGGTCTGACCCCTAATTTTAAGACTGTGACCCCTGGTCATACTTTCTCCAACCAGGGGAAAAAGTCTCCCACTATCTATTCTATCATGCCCCTTAATAATCTTATAGGTTTCTATAAGATCACATCTCATTCTTCTATATTCTAGAGAATATAGGCCTAGATTGCTCAACCTATCCTCATAGCTCATCCCCCTCATCCCAGGTACCAACCTAGTGAATCTACATTGTACCCCCTCTAAGGTGAGTACATCCTTTCTTAAATAAGGAGACCAAAACTGTACACAATATTCTAGGTGTGGTCTCACCGGGATCCTATACAGTTGCAGCAAGACTTCCCTACTCTTATATTCTAACCCTTTTGTAACGAATGCCAACATACCATTTAGCCTTCCTAATTGCTTGTTGTACCTGCAAACTAACTTTTTGTGACTGGTGTACAAATCCCTCTGAACGCTAACACTATCTAGTCTGTCCCCTTCTAAAAAATCATCTGCTCTACTGTTTTTGCCACCTAGGTGGATGACTTCACACTTCCCTACATTATACTTCATCTGCCACCTACTTGCCCATTCATCTAGCCTATCTATATCATGTTTTGTATCATTATTCAGATTACGAAATAAGAATTTAAATTTTTTTTTAAATATATTAGGAAAGCAGTTTGCATTTATATGCATTTATTTACATTGGAAGTATTTCAGTAAGATTCTGATTTTCTGGTGCACAGTGGTAATGTATCAAAGATTGCCCTCTTGAATCTTTCTCGACAATGCATTTGTGTTTTGTCTTTTCAGTTGTGATGGTGCCAAAATTGGCATGCTTTCAACTTTCCAGCAATAGCAATATATTGAATTCTTCCGAGCGTTGAAAAAACGGGTAGGGCATATTTTACGCTTCTCTATGCCGGAGTTTTAACAACATAGCATTAGCAGATTAGATTCTCCAAAGCTGAGCAAGGCTAATGTAATGGTGTTCAATTTAGCAGCCAAGTAGCGGGCTTTGAGTAGGCATCTTCAATGAAGCATTTGTGACACTAGTAAAGTGCCTTAATTAAGCAAATTAAGCATTCAAGTAGGTCCATTGATGCTCTGCCATCTGCACAGTGTGGACTGCTGCAGCACAATGGAGAAGTGATACAAGTTGAAGAATCCATTGTACCCAGAAATCCATATATAAGTTCTCATACAAACAGCGCAAATACTTCCTTGCTGTGGAAGATGGCAACAACAACAAATTACACTTGTATAGTGCCTTTCATGTCAGGAGGATGTCCCAAGGCGCTGGAGGCTTAATATGATACAGTATACAGTATGCTCTCAAGTCAATTTAAGATATTGGAGATTCATAGGGGACCTAGAAGGTTTAAGAAAACAAATATAATGACTTATTGTTGCATTTGATGCAGCATCTGTAATGCAACATGTCTCCAGGCACAACATTGGGAATTTGTATCAAATGTATTTGTAAGCAAAATGGAGCAGCAACTAATTTACACATAATAACAGTCTAAAAGCTGTCATGAAAGATCGATGATATGGACATGGAATCTAAAACTCTCATCTGAACAGGCAAATTGTTTAATGTTTCATATAATTAAACAATTTTAGAATTTTGTACAATTCAGCGCAATGTTAAATGCTAAGACAAAGTGGCCTTATAGGCTAAGGCATTGAATTAGAGTTGCTGAACCATATTATTGGACGTCCTGACCCGTCCCAAAGAGACAAATGTCTGTACTATTCAGTAAGGAGTGTAATGGTAGATGTTAGAGAAGAAGAAATTCCCTGTGGTTCGATTAGTGTCATCCTCAGCTTGGAGGCAGAAGGGAGTTCCCCCTATGATCCCGATCAACAGTAGCCAAATTAAAGAAAAAAGTTGTTCACTTCCTGGACATTGAGTCCTGGACGAGGGACAACTTCCTCCAATTGAACGTGAGCAAGACCAAGACCCTCCTGATTGGCTCAAGCCAGTGCCTCCGCACATCGGGCGCTGCCAGCCTCAACATCCAAGGCTGTACTCTCCACCTCACAAAGCCAGTCAGGAACCTCGGCATCACGTTCGACCATAAACTTTCCTTCCTCCCCCACATCCGTGCCTTGACCGGCACCGCTTATTTCCACCTGCGCAACATTGCCAGGCTCCGCAACTACCTCACCCCCCACGCTGCCGAAACACTCGTGCACACATACATCACCTCACGGCTGGACTACGGAAACACTCTCCTCGTCGACCTCCCCAGTTCCTCCATTCACAGGCTGCAGGTCATCCAAAACTCTGCAGCCCGTGTACTATCCCGCACCCGCCTCCGCGACCACATAACCCCCACCCTCGGCTGTCTCCACTGGCTCCCCATCCTCCAGAGGATCGAGTTCAAGATCCTCGTCCTCACCTTCAAGGCTTTACATGGCCTTGCCCCGCCCTACTTAACCGATTTACTTTCCCCCTATAAGCCCACCCGGACCCTCCATTCAGCAGGACTTGGCCTGCTCCAAGCCCCCCGCCCGAACCGCCCCACCATCGGAGGCCGGGCTTTCAGTTTCTCCGCTCCCACCCTGTGGAATTCCATCCCCCAATCCCTCCGCCTTGTTTCTTCCCTTTCCTCTTTCAAGGCCGGTTTGAAGACTTTCCTCTTCGATCGTGCCTTTTGTTCCCCCCCGAATTCTTCGACCTCCCCTACGTGTTTCACCCCTTCCCGAACACTCCCCTCCCAGCTCGGGTCACACGCCTCCTGTGCAGCGCCTTGGGATGTCCTCCCGATGTGAAAGGCGCTTTATAAGTTTAAGTTTTGTTGTTGGTTGTTTGTGCATAATTTGGCTGTTACATTCATCCCCAAGGTACACAGTCACTTCACTTCATAGAATATGAAGGTCTTTGTGCCATCCCTGCTGACATAAAAGATGCTTGACCAAATGCAAGGATTATTATTATTGTTTATTTATTGATATTACCATTGTTTTTTCTATTGTTATTTTATTAATAATAACACCTACATTATGCAAGAACTAATCCTAGTAATGTCCACAGTAGGAGATCTGGTAATATAGAGGAATGATTGATGCTGAAGCAGGGAGGGTTAGAGGCGATGGAAGATGAAAAGATGTTAGCCATTACAGGCCAAAGGTTCAAATAACCTAAGATCTCCACTTGAGAAGTATTTATTAGTATCCACATCATTTCTGCTTTGAATTTGAAGAGAGAATATCAGGAATCACTCTGAACATTTTATTAGGATAAACATAGAAATTTTGTACCTGTTTATGTGCAACGAGATTTTCGCTAAGATTAGCAACGTGAGTAAGACCCCCTCGCTATGGGTGAGAAATTCCTCTTGTTGGCAAATTCGATGACATTGTCGAAGCATCACAACCCATTGTTGTGCCCTTGTTAGTGCATATCAGCGATGCCCCTACAGTTAGTGATGCAAGGAAATATTTCTCCTACCATCATTGATGTAATTACTCTGTTTCAAAGCATTTCGTTCATGTCAATCCCCAGTCAATGACGAGTCTTAAAAAGGATAGCTGCATCAAAGAGGAACAAAGTATCCCTTTTTCAAAGGGCCCTCGGCGATTTCGAGCACTGGTTTGATTTCAGTGATAACAGCTACCTCGAGAAACTGTCATCTTTCCCCTGAAGAGGCTTTTCAGCTTCAATGAACTGCTGGATATAGTTCACGCTCGTCCCCTAGATGACACAATAGATGAAGACAAGTTGTGCAAAAGATACACTGTACTCCAAACTGTGAAGCAGAACCAGGCAAAAGAGACACAGACAAGCAGAAGAGGTATTTCCTATCTTCTACAGTGTGGTTGCTAGTGCTTGTTTCAAACAGTCTACATACACATAGAGGATTTTTTTGCTCCACAAAGACAAATGCAGCAGGTGTTTTGACACAGGGGATGAGGATACAATTGATGGCTGCTGAGAATTATAGGATGAGATACTAAAGATGAATAAGGCTTTGTTGCAGGTCGTAACGTCAAACTCACATTGAGGAGAGGTGAAAAAAAAGTGGATCTCTTATAACGGATTCAAAGTCATGATGTATATATATTTAAAATTGAAGCAGGGCTTAAATCAACAGATACTGGATGGTCTGGTATATGAACCCCTCACCCCCTGATCACATGTACGCGCACAAAAAAGACTTTAGCAGAATGGTTGGATCCCAACCTGGCCAGTGGCTGTGGTGGAGTCCATTTTGTGACCACTGTTAAAATTGGTTCTGATCACTGGCTATACACAGACTATGGCTTACTCAGGTTATTGACTCAAATAATCCGATTGTTTGAACGACAATTATCACATCAAATCTGCTATGAATCATGGCATTTGTGTTTCACTCACCAAAAGTACAGACAATTCACTGTACAGTACAAATAATCATCCTTACATTTGATATAGCATCTTGTGGAGCCTTGTAGCTCGGTGGTTAGAGCATTTGCCTTACAAGCAAGAGATCTGGGTTCAATTCCAGGCATGATGAAATCCAGGGGAAGGTTCCACCCGGCTAATAATATTCCCTAAAAAGAAATAATAATAATCAATTGGTCATTTAAGTCTACGGCAGTTTGTGGGACACTGCTATGCGCAATTGGCTGCCACGTTTTGTCCATGTATAGTCAATTCACTTTACAGTGTATTCTGTGAAGTGCTTTGAGATGTCGAGAAGACATGAAAAGCACTATATCAAATGCAAGGATCATTATTATCAAGTCTTCGGGACATCTCAAATCGCTTCACAGAATATACTGTAAAGTGAATTGACTGTATATTTTGTTGGTAAAATGCCCTGTATATGCCACAAAGCGCTTTGAGACATCTCAAAGACATGATTAGGCATTAAATCAAATGCACGGATTATTATTATTTTTTCATCCCTCAACTTTGAGGATCATCATAGGTCAAGGCATGAAAGATAATTAAAATAATCTTTGCATATCATACATATCATGCCTTTCACGTTAAGAAGCAGTCTCCATGCGCTTCACAGAATTTATTCTAAAGTACAGTGACTATATATTTTGTAAGCGATGCAGCCCCCAATTTGTGCACATCATTGTTGCACAAACATTTATGGAATGAATGACCAACTTTACCAGGGGATTATCGGCCAGGAAAATTGATCGATGTATAACTACAGTATGTCTGCCTATAAATGCACAGTAGCTTCATTTTACAGCTATTGCCTGTTAAATGGATTAAGAAGTTTGAACATTATATAAAATGGAAGGAGTTTTGCTTTATTGTTATGCTAGTGTTATTACCAAATGAACAATTGTTAAAATAAGGCATACAATAGCTAGGCAGATTCCGGTACAACATTTGGCAGGATTTTTTTTAACAGTGCCTGTTAGTATAGATTTATAAACCTGTCAACTTATATTGCCGGTTTAAAAAGACCGGCTGCTGTATTGTTTTAATACAGCCCTGGAGAGAATGGGGGTCAGGATTGCAGATGGCAAGCCTGTACAGATGGATTTCTGCTGGTTTTGAGAAAAATAAATCTGCCCACTATTCTCCAGCGCTATTGTTTAGCACAGAGAGATAAGCATCTCCACAAACCAGCTCTTCCATAGGTAAATTGCACAGTCTAATGTGATCACCTTTGCAGACTGGAAAAGATCCTTTGCTTGTGCTGAGTTAGCTTGCTTCATTCAAAGTTGTATTAATGTGTTGGGGGATGGGGAGTAAAAAGAAGCCTGGATTGCTGTATTCCGACTGTTACACAGATCCCTGCTCTATTGTATGTGTGCAACATTGGTTGTCAATACATTTATTGACATTGGTGATGTGATGTATCATTTTTCTGCTTCTGCCATAAAAATGCTACTTTCTATTTTTTGTGTCTATTTTTATTGGGTGCTCGGTTATATGAAAAGGTGATTGATTTCTCCTATGGTATCTGAAATGTCAATATCATAAATAAAGGGAAAACATAAAAATCTATTTTTTTGCTGTCTTTGACTGGAGTGCTTGTTATACGGTGACAGGAATGTGTCAATACAATGAATTCATACACAAAAACGCATGCAATAAGCAGGTGCTGTCTCAATAAATGATTGAAGAGTACAGATCTATAATGTGAGAAGAGTTGGCAAATTCATCTTAAATTGATACAGTTACAAAGAGGTATGGAAAAATAATATGGATTACCTTGTTCAGAGATTATTTCTCTCTCCATGGTGAAGCATTTAGTCTCCCCTCAGTGTGTGAAGAACGTGGATAAGTAATCTTTGTCCTACAATATAAAACACTGGAGTGCTAACAACCTTCGAGGGAGCTAAAATGTAATTACAGTATTGTTAATAGGAATCCTTATCTGAGTTGTACAACTTTTTCAAGAGTATATAGTATTACGCTGTATTATTGGAATGCTATTCTGCTGCAATTTACTTCCAGAGCAGATGCAGTGGGATTTCTGATGGGATTCCTTACTAAAGAATTGCATTTTAAAAAATTACATTTTTAGACTCCTTTCTACCTGGTAAATTTGCTCGAGGCAAGGATTATACTCTAGTACAGGAATCACCTCCCCTGTTTATTAAATATATCTTATTGTGTAGACACCCTGATAGTCTAGGTCAGGAATGAATTGGAACATTCAATGAATTGGAACTATCCACTTGATCACATGATGGACATCTCATCTGACCCCAATAAATAAACATTTTCTAGTTAGCAGCTAAACTACATAGAGTTCATCAAATCTCTCCCAATGTGAATGTAAATATGAAGGTTAGAACAACAACAACGTATGGAGTCTGTCCCAGAGGGAGAGGGGAAATGACCATAAGCATGATCAAAAAGGAAGGTGGGATTTAGGTGGGATTTGAAAGTGAGGAGGGAGGGAGGGAGGGAGGGAGGGCAGAGGTATTGATGGAGAGAGTTTCCGAGTTTTGGAGTATAATAGCTGATGGCACGGCCATCAGCTTCACCAATGGTGAAACAGAGGGGTCGAGGGACAAACAGGAGGTTGGAACCAGCCGAGCAGAGGCAGTGGGTCAGATAGATTGTGGGGTGCAATGGCCTGAAGGGATTTGAAAATGAACGAGAGAATCATTTAGTTTTGATTTGAAACGAAACATGACTTGAATAATGTTGAGAATTGAAGCACACGCTACTTAACAGAGCAGAATTCTATTTATTTAGTATTGGTAAATACTGCTATAAATTTCTCATCCACTTAGACTGCGGTTCATCTTGTGTATTAAAGAAATGCACAGGACTATGGGTTACTATGATTAATAATTACACCGTCCACCCATTTGATAAAGATTCCAGTCTGTATTCTCAATTAGACCACTGGCTCCCACTTCCTTTCATTTCACAATAACGTTTTAACAATTTCTTTTGAGTCTCCAAGAAAGTAAAATTTTTCCAATTGTAATTTAGAGTACAAATTATTTTTATACATTTTTATAATTTTGATCTATAATTTTTATATATTATTTGGATATATACCAGGATGTATTTATTTACCCAGAGGGTAAAAGGTTATCAGAAAGGATGGTTGAGGAGAGGACACTGGACCTATTTATATTTAAATAAAGCTTATTGCTTGTGATGGGAGACCTTGGGGTGAATATTCTGGAAGGAGGAAATCAAACAGGCCAAACCTATCTCAAGTAATCTTGTAATCCTTTATTTTTCCTGCAATATGTTGACCAGTGACTGAACTGATCATATCCATGTCTTTCCCAAATCAAGACTAGATGATCATCATAACAATAACATTTGCATTTGATAAACCTCCTTACCACGACTTCTAGACATCTCAAAGCACTTCACAGAATATACTGTAAAGTGGATTGGCTGTATATTTGTAGGTGAAATGCGGCAGCCCAATGCGCACAGCAGTGTCCCCACAAATAGTTGTGGTTTGAGTGACCAATTTGTTTTACATCTTTTTTTGGGAAGGGATTATTACTCCCTTCAATTTTTATTATTATTACTACTATTATTTTAGATGCGACCCTACTCTAAAACATTCCTGTCCAGAACTTCAAGGTTATTCAATTCCTTAACTCCTTGAGTCTTCTTTTCTAAAGAAATTAATACCGGGTCAGATATCACTTAATCACTCTCTTCTCCACTGAAGATGCTTTTCTCCCATATTCGTTAAATCCAGTGGTGTAGAACACTGCAGATCTATACCCTTATCTTTTGGTTACAATTGGTAGTACTTTCGCTTATGGGTTATAACAACAACAACAAAATTACATTTGTAAAGCGTCTTTCATGTTGGGAGGATGTCCCAATGTGCTGAACAGTTGAAGATCAGGATCTGAGTATGGCTGGCAGGATTGGGGGTGAGGGAGGGCAGAGAGACAGGAGGGCGAATGAAGGCACAGTCAAAAAGGAGGGTCGTGAGTTGTGGCTTGACGGAAGCTAGAAGGGAATGTAGAATGGAGTTCCATAGGGTTGAGGCAGAGAGGCTGAAAGCTCAGTTGCTGATGGTAGGGCAAATCGAGCCAGATCCTGCTGAATGGATGCACTGGACATGTTGATAAGGGATACGTAGGTCAGAGAGGTTATGGGTTCAAGGTCCACATTGGAAGTTGAGCTTGTAGTCCCATTAAACTCTCCAGCCCAGTATGTGAGGGAGCATTGAATTATTGGAAGTGGAGTTCTGGACTAAAGGTTAAACCATGATTCCATCTGCATGCTTAAATAGACATTAACTATCCGTTGACATTCATCAAAATGGCAGTTTTCTCCTGCTGCCCTGGCCAGCAATCTTCCGTGTGAATTGATCGATCATTTCATATCTTTGCAGGACTTTCTGTGTACAAATTAGCTGCTGTGTTTGCCTATCCAATCAGTTACTGCAATTAACAGTGAAATGTTTTGAAGTTATAAGAGCTATAGCAAATACATGTATTATTATTATTACACTTTACTTATATCGAATGAAAAACAAGTCAATAGGTAACCTTTTCAACCAATGAGCACCATCAATAAAATCCAGTACAATACATCACTATGTTCTGAAGCTTTGGAACACTCCCTCAATCCCTCTGACTTGTCCCCACTCTCATGTTTTTCAAGTCCCACCTGAAAACGTATCCTATCAACCGTATTTACGGTCGTCAACTCCCCCTCGCCTCCACCCCGAACCACCTTGTCGGCTCGGAGTCAAGCTCTGCCACTGTTGAGCTCTCTAAGATGACACCCTGCATGGAGGGCCCTACATAAGTGCAAGTTGTTGTTTTTGTACAAAAACTGAAGCACTGCAGACTCTGGGAAAGCCAACTCTTTTCATGGGATAATTAATAAGGCACATCATTTCAATTCAATAATTCTTGAATTTGCATCCTTTCAATCTGACAGCAAAGACCAACACTCTAGCAAACTGAAACACATGGAACAGAATTCTGAAACACAAAAGAACAAAATATATAAATGCAAGTTGTTGTTGTTGTTGAATTCATACAAAACAAGTCAGCAGATCTTGACTGCATGTCATACGGGCAGAAACCATTGAATGTCAGAAAAGAAAAGTAATTTGTGGACTTAATCTATTTCATGACAAATATTTGAGGGCAGGCAAACCGGGAATCCTCGCTCACATCCGGTCCCTTACCAGCACCGCCTTCTTCCACCTCCGTTGGATCGCCTGTCTCTGGCAATATTTCACCCCAAAAGCCGCTGAAACCCTGGTCCACGCCTTTCTCACCTCTCGGTTGGACTATTCCAATGCCCTCCTCGCTGGTCTCCCCTCCTCCACAATCCACAGAGTCCAGCTGATTCAGAATTCTGCCGCCCGCATTCTCAACCACACCAAACTTTGCTCCCCCATTACCCCAGTCCTTGCCAGCCTCCACTGGCTCCCTGTCCACGAGAGGATTGATTTCAAGATCCTCATCCTTGTCTTCAAATCCCTCCACTCCTCTGCATCCCCCTACCTCTGTGACCTCCTCTCTCCTCAAACCAGCACCTGTTGCCTTTGCTCCACTGTTCCCCGAATCCTCCACTCCACCCTCGGTTGCCATGCCTTCAGCCACTATGCCCTGAGGCTCTGGAATTTCTTTCCTCACTCCCTTCGCCTCCTCTTTTCCCAGTTTCAGGTCCCAGCTGAAGCCCTTTCTCTTCGACCGTCCTTTGGTCACCTTTCTACCCCTACCCCTGGCTCGTTCCCGGGATCCGCTATTGAGAAGTGCTCTGAGACGCCATCCAGCATGGAGTGCGCTATATAAATCAAAGTTGTTGTTGTTGGAATTCCAGGACATAACTTTACCATCAGAACTACGCCTCCTGTGAAAGGGAACTCTAGAAAAAATCTTTAAAAGGTCATGCGAGTACAGAATGGACAGCCTCAGAAGGTCGATTGAGGCATTCATGAGAAAGCAATATTGAGCATTATAGAAAGAATACATTTAGGGGAATAGAACTGCATAGCATTGCCAACGAATGAGCAGGCTCAATGGTCCCTATATTCCAATGCAAGAGCAACATGCAAACATTCCAGGATGCAAAATTGATGAAAGGAAACCGAAAATTGACTTTCAAAAAGTAACCAATGGTGAAGTAAAGACTTGAGATACAAAATAACAATCTGGATTTGGGCTAGTGTTCTAGTACATTCTAAGCTTTTCCAACAACACTTGTAGTACAGTTTGGGAGACTAGCTTGAAGCCACATTCAATAAATAGATGTTTCAAAGAAGGATTAAAAACAAAGCTATGAAAGAGACTGAAAAACTATACAAGTACACAGCGTAAGGAAGAAATATATTGCCGAGAGGGAATTGTATTTGTGGTGCACAATTTTTACTATATTAAGTTGAAAATAAGAGACATAATTAAAAAGTAATTATGAATGAATGTATCTTTTGAAAAAATAATCAATAAATATTTATGATATTTAAATACAAATGTCCTGACTGAGTGTATCTGGCTAGCATCATTTGCTCAGCAGATGTGCTTTTGCATAGAAATGTAAGAATTTTTTTGTAACATTTTGTCTGCAGCCTCTCTGTTGGCATTATCATTGGGCTGGTCACAAAAAACCCCATCAAATTTGGATGAATTGTATGTGCAAAACAGAAAATTCAATTCATTATTAAGTTAAATTTATTGTGAATTCCTTGAGACAAATACTTTGGCACTGATCTTGAATTTCCTCATACTAAACACAAATTTATATCATGAAATTGTTTTTCCAAGTTGCTAAAAAAAATCATATCCCACTGCAGGTGTACAAATTTGGGTATAAATAAATCTTCTGAGTATATGTTGCTTATGATATCATACCCATGAGTGCATTCTCATACAAAGCAATGGAATTCAAAACTGATCAATAAATCTCTCAGTACTGAGAGTCAAAACCAGTCAAAGCTGCCAAAAAGCCAAACCTTTTTGGTGCAGATATATGTAAGAAAGAAAATGAAATAAATATTTGGAGGAAAATATTATTGAAAAAATTGCACGGAATGTCCTTCTTGGCAGTAATTGTTTAGTCAGAGACAATTTTTAAATCATATCTAATACATTTACTGCTTAAATTGCAGTCCCAGGCTTAGCAGCTCATGCGTAGAATGACTGCAATGAAATTAAGACAAGTGTGGAGACGGGAACCATCTGCTCCATATCAGTGACCCAGATTGACATTGAGAGATCTATTCCCCCTTGTGAGGGTCATGTTCAGTGCAAACCCAATAGTTCTTGACCCACCAACACAGACACAGCTACACCACCCTGCAGTATATCCCTGCAGAGGCAAGATTAAGCTGTTCGGAGGAAAATTGCAACTGATTCCATTTTCTGAAACGTGTTGCTCTGAAACTCTCACCTGCATAAAAGGTGCTATATAAAAGCACAAGTTATTGGGCCAGTTTCTCTCTTAAATTCAAGGATTATTAATTGTAATTAGTGTCTCAACCTGACAGTTGAAAAATTACTCACCTCCTATTCTCCCCTGCCAAACTGTCTGTCATTTTGCTCTATTGTTGGTACCTTCCAGATAAAACCTCTATCTTCACTTTATGGGCTCTATAAACATATAGCAAACTGTCAGAAATGTGGATGATTTTATGGCTGATCCTTTAGTTTCTTTTTTGCAATTGGAGTCCTGTAGCTCAGTGGTTAGATCATCGACTACAGTTCAACTCTATTCTGATGGATTATTTATGTCTTATTTATGTCTTACCAAGAGGCTTTCTTTCATCGCTTACAAAAAAAAAAAATGGATTGGTCACTCGATCCACGACTGATTCAGAGCCTTGAACGTCCTCTGGACGTGAAAGGTACTATACAATTTTGGTTGTTGTTGTTGTTGCTTGTGGAACATTGCTGTACGCAATTGGCTGCCAGGTTTCACCCACAAAATATACATTTTACGGTATATTCTGTAAAGGGCTTTGATACATCTCAAGGTCATGATAAGATACTGTATCAAATGCAAGGATTAATATTATTACAACAGCAATAACAAAATTATATTTGTAGAGCGCCTTTCATGTCAGGAGGACGTCCCAAGGGGATTAGCATCTGCCAATGGGTCCATCAAAGAGGAGAGTCTTGAGGCAGGACTTGAAGGAGGCCAGGGAGGGGGCGAAGCTGAGGGACTGCGGGATGGAGTTCCAGAGGTTGGGATCAGAGTGGCTGAAGGCTCATCTACCAATGGTGGGGTGGGTGGGTCAGGTGACGTGGTCAGAGCCTCCTGAGCGGAGTGGGTGGGCAGGTTGGTAAGGGGATAGGAGGTCACAGATGTAGGATGGGGCGAGGTTGTGGAGGGCTTTAAATGTGAGAACCGGGATATTGAAATGAATCCTCTGGATGATGGGGAACCAGTGGAGTCGAGCGAGGATGGGGTCATGTAGTTTGGAACAGTAGAGGACATGGGCCGCAGAGTTCTGAATTATCTGCAGCCTGTGGAGGGAGGAATTGGGAAGGCCGACCAGCTGGGCATTTATATAATCGAGTCAGGATGTAATGAATATGTGGATGAGAGTTTCAGCGGCTTTGGGGATGAGGTAGTGGCGGAGTCAGGCAATGTTGTGGAGATGAGGAAAGGCAGAGTGAATCATTGCTTGAATGTGGGGGAGGAAAGACAGTTGAGGATCGTACAAGACACCAAGGTTCCTGACTGGCTTGGTGAGATTGAGTGTGCAACATTGGAGGTTGATGCTGCCAGCACCTAATGCAAGAAGGCGCTGGCACGAGCCAATCAGTATTATCATCCATTGTAGCTTAATCAGTTTTTGGGGGGTCAGGAGGGTTTTCAAAATGTGCGGAAACCCATCACTGTGCTTAAGAGAATCAAAACCAGATAGTTCCACGTATGCAATCTACATGTGGAAATTCCTGTGTTTGGAATGGAATGTGTTGTGCTACGACCAAGAAGGTTTTTTTCTGGGGGTTGGGGGGAAGGGGAGGGGTAGAGGATGGGCTTGAATTCAGTGGGATTGATAGACAAATGTCTGTAAATAAATAGAGTGATAAATCGTGAAGGGGATTTACTCTGAGCAAGGCTGAGTCTGCATTGACTCTGATAGGAAAGCCTCTAGCCTTTGGCAGGTCTGCAAAATTCAAGGCAGAATTGCAACGTTGGAACCTAAAACTAATCGGGTCACTGATAGAGCCAGCTCAAGATCCCTGGGCAAAGGAGAGGATTCAACCACCTGAATCCCTTCTCCCTCACTGTGACTTCTGCTCTGGAAGTGTAGGAATGAATGTTGGGCAAGGCTTTGAAAGGTCTCAGTTCTGATACGCCAGTAATTGTGCTGCCTATTACTATTTGTGGTTTGCATACCTACGTGAAGAATATTCACTTTGGGTAAGATAATCAAACAAGAGTGTGTGTATTTGACTTCAGTATCGAATGGACGGTGAGATGGGTGGTGTGGGAGCAAGATGGGGTACATTTAGAGCCACACACATATGCAGAATCTATGTGCTTCAATTATTACTTTGGTCACCTTTCTACCCCTGCCCCGGCTCGGTCCCGGAATCCACTATTGTGAAACGCTCTGAGACGCCGTCCGGCGTGGAGGGTGCTATATAAATCGAAGTTGTTGTTGTTGTACTTCTTTGGACGACATCATTTTTCACTTGGGAACCACACTTCAGCTCATGTTAGCAAAGTTCATGTGGAGGTCCTGTAGCTCAGTGGTTAGAACACTCGCCTTACAAGCATGAGAACTGTGTTCGAATCCAGGCAGATCAGGGCAAAATCTTGGGCAAGTTTCCTTGCTCCACACATCTAATAATAATATGTCCAAAAAAAAATACAATAATAAAATTGGTCATTTCAATCCACAACTGTTTGTGGGGACACTGCTGTGCGTAATTGGCTGCCGCGTTTTGCCCACAAATATACAGTCAATTCACTTTATAGTATATTCTGTGAAGCGCTTTGAGACGTCAATAAGATGTGAAAAGCGCTATAACAAATGCAAGATTTATTATTATTATCCTTGATTGTCAATTTCTCCACTGTTCTATACCAGACTATAATAATAATAATAATGAAAATTATAATAATCGTTGCATTTGATATAGCGCTGTTGACGTCTTCTAGATGTCTCAAAGTGCTTCACAAAATATACTGTAAAGTGAAGTGACTGTATATGTGTGAGCGAAATGAGGCAACCAATTGTACACAGCAGTGTATCACAAACAGTCGTGGATTGAAATTACCAATTGATATTAGGTTTTTTCAAGGGATTATTATTAGGCATGTGAAGTAAGGAAACTTGCCCAAGGTTTCTCCCTGCCGGGAATCAAACCCAAATCTCCTGCTTGTAAGGCGAGTGCTCTAACCACTGAGTTACGGGACTCCACATTATGCCATAATAATAAACCAGGTCCTGTTTCATTGAACCGTCCACTAAATTTCCTTTATATGGCCCTCGGTCAAATACAGTCTAATGCTATTAATCAGATTGGTGAGGTTTCACCTAGCTGTTCTGGAATCAATAACTTGCATTTATATTTGTAGTTTCACATCGGGAGGACATCCCAAGGCACTGTGAACAAAAACAAAACATGAAGCTAAATAATAATAATCCTTGCATTTTATATACAGTAGTCCCTTACCGCAGCATTGAGATGTCGCAAAGCGCTTCACAGCATATATTGTAATGTGCATTGACTATGTATTTTGTGGCTGATTATTTTATATTTTTAAATGTTTGAAAATGGTTGTCTTAGCATAATATTTTATGCATCTTCCAACCAGTGCCTTTAACCTTAGTTAACATTAAGAAACAGACCTTGTATCAGTCAAGGATTGAGGAAGTTAACATATCTACAAAGCTATGGCTCCATCTGCTGGAGCAAAGCAACAATTTTGCTACTGGAACCATCAAATACAATAACCAGAACTAAATAAACGGACTAGCACAGAAATAAAAATGCCTTTCTTTTTGGTTTGTATCTTTAAATTCTGGCCCAAAGAAAAAATCAATTGAGCCTGTGAAATTATCCTGATTATATGACAGTAAGAGTTAGGATCAGGACCAAGATGAAACATGGCAGGCAGCTCAAAAAGGCTTGCTGCAACTGTATAGGGCTTTGGTGAGACCGCACCTAGAGTATTGTGTGCAGTTTTGGTCTCCTTATTTTGTCCTTATTAAGGACATACTTGCCTTAGAGGGGGTGCAGCATAGATTCACTAGGTTAGTTCCTGGGATGAGGAGACTGACCTATGAGGATAGGTTGAATAAACTAGGGCTGTATTCTCTAGAGTGCAGAAGAATTAGGGGGGATCTTATTGAAACATATAAGAGGGCTAGATAAGGTAAACACTGAGGGACTGTTTCCCCTGGTAGGAGGATCTATAACGAGGAGTCACAGTCTTAAAATTAAGGGTCAGCCTTTTAGAACAGAGTTGAGGAAACATTTCTTCACTCAGAGGGTATTGAATTTATGGAATTCACTACCCCAGAAGGCTGTAGATGCTCAGTCCTTGAACATTTTCAAGGCTGAGACTGATAGATTTTTGAAAAATAGACGGATTAGGGGATATGGGGATAGGGCAGGTAATCAGAGTTAGGTGAGAAGATCAGCCATGATCTTATTGAATGGCGGAGCAGGCTCGAAGGGCCGAATAGCCTACTCCTGCTCCTAATTCTTATGTTCTCAAGTTAACCACATAATTTAGGATGTCCAGGTTCAAATCCTCGGTTGCTCTCTCAGCTCTTCACCCTTTTGGGCTCTTTAAAAAATCCTTTTTCAGTGGGAGTGAGGTGAAAATGGTGAAGCTAGATGGATTTTTGTATCTGGACTGACTAGCGTGACCTGAGAACAGAAATTTCTCCTACTTTTTGCATGTAATACCATTATTGTCTCAGCATATAAGATATGCAGACTTGTGACTTGTCAATTTGATTTTCATTTGGAAATTGTTTCCTATTGAAGCACTGCAGAAAATCAGCTTCTGAATTGAGAATGTTTGGAACATTCTGTGAGTTCTTACATTTTGAAGGAAAATTATCTTCCAGACTAAGACTATGTGAAAACGTGAGCTATTTATGAATACCCGGCCTCAGCTCCAACTCCATTGACTGAATCCAGGTCATCATTCTTGTCTTTATAGACCACTGGGGAAAAATTCCACATGGGTCTAGATTTACTCTATTAATATAGAATATCTGGAATTTGGTGAAGTGTTGAATTAAGTCTTTATTTTGAAGTCTATTTTCCACAGTTCTAAAAAATAAACCCTGAAAACAGTCTTCAAAACTAAGGATGTATTTGAAAACTGACCAAATTCCCCCTATGGCTCTATGTTTGGGCTCAGATCTCAGTTTTTTACCTTAATTGTTTGCTCTCACTCCATAATTAACTCTCTGATGGACACAGTTGGAGAAAATAGTTCATGCAGTACTGGAGAGAATGGATTAGCCTCATCTCCCAGTCTCAGCAGAACAGTGGATCAGAAAGACAGACTACAATGAAACAACACTAACTCAGAGCCAGAACAAGGGAGAAAGTGTATTTTTTACATTGTAACTCATACTTTTTTTAAACGAAAAAAAGCAATTTCCTGCATCCTATTGAAATAAGGCAATTGAGGCTTCTACAACGGAAACGTTGTTCTATGACGCTTTGAGATTATTTGATAAATTGCTAAGGAAGGAATTTTTAAGCAATAAATTTAGTATGTCATCCCATATGTGATTCAAACGTTTACATACGCATTCCTTATAATTCAAAGAGAGATTTTATTTTGTGTAACAACTCACCCTAAAATCATTCACAATGTGCAGTTCACTTCATGAAATTGTCATAAACATGTGGAAAACAGTCAGTTTACAGATACGAGTGGCTCATGTTGATGAGCCATGTGCCTTGGAAGTAATGGATGAGGCTATGGAGCCCTTGATAGTTTCTTATGTAAGCCTCATAATAACTGGAAAATCAAGTTAACTCAAGCCGAAGGATGGAAAACAAATCTAGAAAACACGTGAAAGGGAAATAGAGAACCAAAGTGGTTGCAAAAAATGTGAAAAAAGAACTCTAGATTGTGTGTGCGTGTGTTTGTGAGAGTTGCAGGCTTCTTGTCATTTATTCACTTGTTCTATCTCACACTTTGGATGTGAGGGACAAACAAACAAGCAGAAGGACAGCTTTTCTTTTCCTGGAAAAGTCAATAACACATAGGTCACATCTTTAACCAAACCATCAAATGAAGGCACAGAGCAGAACAAGGCTGGGGAATTGACCGAGAGGTATGAAATTGAAAGCAGGTCAAGTCAGGCCAGTTCTGTGTGTGTAGGAGTGAAACTGAAAAGTGAAATTATTTGAGAGATAATGAGTAATGGAATCAGAAGTATCCAACGATACATCTCTTCGACCATACATTTGTGCAACATAAGGGGATAGTGGGATAGGATAGGTGCAGGGTCAACATTTTGATTGGTATTTTGGAACCATCAGAAACTAACACTCAAAACACAAATGTCCCTGTGTTTTATGCTTTGGTGCTTAAAAATATCTGGTGCCGTGGAACGGAATTTCAACCCATTTTGACATTTCAGAGCATGCAGATTTGGGGCAGTCTTTAAAGTAAGTCTTCATTCTGAAGCTACTTTTCTACAGGTTCATTCAAGCTGGTTTCGAGACTGATTTTATCAGTCGTCAATAATGTGCACATCCTAAAATGCAAATGAACAAAACAGTCTCAATCATGTTTGTGAGGGTTAGTCTCTGATGGATCTAATATACCAATTATAATAATGATAATAATAATTATAATCCTTGCATTGGTATTGTACTTTTCATGTCTTCTAGACAACAACAACAATAAAATTACACTTATAGAGCACCTTTCACGTCGGGAGGATGTCCCAAATTGCTTCATAGAATATACTGTAAAGTGAATTGACTGTATATTTGTGGGTGAAACGTGGCAGCTAATTGTGCAAATCAATGTCCCACAAACAGCCATTTATCGAAGTGATCAATTTTGTTTTGTTTTTCTTGAGGGATTATAAGGAGGGAGTAAGGAAACTTGTCCAAGGTTTCGCCCTGCTGGGAATTGAACCCAGTCTCCCACTTGCGAAGTGAGTGCTTTAACTATTGAGCTCCATTATCCCCTGCACATGGCTGCAACACGCAGATAAAGCCATCTGAGAAAGCATGTACACTATTTTCTCCGATGGATGTCCCATTAGTTTGATTGTTTGACTGGGCTCTGTGTTCAATGGCAGAGTTATTTTCACACAAATGTGAAACCAAGGTAATTAAGCCAGAAATAAAGAAATAAAAGACATGAGCTCCTAGTTCAGTCATCCTTCCATTGGAGCTGCTTAATCATAATGGTAAGAAAACAACATTTTGCATGTCAGGAAAATAACAGTGGGGAAAAAAGGGACAAAAGCTCGTTACTCACAATTAAAAAGGGAGATTAACATATCAAATGTAAAAGGTTCTATTGAAAACAACTGGGGCAGGGATAGATTATCAATAGTAAATGTCAACGTTATCTATAAATTGTGATCTCCATTTAACTTGTATTGCAGCCATCCATGTACCTGTACCTTTCTTGTGAATCAAGTGTATACAATTCTGATCCGAAGAGATCATCTTGTTCATTAACCACGAAGGGACTGAGGCATCTTGAGAGATTTGCATAATTTATAAACAAAGTTCTTAGTCCCTGGTGCTATGCATTATTAATACAACAAATATATGGATTTTTCATATACTGTATTGTGGATTTTTCATGTATCCTGGAGCCATTTTTCAAGTCAATAGTTTGGGATAGGCAAAAACAATTCTCTGTAATAGTGCTTATTACATCTTCTAGAAAGACGTCTCAAAGCGCTTCATAGAATACACAGCAAAGTGAATTGACTGTATTTCTGTAGGTGAAATGTGGCAGCCAATCGCTCACAGCAGTGTCCCACAAACAGTTGTGCCGTGAGTGGCCAAATTATTATTTATTTTTTGCTTGAGGGATTATTATTAGGCGCATGGAGTAAGGAAACTTATCCAAGGTTTCGCCCTGCCAGGAATCAAACCCAGGTATTTCACTTGCAAAGTGAGCAGTGTAGTTACTATGTGTTTTGTAGGCAAACTGATCAGATTGATCATTGTGCATATTGATGACAGTTTCACTCACAAAATATAGTCAATTTACTTTACAGTAAATTCCATAAAGCTCTTTGAGACATCACAAAGATGCGATAAAGTGGTGTATGAAAAGCAAGTATGATTATTATTGCAGACATATTATTGATATCAAATTTGGAAAATTTGACAAACCAGCCTATGCAAACTTGACTATCTACCACAATGAACAATATGCAACTGGCAAGAATATTACTTTTAAGATTATTTTCTTTCACTATGTCATGGATATCTGACATTGAACGTGCTTCAAGCAGATTGTATTCTTGGTGCGCTTTACAACCGGAACAATAGAATGGAACCATCAGTCAGTCGGTGCAACATACATATTGTGGCTCGGATCTGAAGCACTGATTGTCCAGCGCCTTGGGACGTCCTCCCAATAAGAAAGACACTTTACAGTTAATAATCCTTGCATTTGATATAGTGTTTTGCATGCGTTCTAGACGTCTCAAAGTGCTTCACAGAATATACTTTACAGTATAAAGACTCTATATTTGTGGGTGAAACGCGGTAGCCAATTGCGCAACAGCCAATTGCACAACAGCAGTGACCCACAAACAGTTGTGGATTAAAATGACCAATATATTGTAGTTTTTTTTTATTAGACGTGTGAAGTAAGGAAACTTGCCTATGATTTCGCCCTGATCTGCCTGGATTCGAACACAGACCTCACACTTGTAAGGCAGGTGCTCTAACCACTGAGCTACAGGATTCCACAAATGTAAAAGTAATTTTGTTGTTGCAACATGGCCTATTGATAATCAAAAATGTCTGGGGATTAAATAAGGTGATTTGTCGTTGATGTTTCACACAACACCTAGTAAACTGTTCAATTTGGAAGTCAATTTTCTGCCTACCAATGGGAATCGCATCAATCACACTTGTGTGCAAACAGTCAAATTTGTATTGAAGCTAATAAAAAGGAATCAGGAGCAAACCAGCATACAACAGGGATTTCTATACTGTATGTCAGGGTTGCATGCTAATGAGTTTGACTGTACAGTATATGCCATGCTGTCTAACATGTCATAGATCATTACAAAGATTCAAGGTAAGCTACAGTGTAGTTATTTACTCACATAACAGGTGAATGTTAAGGCTCTTTATGTGTCAGCAAAGTTGTTTAGTTTTGATTGCATTCACACGCCTGCATGGGCCCAGTGGAACAATGACAACAAGCAGATAGCTGCAGGAGCTGGCAGAGCCAAAGCTGGTGGCGAAGTATTGTTTTTGTTCGATGTTTGTTTTGTTGAATTCAAAGCAAGTCGCGGGGGGAGATTTGTTCTGAATATTTTGCATTTTGCTTCTACTCCAACTGTTCAGAATATTTCCTTGCGATCTTTCAAACGTTAGATGTAAGGAACGCCTTGAACACCTTCAAAAATCCGTGGTGAGTTTGCAGACTCAAACTGATGTATTACTCAGGGAAAGACTAAAAAGGGCAGAAAACAGAAGAATTCAGAGATTGTTGCAATATTGAGTCTGTTTAAATGATACATATAAAAAATATATAATATACAGAGTGTAAATTCACATGTTTCTCTTTTATTGTTTCAGAATATTACATGTTGGAAACTTTCACCAAAACAATTCTTTAATGTTGTGTATAGATGCATGTGCTATATTTTGAATGTGCCCAGAATATTCAGTGCCCAGAGGATTATGAACAACAGTGGAGAAATAGCAGAGAAACAACAATGTTGATTTATATAGAGCCTTGCACGCCGGATGGTGTCCCAGAGCGCTTCACAACAATGGATCCCAGGACCGAGCCAGGGGCAGGGGTAGAAAGGGTGACCAAAGGTGCGGTCGAAGAGAAAAGTCTTTGGCTGGGACCTGAAACTGGGAAGAGAGGGGGCGAGGCGAAGGGAGTGAGGAAGAAAGTTCCAGAGCCTCGAGGCGTAATGGCAATTGAGAAAGGCAATTGACAGCAGTAAGAGATGGAAACCACAGAGAAGGAGCCAGCAGCAAACAAGCAGATTATAAAAGATTTGGTTTCTACAGTAGCCTGACAAGAATAGACAGATAAAGCCAGTTGTCTTGAATGTACAATATTAATAACCCTGCGCTGTTTGGAATGTATCTGTGGGTAGATTTGAACAACAATACACCTGTGTACTATTATTATCGAAAAATCCATAGACAATTGAATGACTGGAAAAAACAAGTTGTTTCTCAAAGAATGTTCTCAAAGTATTGTTGTTGCTATCAGTAGTCACATGCAGAGATTACAGCTGGCAATAATCAAGTACTGTAATAATCTTGGAATGGTTATCACGTAGATTAACGTACACATCTCTGCCACCACAAGGTGTTAAAAGGAAAGGAAGAAGAAAAATAAAGAAAAACTATAAACGGTTGTCAGAAGAAACAAATTCCTGCAATATTCATGTTTAAAATGTTATTAGTGAAGTCTCACCAGGCTTGTGTAATACAGTCCTGTCCAGGTACTCAGCTGCTCACTTGATTCAAAGCCACAGTTTGGCCTAGGTCAGTGATTGTAAATTACATTAGTTTCTTGGGTCTTGTGTAAGTCATATGTGGGATTAAGCACCACATCAGCATTTGGTACTTGTTATATAATCCAGTGATTCTAACCTGTGGCCGGCAGGGTTTACAAGAAGTGCCCCTACCATGCTACGATCACCCACCCCACCCCGCCCTACCGAACATTCACACGATTGTAGGTAAATCCGTGTTCATACAGTAACGACACAAACAAATTACACTTATTTAGCATCCTTTCTGTCAGGAAGACGTTCCAAGGCACTGGACAGTCAGGGATGCGCAGTTTGCATGTTTTTTTTCTTGATTTTTCTTGTTTTAGGGCATCAATACAGCAATAACCATCAAGATTTTTTTTGCTGGAATGTAAAGGTTGGCCACTGTTGGTCTAAGGTGAGACTGCAGTGCGGGGGACTTGCCGCATTGCTGGAGATGAGGTACTGTTTTTTGGATGAGACATTTAATGGTGCCAAACATTAAAAAACTGATTGCACTATTCAATAGGAGAAGTTACTCCCAGTGTGCTGGATAAAAATCCTCAAAAAAAAAGATTATTCACATCATGGTTATTTGAGGGGCATTGCTGTCCACAAATTGGCTATCATGTTCACCCATAAACACATTAGACACTGCACTTTACAATATATTGAAGTATATTGATATACTTTGATATATTGTAATATATATTCATATATTGATATATATTACAATATATATCTTTTGAGACATTCTTTTAAATGGTACCAATTCTAGCCTCACTTTCAATTTACAGTAAAAAAAATATCCGGCACAAGGCGGGAACTGGCCAATGCCAATTAAAGCACCTGCCGGATATTAAGACGGCCCACAGCCGAAAACCCACTACAAATTTTTTTTAGTTCTTTTAACACACACCATACACACCAGACTAAATAATAACGGATAATAACAGAATATTGTATTGGTACTTATTGTCAAAACTACTCTCTTACGCTTCTCACCTTTACTGATTGAAGTTTACAGTCCAGCAATTTTTTTTAAAAATGGAGGACGCCAAGCGGGTGAAAAAAACAGCAGCGCGATTTTAAAGTCGCGCGACTCTACTAGCTGCAAGCCGATAGCCCTAGACTCTACTAGCGGCAAACAGAAATACTGCACTTGTGCGACAATGTGGGTTATCGGCTAGCATTATCGGCTTGCCACTAGTATGGCCTTAAAGTCGCTCTCCGTTTTTTCACCCGCTTGGTGTGCTCCATTTTTAAAAGAATCGCTGGACTATAAACCTCAACCGCAACATCATGGCTTCAAGCGCAGCATCTACCAATAAAGGTGAGAAGCGCAAGAGAGTAGTTTTAACAATAAGTACCAATACAATATTCTGTTATTATTGATACATTTACAAATGCTTCATCGCTATTGTTCCAGATAAGTTCCGGTTTATCGAACGGGGACTTTTTCTTTGGCGTGCCGGTTATACAGAAGTGCAGGTTCATCGAGTCACGGATAAACTGGCTTCTACTGTACTTTGTATTCAGAGTTTGTTGCAATAGCCCATGTTGGTATTTCGTTGGTAAGATGCAAGGGAGCTTGATCTAATTAGCACCAGAATAGCACAACACTATAGAAAATTGTAATAGTTTAACTTATCTCAAAATTTTGTTTCTTAATTCTAATTTATTATTGGATTTTAAAAAAACACTTCAAATTAAATTAAATTTTCCATTTTCTAAACTACGTATAATGATACAATCTACATTTTGTGCCAGAAATACAGATTGAGTTCTATTATCCAGTTCTTCATTATACTGTAGCAGTAATATATTCCAGTACTAAAAGAATGTGACTGATAATTGTGTCTTGTTAAGAGATTAATTTGAACCAATTAATCCTGAACTGTTCTGCGAACACACTCTATGTATTTTTCCCACTGTAAAAGGACAGAGTGACCCAACATTAACACCATTTATTTTTCCTGCTGGATAATAATTTCATGCATAATTTAGCTTGTAATTCTAAACAATTATAGGTGTTAATCATTCTTGGCATTACAAAATGCTACTTGGAATATAAATGAAGGTTTACAGCATTTTAAAGCTGTTTAAAACATTAACTGGAATAGGTTACCATATATTTTCCCTTAAAACTGCTCTGACCTTTAAATGCAACATTTAAATTTTGAATATAAGATAATTAGATCTTTTTTAAAATATACTTTTTAATAATTGTTTTCAAACCTACGTCCATCAGCCCTTATAACATCGAAGATTAAAACTTAGACTCTTAGTGAGTCAAAACGTGGCAAAAAGGTGAACTGCAATAGTAGCCAGAGGCATTGCATCATAGGACAGATACAAAGAACACGAACATTTCTTTAAAGCCATCACAAAATGATAAAAAGTGGTGGTTTGTGATGGGATTCACTAATATCAATTCAAAATGTTTTCTTTACAGGCTGTCTCCAGGGACAGGGGAAATCCTGTCGCTATCCTGCAGGGCCAAACAACAGATCCAATGCTCCATACCTCCTCGTGTAAATCAGGTGATCAACTAGACATGGAGACCTGCAGCTCAATGACAGGAGCACTTGCCTCGCAAGCGAGAGGATCTGGGTTTGGTTCCTGGACCAGGCCAAACATTGGGCAAGTTTCCTTTACTCCACACACCTCTGTTAATTCTGATTGATTATTGGATTTAACAAAAAAAAACAAATTAAATTAAGTGGAGATTTGGTTGGCGAATCGCTTTTCTGGGGATAACAATCCCTTCAAAACAAATAGCCCTGCAAGTTGGCCACATTGATCTCACAGTTATCTGCAAAGCCCCATTAGTGACTTGTAGCCACTTAGAACTGAATTCCATTTCAAACTGTAACTGCAGTACGTGAATAACATTGAAAGCATTTTTCAACAATAATAAATGCATGTGATAATTCTTGCCCCTTTCATGTCGGGTAGAAAGCTTCAAAGGATTTACTGTAAAGTGCAATGACTACATTTTGTGAGCAAGTGTATGAATATGCAAAGGATAAAGTTCCATCCGGTATTGAATGGCAAAGTTCAGAATGTATAGAAGATGCGTTCATCGCAAAATACAAAGTAACTGCACTTTACAGTATGTTGCGATTCATAGAATCATAGACATTACGCTATAAAAAGGGCTATTCAGTCCATCAAACGTAGACTATTTCTCATTCCTCTCCTGGATTATAATAATAACTAATAATAATCTTTGCATTTGATATAGCTCTTTATCACATCTTCAAGCCGTGTAAATGGGCTTCACAGAATATACTGTAAAGTGGGTGTGTCATCCAATTACGCTCAGCAGTGTTCCACAAATAGTAGTGGATTGAGTCACCAAATTATTATTTTATTTTGAAATTATTTGAAGAGATTATTACCCAAGGAAAAGCTAATTCCAATTTCTTGCTGTTTCCTTGCACCTTTTTATATGGTTTGTCTTCCAATACTTTTGAGTTCCCTTTTTTGTGCATTTATTACCTTCCCTGGTCTCTGGGAGACCAGTGAAAGAACAGCGAAAACAATTCGAATAATACACCATGAAAATCACCACATTCTTATTGCACTTAGGCATGGAGCTTTGTGCAAATCCATTATTACCTCTGTCAGGAACATGGAAACGATGTCATGACGCAAGTTTTGGTGTTGCAAGAAAAATGAAGAGGTTGACTGAATCAGTGTCTGTATCTGGAACAACCATCTCCCTGATCCTATTGGAAACCTGCCTTGGTGGTCTAAAGCTTTCACACATTGTTTCTTCAAAGAGACTGATTAATTTCATCCGTAACCTACAAATGCTTCTACAGATGTTTGAAACGTTTCTGAATTGATTCCATCTTGTGGAGTCCTGTAGCTCAGTGGTTGGAGCACTCACCTCGAAAGTGAGAGACTTGGGTTTGATTCCCAGCAGGGCAGGTTTCTTTATTCCACACGCCTGATAATAATCCAACAAGAAAAGAAATACAATAATAATTTGGTCACTCAATCCACGACTGTTTATGGGACACTGCTGTGTGCAATCTGCTGCTGCGTTTCGCCCACAAAATATGCAGTCAATTAACATTACAGTATGTTTAAAGCGGACTTATGGTCACCTTCCCCTTTCCACTGGCTTGGCCTCGGGCTCCGCCATTGTGATGTATTCAAATTCAAGATCCTCATCCTCACTTTCATGGCTATTCACGGCCTTGACCCCGCCCATCTCTCTGACCTACTGTCTCCATATCAGCTTGCCTGCACCCTCTGTTCAGCAGACTCAGGCCTGCTTCATGTCCACCGCCCTACCCTAATCACCCAACCATATTAGCGGCCGGGTTTTTAGCGTCTCTGCTCTCACACTGTGGAACTCCATCCCGCAGCCCCTCCGCCTTGCTTCCTCCCTTTCCTCCTTCAAGGCTGGTCTTAAGACCTTCCTCTTCAACCGCCCTTCGGCTTCCCCACTAACTCTTCCTCCTCTGCTTCCCCCTGCCCTGACCCTCTCTCTCCCCCCGCCAACGCCCGCTCTGACCTGACTGTTCAGCGCTTTGGGATGTCCTCCCGATGTGAAAGGCGTTATATATGTGCTTTTTGTTGTTGTTGTACTCTGAGATGCTGCCCAGCATGGATGGGTACTGTATAAATGCAAGTTGTTGTTGTATATTCCGTGAAGCACGTTGAGGCATCTCAAAGATGGAATGCGAAGATTATTATTATTATCTTTGGGTTCATATCTTTGAACCCAAGCACTCTGTGAAGGGTGGAAATGGAAGTTGTACATCACAAATGGAAGTTGTTGTTGTATTGATGTTGTTTCATAGCCGTCATTATGACTGGCTCAATGAGATATGAGGATACCTACCAGCAGACTATGTGTGTTATTTAGATCTACTGCCATCAAATCTTCATACAGTGTCTTTCACATTTGGAGATAATCTACCTCTGGAATTTCTATGTGTGCGTGGGGTGCATGGAATTTCCACCTTGGTTTGGATACTCTTAAAGGAGGGTGATAAGTTTCCGCATGTGTCAGACACCCGACTGATCAAAAATACATCTTGGGAGACATCTCAAAGCGCTTTACACTGTGGGCTGAAGAGGGTGGGGAGGGGAAAGGTAACAAAAACAAAGAGAAAATGGTAAGTTGAGGCAGGTGTGTGCATTGACCAAAGTTTAACCCCAAAATTGTTATCTGCCCATTGCCATCACATCTTGTTATACACCATCTTGCACGTATCCCAACAAATGAAAGTTTTATAATGTGTAGCTTCAAACAGATCCTCTCATTCCAGTTTCTCTCTCTCTCTGTTTCCTCTTCTTTGTCAGTGTCTATTTGTTCAGCTCTTTGGTTGGTTGGGTTCCCAGGATGTACTGTTTCTACTCTGAGTTATAGCTAAATGATGTTGCTGAATATTCAAAGTTGATCTGTCAAGCTTGGCCTCGCAATGACATCAGTTTCATTAAGTGAAGAACACAGCTAGTTGATGTTAACTAAGCAACTATGAAGAAAGCTCCAGGAGGCTCAAATAATTAGCACTGAGTACTCTGATCCTTTATGAAAATAAAATGGAAGAGAAGCAATCACACCAATTAAAATACATAGAGATGTGAATAATGTTATCAAAACAGAGATTATACCATTTGTGGTTAATTTTCCACAATGACTGTTTTATGTGAACCACTAAACATGGAAGATGTCACAGTGTTTATGTTAATCTGCCTACAGATCGCAAGACTTTATGTGCAGTTAATGCAGTTAAGGCTCATGCTGAGGGAAATTTTCATCTGCTGAGGAATCTTTCACCATATTAAATTCCCCTTAGCTTGAGTTATTGGGGATGGGAGGCGGTTTGATGGAAGGAGGGGAATCGGAAAGCACACATATGTTGTGACTCCTCTGCAGTACAGCTTTCCCCCAAGGTGTGCTTGTTTTTTCCTAATGAACATAGTAGGAATGATTTGAAGGTGGAAAACTATGACTCAGGAAATTGACTTTATGTTTTATTCATTTCAGGTAAGGCTCATTAGTCTAGCATATTAGCTGGAAAATGTACTCATTCATTTGCATGTACTTTGCAGGCACAACTCAAAATATGTTTGGGGAATTCAATTATGCGTGTATTACAAGTACTGTAAGCAATGGCTTAAAAAAAGGTGCACTCAGCTTTGCCGTATTTATAATCAGACCAAAGAGTCACAATGGAGAGTCTACACTTCATTAATGGAGAGTCTTGCTGTGGTTGGTATTTGCTGTGCACTGGAAACATTGCGCTACTTCAAAGCTATCTTCTACTTCCAAATTTCAGGGAAAATACTCTTGCCTTAAAGATTCATTGTGTAATGCTTCATTTATATTACGGAATGATGGCATTAAAAAGCAATACTCAAGTGGAAGTGTTAACCAGGGAGAGGTAAGGAGAGTGGGATTCATTTGGACAACTCTTTCAAAGAACCGTCACAGACCCGATGGGCTGAATGGCCTCCTTCTATGTTGTATAATTCTATGATTAATCTCTGCAGCCCGTGTACTATCCCGCACCCGCCTCCGTGACCACATAACCCCAACCCTCGCCCGTCTCCACTGGCTCCCCATCCTCCAGAGGATCGAATTTAAGATCCTCGTCCTCACCTACAAGGCCTTGCACGGCCTTACCCCATCCTACCTAGCCGATCTACTCTCCCCCTACACACCCACCCAGACCCTCCGTTCAACAGGACTTGGCCTGCTCCAAGCCCCCCGCCCGAACCGCCCCACCATCGGAGGCCGGGCCTTCAGTTTCTCTGCTCCCACCTTATGGAATGCCATCCCTCAATCCCTCCATTTCGCCTCTTCCCTTTCCTCTTTCAAGGCCAATTTGAAGACTTTCCTCTTCGATCGTGCCTTTTGTTCCACCCCGAACTCTTTTACCTCCCCTTCGTGTTTCACCCCTTCCCAAACACTCCCCTCCCAGCTCGGGTCACACGCCTCTTGTTTAGCGCCTTGGGACGTCCTCCCGACGTGAAAGGTGCTATATAAATGTAAATTGTTGTTGTTGTTGTTGTTATACCCATTGAATTTCTCCACATATTTTACATTGAACAATAACTTGTGCTTATCTAGCGCTCTTCACTTGAGATAACATCTTGCATGCTGGAAAATCCCAGAGTACTGTTTAGTTCTCATGCCATATATGTTTATTGATTCATCATGCCAGTTCTTGTAGTGGTTAGAAGTGGTTAGAGCACTCGCTTTACAAGCGTGAGACCTGTAGTCGAATCCAGGCAGATCAGGGCGAAACCTTGGGCAAGTTTTCTTACTCCACATGTCTAATAATAATCCATCCCCCAAAAAAACAATAAAAATTGGTCAGTTCAATCCACGACTGTTGATAGGACACTGCTGTGCGCAATTGACTGCCGCTTTTCGCCCACAAATATACAGTCAATTCACTTTACAGTGTATTCTGTGAAGCGCTTTGAGACGTCGATAAGATGTGAAAAGTGCTAAATCAAATGCAAGGATTATTATTATTATTATGTGTGGAATGTTAGAGATCATTGGGAGAGTGGAACACTTTTTCTCACAATTGGCTTTATACTGAAATAATAACAACAATGACTTGCATTTATATAGCGCCCTCCATGCTGGACGGGGCCTGAAAGGCAGAGCCGGAGACCAGGAGAAACACTGGAATATTAGAGAACTTTGCTCCCAGGCCTTTTTCCCAGTTTGAAACAACATCAAAACAAAACTCAAAGCTCCCATGCACAGCGAGTTGGATGACTTCAACCACATTGGTAGTATGAATGGTACATATGTCACCATGTTCACACTTGTCCAGCTGTCTGTGGTTCCCTTTGTTCAAATGCAGCTGTCAACAGTGGCAGCATTGGGAGATGCAACCGTGCAGAGGCATTCATATCACTTCATTGCCAGGATGATTCACTTGCTTTCTCTGCAATCCTGACCGCAATCTGCTTCTTCCTGTATTGCAAAAGCAATATTACAGACCTGATAAATTACACTAAATTGTGCAAATGCCAACCAGACCCCTTTCTTGCAGCAGGTTATGTTGACTGGAATTTCTATCCCATGAGAGAAGTCCTTGTGACATTCCTGTACTCTATCTTCACTGTGTGCAATTGCGCTGCTGGGAGATCTGAAAACGTAATGATGGCTTGTGATGTAGCCAAACTGTTGTCTCTCTGAGACGCTGTCTGGCATGGGGGGGCGCTATATAAATCGTTGTTGTTGTTGCTGAAGTGAAGACCTGAAGCAACCAGAAAGTAAGTGGAATTGCCATAAAACTGATTATAAAAGTTACCATACTAACAATAATAATACTCGCATTTGATAAAGCACCTTATCACATCTTCTAGATGTCTCAAAGCACTTTACAGAATATACTGTAAAGTGAATTGACTGTATGTCTGTGGGCGAAACACGGCAGCCAATTGCACACAGCTGTGTCCCATAAACAGTCATGGATTAAGAGACCAAATTATTATTGTTTTTTTCAGGGATTATTATTCCTTATTATTCAGGGATTATTATTAAGCGGCCAATCAATTAACAACCAGGTTCCTACTTACTGCTAAGTAAACAGAGACACATGGAGTAAGGAAACTTGTCCAACCTTTGCTGTGAGGTGAGTGCTCTAACAACTGAGCTACAGGACTCCACAAAGTGAGAGAGCAGAGAATATATTGAATGCATCTGGTTGTTGTTCTGAAACAAAACATTGTGAGGGGCAAGAACTGATTGAATAGACACAGGACTCATTCACACTGTCAGGTACTCTTGCTGGGTATAACAACTATCATATAGTGTTTGCTCAACTGAAAAACTTAAAGTGAATTATAGGGGTGGAATATGTTAATACTGGTTATTATTCTCCATTGCTGTGCTTCCAGAAATGCTGCAGAAGAACTTACTAACTGCAAAACAATCGTAAAAACATCCAATACACAATAATTGAACTGTATTACCTTAAGCTGCAAGGAGTTGGGCACTTTATTTCTACGAAGGATTACCATCTTTGCTATGCGCAATTGGCTGCCGCGTTTCACCCACAAAGCAGTCAAGGCACTTTATAGTATATTCTGTGAAGCGCTTTGAGATTACTAAAAGACGTGATCTCAACTTCAAGGACTATTATTATTATTATAATAATAATGTGGAGTACTGTAGCTCAGTGGTTAGTGCACTTGCCTTACAAGCGAGAGACCTGGGTTCGATTCCAGGCAGGGCGAAACCTTGGGCAAGTTTCCATACTCCACACGCCTAATAATAATCCTTCAAAAATAAACAATAATAAATTGAATTCAATCCATGACTGTTTGTGGGACACTGCTGTGCACGATTGACTGCCACCTTTCACCCACAAATATACAGTCAATTCACTTTACAGTACATTCTGTGAAGTGATTTGAGACATCTAGAAGATGTTAAAAGCATTATATCAAATACAGGGATGAATAATAATGCTATCATTACTCCTTCCCCACTCCCCTCCAACCTCCCCAATCTCTAACCCCAGCTCTGGTCCAGAATACTCTCTCTTCAGCGCCTTGGGAAGTCCTCCCGACAAGAAAGGTGCTATACAAATGTAATTTTGTTGTTGTTGTTGTTGTAATATTTTCTTTTGATTAACTAAGAATTTAACAACAACAACAAAATTGCACTTATATAGCGACTTTCATGTCGGGAGGACGTCCCAAAGCGCTGAACAGTCAGGTCAGGACCCGAACGGGTGGTGGAGAGGAGGGTAGGGGGAAGGAAAAGGAGCATAGGAGAGGGGGAAGACTTGGTGGGACAGCTGAAGGTACGGTCAAAGAGGAAGGTCTTGAGACCGGCCTTGAAGGAGGAAAGGGAGGAAGCAAGGCAGAGGGGCTTTTAACAAAGGTGCAGGATAGGGAGAATATAGAGGGTAGGATCCTAGCTTGACTTCTGATTATTGAAAATGATTAAAATCCATCAATGATTGTGCATGATGTGTCAAAGAAAGTGCATATTCCATTCCAACGATGATGAGTGCGCATTCCATTCCAACAAACTATCTCTGGGATTTCCATGTGTATGTGGGACACTGGGAATTCCCAGCTTGGTTTGGATGCTCCTAAGCACAGTGATTGGTTTCCGCATGAGTCAGACACCGAGCTAGCCAACAAAAAAGGACCAGAGTGGAAAAATTGGATTTGTATTTTTCAAACGAGATGTCTGATGTCTTACAAACTATGTCCAGTCACAAACTAAACAGATGGGAAAAGAACCCATCTAAGACAGCAGGCATTTGGGAACTGCGTTGTTCTCAAAGAAACTGTGTGTTAATTGTGTAATTGTGTGTTAATTGTGAAATTGTGGTAGGCTAATTAATGAAATGCTAAAAGCTGAGATAATTGATTTATTTGTGCTCTTGTCATCAAAAGAGGCAAGACTTATAGCAAAAGGATGTCGTTAAATCAGAATCCAGAAATAAATGTTTAGATTAACAGTTTAAACAGAAGGAATGAAAAGGACTTAAATTTTATTAGGTTAGTTTAGAGATATTGCCAAGCAACAGTTTTTGTTTCTCAATGAAGTCATGGCTCAACAGGACCTGGTGCTATTTTGGAACTATCAGAAGCATTTTGGTTTGTAATTAACAACAGTGCAGCACCTAAGTCAGTGGGTATTTAATAGTGGACTGTAAATACAAAACAAATGGATATTTTCAAATAAATAAAACAATTCATGAGCGGTATTATGGCCTTGTTCCTCCCTACCTCTGTGACCTCCTAACCCCCTATCAACTTATCAGATCCCTCCAATCGGTGGGCTCCGGCCTCCTTCCCGTCCCTCGCCTCATCCACCCCACTATCAGGCCTTCAGTCACCCTGCTACCCTTCCCTGCCCTCCAACCCTCCTGATCCCAAACACCAGTTCAGGTACAGATCTCCAAATCTCTGACTGTCCAGCGCCTTGGGATGCCCTCCTGATGTGAAAGGCGCTATAAAAATGTAATTTTGTTGTTGTTGTAACTCCCCCAGCCAGTCACCTGTGGGTACCTCAAGGCTCCATTCTTGGCTCCCTTTTTTTCCTTATCTACATGCTCCCTCTCAACGATGTAATTTACAGACAACTCCCAGTCCACTGATGTCCTGTCAGCTTGTTAATAAATTGGTCATTTCAATCCACGACTGTTTATGGAACACTGCTGTGCGTAATTGGCTGCCACAATTCGCCCACAAATGTACAGTCAATTCACTTTACAGTATATTCTGTGAAGTGCTTCGAGACATCTAGAAGATGTGAAATGTGCCATATCAAATGCAAGAATTATTATTATTATCATTATTATTGATGGACACCAAGACCTGGATGAGCGCAAATTTCCTGCAGATGAATGTTGGCAAGACAGAAGCCGTACTTGTTGGCTCCCTTCAACATCTTCTCTACCACAGGTCCCCACTTCCCAACTTCTCTGGGCTCTCCCTCAAGCTCACGAAGGCTGTGCGCAATTTAGGCGTCAGGTTTGATCGGCAGCTTTCCATTCTATCCCACATTCGTTCCCTGACCAGGGCTCCTTTTTTTCACCTCCATCACATTGCCCGCCTCGTCCATACCTCACAACAAAGCTAGCCAAAACCCTCGTCCATGCCTTCATCACTGCCTGATGAACTATTACAATGCCCTCCTAGCTGGTCTCCCCAGCTCCACCATATACACAAAATGCAATAAATTCAAAACTTTTCTGCATTGATACTCACCCGCATAAGACTCTGTACCTCCCATCTTACCAGTCCTTGCCCAGCTCCACTGACTCCCAATTACTGAACGGATTGATTTCAAGATTCTCTCACTCATTTTCAAATTGCTTCATAGGGTCACAACTTCCTACCTATCTAACTTGCTTACCTCCCCACTCCACCACCCAGTGCTCTACTCGGCTGGCTCCAGCCTCCAGTTCATCCCTCCATCCCCTCCGTTCCATCATCAGTGGCTGCGTTTGTAGCTACTGAGCCCTGAAACCTGGAACTCTCTCCCTCAATCCCTCTGCTTTGCCCCCTCCCTCCCCACTTTCAAATCCCACTTAAACACCTTCGTTTTTTGAGTCTTCTTCAAAAAGACTCTTCTTCTTCCCGCTGTTCGGGGTCAGCCTCGGTCACTGTCAAGAACTCTGGGGCACTAGCCCACGTGAAGGCCACTGCATAAATACATATTGTTGTATAATAGACCCTGACACTTGGCAAGTAGTTGAGGAAATTTTAAATGCACTTAGATTATGGTAGGCACTTTGGGTTACAATTAAATCCTTTATTACGAAAATATTGTAGCTTCATCAGAATGATTATATTCACAGAAGCTGCAAACAAACAGTTTTTTTTAAGAGTGTAATATCAAAGAACAGCAAAAGCAGGTCAGCAGCAAACCCCATGAGCATAATTGGTATTGGAGTAGCATGCGGATCATGATTGTTATACATTCCGTCTGCAAATGAAAGCTACAGTTAGATTGCTAATCATAGTTTCCTTTGTGTACATGTACCCCACCCCAACTGTGGTTTTTTCTACAGCAAATTTCACTTATCCACGGTAGGCTCGCTCCAACAACCTTTGCCAACCACGGCAATGGGTTTTGCGTATCCACAAGTTTTAACACTAACACTAGCATTTGGCACTAGGACCCAGTTGCATCAACCAGCCTCGATGTACTTCGTGCTAGCGTTTGGCATTAGGACTCAGTTGCAATATCACAATCAACCAGCCACGATGTCGCTTCTCCGCATCCACCCCTCTCGGTGTCACCCACCACACCATCTCCTTCACATCCACTGTCCTCGGTATCACCCACCACACCACCTTCTCCACATCCACCCCCCTCGCACTTGTCGGTGATATATGATCTGGACGAGGAGGCAGAGGAAGAGGGTGCGCAGGGCCCCTCTTCAATGTAACAGCATGCAACAACCACCTCCCCCATCATCATCATCATTAGGATTTTGGTAAATAACATGAATTTTTTTGTGTTTAGTTCAAGGACAAGCAAACTTACTCCCCCTATCCCCATGTTCCCCATAGGGCCCTGCATTGTCTAACCGCGGGTTTGCTAACAGTAACTTCAGTAACTTTGCTGAAGTAACTTTGCTTCAATAATTTGGGACGTCCTATCGACATAAAAGGTGCTATAATAAATGTAAAATTGTATTGTGAAAAGGTGAGTGATACGATGTGCAAATGATTACATACGCCTACATGATTACTAAGAGAACTATCAGACCCATCATCATCCAGATCCAAATATTTCTCCTCACAGACTTGGCAGGACAGCAAAGGTGCTCTGGAGTTCTGTTTCTCAACATGAATGGGAGAGACAGAATGTTCTGTGCAGAATGAAAATCATGTCTTTATAAAATGGTTAGATAACACAGCAGCACTCCAGCTGCCCTCGGGTACTTTGTTGCTGGATCCCGAGGATTCATTTACACTAAGCTCTGCCTAGGGTCCCTCCATGTCAGGTGCTGAAGCGATTGATGGTGCTGGTTTCAAAAGCTTAAAACTTGCATGTTTTTTTGAAGCAGTAGTGGACTTTGATCTGAAATGTAATGCAAAGTGAAGCAACATATCTGCTGTGCCACAGTGAATATGTTTGAATATCAAGTTGTCCTCCAAGTCAGCAACATCAGTGACCCTGTGTGCAGCTCCACCACATCAGTTCGTAACAGTTTGTTTAAAGTAATGCAATTAAACACATTTATCACATAACTGCGACTGAGGGTAATATAGTATTGTGGAAATATGGAATTTGGCTAAATTGTTGCTGGATGCTGCCTTTCCAATCATTCTGCATTTCTCAGAACTACGTGAAGGTTTCTAGATACCAATCTGTAATCCCTAAAATACTGCATATCTCAAAGTGCAAAACTTCCCCCTCTCTCCCCCCCCCCCATCCACCCCCCTTTTTATTGAAGGGGAAGAGTAGAGGAAGAACTTCTGTGCTGCCTCTGACTCATGCTATAGCTAGATGTCCTTGATGCTGACCTCTCACATTGAGTCCACTGCCATTTTTTCTGCTTTGACAAGCAGAAAAATTCATGTACAAACATAAATTTAAATTGGATTATCTCTGGGGAAAAATCACAAGGGGATGTAACAATAGCACCAGTAATATCCTTCCACTCTGCCAACATTCTCAAAGAAAACAAGTATAATAATCATCCTGGCATGTTGATATTGCTCCTGTCACATCAGGAGGATATTTGAAAACATTTCACAGAATTTATCATGAACTGTAGTGACTGTGTGCTTTGGGGGTGAAAACTGAACACAACTGGTTTGCACACAGTATATTGAATGACCAATTTTTTTTTGAGTGCAATTGTAGGCCAGAACAAGTTTCGGGGGGGAATTTTGTCATCGTTAATATCCACTTGAAAAAGCAGACAGGACCTCAATTTAATGTCTCATCCAAACGATAGCACTTTCAACAATGCAGAACTCCCTTAGCACTATAGTGGAGTGCCAACATGAGTTTGAATCAACTGTTTGAATCAAGCTTGAGTGGGATCTATATCATCTATTGCTCCTGTCAAATTTTACTGTCAGTGTAAAAAGGTGTGTTGCACAGATGGGACAGGTTGCAGAATTTCTCTCTGGAGAAAATAAACGATTTAGATGGGATATGATAGAACTGTTTAAGATTTTGAAAGGATGCAATAAAATGGATGTTTCCATTGTTAGTGAGTCTGAAACCAGGGGGCATAAATTTTTTTAAAAAAGGCAAAATACCGCAGATGCTGGAAATCTGAAATAAAAACAGAAGTCACTAGGAACAAGCAACAGGTCAGGCAGTACCTGACCGGATGATGGAGGGAGGGAAGTGAGTTAACATTTCAGGCTGATGATCTTTCGATGGGGCATAAATAGAGCTAACCAGCAGTACATCTAATAGGGAGTTTATCAACAACTTCTTCATGCAAATAGTATCAATGTATTTCAAAAGAAAACATGATGCACACATGAAGCAGATAGGAGCGGTGGAGACCTATGCGGAGTATAAAGACTGGCATAGACAAGATGGGCCAAATGGCCTGCTCTGAGCCATACCACTCTAGGTCTGCGTAAGATTGGGCAGGCAGGATGTCATGGATGTTAATGGATTTCATTCCATTCCACTTTTATAAACATGATACAAATGACCATCTAATCCATGAATAATCCTTTCTAAAATCCCCTTGCAAGGAAAGCAGAAGCATCATGAACTAACAAATAATTACGGACTGCTGTTGATTTGTATTCAGGTCCTGTAATTAAAACCAATTAAAACATCTTCTCTCATTTATCATGTTACCGTCCACAGAGGCAGCCAGGCATGAAAATGCACGTGTGCTAGTGCACCACAGTGAGGTGAGAAGTCGAATTGCCCGCTGGCTTGCTCGGAATGATTTGTGAATAATTGTGGATGTCAGTGACTTTTCAAAACATTCCTGTCTGCTTGGTGCTGAAAATCACATCAGAAAAGTTGCCATTTTTTGCTGCTTGATTTGAAGCTATGTGAAGCTATGTAAGCTTCACTATAAGAATAGGCTATAAAAATAGTGGAAATACCGAATGTTTCTGTGCAGTAGAAAATGCTCCCATCCTTCTGTCCTTCCTGCTGTTCAGATCTGTGGGAGATAGTTATCAAAGAAGAAAATAGAGGTTTGTAATGAAATGATTATTGAAATGCTTCCGTAATAAAAGAAAACCCCATCAAAACCACACAAAACGTGGCCAAGAATACTTAGGCAAACATTACATTTTTTATTCTGAAATGGCACCTGCCTAGGGAGATAGATCTTTGCATGCGCAGAGCTCCACTAAGTGGCACAAAACGCTGGTTACATTTTCCATGTTATTAAAGTTAATAACATCTCAAAGCTTCAGGGGAGTTTGATAGACCTCACAAATTTGAAACTTAATTTAGTTAAATTTCAAAGTTTTTCTGAAATCAGCTACAGTACAGACATGATTTATACCGCAACAAATCCATTGATTCCATCTCTGCAACTGTAGTATCTCCTGACTTGCTTTATAGGAACAGAACAAAATCAATCAAAGCTCTGAAAACTGCACTTTTAGCTCCGCGACAACACTAACTTTGGAGTACAGTGTTGTATAACATCAGATTCTCAGAAAGGAAACCTCATGTACAATGGCTTGAAGAAACCACACCAGCGAGCAAAGTATGGGTGGAATTTTTTGCAATAATTAATGTAATATTTCAGAGCATATTAATATGTGGTGAATGGTCAAAGCATTAACAAGATTGTGTATCACAATTGATGCTATCCCAAGGGTTAGTAAAACTTTAAAGCCAAACAATATGAAGTAGTTATTTCAAGTCGCTGTACTTTATAATACAGTATACTCTTCTCCTTGTGCATTGGAAAGAGACAAAGACATTTACCTTTGAATAAATCCTCTTTGACGAAATTCAGTTTGAAATTATTCTCTGTTTAGTGTTGGGAATGGTAAAGGAAGTTTATCAGTGATAACCTCAGGAGCACGGATTGCTCCCGCTCAGTCAATTTTCCCACTTGCACAAGATGATCCAGTCAAGACATGAACTCACCTTACCCTCAATGTCAATGGAGATCATGATTCAAGCTCAGGTCTTTAGCTATGAATGTAATGCTTCAGTGTTGTATTTCATGTTTTTTCTTCTCCAGTGCAGAATTGCAGGTCAGGGATGCATCAATGCAATGCAGTATTTTCCAGCAGATAAACATTAGCTGGGATTATGTCTAGTGCCTTTGGCAATGTCAGCTTCTTATGGGATTTTCCCCCAATATAATAGCACACCAAAGGCTAGTCATAACGCCAACGGGAATTTCAATCCATATACAGTAATTTTCAAACTGCACTAAGTCATCAAATATCCTCAAAAGCCTGTAAATAAAAATCTTGGAATAGCATCCTGCGATTTTTATTCTGTATATGCAAATTCAGACAGCAAGCAACTTTTTTAATGTTCCGACCTGTGTACATGCAAGCAGATTTCTGATTTATAATAAACAGACAGCACAAAAGCACAGATGGAGTTTTAGTATTTTTAATTTATCGCACGCATATTGACAAGGGTGTTTGGATGAGATATATTTAACCTTCAGCTGCTGGTACTGCATTCTGTGAGGTTCAGAAAGCTAGGAAATTGCCTCTCATATTTCTAGAATAGCTTCTATATATTTTAAAAAATCTATTAACTTAAGAGATCTAGTTAATGCATCATTTATTCTCTAAAAATCCAGTGATGTGCTAACGTTGTGCCCCCAGGCCTAGGATGTGATTTTGTCTCAAATCCATGGCAGGTGGTAAAACACAAAAGAAGTGCTATTCGACCCATTTTATGATTGTCATGGACTCTTTAAAGAAAATGGATACAATAAAATATGCTTTACGCTCGTAACAATAATAGCAACTTGCATTTTATATAGCACCCTACACTCCGGGCGGCATCTTAGAGCGTTTACAATGGAGGAGCCCAAGGTCGAGCCAAGGGAAGGGTGACAGTGACCAGAAGCACGGTCGAAGAGAAAGATCTTCAGGCATGACCTGAAGATGGGAAAAGAGGGGGCAAGGTAAAGAGGTTGAAGGAGGGATTCCCAAAGTTTCAGGGCATAGTGGCTGAAAGCACGATTGCCGATGGTGGAGCGGAGGATTCAGGAGCAAGGAGGAGGCGGGACCAGTAGAGCGGAGGCAGCGGGTACTGTTGTGAGGAGAGAGGAGGTTAGAGAGGTAGGGGAGTCCAGAGGAGTGAAGGGATTTAAACACAAGAGTGAGAATTTTGAAGTTGATCCGTTCTATCACAGGGAGCCAATGCAGTTTGGCAAGGATTGGGGTAATCAGAGTACGGAGTATTGGGCGAGTGAGAATGTGGGCAGCGGAGTTTTGTATGAGCTGAATTTTGTGTATGGTAAAGGAGGGGAGAGTGGCATGGAAGGTGTTAGAGTAGTCCAGCTGAGAGGTGACAAAGACAAGGACCAGGGTTTTTCGGCAGCTGTTGGGGTGAGGCATTGGCGGAGATGGGCCATGTGGCGGAAATTGAAGAAAGTGGTGCAGATCAGGGACTGGATGTGGAGGAGGAAGCATCACTGGGGATCTAACCTGAAGCCTAAGTTGCGCACTCAGAGAGTTTTAAGGACAGGTGGAGGACACTAGAACCGCGGGACAGAAGATCTCGATGGGAGCCAAAGAGTATGGCTTCCATCTTCTTGTCATTTAACTGCAGGAACTTTGCGCTCATCCAGCTCTTGACGTCCGACAGACAAACTGACAGAACATCAGGGGACTGGGGTTGGAGAAGTAGAGTTGGGTGTCATCCGCATTCATGTGGAAGATAACCTCGTATCTGCGGATGACATCACAGAGAAGGATCATGTAGTTAAGGAAGAGAAAGGGGCCAACAATAGAACCTTGTGGTACATCGCAGGTAACTGGGCGGAAACAAGAAGAAAAACCATTTGCAGAGATGTAGTGCTGGCAGTTTGTGAGGCTGAACTCGAACCAATCATGTGGAGGATGATAAAGGACAGACAGGCAGTGGAGGAGGATGGCATGATTGTTTATCGAATCCGCCGGAGAGGTCCAAAAGGACGAGAAGGCAGAGTGAGCCCTGGTCACAGATAGAGAGGACATCGTTTGTGACTTACACAAACGCAGTGTCTCTGTATGGCGGGCAGGGCGGAAGCCACACTGGAGGGGTTTGAGTAGCATGTATAGGGAGAGATGTGTGCAAAGTTGGTTGGCAAAAATGCAGGTTTGAGATAGGGTGGTAATGACTTAGGTTGGAGGCAGTGAGGGTAGGTTTTTTCAGGAGTGGGGTGATGACGGCAGTTTTGAGGGTCTTGGGGCAGAAAAGTATGGTTGAGGGCTTGATGGAAAAGAGAGGGATGCGAAAGACGAAGGAGATGAGGAAATGGTTCGAGATGGCCTTGTCTGTGATGAACAAGTCGCAAATGTGTGATGATGTGGTCAAGGGGATGGCCACATTGTGGGTTGCCTAGTTCGTGTGGAGGGTGAGGTTTAGGGAGGAGAGGAGGGCAATGAAGTCTGAGAATGTGGTACAAAGAGAGTTTAGGTGGAGGTTCAAGTTGCCCATTATGAGCAAGCATTCTGAGCAGAGAGACAGGGATGAAAGGAAGGACCCAGGGTGTGGGGTAGACCAGCAGAATTTTCAGTGAGAGAAAGGAGGTGCTGGAGGGTGAGGTGCTCAAATAAGGAGAAGCAGCCAGAGGAATAAGAGGAAAGAACAAGGGAAGTTTTGGTGATGAAGGTAACCCCGCTGCTGCATTGGTTAGGGCGAGGGTGCAGTGGAGTGTGTAATTGGGTGGGAGGCTTCAACTAGAGTGATGGGGTCACTGGGGGAGATCCAGGCTTCCGTAAGCCCAAGAATATCAATGTGCTCATCCAGGATGAGGTCATGGATAGTGAGGGCTTTATTTGAGAGGGAGAGGACATTTTGTACGGAATTGCAGATGGGTTTGCGAGGGGTGGAGGGTTGTGGAGGAGAGAGTGATATGGAGAAGATTTAGGAGGGAGGGAGATGACTATGGAGTGTGAGGGGGTGGCGGGGAGAGTTGGGGAGGGTATAGATGAGAGAGGTGGAAGTGTTGTTTGCCTTTTGGAGGTGGTTGGGCCGGAGGGAGTGAACAATGGGAAAGTTGGGGCGGCTACTCCGGGACAGCCAGCGCCGGGAGCCACAATGGACCCAGTAGAGGATGCCCAGTCTAGAGCAGAGGAAGGTAATGGTGGAGTCCAGGAGAGAGAGCAGGCGGGGAGGGCGGTGGGAGAAAAGGACTGAGTAGGAGTAGTGAATAGAGGGAGGCAGGAGGAGGGGCATTTCCAGCGGAGAGCAGCTCGGGCCGGGGCAGCAGCCAAACGCGTATGTAGATGCAACGAACACTGAGCCTGGAAAGAAAGAAGTGCTTAGCAAACTCTGGGTTTGATATCAATAAGGCAATGTCAACAAGAGTTAATATAGTAAAGAGGCCTGTAACTGGAAAATGTTTAATGAAGGAAGTTGACGTGGAGGGTGTTGGGGAAGAGAAAAAATATATTGAAGTGCGAATGGTAAACTGATATAAAAATAGAACATACTGAAGTCACCAGGCACTCAAAGGACATAAAACTCAGTAAGAAGCAATTGGGAGCAAAATGTCCCATATTATTAATCAACTAAACTGTTCTTAATCTAATCTAAGGATTATAAACAACAACGTGATATGGAGCTGGGGTTCATATGCAGGATGAGAAGATGCATATGATTGGCATAATGGTAGTTTCCAAGCATGTTTAAATCAGGAAGATTTGTATTGCCTGAAGCTGAGTTTTTTTTAAAATGACCTAATAGTAAATTGAAGAAACATTTCTGATATGAATACTGCTCGGGTCCAAATGCCTTGGGATGTTCTCTCGACGTGAAAGGCACTATATAAATGTAATTTTGTGGTATGTTTTTGTCTGAAGTCTTAAAGGTATCAAAAAAAAGATTCATTTTCTGTAAAACGTCAGACCAACATGAGTGAAATTGTGGAATCCTGTAGCTCAGTGGTTAGAGCAATCACCTAACAAGCTTGAGGCCTATGTTTCAAATCCAGTTAGGTCAGGGTGAAAGCTTGGGCAAGTTTCCTTTCTCCACATGCCTAATAATAATCCCTCCAAATAAACATAATTTCAATCCACGACTGTTTGTGGGACACTGCTGTGTGCAATTGGCTGCCGCGTTTCACCCACAAATATACAGTCAATTCACTTGACAGTATATTCTGTGAAGCGCTTTGAGATATCTAGAAGACATGAAAAGCACAATATCAAATGCAAGGATTATTAGAAATTGACATTGAATTTTTTTTTACAAAGTGAAAAGTGCATTGGGGAAAGGAAGAATTATAACTATTGGGAGATTTTAAAGACCCTGATCTGTTTAAGGTGAATGTAGTTCTAGATCTATCAAAAACGAGGAGTAAGTTTCAGGGAAGTAATAAAGCACTGCTTTTTGATACAACATATTAATAGAGGTCTAGGAAAGAGCCCTTATTTGAACTAGAGTATTATAGTGAGCTGAAATAATGATAGATTTAGAGGCAAAGAAGCATTGGAACAGCAGTGACTATCTGAATCAATACACTACCAAGAGCTAATAAAATGAATGGACCTGATTTCAAGGCTGTTGTATTTCAAAAGCCATTAGGTCTAAATTGGGGGAGGAGGAAACCGGGAGAGGAGAGGGCAGATAATAAATTACAACATGATACCAGCGGGAAAATGCCAAAAAGAAATCAAATGTTTTCAAAGGAATATGCAATAAAATTTGCATTCATATATTGCCTTTCATGTCCGGAGGATATCTCAAAATACTTGAGAGCAGAGAAAGCGAAATCAAATACAGAGGGTTACAATTGAACCTGCAAATAAATTATAAATAAATTTAAAGTGCTCTGAGATCCTAGCCACAGCCTGGGCTGCTGTACAAATTGTGAAGATGGAATAGTGCAAAATATAACAAGCAGAAGTAAAATCTAAAAAGATCAACAACTTCCAGGTCAGAAGGTTAGATTTAGGTTGGGAACCTTTAGTTCATTGTCTAAACTGACAGTCTAAGGAAATGCTACATTGTCAAAGGTGCTATCCTTAACACGAGATGTGAAGGATAGATCACTAAAACCCTGTCTGCCTGTTCACTTGGATGGTGAAGAACCTATGGCCCATTCGAAAAGAGAAGAAAGTTTCTTCTAGTGTTCCAGCCAATACTCATATTAATTTGATCATTCACTTACTGGCTATTTTTGGGTCATTTTGTAATTCCTGAAGTCCTATAGCTCAGTGACTAGAGCACACCCCTGGCAAGCGAGAGACCTAGGTTTTATTCCCGACAAGGTGACACCTTGGGCATGTGTCCTTACTCCGCACGCCTGATAATGATCCCTCAGAAAAAAAAATTGGTCACTTCAATCAGCGACTGTTTGTGGGACACTGCTCTGCGCAATTGGCTGCTGTGTTTCATCCACAAATATACAGTCAATTCATTTTACAATATATTCTGTGACGTGCTTCGAGACGTCTAGAAGACATGAAAAGACCTATGCAATGCAAGGATTATTATTACAATTATTGCTGTGTGCAAATTGGCTGCCATGTACACCTACAAATACAGTCACTACATTTGATAATAGTCACTTTGAAGCATTTGGACATGACAGGACGTTAAAGGAATCAAGGATTATCATTACTATGGTGAATGCTGATTGTGTCCTTGTTCCTGCGATTGCAATTGGATGCGAGGAACATCCAGTATTTTGAAGCAAACAGATGATTAGCGGAAATGTGTGAAAAAAATATCAGAGCTAGACAGAATACATTCAAAAGTACTCCTCAAGAATGTTTTGTGTGCGTGTGTGTGTGTGCGTGCGTGAATAAAGGAAACAATGGAAATAAAAATTCCAGAGAAAGAACTTTGCATTTCTAAAGCCCATTATCACGTCAAAATGTTTCAAAGTGCCTTGACTCACTAACAAGTGACTTTTCTGTAGACACCGTTTATTAAACAACAAGGCTCTTGCTATCAGCTGAATGAAAAATCTAAAATGATCCAATTTGTTGTTTTTTAAAACAAAGGAAGTCGAAAAGAGTTGTAGATCCATTAAATGAACTTCATGGTGGGTAAAAAAAATTGGTTTTAATAAAGGAAGCAATTTAAGCACATTTAACAAAACAAATGAACTACACCGTATTTCCAAACTGCTGCATTATTGAGTTTCCACAAACTAGGTCATGCACGTTAACCTATTGGAATTCTTTATGGATTTAAGAAAAAGTGGGTGACATTATTGTGGTGGATATTGAACATCTTGACTTTTAGTAGGCAATTGATGAGGTACCTCACAGGAATTTGTTCCTTCAGTTAAATACCTTGGGATGGAAGGATATTGCTGTGAACTCGGCTGTGAATTGGTAGATAATAGAAAGTGAAGGGCAAAGATCAATGGCAGTAGCTGTACTTAGATAGTTTCAGACAGAGATTACTGCGGGAATTATTCTGTCCACTTTACTTATAACCTGGGCTAATAGAAAAGTGAAGAAATATTTGCCAAATATTCCAGGGAAACTTGAAGATTTTGTAGGAAATTGCAGGGGTTATTTGGACTATTGTGATACATTTACTGTCCTGTAGCTCAGTGGTAACAACAACAACAACAAAATTAGATCGATAGAGCACCTTTCACGTCGGGAGGACGTCCCAAGGCGCTGAACAATCAAGGGTCGGATTCCGAGCATGAGGGAGGGGCAGGAGGTGGGGAGAGAGAGAGTTGGGAGGGCAGCAGAAGGGATGATCGTAAAGGAGGGTTGGCGGACCGGCCTTGAAGGAGGCAAGGGAGGAAGCGAGGGGAAGGGATGGAGTTCCAGAGTGTGGAGGGCAGAGAGGCTGAAAGCCCGGCCACCGATGGTAGGGTGGATTGGGTAGAATATATGAAGCAGACCAGAGCCTGCTGAGCGGAGGGGGCGGGCAGGTTGATAGGGAGGTTAGAGTGCTCGCCTCACAGGCGAAAAACCAGGGTTGGATTCCACATAGGGCAAGTTTCCTTATGTAACAATGCCTGTTAATAATCCCTCGACAAAACAATAGTAATTTGGTCATTTCAACCCACGACTATTTATGGGACACTGCTGTGTGCAATTTGCTGCTGTGTTTTGCCCACAAATACAGTCAATTCACTTTACAGTATATTCTGTGATGCGCTTTGAGACATACAGCAATGTGTAGAAGGTCTGAAAACCGCTACATCAAATGCAAGGATTACCTCTCCTGGGAATCGAACTCAGGTTCCCTCGCTTGCGATGCAAGTGCTCCAAACACTAAGCCTCAGGACTCCACGTTAAATTTACTTTATAAAGTCAAAGTCAATTCACTGTGCAATCCGCTCTCATTCAGATGATCCTCGGTCTCTTTCCTCTAGATTGTTTTAAAACTGAGGAACATGTTTTTGTTTTGCAGCAGCAGGTATGGAAATTTTAGTCTATTGTATTGAAATAAATGTGTAGTTTACTGTGCGCTAATATACAACAATATCATCCTTGCAATCCATTGTCCAGCTTCTTGGGACTTCCTTCCAATATTAATAAGAATAATAATCCTTGCATGTGATATAGCTCCTTATCACAATTTCAAGACGTCTCAAAGCGCTTCACAGAATATGCTGTAAAGTCAATTGACTGTATATTTTGTGGGCAAAAGGCAGCAGCAGTGGTCATGCATCCTGTTCTGCTAACAGCCATATCCCCAAAACTGCTACATAAATGCACAAGAGCCAGAGTGGGCATTAGTTTCCTTCCTCCACCCCACCCACCCACCTCGCAAAATATACAGTCAATTCAATTCACAGGATATTTCATGAAGCACTTTGAGACGTCTCGAAGACGTGATAAGGCACTATGTCAAATGCAAGGATTATTATTATTGGGATGTCCTCCTGACGTGAAAGGCGCTATACAAGTGTAATTTTGTTATTGCTGTTAAATATTATTAATAAATAGTTATAGTATTTGGTGTTTTGTTCATTCTAATTATTGTTGTTGTTGGATATCCCCCGGGGTGTCCCATGGTGGGGTAACTGCAGGGAGTTTATAAACCAGTTAAAATCACATACTGTACAGGAAGGAAGTAGCCTGGAACTGAAAGCACTATCCCTGCTGCTTGGCCACTGATCTGCATACGCAGCTGATTAGTGAGGATAATACCCTGTGATTGAGGAAAACAGATTATTTGAGGAAATGTGTGAAATGTTCAAAACAAAATCAGAACCAGGCAGAACAGGTGAGTGAGTTTAGTGAGTGAGTGAGTTTAGCGCTCTGGAACTCCCTTCGCCACCACTCCCCCACCTCTCTTCCTCTTTTCAGGCCTTGGCTAAAGACCTTTCTTTTCAACCGCGCTTTGGGTCACCTTCTTCCCCCTCCCCCTGGCCCAGCCCCGGGATCCATTTGTGGGAAGCGCTCTGAGACACTGTCCGGCGTGGAGGGCACTATATAAATCCAAGTTGTTGCTGTAATGAGTGAGTAAGTTTAGTGAGTGAGTTTAGTGAGTGTGTGTGTTGGGTGAGTGAGTTCAGTGAGTGAGTGAGTTAGTGATTGAATGAATGAGTGGATGAAATGAGTGAGCAAATTAATATTGTGTGTAAAACGAGTGAGTGAGTCAACTGGTGAGTTAAATAGACAAAACACAAAATACTACAGATGCTGGGAATCCGAAACAAAAACAAAAGTTGCAGGGGAAACTCAGCAGGTCAGGCAGCATCCGTGGAGGAAGCAAAAAGAGTCAACGTTTCGGGTCGACAACCCTTCGTCAGGACCGGAGAAAGGTTCCGACGAAGGGTCGCGGACTCGAAATGTTGACTCTTTTTCCTCTCTCTCCATGGATGCTGCCTGACCCTCTGAGCTTCCCCCAGCCACTTCTGTTCTCGTTAGCGAGTTAACAGGTTGGCCAAAGTGGGTGGGCAGAAGGTGGATTGGATGATGACATCCTGCCCACATTCACATGATCCTCCCTTCCTTCCTTCCTCCTTCTCTCTCCTCTCACACTCTTCTCTCTCTCCTCCCTCCCCTCCGCTGTTTGTATTTTCAGCAGCAACAGAAGGTAGGAAGGGAGACATTGGTTCCTTGCATTTAAGTTTGTCTGACTTTTAAGTAAACCTGCTTGATTGCAGCTGTCTCTCTCTCTCTCTCTCTGGCTTTGTTTGTGGATTATTCTCTGCCCCCCCACACACAGACACAGACATAGAGAGAAAGGCTGCACGTGTTCTCCACAGGCTTTCTGAGGCCCTGAGACTTGAGAGGCTGAGAAATAGAGACACACACACAGAGAGAGACAAAGAGAGAGACAGACAGACAGACACACACACAGACAGAGAGAGATACAGATACACAGACAGACAAGCACAGAGAGACACACACACACAGACAGACAGCCAAGCACATAGAGAGACAGACAGTCAGACACACCCACACACACACACACACAGACAGAGAGTGACACACACACACACACACACACACAGACAGAGAGTGACACACACACACGCGCAAATACACAGGCAGGGAGAGAGACTGAGACACACACACAGACACAGACAGACAGACAAGCACATAGAGAGACAGACAGTCAGACACACACACACACACACACAGACAGTGACACACACACACACACACACACAGACAGAGAGTGACACACACACACACACAGACAGAGTCACACACACACACACGCGCGCAAATACACAGGCAGGGAGAGAGACTGAGACACACACACACACACACACACAGACAGACAGACAAGCACATAGAGAGACAGACAGTCAGACACACACACACACACACACAGACAGAGAGTGACACACACACACAGACAGAGTGACACACACACACACACACAGACAGACAGACAAGCACATAGAGAGACAGACAGTCAGACACACACACACACAGAGAGTGACACACACACACACACACACGCACGCAAATACACAGGCAGGGAGAGAGACTGAGACACACACACACACACACAGACAAGCACATAGAGAGACAGACAGTCAGACACACACACACACACACAGACAGAGAGTGACACACACACACAAACACACGCGCGCAAATACACAGGCAGGGAGAGAGACTGAGACACACACACACACACAGACAGACAGACAGACAAGCACATAGAGAGACAGACAGTCAGACACACACACACACAGACAGACAGACAGCCAAGCACATAGAGAGACAGACAGTCAGACACACAGACAGACGGACGGACGGACAGAGACACAACAACAACACATTTATAGACAGACAGAGGTACAGACACACACACAGACAGACAGACACACACACACGGGAGACGAGAGATACAGGAGAGAGAAGAAGACAGAGAGAGAGAGAGAGAGATAAAGAGAGACGTCTACGCGGACTGAGGTAGAGAGACCATTGCGTGGCGCCCCGCGGCGAGAGTGAGAGAAAGAGAGGGAACGAGCCCCGCAGACAAACAGAGAGACCTGGGGTAGTGCAGTGATTAGCGCGCTCGCATTGCCAGCGAGAGGGTCTGGGTTTAATTCCGTTGTTGGGGCGCCGCTGTTTACCCAGCAGGAAATAGGAACCCGGTCGTTAGTCAGTTGGCAGATGGTTTTCCCGGGGGTAACAACCCCACAAAAAAAAACATCGGTCACACAATCCGTGACTCGGACACCGCTCTACGCAATTGGCCGCTACGTTTATTGGCTGTTTATTGGCCCGCCAGGTTTGAATCCCTGGACCCGGGTATATAGCCTATTGTATCTCCTTCCCCTCCATCTTTTATAATAATGATAATAATTACCCTTACATTTGATATAGTGCTTTTCACGCCTTCTAGATGTCTCAGTGCGCTTCACGGAATATACTGTAAAGTGAATTGATTATAATAATAAAAATAATCCTTGCATTTGATATTGCCGTGGGTATTATTATCTATACTGGGAAAGCAGACAAGTCCGCCACATTTCGCCCACAGTCAATTCACTTCACGGTACACTCTGCAAAGTGCTTTGAGAAGACGTGAAAAATGCTATGTCAAATGCCAGGATTATTATTAAGTAAGATGACCTGGGTTACATTAGTTTGCTAGGTCGATTCCTTGCTACCTGAACAGTAAGCGGGAACCTGGTTGTTAGTCAATTGACTTCTGGGGGGTAATTTGAGTTGCTGAATCCACGAATGTCTGGCACACTGCTGTGTGCAATTGGCTGCCGCATTTTACCCACAAAATTTACAGTCAGTTCACTTTACAATATATTAATCACTCGAGTAATTTAGTCAATAGAGTACACCGTGACTAGTGCAAGGGCAGAAGTCTGGGTCGGCGACGGTGGGCTGAGTATAGAAACTCAGGGGGAGTGGCTGGGAGCGGACTCGAGGCCGGTGTGCAGGTCGTAAGCCAGGACCAGGCAGGTAGTGACAGGGCTGGTGTTTTGGGGATCGGGACCGGCAGTTTCCAATAGACGGGGCCAGGGTTCCGGCGATCAGGACCAGCGAGTAACTCGAGGGCGTGGGCAAAGGTCTCGGGGATCAAGTAGTGGCCACTACGGGGTTCAGATGGAGCCATTTGTGCCACCCGAACCTCTGCATTACATCGTTTCCTCCCGCCAGGTTTGAATCCCTGGACCCGGGTATATAGCCTATTGTATCTCCTTCCCCTCCATCTTTTATAATAATGATAATAATTATCCTTACATTTGATATAGTGCTTTTCACGCCTTCTAGATGTCTCAGTGCGCTTCACGGAATATACTGTAAAGTGAATTGACTGTAATGATAATCAAAATAATCCTTGCATTTGATATAGCGCTTTTCACATCTTATCGATGTCTCAAAGCGTTTCACAGAATATACTGTAAAGTGAATTGACTGTATAATTGTGGGCGAACCACGGCAGCCAATTGCGCACAGCAGTGTCCCACAAACAGTCGTAGATTGAGTGACTAATTTTTTTGCCTTTCCCCTGCAAGCTGCTTGGTGTTATCTTACAGGTTGCGTAACCAGTTGGATGATCACAATGAGTGTCCTGCCCCTCTGTTGTATCTTTAGCCCCCACAGTCTCTGCCACCCTGACCTGAGCTGTCCTTCACTTTCCAGTATTTATTTTACAGTATACAGTGAAAGCCTGTTTATCCAGCACCCTCGGGACCTGGCCAATGCCGGTTAAAGCGTGTGCCGGATATTCGACCGAAAACTCAAAAAAATTAAGAATTTTAATGCATTTATCCAGATGAATTCTGGTTAATCGTATGCGGACTTGTTTTTTTGTGATGCAGGTTATACGGAAGTCACGGTTGATCGGGTGCCAGATAAACAGGCTTGTACTGCATTCTGTTAAGCGCTTTAAGATGCCTAGAAGACAGGAAAAGAGTTATATCAAATGCAAGGATTATTATTAATATTCAATAAAGTGCAGGATTAATATCAGCCACCCAAATAGAAAAAATTATGAATAATAATAATTCTTGCATTTGATACAGCGCTTTTCACATCTTCTAGACGTCTCAAAGCGCTTCACAGAATATACTGTAAAGTGAATTGACTGTATAGTTGTGGAAGAAATGCGGCAGCCAGTTGCACACAGCAGTGTCCCACACACAGTTGTGTTACCTCCAGAGGTTGATTGCAGTGTTACAACAATACTGCACAGGAGAGTCCGGAGATATATCAATCTAATTTTCATATCGATATGCCGATATCGGAATTTTAAATATATCGATATATCGAAAAATTCGATATGAAAAAAAATATCGATATATTGCAGATATCGGTATATCGTGTCCAGCGATATATCGGTATGATGTGGACTTTTTCAACTTGCGCACCTCTGAATGCGCGCGCACCTCCGAATGTGCACGCATGCGAGGGACAAAAAAACCCACGATATCAATATATCGCAAAGGTCTTCGTTTCAGCCGCTGTATTTGGGGGTTTTAACAGGCTATCCAATATAATTGGTATGATATCAAATTATGGATTTCATGGGTGTAATTATTACTATCAACTTACCTACTAGTGCAAAATTATGATGATTGTAAAATCACAAAGGTATAAGTTGTCAATATTTTTGAAACTGTGCAGTAGGGTCCGTCGATATCAAAATTTTCGCCCATGGACAAACCGATATATTGATATCGGAAAATTTCGATATCAAACTCTCATCTGCCACAACTTTGCCCACTCACTTAAACTGTCCTACGTCCCTTTGTAACTCCCTACTCCCATCTACACTACTAACTGAGTCTAATCTTAGTGTTGACTGCAAACTTGGATATAACATGTTCTACTCCTCCATCCAAGTCATATTTCTATATATATATTATATATATAGCTGAGGTCCCAGTACAGTACAGACCCCTGGAGGACACCACTTGTCACGTCCCGCCAATCAGAGAATGTTCTGTCTTGTTTGACCCTCAACATCCAAGCAATGATTCGCTCTGCCTTTCCCCACCTCCGCAACATTGCCTGATTCCGCACAACCTCACCCCAAAGCCGCTGAAACCTCATTCATTCCTTCATCACATCCTGGCTCGACTACGCCAATGCCTTGCTTGTCAGCCTTCCCAATTCCTCCCTCCATAGGTCGCAGATAATCCAGAACTCTGTGACCCGTGCCCTCTATTGCTCTTACCTCCTGACATGAAAGGCGCTATAATTTTGTTGTTGTTGATCCCTTTATCCCTACTCTCTGTTTCCTGCTTCCTTTTATAATCCCCAAATCCATAATATTTGACATTGCCAGGTTCGGAACTGGGTATTTTTATTTTCAAAAAATAAATATTTGAAATAATGTAAATGGATACTTTTATCAGTATCAATCTACATTTGATGCATTAACAAGCGGTAAACATGCAAGCATTGGGAAGAAATATATAATATTTTCTTTCTCGAGTGGCCCTCTTCATAATAATAATAATTCTTGCATTTGATAAAGCGCTTTTCACATCTTATCGACGTCTCAAAGCACTTCACAGAATATGCTGTAAAATGAATTGACTGCATATTTGTGGGCAAAACGCGGCAGCGATGTGGAAGTACAAATATACGTAAATGCAATTTGTTGTTTCCAGAACAACTAGGTGAAACCTCACCAATCTGATTAGTAACATTAGACTGTATTTGACCGAGGGCCATATAAAGGAAGTTCACGGTACGGTTCAATGAAACAGGACCTGGTTTATTATTATGGCATAATGCGGAGTCCTGTAGTTCAGTGGTTAGAGCACTCGCCTTACAAGCAGGAGACCTGGGTTTGATACTCGGCAGGGAGAAACCTTGTGCCAATTTCCTTAGTCCACACGCCTAATAATAATCCCTCGAAAAAAATATATATAAATGGTCATTTCAATCCATGACTTTTGTGGGGCTCTGCTGTGTGCAATTGGCTGCTGTGTTTTGCCCACAAATATACAGTCAATTCACTTTATAGTATATTCTGTGAAGCACTTCGAGACATCTTGGGACGTCCTTTCGACGTGAAAGGCGATATATAACTGTCAATTTTGATTGATTGATTAGAAGATGTGAATAGCGCTATATCAAATGATTATTTTTATTATAATCTGGTGCAGAACAATGTAGAAATCAAGGATAATAATAATAAATCTTGCATTTGAAATAGCGCTTTCCGCATCTTATCAACGTCTCAAAGCGCTTCACAGAATATACTGTAAAAGTGAATTGACTGTATATTTGTGGGCGAAACGCGGCAGCCCATTGCACACAGCAATGTCCCCACAAACAGTCATGGATTGAAACAACCAATTTTATTATTCTGTATTTTGGGGGGATGGATTATTATTAGGCGTGCGTAGTAAGGAAATTTCCCCAAGGTTTCAACCTGATCTGCTTGGATTCGAACACAGGTCTCACACTTGTGAGGCAAGTGCTCTAACCACTCAGCTACAGAAGCTCCACATTTTTCAAGAGCAGATTTTCCTTCCCTTCCACTGTGCCCAAGAGTCGTCTGCTTGTCACTTCCCTGTATCCTTACATCTGTATGCGTTGAGGGTCTGGAAACACTTGCATCCCCAAGGCAAACCACCTGCTGTCCTCTGTAGTACTATCTTTGCTCATTGACTGTTTGTAGGACATTACTGTGCACAATTGGCTGCGGCGTTTCACCCTCCAAATACACCCTCAGTATACAGCATGCTCTTTGAGGCGCTCTTTGAAGTCTCAAATCACATGACGAGAGGCTATATCGAATGCAAGGACCTTTATCATTGCAGCGCTTTCAATGTATCACTTGGACCAAGATGGCCTCTTATGTTTCAGGTTGTGCTAGCTTCACATTAACGGTGTTTTGAAGATGGATGACCTGATTGCTGAGTTACAAGAAGAAGCGGAAAATTGTTTAACTGACGATGAAACAGTTGAGGTCAGACGTTTATGTCCTGAAATTAACCTTCAGCTACCAACAAGTGTGCTCCAATTCCAAAGTATGAATAACTCATTAAATCATTTTGTTCATTCGTTATTGCTTCTGTCAACATGAGTCTATTGTCAGACTATATTAGTTAAAAGCACAATGTTTGACCCAGAACTATAGCTGCTACAGATTTAGCGAAATATGAATTAGAAATGAAACCCAAGCTTTTGGTTTTGGTCAGTCAGGTGTCTGACACCTGTAGAAACCCATCACCGTACTTAAGAGTATCCAAACCGGGCTGAGTATTCCATGCATCCCATCTACACGTGGAAATCCCAGAGATGGATTGTTGGAATTGAATGTGCACTCTCTCCCTGGAGGTACCCATCCTGCTTACCTAAGTCTAGAACATATTAGGCGCAGGTTGGAAAGAGCAAAGGCTTGGGGACCCAGAGTGTGCATTGGAGTACTGTACTGCTAGAGTCTGACCAGATGAAACCCAAGCTATAGATGGGAAGGGATCTTGATAACCATGCCCGACTCTTTTTTTAAAAAAAAATGATAAGCTTTATACTAATCTGATTCTCCCATTTATTACATCCAGAAAAGTATTATGATCAAAATGTAGAGGACAGTGGTAACATAGGACGATGGATGTGGATAGCGTTTAAATGCGCTGTAGGTTGAATTGACGCTTGAACCATTTGTACTCTGTACTGTCCCGCATTGTCTTAGAGATACTGAATACAATTGAATGTTTACTTTTGAATGTCAGACTCCTCACCCACATTAGCCTTGTAGATGTGTGATTATTTCCGAATGTGCATCTTAATATTTCTGTCTGTTGATCTTGCCAAAAATGTTCTTGGTGTTGTTGAAAAATCAGAAGGTTAGGCTTAGGTGAAAAGGTGCAGGATGAGGCTCACGTAGAGCATGAACGCTGGCATAGATCAGTTGGGCTGAATGGCCAGTTTCTATGCTGTGTAATGTAATGGTACCAAAATGTGTGGAGAGGACTAAACCAATTACAGTAAAAGCCCACTTATCCAGCACCCTCGGTACCTGGCCGATGCCGGTTAAAGCCAGATATTTGGCCAAAAACGCTAAATAAATAAATAAAAATAATTTGATGCATTTTTCCAGATAAATTCTGGTTAATCGAATGCGGACTTTTTATTTTGCGATGCTGGGTATACGGAAGTTACGGTTGATTGGGTACCGGATAAACGGGCTTTTACTGTATCAGCTGCTGTTGAACAGTCACCTCCCTCAGGCTGGGGTTTTTAACTGTTTTAATTATATTGCAATGCTAGTGACATAGGCAACATGGTCTTTCGCAAAGTGCCATTCCTTCCAAATGTGGAATGTTTCTTCCCTGTTATTTATATTTGGATGTTTCACATAAAGCAAGTACAGGCCAGGTTCAAGTCAGCTTAAATAACAACCTATCTTGGAGTAAACTAATTTATTAGTCTTCAGCTGATAAAACATCACATCAGCTTGTGCATTTTTATTAGTTCTGTGTGTGTTGCACACCGCAAGGGGAAAAAAAAACTGAGATTAGATTTAGGTCAGCTCTCTGGTTTGTGACCAGCTGAAATACGTAAAACATTAACTCTTTAAAAAATACTGTTGCGAACTGCAGGTCTTAGAGGCACAAAAGAAATGAGTTTCCGGAGGACTGCGAAAATGTGTCTGGATTATATTCGTGATGCTTTACTTCAGCACCAATGGCAGAGAGCGGCAGACCTGATGGTGAACTTTTTCCAGATTTTAGAAGATTACGGCAGCAGGGCACAAAGGTCCACAATTGAGGTAAATTGTGTGCTAGACCACGGCTCCTCCACTGGATGTCAAATAACTGTGATTGTTTGATGAATGCCATGATTGACACAAAATGTGACCGTGAGGAGTTTTGCACATCCACATGTGCGCCAACATTATTGTTCTTTGGATAGGCATCAATAACAATAACAGAATTACATTTGTATAACGCCTTTCGTGTCGGGAAGACATCTCAACAGTCAACAGTAGCCACACTGTTCGATTCTCATGCCACCCCCTCCCCAGATTCCTGAAAGCAAACACGGGCTCCAAACTACTGCACCCGATGAATGAGATCTACAAGGTTGCACCATATGGCGTCTTAATTTTTATAGCTTGGTGCTATAAGTAGCTAATTCTGTCATTTGAAACAGGTTACATACTATATTTGTGTGTGTGTGTATATATCCTGTAGCTCAGAGCACTCTCATTGCAAGTGAGAGACGTGAGTTCTATTCCCGGCAAGGCGAAATGTTGGGCGTTTGTTTACTCCGCACGCCTGTTTTTCCCACAGTCAGTAGGTTGTTACTCGATTGGGCGGATTGCTTTTCTGGGGATAATAATCCCTCGAGAAAAAGAAACAATAATTTATCAAACAACCGTTTGCGGGATACTTCTGTGCGCAATTGGCTGCCACACGTCAATTCAATTTACTGTATATTCTGCAAACCACTTTGAGACGCCTGGAAGGCAAGAAAAGCGCTATATTCAATGCAAGGATTATTATATATACACATTTAATTCAGCCTTATTAACTATGTAAACTTGTGCTAAATTTAGTTGTATACTCCGTAATCTGTTCGAAATATTGGACTTGCAGTGTTAGAGATTAATTTCTCAGGTTGAAAATATAATTTCTCCGGTCAAAAATTAGGTTGCAGCCAGCCTCCGATTGACCAGGTACTACTGATTCATTTCTTTTAAAGCAGGTTCTTTTATTCAGGTTACTCATTGAGCTGACACTAAAGCATATAAAATGACTACAAGGCACAAACAATACACTAGGTTTCTCATAATGCAATCTCATACACCAATATACTACCCGGCACGCATTCTTCAGGTTAAAAGGGAATAGTCCTTTCTCTTCCTTGCCTCCTTCTTCGAGGTCTGGGGGGGAATAGTTCTTTCTCTTCCTTGCCTCCTTCTCCGAGGTCTCGGGGGTGAGGGTTGGGGAAAAGTAGTCCTTCCTCCTCCTTGCCTCCTCTCAGTCGGTCTCGGGGAAAAGTAGGGGTGTTGATCTCTTTGGGGGTCTGCTGTCACGTTACAGCTCTTCCATCAGTTGGTTCCCTTTCTCGAGAGCGGTTTGGCTACTGTCAGTTACAGTTTCTTCCATCAGTTGTTTCTCCTTCTCAAGAGCAGCTTGGCTACTGTCACGTTACAGTATCTTCCATCAGGTCCTTCTCTTTCTGCTCCTCCGTCTCCGCTCTGCTCTATTCCTTTGTCTCAACACTTTTATCCTTTCTTGGACACATGGTGTTCACGTGAACATCTCATGCCACTCTCAGACATTCTCCGTATTCCACATCCTCTTTTACACCCAACTCTGCCTTTCTTCGCAAACGAGCTCTTCTTATCGCAGTCTGTTCTAACCGGTTTCCAATGGTGACCTTGACGACTCAAACTATGTGTAGCAACTTCCCTTATACAGCAGTTATACAAAAACATCACATGGCATCATTCCAGCCCACTCTCTGTTTTTAACAGTCTATACTAATTTTAACCAGTTCTTCACCAACTCTAACAGCAGCATCTATTTCTTTGTCGTAATAATAATCCTTGCATTTGATATAACGCTTTTCACATCTTCTAACGTCTCAAAGTGCTTCACAGTACTGTAAAGTGAATTGACTGTATATTTTCGTGGGCGAAACATAGCCAATTGTGCACAGCAGCGTGTCCCACAAACTCGTGGATTGAAATGACCAATTTTTTTTTGAGCGATTATTATTATGTGTGTGGAATATGGAACCTCGCCCAAGGTTTCGCTCTGACTGGAATTGAACCCTGATCTCTCACTTGCAAGGCGAGTGCTCTAACCACTGAGCTACAGGGGTCATACTGATGTCCTCTCAGTTTACAAACAACAGCAAGAGCTTGCACTTATATAGCACCCCTCTCAGAGGTTGGGGTCCCAGAGCTCTTCAATTTATAAAAATGATTATCTAAACATCTCGTTTGCTACATGGGTTTTGCTGCAGGGGGCACTGCAGCTCTATAAATGTCACTGTCGAGACTTGTCATTCCAATTGCTGTAAGTAAAAAGAAAGTGTGCTGGCCAGAACGCCATAAATAAGCCATAGATTGGTTGAAGGAATTAATAGAGATGGATCGATAATCTTTGCATTTAGTATAGCACCTTATCACATCTTCGAGACATCTCAAAGCGCTTCACAGAGTACACTAAAGGTAATTGATGGTAAATTTTGTGGGTAATTGTGCCAACAGTGTCCCATGAACAGTCATGGGCTGAGTGATCAAATTATTATTATTTTTGTGCAGTTGGAACACAGAAAGGTGGGATTGGGATCAGGTTGTAGTAGAAAGTAGAAGAGAGCTAGACAAACATTTGGGTGGTAGGGGTTTTAAGGGGTACCTGAGAAAAGTAGCAGATACTTTGGGCATTTTTACTTAGGAAGGTACACGCCCGCAAAAGACTTACCATCTAACCGAGATCCTAAAATATACAAAAAATATTATACCTTATCTCATATCAGTTGATTGATTAGCTGAATAACTTTTTGAATTTGTTGACTGAATCCACCTCCTTGCAATGACTTCCACTAGAAATCGTGTGGGAAATTCTCAGTTGAAAGCACTCCCAGTTAAGAATCCAAAGGTTGTGGGTTCACACACCACATCAGGGACTTGGAACTTGTAGGTTATGCTGAGCATTGTTGGAAGTGCCATCCTTTGGAAGAGAATCTGCCTGTTCAGTTCGGTGTTAAAAATCCCCTGTTGAATATCAAAAAGAGAAGAAAATGTCTCCTGGAATCCTGGCCAACATACTCCAGAGAAAATCAAATTGATGGCTGGCTGTTTATGGGACACTGCTGTGCGTAAATTGGCTGTTAAATTTGCCTGCGAAATACACATTTGCTACACTCTGCAGTAAATCCTAAGAGCTTCAAGACATCCTCCCGATTTGAAAGGTGCTACTGTATGAAATGCGAGGATTATTGTAATGATCACCAGCCGAGCTCACTTCATTTATTATCCTTCCAACACAATGACAAGCAGAGACTATTGTGAGTAGAAATTGTTTCCATTTCTTGTGCCACTTTATAGCATTAGACAAATTGCTCTGTGACCACATCATTATCTATTTCCTTGCAAAATAATTGCAGCCTGCAGAGATTTTCTTCACTATAATGAAGTTTTGATTCTAGAAGATTAAAAAAGATTAGTTTGGGAGGCATTATAATAGATATAGGAGATCATTTTTACACTTTTTGTGTAAATCCCATTTGCTGCAGTGCAGTAAAACACACAAGTCTGATCGGTATAAATTGTGTAATCGCCTAACAATAACAACAACAAAACTACACTTGTATAGCTCCTTTCATGTCAGGAGGACGTCCCATGGCCCTGGACAGTCATTGTTTCAGACTCGAGCTGGGGTCAGGGAGGGTGGAGGGAAAGGAGGGATTTGGGGTGATCGATGGGACCGTCGAAGACAAGGGACTTGAGCCAGAACTTGAAGAAGGCTAGGGAGGGGGTGAGGTGGAGGGACTGCGGGATGGAATTCTAGAGGTTAGGAGCAGCGTGGCTGAAGGCTCGCCCACCAATGGTGGGGCGGGTGAGTTGGGTAACGTGGAGCAGGGTGGAGCCTGCTGAGGAGGGGATGGGCAGGTTGGTAGGCATTTAGGGGGTTGCAGAGGTAGGGTGGGGTTAGGCCATGGAGTGCTTTGAATGTGAGGATCAGGATCTTGAATTGGATCCTCTGGGTGATGGGGAGCCAATAGAGTCGGTCGAGGATGGGGGAGATGGGGTTACAAAGCTTAGAGCAGTAGAGGACACGGACCGCAGGGTTCTGGATTATCTGCAACCTATGGAGGGAGGAATTGGGAAGGCCGACAAGCAGAGCATTGGCGTAATCGAGCCAGAATGTGATGAAGGCATGAATGAGGGTTTCAGCGGCCTGGGTGGGGTGAGGTAATGGCTGAGTTGGGCAATATTGCGGAGGTAAGGGAAGGCAGAGCATATAATTGCTTGGATGTGGGGGAGGAAACACAGTTGAGTATCTGACTGCCTTCGTGAGGTTGAGTTCACAACCATGGAGGTTGATGCTGCCAGTGCCTAAACCATACATCTGTCTATATCCTGTTGAATTTCCTATTATTAATAAGTTTCACATAACTCATACTTTGCATGTCATATTAAATGTATGGTTCCAACTAATACGACTTATATGAGGTTTACTGTATTAATTAAATAATAATACAGTAAAAGCCTGTTTATCCGTGACACGATCAACCGTAACTTCTGTATAACTGGCACCTCAAAACAAAGGTCCCCATTCAAATAACTGGTATCCAGCACAATCGCAGTGGCGCATTTAATGAGTCGATTGTTGCAGGAGAGTGCTGTACAATTAGTTCTGAATGCTGCCGGTAGTGGCACTTCTGGGTTTTTCATCATAAAGGTGTGCTGTTTTTCTTCTCCCTTTCTCCTTTTTCTCTCTCCCTCTTTTTCTTTCTCTCTCTCCCTCTCCTTCCTTCCCCTCTATCTCTCCCTCTCTCTTTCTATCTCTTCCCCTATCTTTCCCCCTCTCTGATGGATACTACATTGCCTGTGTAGCCTGACGGTATCGTGGGTTTATACACTATTTTGGTGAGGGTGGAGTGGGACAAAGAGACAGAGAGTGGTGGGGAAAGAGAGGGAAGGGTGGGGGGTGGGGGAAAGAGAGAAGAGTGGGAATGGGAGAGAGAGGAGGGGAGAGAGGGTGAGTTGATTAATTTAGATGGAAAATTAGAGGAGTGGAGGGGGGTTGGGTTTGAAGCCATTGACAGTATCGCTTTAAGATGAAAAAACCCTCTTCGGCCATTGTAGAAGTTTGCTTTGTGATTGTGTGCTGTGTTTATAGACTGTAATTGGTATTTATTGGTTTATTGGTAAGTATTCATACAATATTCTTTACTATTTAGTCTATGATTAATATGGTATGTTTAAAAAAATAAAAGAATTTGTGTTGGGATTTCGGCAGCTTGCCGCATGAATATCCGGCACACGATTTAACCAGCATTGGCCAGGTCCTGAGGGTGCCGGATAAACAGGCTTTTACTGTAATAATAATAATAATCATCCTTGCATTTGATATAGGGCTTTTCACATTGTTTCACATCTTATCGATGTCTCAATGTGGTTGTACTGATCATTGTCTTTCTCTTAGATTATTTGGAGACTGGGATCTGAAATCCTGCACAATCATCCCAAGAGCACCATGGAAGATGTCATTTCATTTTCTGGAAAAATGAAACAGACTGGAGTGAAAAACTATCTTCAGGTATCCAGTCGCTATCTAACAGCATTGGTGGAGACCTGTGGAGACCAGTGGTTAAAGTGCTCGCAAGTGAGAGACCTGGGTTTCATTCCCGGGCAGGGAAAAATATTGGGCAAGTTTCCTTACTCCACATGTCCCTGTTTACATATATAGTGGTGGTAGGAACCCGATTGTTAAGTTAATTGGCGGACTGCTTTTTTGTTGGTAATAATTCCTTCCCAAACAACGTCCAAAGAGTGCATTGTCGGACTAGGCCATCAAAACAGGAGGGTGCAAGTTGATCTGTCCTGTATTAGTTCATTTAAATAATGGTTTACAGTTCTAATTGAACTGAAGGTCCTGAATTAGGATGATGAGAAATGAGCCAAGATTCCCAATCCTGCAAGAAATTCCATGGGTCTAGACCTGCATTGTATACCCAACTGTACCTTTCCGCCTCATCCCTCAACCCCCAAACCATCGATGTTCTGACAGCATGTCTGTCCGACATTGAGTCCTGGACGAGGGACTACTTCCTCCAATTGAACGTGAGTAAGACCGAGGCCCTCTTGATTGGCTCAAGCCAGCACCTCCGCACATCGGGCGCTGCCAGCCTCAACATCCAAGGCTGTACTCTCCACCTCACAATGCCAGTCAGGAACCTCGGCATCACGTTCGATCATAAACTCTCCTTCCTCCCCCACATCCGCGCCTTGACCGGGACCGCTTATTACCACTTGCGCAACATTGCCAGGCTCCGCAACTATCTCACCCCCCACGCTGCTGAAACACTCGTGCACGCGTACATCACCTCACGGCTGGACTACGGAAACTCTCTCCTCGTCGGCCTCCCCAGCTCCTCCATTCACAGGCTGCAGGTCATCCAAAACTCTGCAGCCCGTGTACTATCCCGCACCCGCACCCACCTCCGCGACCACATAACCCCCACCCTCGCCCGTCTCCACTGGCTCCCAATCCTCCAGAGGATCGAGTTCAAGATCCTCGTCCTCACCTTCAAGGCCTTAAACAGACTTGCCCCGCCCTATTTAACCGATTTACTCTTCCCCCTATAAGCCCACGCGGACCCTCCGTTCAGCAGGTCTTGGCCTGCTGCAAGCCCCCCGCCCGAACCGCCCCACCATCGGAGGCCGGGCCTTCAGCTTCTCCGCTCCCACCCTGTGGAATTCCATCCCCCAATCCCTCCGCCTTGTTTCCTCCCTTTCCTCTTTCAAGGCCGGTTTGAAGACTTTCCTCTTCGACCGTGCCTTTTGTTCCCCCCCGAATTTTTCGACCTCCCCTACATGTTTCACCCCTTTCCGAACACTCCCCTCCCAGCTCGGGTCACACGCCTCCTGTGCAGCGCCTTGGGACGTCCTCCCGACGTGAAAGGCGCTTTATAAGTTTAAATTGTTGTTGTTGTTGGAGTTCAAAGATATAGAATTTGAGCTATTCATCAATTTAGCCTTAATTTTAAAGCAAGGTTTATTCACACTTTGAAAGATTAAATATATAGTTATGACTAGTTCCAGGTGGTGATTTCTCTTCCTCCCCCCCCCTGCCCACCACATTTCTATTCGGACACTTCTGCTGGAAATGTTTCCACTGTAAATCTACAGATTACTGGCCTGTTGAAATGAACACCCAAATAGGAAATGTGTGTGTAAAGTCTTGGCACTTTGTTTTGCCCTGCTTTACACTGGCATGGCCTATCATTGCTTTCCTGTAAAATAAACTGCTGGATAACCTATCAAGGACCCAGTACAGACTGAACGGGTATAGTGGGTGGATGTCGCACATTGTTCTTCTGCAATGCCATAAGGGAAACCTGCACATATTTTCCAACATTATATTTCACTCTCGTCGTCCTCCTCCTCCAGTAATGTGTCATATAACAGATGCTCTTGTCATGTCCTCCTTGACCTTTGTCCCAAAATAAATCTGTCCAACAGAGTAAGAACTGACAGTCAGCAGAGTAGATGGATGCAATGATAAGTTTAGATTGCGGACAGCTGTATAGAGGAATGGAAAGAGAACAGGTTGGGTAAACGGACAGATGTTGACTTGCAGCACAAGGACAAAAGAATGAGGAGGATATATTGCTTGAACTGCGATAAAGTTTGTTTCCCTTCCATTGCTTGTCCTTAACATTTGCTTGGCTGCATTCTTTGTTTCCCTTTCTTGTGGCTGACTGACAATTTGGACTGAAATTCCTCCGGGGGTCAGGACGATCTTAACAATTTTCAGGACAAAATAGTCGCTTATTTATTTCTTTCAGATTAGAACTGAGACCACAAAGCATACAGACAGATGCTCAGCAGTGTAGATTTAACTGAGCCTTTGATTTGTCTGTTTATGTCAGTTCCTACACATTTCTTTGTGGCCCGTACTATTGTGTATATAGACAAATTGATTAACGGTGTCTCCTTAGTAGACTGCAAGTCCCAGTGACTGTTGGGCATGCTGTGGATACATTGCAATAACAAGTCACGTTTGCTCTAAACCCATGTAAGGCCAATTTGTACAAGGTGCACAGTGTGTTGAGTAAAATAATTAATACCACTGTTCATTTTTTTCTCCTTCTCCCCCCCCCCCCCCCCCCCCACCCTCCATCTAATATTCCCTCCTCACATAAAGGTCGAGGGTCTCGGGGTTAGGATGCACTAATACTGAGTGCCTCCTGGCACCTTGCTGAAACATCTATTCTTTTGTGAACTTAGAAAGTGAGTGTCAGCGGGTAATTTAGACATAAAGGGCAGTCGCATCGAAGCCTGATCCTGTCCACGTACACTTACTTTCCATCTCATTGATAATGATGGGGATGGAAACCCCAGTTGTTGTTTTTTTGTGCCTCCAGTGTATCTCCATCTGAGGTTCAGGTTTAGCAGTTGATTTAAAACCAACAGAGTCCTAGTTTCAATCAGCCTGCTCATAATTTGTTTGTTCATAATCGACAAGCTTGGCTGGCGTGTCAAGGAGACTTGAGGTGTGGCCATTTGCTCAATCACAATAGCCTCAAAGAGGTAATGATTAATACTTTGTACAGGAAATCTCTCCAGACATCTCTATCATAGATACATATCTCGTGCTAATGACTGAAGAAGTTGTAGTAACATTGAGTAGCTGGTATCATGCGAACAGACCTCAATTTATTTTTAAGTAGGTCTTTCTCTTCTGTCAGATACTAATATTGACATAATAAAAATAATAATCCTTGCATTTGATATAGTGCTTTTCACGTCTCAAAGTGCTTCACAGAATATACTGTAAAGTTAATCGACTGTATATTTATGTGTGAAATGTGGCAGCCAATTGTGCACAGCCATGGATTGAAATGACCAATTTTATTATTGTGTTTTTTTTTTTGGAGGGATTATTATTAGGCATGTGGCGTAAAAAAACTTGTCCAAGGTTTCGCCCTGATCTGCCTGGATTCGAACACAGGTCTCACGCTTGTAAGGCGAATGCTCAAACCACTGAGCTACAGGAACATGTTTCATGTTGGGCATGTTTCAAAGAGTTGGTGAAGTAGCCTGTCTTATGGTAGTTGAATTTCTTGCTGTTTTTGTTTCCTTTCCTCCAGAAATGTTTGGAGCATGTTATTTACCTTTTGTGCAATGGAATGGTAAATGAAGCTTACTGGGAACTGTCCAATGCTGAAACGTGGCGATACGGAAATGTATCATCTTCTCAGAATAAAATGACTACGTTCATTCAGGGTTATAAGGCATTGCTTGATTACTGTACATGGCGTAAGAAGAACGAAGAACGTAAAAAGAGAGGTAAGTGATCATTTTATAATACAGTAAATTCCGTGAAGTGCTTTGAGACGTCTCAAAGGAGTGATAAGACACTATCCCAAATGCAATAATTATTATAATTATTTGGGGTTTTGCACTCTATAGGGGCTGAACTTTCTGTAGATGTGTGCACATAACTGCACTTTTTTAGGTTTGTGTAAAAACGAATGCAGCCCTTCCGCTCTTAAACTATTTCTACAGACTATTTGTGTGGTTGTACCATTTATGGTGTTTGCGAGCATGCACTTATGGAGAAGAGCAGTTTTGCATTTTAATTTTTAAAGTACTGATATAATGTTCCCTAAAGTTTTTTTTGTGTGTGTTTTTTTCACTTTATGTTTTTGTTAAACACAGGAGAGGGTGAAATGGATTTGGGCACAGAACAAGAGATGCACAACTATTTCCGACAAGCCTCTATTAGCCTAAATCAAACTATACAACAACCTGGTGTATGGGACCCCTTCGTTTTGAGTTATGTAGATGTAAGTTCTGTCCGTGCTTTTTGAACAACTGCAAGAATTGACTTGTCCTACTTGTGTTTATAAGGTTATCCTGCCCCTGGCTCAGTCCCGGGATCTGCTATTGTGAAGCGCTCTGAGACGCCGTCCAGCGTGGAGGGCGCTATATAAATCAAAGTTGTTGTTGTTAATTGAATTTTTTTTAAAACGATAAACACGGTACAGTAAAAGACTGTTTATCCATGACCTGATCAACCGTAACTTCTGTATGACCGGCACCTCAAACAAAAGGTCCCCATTTGATTAATTGTCTGCCACAATCGCATTTATATTTCTCTGTGTCAATATTTTGGTATGCTGCTACTAGTGCCTGAAGGTGGCGCTGGTTTTTTTCCCTCACAACGAGTACAGTACAATTACTTTTGAATGCTGTGGTAGGATGGGAGAAAGAGAGGGAAAGAAGGGGCAGGAAATAGAGGTGGGGGAGAGAGAGGGTGGGGGGAGTTGATTAAATTAGATGGAAAATGAGAGGAGTGGAGGGGGCTTGGTTTTGGAGCTATTGAGATGCCAAACTACTGAGTGCGTGTGAAAGAGAGAGAGAAGGAGGGAGAGAAAGAAACAAAAAACCTTTGATTGTGCGCTCTGTTTATAGACTGCAATCGATATTTATTGCTTTATTGGTAAATATCCATACAATATTTTGTAATTATTTAGTCTATTATTAATATGGTATGTTTTTTTAAAAAATGTGTGTGTTTTCGGCCGAAAATCCGGAATGTGCTTTAACCAGCATTGGCCAGGTCCCGAGGGTGCCGGATAAACAGGCTTTTACTGTACTTTTTTTTTCTAATTCTTTAACTATTGCCAATTTCACCTACTGTATATATTTTTTCAATGTTATTCCAGCTACTTGAATTCTATGATGGTTTTGATGAAGCCCTAAAGGTATTAGACAACTACGCTTATGACAGCAAGTTCCCAGCAAACCCAAACGCTCACGTGTACTTGTATGAGTTACTGAAGAAGAATCAGTCTTCGCCCAAAAAAATGATCCGAGTACTAAGGGTATGATAATAATACATTTCAAAGCACTTCAGAGAATATATTGTAAATTGAATTCACTGTATGCACGGCATCTAATTGAACCAAGAGAGCACAGCAGTGTCCCACAAACATTCATGGATTGAATGACCACATTATTTTTATTTGTTTTGAGGGAATTATCAATCCCGGAAAAGCGATATGCCAATTGACTAATAACTGGGTTCCTACTTACTGCTAGGTAAATAGGCATGTGGAATAAGAAAACATTCTGCCATGATGAGAATCAAACCAAGGTCCACCCGCTTGCAAATCGAGTGCTCTAACTACAGAGCTACAGGACTCCATGCCTATCTGATGTGGTGGTGAATAATCTCTGATAAAACACTTCCCTTCCAACAGAAAAAAGTTTTCTTTTGCATTGTTTTACTCCTGGGTTGGTCTTAGAAAGGTCTCCATTCTGCAGCTCAACTTTTTAAACTTTTTTGTCACATTTTTAAACTTCACCAGATCATGAGAGGTTCCGATGAAGAAAATTGTTTGGTTTATTTAATTTCATCCAATCATACCATTCCTGGGGTCCTCCCATTACAGTATCAAACGGTTGTATCGCATGAGACCAGGTGTCCTGGCCTCAAACACTCGTTCCTGGTAACGCTCCTGAAATTGCCCTTTATATCCCCAAACCTATTCCCTTCTGTTCTGCTGCCTTGCTTCTAATGATGAAGGTTTGCACCCTGTAAAATTCTTTCATATAATTTGCATGTATCAAAGCGCACTGTACTGTTGAGCCCAACAAGGCTAAAACATTGGTTAACTGAATATTTCTGTTTGACCACTAGGTATTGTCTCAGATGGTTCCCTCTCATGAATTGATGTTGGATTTGAATTTACTACTAGTGGAATCTTGTGAGTTTTAAAAAAATACCTTTTGATAATTTGGGGGCTCTAATGAAATTTCTAAAACATGAAAGGGAAAACGTTCTACCTGGGTCTAGATTTACTTTATTTAGGTAGCATTTCAGAGCATCCAGAATTTGGCAAATTGTTGAATTGCCTCAACTTTGAAGTTAGTTTTCTGTCATTCTTAGAAGAAACATTTAATATGTACAAATGAACAGAATGAAGTAACATGGAATTAAGATTGTATTTAAGAATTTGGGATCCTCTGAAATGAAGTCACGGAGACAAACCTAGTCCCAGGTGGCTTTTCCACCTTTGAATGTGCTAAAGAATGCCTTTGCATTCTTAACTGAACTATTTTGTTTGACCCTTAACTGTCCTTCCTCCCCCACATCCGCTCCATGGCCTTCCACCACCTCCACAACATTGCCAGACTCTGCCACTGCCTCACTGCACAGGCTGCCAAAACATTGGTCCACGCATTGGTCACATCAAGGCTTGACTATGGAAACTATTGGCTCCTCATCCCCCAGAGGATCAATTTCAAGATCATTGTCCTCTCTTTCAAGGCCATTGGCGGCCTTGCCCCTTCCTATCTCTCCGACCTGCTGTCTTTGTATGAACCTGCCCGCCCCTCATTCAGCGGGCTCTGGTGTGTTCCTTGTCCGATCTGGCCCTACCGTTGGTAGACAAGCTTTCAGTTCTCTGCCCCCACACTCTGAAACTCCATCCCACAGTCCTTTTGCCTTGTTTCCTCCCTCACCTTCAAGGCCGGTCTCAAGACTTCTCTTCGATTGTGCCTTCTGCTGCCCTCCCAACTCTCTTCCTCCCCTCCTAACTCTCTCCTTCCCCTCCCCCTACCCTGCCCCTCTCCCTTGCTTGGGTCCCGACCTGAAGCTCTGAGATGCCGTCCGGCGTAGAGGGCGCTATATAAATCGAACTTGTTGTTGTTGTTGACTGTTCAGCGCGTTGTTGACTGTTGAGACGTCCTCCTGACATGAAAGGCACTCTATAAATGTAATTTTGCTGTTGTTGTTTGCAAGAAATTTGCTAATTACTTTTTTTAAATTAAAGAAATTGGTTAAGAAATTGCGCATATTTCATTAATCAAATGCAGGTTAACATGTTGAAGAATTGTCTCCCAGTGTATGGTTTCCTGGACATGTCTGTTCTGATTTATGTTTGTATATCTAGTGAATTCATGGATGCATGGACACTGCTTGTGTTGAGGGTACTATAGGTCAGGTCGTGGAGCAGAACTGATCGTGTCATGTTGAATGTACAGACTGTCAGGCTGGCAGTGAGCTTGTCCTGAAGCTTGATTTCATGCTGTATTTGACCTTTTCAGCAAAAATGAAGAATCATAAAGAAGCGCTTGTTGTCCTCTTTAATTTGCTGGATTTCCCCAGCTGGAAAGAAAACTGCACTGTTTGGAAGCGTTTGACAAAACAAATGAAACACGCTGTGACAGAGTATGTACCTGTTTAATAAATAACCTCATACTGATTTATGGATGATTCTCTCTCCACGCCCCCAAACCCCCCCCCCACCCCCACCCCCCCCCCGGTTAAAATCCTGCAAGAAATGGCTACAATCTCCAAACCTGAGTTAAAATAAATAATATTCCATGCATTTGATATAACGTTTTTCATATCTTCTAGGCACCTCAAAATGCTTCACAGAATATACTGTCAAGTGAGTTGACTGTATATTTGTGGGCGAAATGCTGCTGCCAATGGCGCACAGCAGCGTCCCACAAATGGTCGTGGAATTTGTTATTGTTTGTTTTCCTGAGGGATTATTTTCAACAGTGTGGCGTAAGGAAACTTGGCTAAGGTTTTGCCTTGCCTGGAATCGAACCCAGGTCTCTCACTTGCAAGGCAAGAACTCCAAACACTGAGCTACAGGATTCTACAAGTAGTTATAAGGAGGAGTGCCAGATAATAATAATCCTTGCATTTGATATAGCGCCTCATCACATCTTTGAGATGTCTTAAAGCGCTTTGCAGAATATACTGTAAAGTGAATTGACTCTATTTTATGAATGAAACGCAGCAGTCAATTGTGCACAGCAGTGTCCCACAAACAGTGGTGGATTAGATCACCATAATTATTATTATTTAATGGTCAACTTCTGGGTCTTTGCTGACATTGCATCCTTTGCCTAGTGTGCAAATACAGAAAGTGGCATCAGCGGTGGCCTAAAGGAAGTTGGCCATTATTTAGTGCAGGAAGGCCCAGCCGACACCAGTAGACAGAGCCATAACGCATGTGCAGTAAGCACGAGTGCACTGGACATCCCCATTACAAGTTAACTGAAACTCAAGGAGGATTGAGGATAAGTGACTCATCAAATAACCAGTTTATAATCTCGAGTCTGATTTAAGGCATGGTATTCCCGACAGGAGCCATTCCAGCTGGATTGGGGAGCAGTGGCAGCTTCGGGAGAATTGGTGGCCTGCGTTCCACTTCAATGAATACCAAGCACAGAAGAATTTCAAAGAGAACACAAGCTTTGCCTACAGGAAAGCAATGGTTGCTGGACTCCTAATGGGGAAAGGTAATGAGCAATCATGAAACAGCCTTGCTTGATCAGCTAATTCTAGCCAACACTTTTGAATTGAGCCTAAAATAATAACAATAATAATAATCCTTGCATTTGATATAGTGTTTTTGATATCTTCTAGACGTCTGAAAGCGCTTCATAGGATAGATATACTGTAAAGTGAATTGACTGTATTTTTGTGGGCGAAACGTGGCAGCCAATTTTGTACAGCAGTCCCACAAACAGTCGTGGATTGAAATGACCAATTATTGTTTTTTTTGGAGGGATTATTGTTAGGCTTGTGGAATAAGGAAACTTGCCCAAGGTTTCGCCCTGACCTGTCTGGATTCAAAACATAGGTCTTACGCTTGTAAGGCGAGTGCTCTAACCACTGAGCGACAGGACTCCACAATTGGTCAAAGAACCAGAGGGGAGAATGAGATTTTGTTTTACCAAGATTTGTTACCTTCTGGAATGCGTGCCTGAAAAAGCTTGTGGAAACAGATTCATTAACAACTTTCAAAAGGGAATTAAATAGACTGTCCAGCGCCATGGGAGGTCCTCCCAACGTGAAAGACGCTATACAAATGATAAATTAACTAAATTAAGTGAGGGCTCAGTGTACAATCTGTTTGTGCGTGTGCCTGTGTGACCTTTCGGTTTTATAGCTGGCAGGATTCTCACCACCCCTTCTAAATGTCTCACACCTTTCCCATTACCTCCCCACTCCTCCCAGAGTCCAGGATATGATGCGACGAACAGTAACAACTCACCTGGAGTTCTCCCTTGTGTGAGCTGAGGTTGTGAATGTTGTCTGTGTTATGATGATCGGACGTTTTATGTCTCCTTGAGGCAGGAAGCCTTAAGTTGTCAGCAATTACTTTTATTTATTTCTTTGTTTGGAAAAAGCGAACCTGACTGCTTAGTGGAAACATCTTGTTGACCTGCCAGCTCCCCAGAGACCAGGCCAAAGAGCGAGCGTTACCATGGAAAAGGGGGTCATGGGTGGACGAAGGGGTGAATGGGTGGAAATATGAAACTAAAGCACTATAGATGAGCGAAAATTGGAAGGTGGTAATCTGTGCTGGATACCATCTAATGCTGTTGTTGTATTTTTTTTAAAGTGAGTTTACAGTTTCAGATTAAATGTTTGTAACCACTGTAATAACTTGGATCAATTGTTCTGTCAGCAATTGGCTGCCACCATCTCAAATCTTTCACCTCTCACCTTTATTAGGATATTTTTTTTTCCTACTGTACTTTGAATAGGGGACAGTGTGAGAGATATATCTTTAAACTAAGGTTTGCTCTGTTCACCAATTGGATTACATCAGTATCACAGAATGGGTAATTCTGTGAACTGGAAACACAAAACATTTTCAAAGACATTACAACAAAAGCAGACTTTTCCAAAACCTGAGGTCCTAACGGGATAGCTTTGTATTTACAAATGCTTGCAGCAGCCGTGCTTTTGAGGACGCCATTAATCGGGCTCTGGTGTGTGGCTGTTGCTTAATAATCAGGTATTGTGTACTTCCATTGGGAGTGTCATTCACTGCAGAATCCCTTCCCGTGTGGACGCTATCCAGCATTGACATTGTTGCCTGGCATTTGCCCAGCTACTGGGTTTATGCCAACTAGTTTTAGTATGAATTGGCTGTCATAATCTCTGCCAAGAGATTTGTAGTAATAATTCATGGGTTCCTAGAGCTCTGTATTTGTTGAGCACTGCTAGAAACTGAATAGCAAATCAGTGACTACATTCACTGTATATTAAAGAGCTCTCCCCGTATACAGATTTTAATCAAAGTTGAAGTACAATTATACGTGAAATTCAAAAGTGATTTCCATGTTACAGTTTTTGCACGTATAAATCAGTCTGGTTAATAACAGATTTATAGGTTCAAAAACTATACAATGGTGCACAGTGTTGTGGAATCACTGTGTAATAAGAATAATTCTTGCATTTGATATAGTGCCTTATCACTTGTTTGAAATGTCTCAAAATGCCTCACAGAATATACTGTAAAGGTAATTGACTGTATATTTTGTGGGCAAAACAAGGCAACCAATTGCGCACAGACATGCCCCACAAGCAGTTTTGGATTGAATCACCAGCTTTGTGTAAAAGATGACACTATGCATGTGATATCGGAGTAATGTCCCAATTTTATAAGAGCAAATACAATATGGGAAATGCATATAATCGTCCCCAAAGTACTAAACAAGGAATTGCCAACTCGCCTCTCATCAGCTGAGACGTGTGGTGGGTGTGCTACTTATTCCACCTCAGTTGCTTTGAAATTTGCTTTGAAAGGCTCTCTGTAGGTGCAAGGTTATTGTTGATCTCTTTCTTCCTCATCATTCTCTCTTATCTATCTCTCTTTTTCCTTCATTTTCCTCTCTCTCTCACCCTCTGCACTTTTAATAGAAAATTCCTCCATTTTGGAAACTTTTGGAAATTGTAATTTGTAAACACATCCCACTTATGTTGGCAAAACTTTAACCGATAATTTATTGCAAATTCTCCAAAATCACAATTCATTTATCCATCACAAATTAGCCCTTGGGTCTTGGACGTGGTAGCCTTGTGTTGCCTAATTATAACCTTCAAGCAGCTTGACGTCACATTGAGGGGATATTAATAATCGTCATGCCACTTGCACATTCAGGAACAATGCGAAGAGATGATCTTGCACTAACGTTCAGCAGTAGCAGAACCCTCCCATGAGTTTGCTATGTGTTTGAACTGTTCCAAGCCAAGAGATAGCAGTTCGTCTGATGAAACTGTTTTAAGCGTCAGTTTAGGTGTGTTTTTAAGAATTTTTATGATACAAATCTTGTGATTACAGACTAAATGATCGGGAGATGGGTGAAGTCTGAAGACCTGACTTTTGAGAAATAGCACAGCCCCTTCTTACTAGCTCCCTCTATTCCAATAAACCTGGATATTGCAATAGAATAATAATAATAATAATAATAATAATGATCATCCTTGCATTTGGTATAGCTTGGAGGATCTTTCATGTCAGGAGGATGTCTCAAATAGCTTTACTGAATATACCTAAGGCACAGTATCTGATTTTGTTGCAGAAGGAGATTTTGTTAGCCTGCACACAAAGTTAATTCAGTACAGACTTGAATCTGGACCTTACCTATGAAACCATTTTTCTTGTTTTGAACCACAATGTTCTCTGTCCTCTTTCAGGTTGCAAGTACTTCATCACCATTTACCGACTGGGACGTAAAGTTGAGAAGCCAAAAATGAAGAAACTGAAGCAATACATAAAGGAACACAGTCTCCAAAACTTGAATGGCTCTTAAACTGCACGTGTTTTATGAAAACACCTTTACAGAACTTTTTTGAGTTCTAAGAACATTTCTGATATTTGGAATTTCAATTACTTGAGTTTCTGGACATTAAATGGGCTCATTTTTTCTGGGCTGCCAAAGTCCAACAGCATGAATTTTTTGTAACATTGATTTGGTGGTCCATTTCCAAAGTGGCCCTGACATTTCATTCAACTAATTATCCTTGAAGTCAATGTGACAAGACAGCAGTGCCATAGGAAAGCGGACTGTACAGTTTTTTAATACAATGGTACACTAATGGTGATCAACGTGTAATAAATAGTATTTATAGAACTGCAGTGTTTTAACAGTCAATCTATCGCAGTGGTTCCCAACCTCGGGTCCCGACCCAAATTAGTGTCGTGAGGATCCTCAATTGGGTCGCGAAGGGTCATCAGAAATTGTTTTTTTATGTTCAAAATGCTTTTTTAATGCTAACAAAAGCATCCAAGGCAACACCGCTGACTAATTTGTATAAACGTGTGTACTTACGAGTTGCGCTGAGTCCAAAAAGGGACGGAGATAATGTTTTGGCTGAGTTTCGCTTCAGTTGCGATGTCCGTCCGTTACCCCGTCCCGTCCCCCCCTAGTGGTGGCAGGACCGATTGGAGGTTAATTTGGGTCACAGAAAAAAAAAAAAATAGATTACGAGGACCCGTTGGTGGTTAATTTGGGTCGCAGCAAAAAAAAGGTTGGGAACCACTGATCTATCGGATGTTCTATGAATGTTGAATGATAACTCTTTATTTTATTGGAAAGGCAAAGCACCTATTATATTCTAAATCAAATGATTTCCCCCAAAAAAAATAATAACCTATCATCTTCACTATTAATATAGAGGAACATCAAGCCTCCATCTATAAATGGAAGGTGCCTATCAGTAACTCGAGAAGCTCACACAATTGAATTTAATCTCATTAGAAAAGGGAAAACCAAAGGGAAAAATAAGACAAGTATTTAAAATTCTGAGAACCATGGTTGATGTAGATGTAAGCATTTCACCTAACTTGCAAAGCATGAAGTGGGGTGGCGGGCCGTAGAGATTTGTATCTTTCCCAACATTTAGGTACATAACAATAAAATTACACTTATATAGCGCCTTTCACGTCAGAAGGATTTCACAAAGGCACTGAACAGTGATTGTTTCAGATTCGAGCTGGGATTGGGGAGGTTGGAGGGAAACGGAGGGTATTTGGTATGACCGATGGGAGCGTTGAAGATGAGGGTCTTGAGGTGAGACTTGAAGGAGGCCAGGAAGGGGGGCGAGGAGGAGGGACTGCGGATCGAGTTCCAGAGGTTAAGGGCAGAGTGCCTGAAGGCTCACCTGCCAATGATGGGGCGGGTGGGTCGGGGAACCTGAAGCAAGCCGGAACCTGCTGAGCGGAGGAGGCAGACAGGTTGATACGGGGTTAGGAGGTCACAGAGGTAGAGTGGGGCAAGGACATGGAGTGCTTTGATTGTGAGGACCAGGATCTTGAATCCTCTGGATGATGGGGAGCCAATGGAGTCAGGCGAGGATGGGGTCACATATCTTGGAGCGGTAGAGTTCTAGATTATCTGCAGCCTATGGCGGTAGGAATTGGGTAGGCTGATAAGCAGGGCATTGGCATACGAAGACATGAATGAGGGTTTCAGCGGCCTGAGGGGTGATGTAGTGATGGAGTCAGGCAATATGGTAGAGGTGAGTGAAGGAAGAGTGGGTCATAGTTTCGATTTGGAGGAGGAAAGACAGTTGAGGATTGAACAAGACACCTAGGTTCCTGACTGGCTTGGTGAGGTTGAGTGTGCAACCATGGAGGTTGATGCTACCAGTGCCTGATGTGTACTTGTGCGAGACAATCAGGAGGGTCTCGGTCTTGTTGATATTCATCTGTAGAAAGTTAGCTCTCATCCAGGACTTGATGTCTGACAGGCAGTCTGTGGTCCTGGAGTTGAGGATAGTGGCAGAAAGATAGAGTTGGGTGTTATCCGCGATTATATCGAAGTTGCCCCCTTGTCTGCGGATGCTGTCACTAAGGGGGAGCATGTAGATATTAAAAGTAGGGGGCCAAGGACAGAGCACTGAGGGAAGCCACAGGTGACAGTGCGGGGGCTGGAAGAGAAGCTGTTGGTGGCAACAAAGTCGAGATGATGAGAAAGGTAGGAGTTGAACCAGGCGAGGGCAGGTTCGTGAAGATTGAACTAGGAGGAGAGGCAGTGTAGGAGGATGGAGTGGTCGGCAGTGTTGAAGGTAGCAGAGAGGTCAAGGAGGCAGAGAGAGCCCTGATCACAGATGTTTAAAATGTAGTTAGAGACTTTCATCAGGGCTTTGGCAGCACAGAAGCAGGATTATAGGGTATTGAAGAGCATATGACAAGAGAGAAAGGAGCGAAGCTGAGAAACAACAACTTGTTTGAGGGCCTTAGAGAGGTATGTGTGTTTGGAGGTGGGGTGGTAGCTGAAGAGTAGGGATGGGTCCAGCAAAGGCTTTTTGGGTCCAGGATAGAGGTGATTACAGCTATTTTTAGAGGGGTGGCAACAGTTCTGGTGGATAGGGAGAAGTTGATGTTGTCAGTCAGGAGGGGGGCTAAGGGGTAGAGCTGGGAGATGAGGAGAAAGGTGGGGATGGGGTTGAAGGAGCAGGTGGTGGCTTTCAGTTTTCAGATAAGTGCAGAGAGGCCGGAGGGAGAGATAGGGTCAAAGGTGTGGATTGGGTGGGGGGAGGATGGTGGATCCTGCAGGAGAGGTAGTGGTGGACGGGGTAGAGGTGGCTGATCGGACCCACTCAATTTTAGATTCAAGGAAGTCCAGCATGTCCTCGCAGTTGGAGTTGGAGGATAAAATGGGTGAGGTGTGAGAGGGTGGACGGAGGAGACTGTTTGTGATAGAGAAGAGGAGCCTGGGGTTATCCTTGGCCTCGAAGATTAACTTGGAGCAGGAGGACTTGGCAGAGGCAAGGGCGGAGTGGTAGGTCATAGTGTGATCCAGACAAATCTGCCGATGAACCGTTCGTTTGGATTTGGTCTAGGTTCGTTTGGTAACTTGCACTTGTGCCTTGAGGGTTCAGAGATTACTGGTGTATCACGGGGATTTATGGGAGTAAAGGCCGTTCGGGTGGTGAGGAGGGTAAGGGAGTCAAGGATGGAGGAGAGGGAATTGGGGTGAAAAGATAGAGAGGAGGGTAGGTCAGTTATTAAGGGCCAGAGTGGTAGGATTCCGACGACTCAAGGGCAGCAAAGAGGGAGAGTGGGGAGATTTTTTTCCACGGGCGGTAAGTGATGTTATAAAATTGAGTAGGGGGAAGGGATATGGAGGTGCTAAGGGAGATGAAGTAGTGATCCGAGATGGCTTTGTCAGTGATGGTGATGTCCGATACAGTGAGGCGCCAGGTGGTCACCAGGTCAAGTGGGTGGCCGTGGATGTGGGTGATGGAGTGGATGTGGAGGGAGAGATTAAGGGAGGAGAAGTCACCGAAGCTAGAGCAGGAGGGTGTGAAGTGGAGGTTGAAATCACATAGGATGAGGAGAACTTCAGTGTAAAGGGGACGAAAGAGGAGGATTTTAAGGGAGAGCCTGGAGGGGTGGTAGAGAGTAAGGTTTTCAAAGGAAGGAAAGATTTCAGAGGAATGAGGGGAAAGGCCAAGGGTGGACTGGGAGATGAGAGCCACACCTCCACCATGGCGATTAGGCCATGGGTTTGGGGAAAGGTGTACTGGGAGGTGTGGCGTTAATCAGGGGAAGGTTGTCACCTGGGATAACCCAGGTTTTGATCAGAGTGAGGATGGCGAGGTTGTGGATGGTGAGTGTCTTCTTGGAGAATATAAGAATTACCCTTAAAAATCTCTACAGCTCTATGATCTTGGTTCTGATTTTGAAAACGATTCCTACCTGTAATGGATCCCTCCACCAAAAGGAAGTATTGTCGACTGTCTAACCTGCCAATTGTTATTTTAGTGCCTCAATCAAATCACCTCCGCTGCTTGAAGAAATTGAATTTATGATCTATCCAGCTTCTGATTATAGAAAATCCCCTTTAACCAGACTTATGATCTGTTGATTGAACACTTCAATGCCCGGTAATAATAAAAATAATAACAATAACAATAATCCTTGGTAAGTGTGTCCTTCCTAAGATTGGGTGCTCCCAAAACTCCCCACTACTTCAAACATGTGGAGCAGACTCAACACAAACAGCTGGTTTGCTACCTTAGAAAAATTAACCTGATGAATATCTTTGGAAAATGGACAGGTGCAAACTGAAATATCCAAATTTGACAGGACACTGATTCTGAGCTGCTGGGGAAAGTGGGAGGCTTGGGGAATGTCATCCATAGCAAGGAGGAGATCAGGATTGAAGAGTGGAGCTGAATGAATATTGTGGAGTTTTTGCTGAATTGCTTGTGATGTCAAATTTGCAGAACTTTCACTCCAGGAGATAGGTAAGGACCACAACAGGATGGGTTTTGTGTGGAAGAGCAAGCTTAAAGGATCAAATTACTTTTATCCTTCCAAGTTTTGTTTTAGTATGTTTTAACCAAAGTGTTTATGTTAAAGGGAACAATAAAAACTACAGAGCAGCCTTGTTTTTGATTGCACAATGAACAGAATAGTGGCACGTTGTAAAACCACTGGAGAAAAATTCCACTTGGGTCTATTGGGGTCCTGCAGTTCAGTGGTTAGAGCACTTGCCTCGCAAGCAACAAAACCGAGTTTGATTGCTGGCAGGGCAAAACATTAGGCAAGTTTCCTTACTCCACATACCTCTGATACCTAGTAGTAAGTAGGAACCTCATTGTTATTTGGTTGGCAGATTGCTTTTCTGGGGGTTATAGTTCCTTTTTTAAAAAAATGTGGTCACTCAATCATGACTGTTTGTGAGACTCTGCTTCGAATAATTGGCTGTTGTGTTTCTTCCACAAAATATAGTAAATTCACTTAAAAGTATATTCTGTGAAGCTCTTGAGACTTCACAAGGTATATCATTATTTATTCTATTTGATGTAGCAGTTTAGAGCAAGCAGTATTGGGCAAATTCTCAAATTAACGCCTTGATTATTGAAGCGGGTTTCCTGTAAGTTCTTTAAAAATAATGAACTACAGAAATCTCAGACTGAATTGAACAATTTGCTAGCTCCTAGACATTTCTGAAATGCGGATAAGAGCAAATAAGAGTAAATCTGGATCCAGGTGGAATTTCTCACCACACATTTATCCAGCAAAGTTATAGTTAATGATTGGAATTAAAAGGTTCTAATGAGGTCCTGCCAAAAAGAGCTTAGATTATTTCAGGGCTTTCTGTTTACTGGTGAGGGGGTGGGTGAGTACTTTTATGTTGTAAACTGCATTGTAGGAACAACGCCAGTACCAGCTGTTCTAAGTTCCCTCCACTATATTTACACTAAAATGTTTGCCACATAAAACCACGGAAAACACTGCGACCACACAACTCCAGACTGTAATTAACATAAATCTCATTATTGAACCACTGAACAAGGCATCAGTCCACTCCACTTGTCTTTTGAATGTGATAACACAGGATGGTTTGGGAAACGAGTACTACAGGATCACTATGTGGTGATTTCTGTACTATTGACTGGTTGGTGGGGAGGTGGGGGTTGTTTCAGTGTCACTATAGTTACTTCACAAGTCCCTTTGTCAATGAGCTTCACATAACAAGAATCCAGTGTATTTCCAGGTAAAGCTAAATCTGTGTGCGTTCGCCTTTTTCTTCGCGTAAATATTTGGATCTTTTGGAGCTTGGCAACGTTAAAAAAAATAACCAATGCATGGATCTTACCACTGGGTCTCCTAGCGCCAGACACTGGGGATATATATATATGTATGTATATATGTGTGTGTGTGTGCCTACAAGCCAGGCTACACACATTGCTATTGTTAACCTCCCCAACCACCTCCTTACAACATTCCTCCCCCTCCTCTCCCCTCCCCCTCCTCCTTTCCTCTCTTCTCCTCCCCACTCCTCCTCTCTTCTCCTCCCCCTCCACTCTTGTCCTCCCTTCTCATCCTCTCCTCCCGCCCACCCCCTCCTGTCCTCCTCCTCCCTCCTCTCTCCTCCTTCTATCCTGCTCCACTTTAAACTCCTTCAAAAACGCATCCAACCGATAGGGTGTCCGGCCATCACCAAATATTGAGACAGGCAGAGACAACACAGCATTCTATGTATATATATAAAAGAGCAGAGCTATTGAGTGTTGGCTCCTAGCCCCCCACACAGACTGAGATATACAGATGTGGGCTCTGGAGACCACAAAGCCAGTCAGTGTTAGACTAGCCCAGTTAGTGTTGGTGATGACAGTCAACCTGGATCCCATTTTCTCGCAAGTTTTGAGGGTGTTTCCCACCAGCTGTCAACTCTGGACTAGCCGGAGTGAGCCAGCGCTCAGCAGCTTATCCTTGGCTTGGCTCTTGGTGCTGTTAACCCTTTGCCCCTGGCTGCTCCCTGAGCCCTGTGTCTCTGGGCACCCACAGTGCTTGGATTACAGACCCCCCTTTAAACCGGATTCCCAGCTGGGCTTTTGCTCCCAGTACGATGCAATCGGTTGTTGCGATCAGCAGAAAGACGACGAGGTCGCAGTGAGATACCAGAGAGTCCTGGATTGGCTTCACCTCAATGGATCTGACCCATGTGGAGGGTTTATCAAAGAGATCCTGTGTCAAGTGAGTCCTCGCCTTACATTTGCACTTACATAGTTACTTACCTCTTAGACAATCAACTAGCAATTGATTCCTGTCTCTTTATATTTTTAATAATATATTCATCACCCCCACCCCCCACCCACCTCAACCCACCCACTCCACCACCACTCTCAAAAAAATATCTATTTCTCGTCCATACTTGTTGGAACATGTTTATTGATTGCCAGTAAAATATCATCATTCATCAATCATTTCAGGATGAAAGTTTCCCCCATGCTGTACCTGTGTTGTTTCTGTGTCATTTCTTCCCCTGGAATACATGTTATGTGGGTTGAATTTTTTTGGGGTGGGTGGGGAGGGGGGAAATCAATAGAATTAAATTCAGGCAATACAATACATTATGGTAAATGTGGTCGAATTTGTGCAGGGTGTAGGGATTATCTTAAATTTCCACAATCTATCAAATTACACGTGTCTGCATTTGAAGGACAATATTCTCTTTCTAGTTTACTAAGATTTTTGGATCTGTTTGCAATAATGTGTTCTTTGTAAATTCGCTCCAATTATTCCTCTACTAAATTCTGTACTTTTAAACTTGAGAAGTAATACATTTATTAAATGATAAGAGTTGTGATTCACTTCCGAAAGAAAAGAGGTCTGGGAAGGAAATCAAGGAAATCAGTCAACTTCATCTAAACTTTGATCAGTTAGCTGCAACTTCAGATTTCTACACAAGGGATTGATGAAGGAATATTTCCAGCTGAACAATTCAAACTGGAGTTCACAATTGATAAATATTATAAAAGTGCTATAAACTTTACCGGGTTAGTGTGCGATTTAATTCTAACCTAAAATTAAACAATTTTGCCATGTGTTTTACTATTAATTCGTCAAGTGGTGCGTTGCAAAATGTGAATTGTTTCAATCCACAAAATATAGCTGTTCCACATTCCAGAGCTGTCCTGAGGTTTTGTTTCCAATTTGTTCCAATTACTTTGTAGTCCATCAGTCCATGGGAGGTGAGTAATTAGTCTGAGTGTCTGCTTTAGTTGCATCTACTACCTCAAGACCATTCATCCTTATTTACGTGCCCTGCTTGTTTCTTAGTTCATTCATCTGAATTCTTATTGAAGAGAAATCAGGAGCTCAGCAGAAATGCTGGCAAAGTTCTCCAATTGTGTTCTTAGACAAGAACGGGGTATTCAAGCATGTTGACATATATACACAATGACTTGCCATTAATTGCGATGAGAAGAAAGAATCCTATTGATCTAAACATTTGTTCCATAAATAAAACCTATAATTGCCTGTATCTCAACAAACTGATCTATTTCAATGGTGCTGCCTTAACCTTCTCAGTAAAAGGTTGGAGACGCACTTGAAATCCATGATTTCACTCAAATGGCGAGTGAATGCATTACTGTACATTAATGTTCGTTCGTAGAGACCTGTAGCGCAGTGGTTAGGGCATTCAACAACAAAAATACAAAGCGAGAAACCTGGGTTTGATTCCAGCAGAGCGAAAGCTTGGGCAAGTTTCCTTACTCCACATGCTTAATAATAGTCCCTTGAACAAGAACAATAATAAATGGTCATTCCAATCCACGACTGTTTGTGGGACACTACTATGCGCAATTGGCAGCCGCATTTCGCCCACAAATATACAGCCAATTCAATTAACAGTATAGTCTGTAAAGCGCTTTGAGACATCTAGAAGACATGTAAAGCACTGTATCAAATGCAAGGATTATTATTATTATTTTCCATTGCACTCATAAGGAAATGTCCACGTGTAGGTTGCATACAAATGTGGAGTGCTCAGCCTAGTTTGGATGTTCTTAAGCATGGTGATGGATGTCAGACTCCTGGCTGACCATAAAAAACTTATATAATTATAGAAATTCATGTTTGGAGCAGCCTGTTGGGGTTTGATCCAACTGAGGAAAAGGTCTGCAAAGTCCTTCTCCTTTTTCTCCTAAAAAAAGAGATAAATTGACAGTGGAATACCACAAGTTGGCAACATTGAAAAAGAGTTTGACTTTCCTGCTTTCCACCTGACTTTTTGTTTTGCCCACAAAATGCAGTCAATCCCCTTCACAGAATATGCTGTAAAGCGCTTTGAGACATCTCAACAACATGATAAGGTTTTGTATCGAATGCAAGGATTATTATTTTCTGAACTCTGTTCAATTGGAAAAGACCTGAAAACAAAACCACACTGCCATCCTGATCAATGCCTTGAATCCACTTTGTGAAAAACACATCTTAAAAAGTTATCATGTTAATTAAGACAGTTTTCCAGGGTGTTTTATATCTTCTGCAGGAGTGCTCCCCCTACGCTGCACACTTGTACGATGCTGAGGATCCTCTGACTCCAATGAGGAATATTCCAGGCCTCTGCTTCAACTACTGCTCTGAGTTTCACCTCAAGTGTCGTTCGTATATCAGTGCACTTACCAACGACAGGTATATCCAAGAATCATGTGACAGGGACAAGGCTGCCTGCTGCAACCGGCTCCAGTTATCCGATCCTGACTATTGCTTCCCCAACGTTCTGCAGAACACAGACCTGAATCAGAACCTGGGCTCAGTGCTGGAGAACCGCGAGGGCTGCCTGCAGCTCTGCCTCCAAGAGATTGGCAATGACTTGAGGAACCCTGTTCTCATGGTCCACGCCAATGATGATACTCACCGTTACTTTGTGGCTGAACAGCTTGGTTTGGTGTGGGTCTATTTGCCTGATCGGACCCGGCTGTCGGAGCCCTTCCTGGATCTCACGGGACAAGTCTTGACCACTCCATGGTTTGGTGATGAGCGAGGGTTCCTGGGCTTGACCTTTCACCCAAACTTCAAAAACAACGGCAAGTTTTACGTGTATTATTCTATCTTGGTTAAAGACGAGGTGGAAATAATTCGTATAAGCGAATTGAAGGTCTCGTCGTATGACATGAACAAGGCAGATCCGCATTCAGAAAGGTAAAAGTATAAACTACTTGGGATCATTCTCATTGTTCTCTCCTGCTCTGCTTCTATGACAGTCTCCACAAAATTCTCCCCCCTCTCCCACATCAACCTACCTTGTTGATGTAGGATTACTAAGCTGATTACAGTACATTGTTGTAATTGAGTCCTACCTCACAAACCAGCAACACTACATCTCTGCAAATGGCGTTTCCTCTTGCTTTCACCCGGTCACCTGCAGGGTACCCCAAGGATCCATCCTTGGCCGCCTTCTATTCCTTATCTATATGTTCCCTCTTGGTGATGTCATCTGCAGACTGTAAACTTCCACATGTATGCGGATGACACTCAAATCTATTTTCCCACCTCAAACTGCGACCCCCTGATGTTCTGTCAGCTTGCCTGATATCAGATATCAATTGCTGAATGAACTAAATGTTGACAAGCAATACTCTTTGGCTCTTGTCGATATCTTCAATCCCATGGCTCTCACCTCCTCCACCTACCCGACCTGCCCCTAAAACTCTCCAAATCCGTATGCAACCTAGGCGTAGTTATTTTTAGCCAATATCTCACCCCCAAAACTGCCAAAAACCTGATCCAAGCCTTTGTCACCTCTCGGCTGGACTACTCCCAACACCCTCCTCGCCGGTCTCCTCTCTGCCTTCATTCATGAAATCCAGCTCATACAGAAGTCTGCTTTCTCACCCGAACCAAATTTTGCTCCCTGCTTACCCCAGTCCTCACCAGACTTCATTGGCTCCTTGTCATAGAGCAGATCGACTTCAAGATCCTCACTCTTGTATTTAAATCCCACCACTCCTCTGTACCCACCTACCTCTCTAAACCTTCTCTCTCCTCCGCTGCCTCGGCTCTACTGGATCTGGCCTCCTTCTTGTCTTCCAAATCCTCTGCTCCACCATCAATGGCCATGCCTTCAGCCATTATGCCCCCAAAATCTGGAACTCCCTCAATCCCTTCACCTCACCCCCTCCTTTTCCATCTTCAGGTCGACCGCGCTTAGGGTCAGCTTCCCCCTGGCTTGGCCCTGGGCTTCGCTATTGTGTAGTGCTCTGAGACTCCATCTGGTGGGGAGGGCGGGGAGGGCATTATATAAATGCAAGTTGTTGTTAATAGCTGATTCTATACAAGGAGATATCAAGCCCCTACAATGGACTTGTGATGTTTCGTTTTCGGGTGTTCACACTCATAAAAACTACATATTCAAAGGTTTTCCTACGATGTAGAGTTGCAATAAGCTGGTTCTCTGAGCTGGTTCGCATTTGCAGTATGATGCTCTGAATATTTTTCATCAGTCCATTGAGTCTCGATGCTTAGAGCTCAGGTAAAAACAAAAATTGATAATCTTATGTTACAAAGAAGCCTTCAGTTAAACAAGTAAAATCTGATTTATATAGTCAATTTCAGAGTGAGGCACACGTGCTTCTAAACTATACATGAAAGCTAAAAAATAAACAACTGCAACTTCTAAGGTTCTAAACAGTTATACAGCATAGGATGCATATTGGTCCATCATGGATATGAATTTTGGTCATGATTTGCAGGCACACAGATCTACAACAACATAATCGATTCTGATACTCGGATAAAATATTGTGAATGTGCATGATTGCAGTAAAGACCGAGATTTCAATATTGGCTTTTTCTGTCCTATTGAGCCTCATCCTCACTTGCAGGGCCATTCATGGCCTTGCCACCCCCCTACCACCCCCACCCCCACCCCCACCCCCATCTCTCTGACCTGCTATCCCCCTACAAACCTACATCAGTGCCTTGGGACGTCCTCCCGACGTGAAAGGCGCTTCATATGTTTAAGTTGTTGTTGTTGCCTGCCCCTCCATTCAGCGGGCTCCGGTCTGCTCCTTGTCCCTTCCCAACCCACCCTAACATTGCCGGACTGGCTTTCAGCCTCTCTGCCCCCATACTCTGGAACTCCATCCTGCAGTCCCTTCACCTTGCTCCCTCCCTTGCCTCCTTTAAAGCCGGTCTCAAGACCCTCCTCTTCGATCGTGCCTTCTGCTGCCTTTCCAACTCTTTCCCTCCCCACCTAATTCTCTCCCAACACTCCCCCCTACCTTGGGTCACCCTCCCGATGTGAAAGGCACTCTATAAATGTAATTTTGTTGTTGTTGTATTGTTATTTAAAGAGATAGTACTGACATTTCAGAATTGTAAAATTTTGAGATTTACTGACTGTGGAGTCCTGTACCTTAATGGTTGGAGCACTTGCCTCGCAAGCAAAAGACTTGGGTGCAATTCCCAGCTGGGCAAAATGTGTTAACTAATCACTGATCTTCTCTATGTAATCTGATAGATATCTTTTAGAGATTGAGGAACCCGCGGCCAATCATAATGGTGGGCAGATCTTATTTGGCTTTGATGGCTTTCTCTACGTCTTCACCGGTGATGGGGGAAAAGCTGGAGATCCATTTGGCAGATTTGGAAATGCTCAAAACAAGTAAGTCCGACTTCATAAGTCTGATAATTAGAGGCTTTGGATTCATACCATTGGCGGGACAATAAATCAGGACTGAGATAAATTTTGCACCTCTCCTGAACTTGTAGTTTAAATCAGGATCCTTAGAAACAAACAATTAAATGAAAACAAAACAATTAAATGACCCACTGCATGTGAAAGAGGAACCACTTTAGGCTCTGAGGTAAGATAGGCATCTTGGGTACCTTGTTAAATGTGCAGGGATTTGGATGTTCTGGAGAGGCGGCTTTCTGGATTACCATAACATTGGAGATAGAGCACACTTTTACCCCTGTAGACCATTGTGGAATATGATGGTTCAGTCAGGTAACCTACTGAGTGTACTGGACCACCATGTAATTGGAAACTAGTGAGAAGATACTGGACCAAGGAACAGACTGTAAATCTGACTAATACAGAATTTAGTGGAATATACGCGTGCACACACGTACACAACAAATTGTTTCAAAATAATTTCTTTAAAATGATAAGGAGCAATAGTAGGGCACATAATTATGGAATGTATTCATGTACAGAAAACACACAAACATGTTGGTTGCCACAAATTTATTACCAAGCTTTTATTTTCAAAATTATCATTTAGGAGTGCTTTACTAGGAAAAGTTTTGCGAATAGATGTTGATGGAATTGGTCTTGATGGAAAGCCATACCGAATTCCGAAAGACAACCCTTTTGTGAACACCCGAGACGCTCGTCCAGAGGTCTATGCGTATGGTGTGAGAAACACGTGGCGCTGCTCTGTAGACAGGGGAAATCCAGTCACAAAGCAAGGGAGGGGAAGACTGTTCTGTGGAGATGTGGGCCAGAACAAATATGAAGAAGTTGATATCATTGTCAAAGGAGGAAATTATGGCTGGAGAGCCAAGGAAGGATTTGAATGCTATGACAAAATGCTGTGCCAAAATTCATCATTAGGTGAGTACTTGAAGCCACATTTCCATCAATAGCAATAGTGAAGCACTTTGAGAAGTCTCAAAGATGTGATATGGTATTAGGGAACGGCGATATGGGATTTTTCCGGATATGGATATATCGGTTTGCTCATACCTGCTTAAACCGACCTATCGAGTTTTTATACTGCGCATGCGCGTGCATTCGAAGTGCGCGTGCATTGATGGCGCGCGCGCATTTATGGTGCCAATGAGATACCTCATTCTGGCAACGCACAAATGCCCTGACCTACTGAACACTCTTCTGATGATACACTGGGGAAGTCTATCTTTTTATCCGCTCTTCGGTAAAGAAAGAAATAAATTCTCAGCTGTCTAATGTGGGATGAATACAATTGATTTTGTTCAAAATACTAATGCATTCTCTCTTTGAATGACAGATGACATAGTTCCCATTCATGCCTATGGCCACAAAATTGGAAAATCTATCACTGGTGGTTATGTCTATCGAGGGTGTGAATCACCTAATCTAAATGGCTTGTACATTTTTGGAGATTTCATGAGTGGGTGAGTTATATTTAATAATCTTTTTTAATTTTGCATTTGACATAGAGTCCTGTCATATAGAAATATTACCAAGAAGTTTACAGTAATTACCACAGTAAAAGCCCGTTTATCCGGCATGCTCCAGGGGGGGTGACAAATTGACTGTGCCAGATAATCGAACGGCAAGTTACCGAAAACCCTACACAAAAAATTAACTTATTTTAAAACATACCATATTAATAGTACACTAAATAGTAATAGAATATTGTATGGCTACTTACCAATGGAGATTACAGCACACTCGGTAAAAAGATCGGTAAATGCTTTTGTACCGATCGGTAAAACCCCCCAAGTTCGTAAGTTTAATAAGTGCGCATGCATTGTGCGCTCACGCACGCATGCATTGCATGCATGCGCAAAGTGAACATACTCGCGATTGCTGGAATGGGGAAATGCCCCGGGAGGGGGTCGAGCAATCCGGTTGATCGGTTGATGGATAAACGGGCTTTTACTGTACTACATTTAGTGAATGTATATTTGAATTGAACATGGGAGTCAATTCCACGCGACAATGCCCCACAAACAGCCAGAAGGTGAATTTACCTACAAGGTTGTTGGCCAAGAAACAAGAAGAACCACCTCCCCTTCTGAATATAGTCTGGGATTATTTAATTTCCAGTTGAACTGGAAGACAGGAGGTCATTTAACACCTTAACCATAGAATGACAACTTTGACGCTGCAAAGCCCCTGTAGCACCACACTGGATGTCAACAACAACAACAACAACTTTGATTTATATAGTGCCCTCCACACCAGACGGCATCTCAGAGCGCTTCACAATAGCGGATCCCGGGACCGAGGCAGGAGTAGAAAGATGTTAGCTACAACCATGAGCTCAAAGCCCCAGCATAGAATTTGACCGCAAATCCTTTTCATCCAGAGGCGAGCATGCTACCAACTAAGCCAAGCTGTTTCACTTACTTTTGGAGTTTAATAAATATATTTTTACCGGTAATCACTTTTGTTTGGAAATTGTATCTGTTTCGATGAATGACAAGAATTTAAGTATTTGCTGTAAACTAAAGCTTGCTCAAGTTGAATTACAAACTTTGTGTGTGTATGTTTGCAGTTTTAATCAAATCTACAGTCAAATAAATTGTCTCCAGGTATAATTTGAAGATAAATGTTTGATGCTGTTTTCTATCTTGATTTAGCTTTTAGAATTAAACTACGAATTTCATGTTAACTAATTACAATATGCAGCAGAAGCAGAGAATACAAGCAGTTATTTCTGAATTAAGTACACAATGCAAATGTTATCCATTACTGCACATCCAGTCAGATAGAGCCTAAAACATAAGCCTTTATATTCTTCATCCAGTCGAATTATGGCATTACAGGAAGACATAAGGACAGGGATGTGGAAGAAACAAGATATTTGCATGGGGGATTACCAAACTTGTTTGTTTCCAGGACTCATTAACCAGCATTTTAAGTTTATCATCTCCTTTGCTGAAGATGAAGCAGGTGAGTGAAAGCATCCACTGTTTAAGTGAGTGGATTACTCTTGTATCTCAGTAGTCTTGCATGCCGTGCACCAGTTCTACTTCACTTATAGCAGGACTGTATAAAGTCCACTACTACAAGTTAAATGTTACATCTCCAGTGATCTCCTGTCTAACATATCTATGAGCTCGAAACTATGTCTATGTACAGTAATTAAAGCTACATAATTTTAGATTTGTCAGGCACACATTTCTGAATTCTGAATAGAGTAAGCTGAGTAACCTGCCTATTTGTATTGCAATCTCTTTAGGGGAGCTGTACTTCTTGGCTACTTCCTTTCCTAGTGCATACTCCTCACAAGGAATGATCTACAAGCTCATTGATCCTTCCAGGTTAGTAACAATTTGTCTGAGAATACAGTCACTACACTTCTCAGTAAAATCTTGGGAAGTGCTTTGAGATGTCTCGCCGAGATGATTAAACAGAAAGTTAAATTTAAATAAAAACGCAAAATAAATCTGGAACAAAAGCAGAAATTTCCTTTATCCATAGATGCTGCCTGACCTGCTGAGTGTTCCCATCAATTTCTGTTTTTGTGTCAAATTGAAGGATTATTGATCTTATGATTACAAAGTTGTATAACAGAGAGCTGCATCAAGTCCATGACTCATACACTAGCATGGGCTAGCACAAACCCATATTTTTAGTGAATTATAGGAGAGGTTGCAATAATGATCAGGCTCTCATCAACTAAATACAAATTAATTTTAAAGGATCTTTGAAATTCGAAACCTTGTCATCATTTTGGGGACTGAATGAAAGTAGCTCTTGCACCTTGATATTGGACCTGAATATTAATAAAATATTGTTCCCTTAACACAACCATGTGTAGGTGGGACTCATGAAAATGTCAGCTTGGTTTGGAAACTCTTAAACATTCTGATGCGTTTCCACAATCACCAGACACCCGATTGACGAAAAATAAATTGTTTCAAATAGTGGCTCTGACTTTATGCACTTAATCCAGGTTCATGTTTGTTCTGTTTAATTACTGGCTAAAGGTGACTCCTTACTCCAAATGAGTAATGGGAGGAGGAATGAAGCAAGAGAGATGGGGTAATATACATTAGCTAAGCTGGTACAGTAAAAGGCCATTTATCCGGCACCCTCGGGACTTGGCCGGTGCCAGAGATTCGGCCAAAAACACACAACATTTTTTTTAAAATGCATTGTGCCGGATAAATTCCGGTTAATCGAATGCAGACCTTTTTTTTGAGGTGCCGTTGTACGGAAGTTACGGTTGATTGGGTCACGGATAAATGGCTTTTACTGTACTTATCACTGGTGATGATAATTGATAATTATCACAACCTGCATTTTATGCCCATTGCTCCATCCAGCAAAGCAATAATAATCTGGTTTAAACAATAATAATAATCCTTGAATTTGACAATAGTGCCTATTGATAGGTTGTCTCAAAGTGATTCACAGGAGTTTTGCTGTAAAATGTAGTGACTGTAGGCAAGAAACTACAAAACATTGGTTGATGTCTAAAATGTGGTTAGCGTCATATTGATAGAGCTGGAAGATGAATTATTTTTAATTGAGAAACTTTTTTCAAGGTTTGGGCTGTTCTCAGAATTGGATAATTTCCAAAGTGGACAGATTTATAGCAGACTGAGTAGTGAAAGGAAAAATATTTGCTGTGTGCGGCTACAGGCCTGGACTTCCAACAAACAATGAATGTGAAACATTTCTAACAGTAAAATCTTGACACGTTGGGATTCCTCAATTCAATCTGTGTAAAACAGAAGCATCTGGTTAATTTTATTACACTTTAACATGGAAAATGTGGGTGGGAACTAATAGAAAATAATACTAATAGTTATTGCATTTGATATAGTGCCTTATCACATCTCAAAGCACTTCACCATAAAGTGAATTGATTGTATATTTTGTGGGCGAAACACGACAGCCAATTACGCACTGCAGTGTCCATAAATAGTTGTGGATTGAAGTGACCAATTTATTGTTATTATTTGTTTTGTGTTCGGAAAAGCTTGTGGAATAAGGAAACCTTCCCAACGTTTCACCCCTCCGGGAATCAAACCCAAGTCTCTCACTTGCGAAGTGAGTGCTCTAATTGCTGAGCTACAGGGCACGATAAAATGCATTCATAGACATGTCGTTACACAGTCTGCTTTGTCTTTTGAATTTGCTTGTTTTCTCTTGCAGGACGGCTTCTCCAGGGAAGTGTAAACACAAACCAGTGCCAGTCGAGGTCAAAAGCAAACGCATTCCATTTGTGGCCCAAGAAAGTATGTCTTTACAAAGTGAATTGTTTGTTGCCCTCTCTTAGTTTAGGCCTTGAGCCACAACGATAATTTTCATATGTCATGGCCATTTGTGGGACAATGCACAAATTAGTTGTGCTTTCCAGTAAATCCTGTGAAATGCTTTGCGATGCCTGCTCAACATTTAGGGAGCTGTATTAAATGCAAAGATTATTATTCAAAATGCAGTCACCGTCTTTGAGTATTGGGAGTGGACATCACCTCGAAGGCCGATGATAAATGTTGACTTCTTTTGTTCTCGTGAAGCATTTTGGAATATCCTATCAATGTGAAAGACTGTAACTATTATACATGTAAATGTTATTGTATTTTTTATTTAAGTGATAATTATCTCTGGCTGCAATTTTGACCCCTAGATAGTTTTTCTTGTTCTAAACTCTAGAATTCCAGTTTAATGAATAGGTAAAGAGACAGATCACTGCAAAACTGATGAGCTTTCTTCTTACAATACTCCTTAGAAAAACAACTGCTTCCTTTTAAGTGCAAAATGAAGAGAAGTAAAATTGATGGCACCCATGCTCCAGTAGGGAGAAAATTAGCTTATTTTTAACGGATTGACTAAACACACGCCTCTTGTACTAAGTTTGACATGGAGGAACAGCAAAGTGAGCTGAGTCTCATGTGATAGGAACTGTTCAGCTCTTTGCAGATAGCAGTGAATCTCACGAGCTGAAAACTGACCAATCATGTGTATTGAGAGCTGCCTGCTTTTGCACAGTGCACAATTAATCTCATGGATGAGAGCTCAGCAATTCACAAAGCACAATTAATCTTACAAGCACGGAGTCAAGTTCCTCACAGAGAGTAATTAATCTCATGAGTTGAGAGACAAGTTCTTTACAGAGGGTACTTAATCTCATGAACTGGAAGGCCGCTTCTTCGCAGAAACTGATGATAATATTGGGCCTCATTCCCATCATCCCCACTTGTAATGGTAGCGCAACACTGGGATGATTTCCCCTCCCTTGCTGTGAGAAAACAACCTAATCCTTAGTATCTGTTTAGTTTCACTCCCTGATGGCATCACAGGGCAATGTGCAAGTGCAACTCCAGGTCCAATTACTCTAACAAAGCACCACTAGGTGCACTATTATTAAGAATCATGCTATCGTATTAAGAAAAGTCTCCCATCACATTGCTATTTCAATGGTAGCAATCTTGTGGTCCAAGTTCCACCATATGGTGGACATTCCTGCTAAGTGCCAGGAAAACAAAATCTTTATTGTAAGACCTTAGTGGGTTTAACAGAACTGAAGCATCATTTGTTGAACGCTAGGGTCTGTCAATATGGAAATTTTCCGATTTAGATATATCGACAGGCTCATATCGATATATACCGATATATCGGGTTTTTTGTACTGCGCATGCGTGCGCATTCGGAGGTGCGCGTGCATTCGGGGCCTATGTGTCCTCAGGAAGTAAATATATCTCTCTCTGTTTGTCTCTCACACTCACTCTCTCCATCTCTCTCTCTGTGTCTTCCTGTTTGGTCTCCCCCCCCACCCCCCAGTCTCCCCCTCCCTCTCTCCCGCACACCCCCGGTCTCTCCCTCCCTCTCTCCCCACCCCCGGTCTCCACCTCCTTCTCTCCCCCCCTAGTCTCCCCCTCCCTCTCTCCCCACGCCCCCGCCCCCCTGTCTTCCCCTCTTCCCCCGGTCTCTCCCTCCCTCTCCCCCTAGCCCTTGTATACCCGTATATTGTATTCGAGGACTACAAATACAATATGGCGGCTTGCACCTCGGTCTGTGCATTGTATAGAGATGAGCATTCTGGGTCTTGTAGGGATGTGTGCGCATTCGGGGTGCGCGCGCATTCAGATGTGCGCACACATTCCATGCTCTTGGCCCAGGAGGTTGCAATGCCGGCGATATTTTTTTATATCGAATTTTTCAATATATCGATATATATTTTAATTCCGATATCGGCATATCGATATGAAAATTATATCGGATATAACCGATATATCAATATATTGACGGACCCTATTGAACACCCACTGGAATACACTCCATATATACACACAACCAGGCAATTCAGCTGATATTTAGCCAATAGAACACGATTCAAAAGGACCATCAAGTCCACAAATCCAACAGAGAGGAACTGAAGGAGATTTGTTCCATGGATAGTTATAATAAATTATTCTTTAAAAGTATAGAAATTTGTAACTCTTCCCTCGGAAGATCAATTTTGATTTAAAGTTGTGCAGAGCAGTGGGAAGTTCTTAAATTCAATCTCAATTTGGAAGCCAATGGATTTTAAGATATGGGAGGAAACTGACTTTCAAATGAACCTAAAAGGGGTCATCAGGAAGAAAAATTAATTTTGCATTTTCTGTAAAGACAAAAATACAATACAAAATTACATTTATCTAGCGCTTTTCACATCGCGAGTATGTTCCACGGCACTGGATACAGCACCAATGAGTAATCACTTTCTCTGTTCCCAATTCAATTCAACAAAACGTAGATGTAATACATTCTAATCCTTGCATTTGATATAGTGCTTTATCACACCTTCTAGACGTCTGATAACGCTTCACAGAACATTGTTCTTTTTACTTTACAGAGACTCTCATGGAAATAAGTGCTGCAGTTCCTGTCTCCACTGTTCCATCAAGAAAGAGACTGAAGATGACAAAACGGCCATCATCCACGCCTGCCAGAAGTACAGCAAAGCCTGTGGGCACAGCAATGATGAGACCTACCAGGAAAAGCTATCGCAAAAAGCCTGTCACTCTCAAACCCTCACGTCAGACCATCAAACCTCTAGCTAAAAAAACTGCGGCACATAAAGGTACAGCAGCAAAATCGCGGAGGAAAATTCCATGGAGTCCGACCTCTGACACTACGCTAGCCAGTCCAACCCAGGAACACCCTCCGTCTCGAGGCAAGCAAATGAAAAAGTCAAAATCTCACAAGGTATCCAAAAAGAAGAGACCAAAGAGCAAATTGAAGCCCAAGCCAATGCTAAATAAAGCGGGCTTTAATAGATTGATGCCAACCGCCCGGCCAGGGAAGAAAAACATTTTGCAAACTACAAACAGAGAGCATCCAAAGCAGGAAAAGCCCGTTTCTAAGAAGACAGCAGCAAAGGCAATTAAGGAAGCAAAACGCTCTCGGCACAAGCCTGTGAAAGCTGGGAAAGCATCAGGGAAATGACTCCTGCTTTAAATTCTGTTTTAAAATGATTGTGTCCGCAAAACCAAACAAAGGGGATCAAAAGAGAAGCATTCCAAGAATAGTTACAGTAAATTACTTTCACAGCATCTTCAAAGGAATGTAAATACATAGCACTCAATCTCTGTTCGCCAATGCTGTGCAGCATAACAAACACATTTGTTCAGGCCCTTGTCTAGGTAAATAGTTACAGTACTACTTTGGTTCCTCTGAAGCAAAAGTTGGGAATGCTTGTTTGCTTCTTGGGTGTGTTCAATTCCCAGGGCCAGATATTTAGAATATTCTTTTCAAAATTCCCTGTTTGTTTTCTGTTTGATTCTTGGAGATTTTTGTTATACGTTTATCCAGGTAAACTGTGGAATCATTCAAGGTTTTCTTTTCCACTTTTTTATGGATCGTGATGACTGTTTTTAGAATCTTATATGACACCTGAGAAGGGATTCTCACTCAATGTGATTTGCTTTATCATAAGGCTTCCTGTATTTTGTCGAAGGCTTTTGGTCGCCTCCGCCAATCCCCACCCAGCCCGAGCGGTCGGCGCAGGGGCGTTGGCGCAGTCAGTCTCCTCCGCCAATCCCCGCTCGGCCCGGTGGCGGGGCGTCGGGGCATTGGCTCAGTCAGGCGCCTCCGCCATTTCCCGCCCAGCCCGGGTGATGGGCGCTGTGGCATTGGCGCATTCAGTTGCCTCCGCCAATCCCCGCCAGGCCCGGGGGCAGGGCGCTGGGGCATTCGCGCAGTCATGCACCTTCGCCAATCCCCACCCAGCCAAGGTGGTGGGCGCTGTGGCGTTGGCATAGTAAGGCGCCTCCGGCAATACCCACCCGGCCCGAAGGCGGGGCGCTGGGGCTTTGGAGCAGTCAGGCACCTCTGCAAATCCCCGCCTGGCACGGACGCTGAGCGCTGGGACGTTGATGCAATCAGGCTTCTCTGCCAATCCCCGCCCATCCCGGGGGTGGAGCGCTGGGGCGTTGGTGCAATCAGGTGGCTCCGCCAAACCCTGCTCGGCCTGGGCACAGGGCGCTGCGGCGTTGGCACAATCAGGCGCCTCCGCCAATCCCTGCGAGTCCAAGGGGCGGAGCGCTGCAGTGTTGGCGCAGTCAGGTGCCTCCTCCAATCCCTGCTGGGCCCGGACACTGGGCTGGGGCGTTGGTGCAGTCAGGCGCCTCCAACAATTCCCGCCGGGTCCGTTTGCTTGAAGCTGGGACGTTGGCGTAGTCAGGCTCCTCCGTCAAACCCCGCCTGGTGCATTGGCGCAGTTCAGGCGCCTAGGCCAATCCCCGCAGGGGCCCAGGCGTGAGCTCTGGGGCGTTGGCACAGGCAGGCGCCTCCGCCAATCCCCGCAAAGCCCAGGTGCAGGTCACTGGGGCATTGGCGCAGTTCAGGCGCCTCCGCCAATTCCCACCTGGGGCGTCAGCGCAGTTCATGCGCCTCCGACAATCCCCGCCAAGCACGGGCGCTTAGCACTGGGATGTTTGTGCAGTCAGGTGCCTCCACCAATTCCCGCTGGGCCCGGGCATTGGGCGCTGGGTTGTTGGCGCAGTCAGACACCTCCGTGAATCCCCGCAAGTCCCGGGCGCTGGGAGCTGGGGCGATGGCGCAGTCAGGCGCCTCCGCCAATCCCCGCCCGGCGATGGTGCGGGGCGCTTGGGTGTTGCTGCAGTTCAGGCACCTCCGACAATCCCCGCCTGGGGCGTTACAAAAACAACCACAACAACAACAACTTTGATTTATAGAGCGCCCTCCATGCCGGACAGCGTCTCAGAGCGCTTCACAGTAGCGGATCCCGGGACTGAGCCAGGGGCAGGGGCAGAAAGGTGACCAAAACCTCGGTCGAAGAGAAAGGTCTTCAACTGTGACCTGAAACTGGGAAGAGAGGGGACGAGGCGAAGGGAGTGAGGAAGGGAGTTTCAGAGCCTCGGGGCTTAGTGGCTAAAGGCACGGCCGCCGAAGGTGGAGCGGAGGATTCGGGGGATATGGAGGAGGCCAGACCCAGAGGACCGAAGGCAGCGGGTGCTGGGTTGGGGGGGAGAGGAGATCAGAGAGATAGGGGGGTGCAGAGGAGTGGAGAGAATTGAAAACAAGGGTGAGGATCTTGAAGTCAATCCTCTCTGGGATAGGGAGCCAGTGAAGTCTGGCAAGGACTGGGGTATTGGGGAGCGAAGCTTAGAGCGGGTGAGTATGCGGGCGGCAGAGTTTTGGATAAACTGAATTTTGTGGATTGTGGTGGAGGGGAGACCGGTGAAGAGGGCGTTGCAATAGTCCAGCCGAGAGGTGACAAAGGCGTGGACCAAGGTTTCGGCGGCTTTTAATGTGACGTATTTCCGGAGACGGGCGATCCGTCGGAGGTGATAGAAGGCAGTGCTGGTGACGGACCGGATGTGTGGGGAGGAAGGACAGTTGGGGGGTCAAACCTGATGCCAAGCTGGCGGACAGGTTCGGAGAGTTTTAGGGGCAGGCCGGGAAGGTGGAGGAGGTGAGAGCCATTCGAATGGAGACGTTGACGAGAGCCAAGGAGTATGGCCTCTGTCTTGTCAACATTCAGCTGCAAGAAATTTGTGCTCATCCAGCCCCTGCTGTCTGAAAGGCAGCTGACAAAACATCGGGGGACTGGGGGTCACGAAGTGAAGTGGAGAGATTGAGTTGGGTGTCATCCGCGTACATGTAGAAGTGTGCCCCATGTCTGAGGATCACATCCCCAAGAGGAAGCGTATAGATGAGGAAAAGTAGGGGGCAAAGGGTGGATCCCTGGGGTACCCCGCAGGTAACTGGGTGAGTGTGGGAAGAAAAAACGTTTGTGGAGATGTACTGCTGGCGGTTTGTGTGGTAGGACTCGAACCAGGCGAGTGCGGTCACACTGAGGTGGATGACAGACAACAGGCGGTGGAGGAGGATGGCGTGGTTGACTGTATCAAAGGCAGCCGACAGGTCCAGGAGGATAAGGAGGCAGAGGGAGCCCTGGTCACAGATAGAGAGGACGTCGTTTGTGACTTTCACAAGCGCAGTCTCTGGACTGTGGGCAGGGTGGAAACCGGACTAGAGAGGTTCGAAGAGGGAGTGGGAGGAGAGGTGGGCGCAGAGTTGGTTTGCAACAACGCGTTCCAGTGCTTTTGAGAGGAAGGGCAGGTTTGAGATATGGCGGTAGTGGCTGCTGTGTAAGAGATCCAGGGAGGGTTTTTTAAGGAGGGGGGGTGATGACGGCAGTTTTGAGGGGGCAACAACAACAACAATTTACATTTATATAGCGCCTTTCACGTCGGGAGGAGGTCCCAAGGGGCTAAACAAGAGGCGTGTGACCCGAGCTGGGAGGGGAGTGTTTGGGAAGGGGTGAAACACGAAGGGGAGGTAAAAGAGTTCGGGGTGGAACAAAAGGCACGATCGAAGAGGAAAGTCTTCAAACCGGCCTTGAAAGAGGAAAGGGAAGAGGCGAAACGGAGGGATTGAGGGATGGCATTCCATAAGGTGGGAGCAGAGAAACTGAAGGCCCGGCCTCCGATGGTGGGGCGGTTCGGGCGGGGGGCTTGGAGTAGGCCAAGTCCTGTTGAACGGAGGGTCCGGGTGGGCGTGTAGGGGGAGAGTAGATCGGCTAGGTAGGATGGGGCAAGGCCGTGTAAGGCCTTGTAGGTGAGGACGAGGATCTTAAACTCGATGCTATGGAGGATGGGGAGCCAGTGGAGAAGGGCGAGGGTGGGGGTTATGTGGTCACGGAGGCGGGTGCGGGATAGTACACGGGCTGCAGAGTTTTGGATGGCGTGCAGCCTATGAATGGAGGAACTGGGGAGGCCGATTAGGAGAGAATTTCCGTAGTCCAGCCGTGAGGTGATGTAAGCATGCACGAGTGTTTCGGCAGCGCGGGGGGTAAGATAGTTGCGGAGCCTGGCAATGTTGCGCAGGTGGAAATAGGCGGTGCCGGTCAAGGCGCGGATGTGGGGGAGGAAGGAAAGTTTTTGATCGAACATGATGCCGAGGTTCCTGATTGGCTTTGTGAGGTGGAGAGTACAGCCTTGGATGTTGAGGCTGGCAGCGCCCGATGTGCGGAGGGGCTGGCTTGAGCCAATCAGGAGGGCCTCAGTCTTATTCACGTTCAATTGCAAAAAGTTATCCCTCGTCCACGATTCAATGTCGGACAGACATGCTGTCAGAACATCGATCGTCTGGGGGTTGAGGGATGAGGCAGAAAGGTACAACTGGGTGTCATCCGCATACATGTGGAAATTTACCCCATGTCTGCGGATGACGTCGCCCAGAGGGAGAATGTAAAGAGTGAAAAGAAGGGGACCGAGGACAGAGCCCTGAGGGACGCCGTGGGAAACTGTGCGGGGTTTTGAAGAAAAGCCATTGGAAGAAACAAAATGTAAACGATGGGTCAAATAAGAGTGGAACCAGTCAAGGACTGTTCCTTGAAGCTTGAGGTGGGAGGAAAGACGTTGAAGGAGGATGGTGTGATCGACTGTGTCGAACGCAGCAGACAGGTCAAGGAGGACGAGGAGGCAGATGGAAATAGATGGTCACATGCGGTTAGGATGTCATTTGTGACCTTGACCAGGGCAGTTTCTGTGCTGTGGATAGGGCGGAAACCTGATTGGAGGGGTTCAAGAAGTGAGTGATTTGAAAGGAAAGAGCGGAGCTGGGAGGCAACCACTCTTTCAAGGACCTTGGATAGAAACGGGAGGTTGGAGATGGGTGGGTCGATAACTTGATGGTTGCGACGCATCAAGGGAGGGTTTCTTCAGGATAGGGGTGATGGTGGCTGTTTTAAGGGAGGTAGGGACGGTTCCTGAGGAGAGGGAAAGGTTAATGGTGTCAGAAATGAGTGGGGCTAACAAATGGAGCTGGGTGCGGAGGAGGGGGGTGGGGATGGGGTCCAATGAGCACGTGGTGGGTTTCATGGAGGTGATTGTTTTTGTGATTGAAAGCGGGGTGGTGAGGTTGAAAGTGTGAAATGGGGGGTGAGTAGGGGTTGAGGTAGCTGATGAGGGCGCTGAGGTGGAGGAGTGGTGGGGGGAGGAAACCGCAGAGCGGATTTTCTCAATTTTGGATTCGAGGAAATCCAGCATCTCCTCACAAAGAACGTTTGAGGAGAGGATCTGCGAGGTGATGTGGGGGGGCGGAGGAGCTGGTTGGTGGTGGCAAAGAGGAGGCGGTGGTTGTCCTTCGCTTCCAGGATTATCCTGGAGTAGAAGGCTGATTTGGCGGTGGCTAGGGCCGAGCGGTAAAATTTGATGCGGTCCAGCCAGATTTGCCGGTGGACCGTGAGGCCAGATTTGAGCCAGGTGCGTTCAACTGCTCTCACTTGGCTTTTGAGGGAACGGAGGTGAGATGTGTACCACGGTGATGATCGGGAATGGGAGACGGTTTTGGAGGTGAGGGGGTCCAGGGTGTCAAGGGTAGTGGAGAGGGTGTTGTGGAGGGCAGTGGAGGCGAAGGATGGGTCTGTAGAAAAAGAATGCCATTGTGGGAGGAGGTCGGAGGTTTCTAGGGCAGAGGTGAAAGTTTGAGGGGGAATCTTCTTCCAGGGCCGGTAGAAGATGGTGGTGGGTTTGGAAGTGGAGGGGGGAGGGATAGAGGTGTTGCAGGAAATGAAAAAATGGTCAGAAATGGCCTTGTCTGTGATGGTGACGCCAGAGACGTTGAGGCCTCGGGTGATCACCAGATCGAGAGGATGGCCGTGAGTGTGGGTGGCAGTGTTGATATGAAGGGAGAAGTTGAAAGACGAAAGCAAAGAGGAAAATTCAGAGGAAATGGGGCAGGAGGGGATGAAATGGAGGTTGAAATCGCCAAGAATAATAAGGCGATCAGAGGAGGCACAAAGGGAAACTAAAAGTGAAGAAAAGTCTGAAATGAAAGTGGGGGAGGGTTTGGGTGGGCGACAAACTAGTAGGATCCTGAAAGAACTGTGGGAGGAGTGAGAGAGGGTGAGATGTTTAAAAGAGGGGAAGGAGCCGAAGGAATAGGGGGATAGTGCGAGGGATGTCCTGGAGATGAGGGCCACACCACCGCCACGACAGTTGCGTCGAGGAGCATGGTGGAATGTGTAGTTGGGTTGTGTGGCTTCAACAAGGGGGAAAGTGTCGCCTGGGATGATCCAAGTCTCCGTCGGGGCCATGATGTCAACGCTCTCACCAAGGATGAGATCGTTAATGGCCAGCGAAGAGAAAGAAGGGTAGAGAAAAAACTAACGGAGAGGGGGAGTTGGGGGGAAAAGCTTGAATAGCGGGAGGGAAGCTCGGGTCGTGGCGGCAGCCATATTGCGCACGCGGGGGACCAAGAGCGAGGGTCAATGGGGCGGCATCATCTCAAGGGATATGAGGCTGCGGCTGGGGGATGCAGAGGCGTTGCGGTCTGAAGCCTGACCGGGCCTGCGGCCGAGGCTGGGGTTGTGGATTTTAGGTCCGGTCGCCGGGGCTGCGTGTGTCCGTGCTATGGGTCGCCGCGTCGAGGCTGGAGCCGGGACCAGGGCCGTGAGTCTCGTGGCTGTGGGTCTTTGAGCCGGGGCTGTGAGTCGCAGGGCTGGTCTTGAAGCCGGGACTGTTTTTCACGAAGCCGTTGGTCGTGGGGCTGGTCTTGGAGCCAGGGCTGTGTGTTACGGAGCTGGAGCCAGGGGTGCGTGGATGTGGCTGGGTCTGGGTCTGGGGCCGGGGGTCCTGGGACTGTGGCCGGAGCCGGAGCCGGGGCTGTGAGTCTCGGGGCTGGAGCCAAGTCTGTGGCTGTGGCTGTGGGTCTTGGGGCTGGGGATGGTGCCGGGGCTGCGGGTCGATGGGCTGTGGGCTGTGGGTCAGGTCAGGTCGAGCAATCTCTGCCATATGCTCTTAATGCACAGAGACAGCTCTAGACCCGTGTGGCCTTCTCGCCGCCATTTTGTCAGTGACTGATCCGGAGGAGAGGGATTGGTTGATGATATCAGCCAGCAATGGGCAGAGGAGGGGGAGTTGGGTGAGCAGTAGGTTAGTGGGGATGGGATCGAGGCAGCAGGTTGTTGGCCTCATAGAGGTGAGAATGCTTGAGAGGGAGGAAGGAGAGACGGGGGAGAATGAGTGTAGGAAGGGCGTCGAAGTAGGAGCTGAAGGTGGGGGGGGGGTGGGGTGAGGGGGATGGGGTGGGGGTGGTAGTGGGGGACGAGAGGCTGGAAGATGATGCTGCCTGGAGGACGTTGTGGATCTTGGAAGAAAAGAAGTCCATGACCTCCTCGCACTTCGCATTTGAAGTGAAGATTGAGAAGGTCTGGGGGGGTGCGCGGAGGATGTGGTGGGTGGTGGAAAAGAGGACTTTGGGATTGTTGTTTGCCTCCAGGATGATGTTGGAGTAGTAGGCTGTTTTTGCTTGACACAAGGAACGGCGATAGCTGTGGAGATGCTCCAGCTACAGTTGGTGGTGAACCGTGAGGCCGGTTTTCTGCCACCTGCGCTCGAGCAGCCGGGTTTGGCATTTGAGGGTGCGGAGATGAGAGTTGTACCAGGGGGAGCGGGTGGAGTTTGAAATGGACCTGGATTTTAGGGGGACGAGAGAGTTGAAGGTGGAGGAGAGGTGGTCATGGAGCAGCTGGACAGCTGCTTCAGGATCGCTGTGGGTGGAAGACCAGAGGAGTAGGAGGTCAGATGATGTGAGGGCATCTGTGAGGATCTCAGGGGGGAGGCTTTTCCATGGGCGGAAAACTTTGGTTGAGGGCTTGGTGGAGGGGAGAGGAATGGAATAGGAGAAGGAGACAAGAAGGTGGTCCGAGATGGCCTTGTCCGAGATGCTGAGGTCGGAAATGTCAAGGCCCTGGGTGATAATGAGTTCAAGGGCGAGGCCACGGTTGTGGGTCGGAGAGTCAATGTGGAGGGTGAGGTTTAGGGAGGAGAGGACGGCAGTGAATTTGGAAGAGGTGGCACAGGGGGAGTTTAGGTGGAGGTTGAAGTCGCCCATGATGAGTAGGCGTTCAGAGCTGAGGGACAGCGAGGAGAGGAGAGTGGAGATATCGGAGATGAAAGATCCAGGTGGTTTAGCAGGATGACAAAAAAGGAGGATTTTTAAGGAAAGGGAGGGATGGTGGAGCACTGGAGCGTGAGGTGCTCGAAGGAGGGTAAGCAGCCAGATGGGTAGGGGGAGAGACCAAGGGAGGCATTTGAGATGATGGCCACCCCGCCGCCGCCGCCACGTTGGTTGGGGCGGGGGGTGTGGTGGAAGGTGTAGCCTGGAGAGGAGGCCTCGACTAGTGGCACGGGGTCATTGGGGGAGAGTCAAGTTTCCGTAAGACCAAGAATATCAATGTTCTCATCCAGGATGAGATCATAGATAGCGAGGGCTTTGTTGGAAAGGGAACGGACGTTCTGGAGAGCAGTGCGGATGTGTTTGCTGGAGTGGGGAGAGGGAGGAGAGGTTGGTGCGGAGAGGATCTGAGGGTGTGTAGGAGAGGTGGGTGTGGGGAGAGTGGAGGGAGGGGATGTGGTGAGGGTATGTAAAGCAGAGGGGGAAGTGGTGTTTGCCTTGAGGAGGCGATTTGGGCGGAGAGAGTGGATGATTGGACAGTTGGGGTGGCTGCTCTGGGACACCCAGCGCCTGGTGCCTCGGTGGGCCCGGCGGAGGAGGCCCAGACTGGAGCAGAGGGAGGCGGTAACGGGGGCCAGGAACGAGAGTAGGCGGGGGTGGGGGGGGGGGCGGAAAGAGAGTAGGACAGATTTGGAGTCGTGGATAGAGGGGGACGGTGGGAGAGACAAGCAGGAGGATGGAGAGAGAGACATTTAGGGTGGTGGGGTGGCTCAGCTCGGGTTGGGGCGGCAGCCAAAACGCACACGCAGGGAGCCTGGAGCAGGGGATCAGCGGGGCGGCTTCATCCCAGAGGATGTGTGGCCATGGCTAGGGGATGACTAGCCAAGTCAGCCCTGCCATTTGCATCTATCCTGAGGTGGGGTGGGGGTGGCTAGCGGTCTGTTTATAGTGCAGCTTGTGATCTAATTTTAATGCGCTGATGAGGTGTTAATGCTGCTGCGCTGATGGTCTATTGTTTGGAGGTGATGCACTGCTAATGGTGAGGGGGGGTGGGGGGAGCAGTCGCGCGGGTTTGTTTTTTTGTGTGAGATGCCGAGCCGACGTCACTTTTTTAGTTTTTACCCGGTTTATTCGTTTTACCCCCAGTCGTTTTACCCGCTCACTCGCTCAATGCAGCAACTCACCTCGGCCTATATACCTTCCCGGCAAGGCCTCGGCTCCGTCCCTCAGTCACCCGCTCACTCGCTCGACGCAGCATCTTATAAAAGATGAAGCAGGTGAAAGGTCATGCGCTAACTGTATAAAGAGAGATTGATTGAGGAAGAGAATGAGAAGAGGCAGCGAGTTGGAACTTGCAGTCGAGAACCATATTCCAGCTTCCAAAGAAGGAAAATCAAGACTAAGACTTAGATGATTGTCAAAAACTTTATCGGCTCTCTCAAACTAAGCAACCATACTATTTTGGTGGACATTAAATTGGATAATAAATTGGACATTACTCATCCATCTCTTCTGCAACATTTGGTTTCGCCGACCTTAATCATTGTGAACTGTATGTAGATATGTAAGCATTATTCTGTTGTATTCTTTTAACTACCTATAACCATTCCTAATTTGAATGAATAAAACTTGATAAATTGTACAAGGTTTGTGTCAGTCTTTACTTCACTGCAGAGTAAAATTAGACATCTTACAATACAGGAATATAGGAATTAATAGCAGGAGTAGGCCATTCGGCTGTGCAAGCCAGCCCCAGGATTCAATAAGATCATGGCTGATCTTCTAATCAAACTCCATCTGCCCGCCTTATCCCCATATACTGTAATCTCTCTATCCATTAGAAATCTATCAATCTCAGTCTTAAATATGTTCAAGGACTGAACAACTTCAGCCTTTTGGGGTATTTACCCTCTGAGTTTAGAAGTGTTTCCTCAACTCTGTTCAAAAAGGTTGACCCTTAATCTTAAGACAGTGACCCCTAGTTATAGACTCACCTACCAAGGGAAACAGTCTCACACTGTCTACTCTGTCATGCCCCTTAATAATCTTACAGGTTTCTATAAGATCACCTCTAGTTCTCCTATATTCTAGAGGATGTAGGCCTTATTTACTCAACCTTTCCTCATAAGTCAACCCCTCATCCCAGGAACCAACTTAATAAATCTACGCTGTACCCCCTCTAAGGAAAGCACGTCCTTTCTTAAATAAAGAGATCAAAACTGCACACAATATTCAAGATGCGGTCTCACCAAGGCCCTATACAGTTGCAGCAAGACTTCCCTGCTCTTGTATTCTAATGCTTTTGCAATGCCAACATGCCATTAGCCTTCCTAGTTGCGTTGCTGTGCCTGCATACTAACTTTTTGTGACTGGTGTACAAGGACACCCAAATCCCTCTGAACACTAACACTATCTAGTCTCTCCCCTTCTAGAAAATAATCCACTAGGTGAATAACTTCACACTTCCCCATATTATATTCCATCTGACACCATCTGACACCCACTCCTCTAGCCTACCTATATCCCATTGATTCCTTTTGTGTCATCCTGCTAATATTCCCCATGAGCCACCGCCACTCTAATCCCCTCTCCCATACCCTCTATTACCCTCTCATCCCCTCTCCTCCTTCTCCAATACCCTCCATTCCCATCTCTGTCAGGTATACATGTTACGTTGTTGTAAATTTGCTTACTTTTTACTTAATTATGAAACCAGTTTGTGCATCATCAGGTGACGATCGGCACGTTTGGACGTCCTCCTGACATGAAATGAGCAAATTCAACTAAGACTACAAGGTGTGTGGCATAATTTACCTAATTTGACCCTCCCACCTTTCCACACCTCTACACCTTCTCTTCTCCCGTTTGCTAGCTTCTATGATGTATAAATCTCCCTCTCCCATCTCTACTCCCATCTTACCTCATAGTTCACCCCGTTGCCCCAATATTCATAAACTTCATCAACCTCTCTTTGTCCACTGGCACCATTTCCATCCCCTTCAACAATAAAACTACACTTGTATAGCACCTTTCACATCGGGAGGATGTCACAAGGTACTGGAAAATCAATGTGTTGGACCAGAGCCGGGTGTCGGGATCGGGGAAATTAATAATAATAATAATCCAGATAAACCCATTTTAACGTTGCCCTGGTTAACGTTCTTTTGTTATTAAGTTTCTGATACATAGGGAACATATATTCATTGAATGTTGTGATGTTAGCTATTGCGTTGTTCACCAGCTGGTGAAAAGGGGGATCGACGGCACTTGGGCATGCCCGTCAAGAGAGTGACGCGGAGGCTGAGAGTGAGCCAGGCAGCGAGAGAGTGAGGCAGGCTGTCAGCGAGTGAGATCAGCCAGCTGGCAGCAAATGAAACTGGGAGTGAGTGAGTGAGCTGGGCAGGCAGTCAAGGAGCTGGTGAGTGAGTCAGGCAGGCAGGCAGTCAGGGAGTGAGTGAGTGAGTGAGTCAGGCAGGCAGGCAGTCAGGGAGTGAGTGAGTGAGTGAGTCAGGCAGGCAGGCAGGCAGTCAGGGAGTGAGTGAGTCAGGCAGGCAGTCAGGGAGTGAGTGATTGAGTCAGGCAGTCAGTCAGTCAGTCAGTCAGTGAGTGAGTGAGTGGGTGGGTGGGTGGGTGGGTGGGTGGGTGAGTGAGCGAGCGAGCGAGCGAGTGAGCGAGCGAACGAGCGAGCCGGGTAGGCAGTCAGGGAGCGAGTGAGTGAGCCGGGTAGGCAGTCAGGGAGCGAGTGAGTGAACCGGGCAGGCAGGCAGTCAGGGAGTGAGTGAGTGAGCTGGGTAGGCAGTCAGGGATCGACTGCCTACCCTAATTTTGTTGTTGTCTAATGGTCTAGTTCTAGGTGCAATTGTATCATGCCTTTGCGATAAATTAATGTGACAGATTATGTGATTACCTGAGGATATGATTTTTTGTTGGATAGCTAACATTAACTAACATTGTTGGTTGGTGGGTGGGTGGGTGGGTGGGTTGGTTGGCTGGTTGGCCTTGTCCTCACTTTCAAGGCCATTCACGGCCTTGACCCCGCCTATCTCTCTGACCTACTATCTCCCTATCAGCCTGCCCAGCCACCTTCCGTTCAGCAGATTCAGGCCTGCTCCGCATCCACCACCCTAACCACCCAACCATCGGTGGCCGGGCTTTCAGCCTCTCTGCTCCCATACTGTGGAACTCCATCCCGCAGCCCCTCCGCCTTGCTTCCTTCCTTTCCTCCTTCAAGGCCGGTTTCAAGGCCTTCCTCTTTGGCCTTCGGCTGCCCCACTAACTCTACCGCCTCTCCCACTCTCTTTCCCCTTCCCCTACCACCCCTCGCTAGGGTCCCGACCAGACTGTTCAGCGCTTTGGGACATCCTCTCGACGTGAAAGGCACTATATAAGTTCAATTTTGTTGTCAGTCAGTCAGTCAGTCAGTTAGCATTGTCCAGTTAAACTGAAAGCTGTGAGTAGCTGAAGGAGGATTTTGTGTGATTATAATTGAAGTGCGAGATTTGTTGTCAGGGCCCTGTCTTGTGAATTGCTCAATATTTTGTTAACATTTTACATTTGAAAGTTTTAATAACCTGGTTTACATCAGTACATTTTTAATGATGATGGCATTTGTATAATTTGCTTCTATATGATATGACCTGTTCTGCTATCCAGAGGTAAAAATTCACTTGAAGGCCATTGAAAAGTTGGTTTCATAGCATACTCTCAAATCCAGGCAGATTATCATTTACCTGAAAGTTATATCAATTCTTGACATTGAACCCTGCACAATGGGAATAAGAGTGCTGCCACTCCCAAACTAAGAGCCATACTTACCAACACAGTCACTGTAATTTCTAGTTAATCCTGTGAAGCACTTTAAGACCACAAAAAAGTACATTTGTGTAGTGCCTTTGACATTGTGAAGTTGTTCCAAGGCGCTGAACATTCAGGGATTTGGACGTGAGCAGAGGATTGGGGTCAGGAGTGGTGGAGGGCAGGGGTAGGAGGGAGACCTAAGGCACGGTTGAAGAGGAGTGCTTTGAAGGAGGACATGCAGCAGGCCAGAACAGAGGGAGCTGTATAAAATGCAGAGATTAGTATTTTTTCTTTTAAAAGCTGTATTTGAAGTTGAGAAACCCAGATGTGGAAATGTCATTGAAAGATTATGGGAGCAGAATTTAATAGAGTTTATGGGAGCAGAGTTTAACGGAGTTTAGTTGCGGGGACTAGAGGCTTGTTGGAAAGTAACATTGGTTCCGACTCTAATTATTTAACTTGTGTGCTGTCTATGAAATGATGATTTTATTGACAATGTCGTTGTAATGTTCTGTCCAGTGCATAAGTAAGCAGTGTCCTCCATTAACTTGAGCTGCTGACCTTAGCTCTTTGGAATGAGTGATCAACTAAGCGCACGGATGTGGCCCTGCACTGCTCCTGGGAGACCTTGAGGTGTAGATCTGAGGTCGAGGCATTCCTAATAATTGCTGTGGAACCTCATATTTAAAGACTAACCTCTTAGTGAGACACATGAGTGTTCAGCGCCAGTGGAACTATCTGCCAGTCAGAGGAAAGTGCACCACCTTCAGGAAGAAAGAATATTGGTGGAAGAATGAAAGATCTGAATTATTTCGTGTTCACCTCAACCCGAGCTAAGCCCAGGCCAGACAGCAGTGGGATATATGGTGTGAGGATATGATCTTTATTTGCGAAACGTTCAGTCTTTGAAAAGTTTGGTGTGTCGACCTGATTCAGTGGTAGTATTCTTGTCTCTGAGTCATAAGGTTGTGGGTTCAAGCCCCGTGTGGGGACTTGGAATCATATAGACTACACTGTGGTGTTGGGGTGTGCTGCGTTGTGGGGATGCTCTCAATATTTCGATGAGGTGTTAAACCTCGGCACCCATCAACCTATTCAGGTGGCAATAAAGATCCCTTGACAGTATTTGAAAAGAGGAGGGAGTTTCTCCTGGTGTCCTCGCCAGCAACGCTCCATATAGAATTGATTACACACTGATGTACCAGAAACGTCACAAACAATTGATGTCCCACAAACTATCAAACTCACTGCTGTATTTTGCCCACAAAATATATTGCATCATGTCACGTGATTTCCATTTTAAAATTTTTTAAAAAATATTGGTCCAAGTTATTGGACTTGATTACTTGTGCCTATGTAAATGGATGTTGTAGGAAAGGCTTGGAAAGGATGACACTGAAGTTTTTCTGAAGTTGGTAGTGAGTAAAAACATGTGATGAAGATAAGGCAGATATTCTCAAATGTGTGCGGGGTCCATCAGCTTTTATTTTTGCGAGATCTTATTCTGCATCCAATTCTGTTTCCTCTGGCTAATTAGGGAAAGAGACAAAGTGAAATTGCCTTGGCTGTCAATAGTTTGTGATTGCAAAATGTTCACAGACTGTCAAACTAAAGGTTTTTTGGCTCCAGCAAAACATGTCCATTTTTGACATATTTAATCCAGGAATTCCACCCAAATTTACCAAGATAAAACTGCCACAAAATATAAATTATACATTCCACGTTTTCTTGTTAATGGGGAATCTAAACTACATTAAATGGTATCAACAACAAAGTTACACTTGTATAGTATCAAATATGCTGCTGTTGATTTGAGTATATTTTTCACAATGGGGATCATCTGCTATTCTATTGTCTGCTATTCTATTGTCATTAAAGAATGAGAGGTTTACAATTATGGCCTTTTAATCTCGAACCTCTGTTTTATACTAATATACTACACAATTTGTATAGCAGCATCTTTCCTGTTGTGTAATGTGAAGCCCAGTAATAATTTTGATTGAACTGCAATGTCCATTACAGTGCCAAGAGATTTGTCAAGCAGTGTGTTCACGGTGACCAAATTGAGAACGAGTAATACTTGCATTGATGGCAAATACAAGTGAACTCTGTCCCACACTAGCAGTCGGTTTTTACATGATTATGAAATGCAAGACTTTCCAGCTTTCCTGCTTAGTCTGCACATTGATAGTGTGCATTTTGAACTGCTCAACAGACCTTAACAGACCTCCTCCTGAACTGTGCTTCTCATTTATTTTGTTTTTGTTCCTTCAACAGGTTTGCTTGCTATGTATCAGTGGAATAACTCGACTTCAACAAAGCGAGGCTGTGACTGAACTGTTAATAGCTGAAGATCTTAAAGATTGTGATGCTTATTTGCTGCTGTCTCAGTGATGATAGGACACTGGTCTTTCGTTCTTTATAAATGATGCCTACAGATTCAGTGACACTGCATCCTTCATCTCCTTTTTAAACAAAAGAGAAAATCCCCATGGCTGCATAGCCATTCGGACAGGGTGTGCCAAATGTAAATGAAGGACACACGGGGATTAAATGTTTTTGTATACAGCCAGTTTTAATTTTGTGACAATTAGCTTGTGCATTTCTACGTTTTTGATTTGAAAGCACATCACTGATTCATTCGTCATCTCCCAATATTCATCTTCTTACATTATTTTTTGCACCGTTAAAGTGCAGAGAGAGCATAGCTACTCATGATGTATGTGTGGAACTCCTCAACACGGAGACCAGGATCATAAATCTGAAGCCATCTCTACACAGATGAACAGTGAGTGACACTGCTAATCCAACCCAGTTTCCAGTCTATGTGCGAAAAAGGAAAATCAGCATGGATCGTTTCAAATGAATTTGGATGCTGCAGCTTTTAGTCTTCAATTCCTTACGCATATTAGACAATGGAGGATAGTCAGAATGACCACCTTTTTGCTCATTGATGAGGTAATTTGGTCAAGCTACCTTTCCATGAAAATGTGAATTTCTTTCCTTTTCAAGTGCCCTTGAAGAAGTAGATGGCGCTCTTGACTAACGCACGCTGTCTATCCATCTCTGGAACATGACATGAGTTTGGATCCAATTCAGATGGATGGTGGATGATGAAGACCACTTCTTGGTTGGTTGTAAGGTCCAATGTAAAATTAGTTTGGCCTGCCTCAATCTAACTCTAGTGTTAGTTTACAGCACAAAACTGTCTGCAAGCCAACATTAATTTGCCAACCGGAATCAAAGGGGCTCACAAGAACAGATGGAGTGAGAAGTGAAAAGTCATCTGAGTTTGGGGTTACGGCACTTTGTTGCAGTTGAGTAAGGATTACTCTGGATTTGGCTGTGCCTGATCTGGGAATGCTTGATGTTGACACTGGAGGTTCAATTGTACTTCTGCTCAGTGCTGAGCTATCCAGAAGCAAACTTTTTTTTTCCAAAAAAAAAGTTTAATCTGTTTGCCTATCTTACCCGGCCACCAGAGAGTGAAAAGCAATTGGTTAATTGAGAACCTTTCAGACCAGATTCAGGGAATCGTCTCCTCGACTTCACACTCAGAGGTCAAAGCTTATCTTAACCAAACCTGGAAAATTGAAACAAATGAAAATATAATGATTAATTGATGTGTTATTACTTGAGCAAGTAGAAAAGTGTAGGCGGTGATGCGATCATGATACATGACGGAAGACGTTCTTTTGGGAATTTATTTACTTCAGTCCAAATTTTTTTTAAACCATAATAAACGTGGTTGAGAATTAATCTTAGCCAGTGTGTTTACAGCATTGTTCTTTTTCTCAGTATCCATCCCAGTTCTTTTCTGCCTAAACCCTGGTCTGCCTGTTTGCCCTCCGGTGTGCTTTGACCTGTCAGTTGTTCTGCACTGTGACATAGTTTTGACCGATGCATATCTGGTTATTGCAATAGGCCAAAGAGTGTTACTGCAACCCTCCTGTGGTTGAACTCCTTAAAAACACATCTGTACCTTTGCAGGACCTTTTTCTAAATGTGGATTTTATCAAGGGCAATCAAGGGACAAAAATGAATTGGTGCCTAAGGTAAGAACACGTGCACAGTGGGAAAATAAAATCACTCATGCATGTAGTTCATTCCAGCAGTTAATTTACCACAATGACAGGACAAATCTCACCATCTAGAAATGTAGAAAACAAAATCAGCACAAGAGGACGTGATTCGGCGTATCAATATATAATATATATTACATAGTAGTACAATATTAATATATTCTAGTTTTAACTTCAGCACCTTGAGATGTCCTCCCAATGTGCTATACGAGCATAATTTTGTTGCTTTTGTAACTTAATTCTCTGATGCCTTTGATATTATCACTCAATGCACCTTTGCTGTGTGACCTGTCCTGAGTATAAAACAAACTCTGATGTCACTGCGATTTCTCGATTTATTACATCTTTCTCTGCTCTTTTTTCAAGCTAAGTCGTGTTCTGCACTAGGGTCTTTGGTATTTTGCTCGGTTTCTAACAAATGTAATTCTGATGTTTACCTAACAGAGGGGAGAACAACTTTCTGAAAAGTTATGGTCAAATACTGTGGGTTTGCTTGAGCTTCTGTATGGGCGTAAGGGTCAAAGTCATAGTAATGCAGTAAGCTTACTGAATTAGCCATAAGTCAACTGTATTTTATAAAAGAAGACTTAATTTCTATTTTTCCCCTTTCTCTACTCTCCAAATGTCTGCCCAATAACATGCAGCTCTGCTTCTCAACTTCCACCATCACTTATAGAACTCATATTTTGTCCAGATGTCTGTTGGAAATCAAGTCCTGGAGGACTCTTCTCTCCGCTGAATGTCTACAAAACTGAAACTATCTTGTTTGGCTCTCGTCCAATGGCTTGTCACCTCTGGAGCTCAGACTCCATTAACTTCTCTATGTGTATCCTTGAACACTTTGACTAATTGAACCAATGTAGCTGGATTGAATCTTCCCCACTTTTAAACCTTACATCGAGTTTTTAACTGAGACTGCTTTCTTCAGTCTAGAAGAGTGATTATCAGCCAACCATTGGCCCTTGGGCTGGATGTGGCCCGTGGGGCCATCAATAAGTGTCCCCATGAACATACATGCTAATCTAGCCGAGTCTGTTTTAAATCGATGCTTTGTGACAGTTTTTTCTTCATTGAATATGTCTTGGCTTATGCCATAAATAATCAAGAAATATTCAATCAAGAGAATTGATTTTGTTGGCCGACCAAAAAAGGTTGGGTACCACTCCTCTAGAACTTTGCTCTATTGTACATCCATCTCGTATCCTCTGCAGCCACAAAACATTATCCATGTCTTTCTCACTTTAATGCTAGATATCTCGAATGTTCTCCCACCAGCCTCCCTACTTGCACCCTCGACAAGCCACAGCCCATACAAAATTCAGCAGTTTGTAAACTCACTCAAGGCTCCGCATATCCATTTGCCCCCAAGCTGGCCTGGATCAACTTTAAGATCCCCATCCCGATCTTCAGACCTCTCCCCAAATGACAATTCCTTCAGCCCTGTTCTTCTGTGAATGCCTACTGCTTCATCAAATCTGGTGTTCTGTCTGTTTCCTACTTTCTGCCTTTAGTGGATGAGCCTTCTGTCACTAAATTTCTGCTCTGTGGAACTTTCCCCAAATTTGCGTATCTTGCTCCTTTGCACCCTGCTTTCTAACATTTTTTTTTTTTAAAAAAACATATCTAACCTTGGTACTATCTTTGATCTTGGTAATCTGTTGTTTCTGAACTGCTTCAAAATATTCGTCCACTTTAAAGGAGCTGTATACTTGTACATCTCCTGGGCCCTCAGCGATGGTACCTACGCTGCCTTGAAGCCACAAGGCGATGCACCTGAGCTTATGAAGGCCCTCCCTGCTTCCCACTCTCTCTACCTTTTCTTGCTTTTCGATTGAGAGGCACCTAGTTGTTTCTTGGTGCCTTACCATGATCCTTGCTCTAAATGGTCATGCTTCAAACCTAAGGTTGCCTCCAATTCCTGGCCTTCACAATGGGGCTCCAACATGCCCTGGGTATTGCTGAATCCGAGTACAGTAGCTGGTAACCGCTCCAGTATGCTTTTGTTCTTGGTCCGAAGGATAGATAGGATCAAAGCCACCTAATGGTCTCCCTGTGCTTGAAACTGTGGAGCTTGTCAGCAGTTTCCTTCTGTAGTCTGCTGATTTACTGTCTGATCTACAGTCACACGTTTGCTGTGATGCCAAACGTCAGCTTCACTCTCCACACAAATTACAGGAGAATGAAATTGCAAAGGACCACAATATTCACATTGGATATTTTCACCAATGCAAATATGGTAGCTAAGTGCGTTTGAAATGTTTGAAATCTGGTAGCCACCTAAGGATACAAATTCTGTTCGATTCTGTAAGAATCTCCTTCAACTCCCCACCCAAAACAAAATCCTTTTCGTAGTTCTCCTAAATTAACAATAGGTGCTGTTGCCTTAATTTGTGCCAAGTTTGTCAAAAAGCATAGAAAGGTTATTGTCTTTGATATCCAACCGAGAGTCTGCCTTAAATTTCTATGTCATGGCAGCACTAGTGGTGTAGTGGTTAGAGCGGGAGCTTATCGACTGGTCAAATTCCACGTGTTCAGTTTGTTGGTACCCGTCAGGGCTACGGAATAGGATTGTCAGGTGGGGCACAATTTGGGCAGGTGCTTCCCAGGCCAAAACTAGTCAGAGTTCCTATTCTTGTTCCCTCTACAGCACTCTCTAGTAGTTGTTGATGAGTGTAGATGGGAAGGTGTTTTGCTGTGATGCTGCTTTCAGTCAAGTTACTTATGAACATTCGCTGCCAAGGCTCACACATCAACTTTGGGCCGGTTAGCAGAGGGCAAAAGGCGCTCATGAAAATGCAGCCCGGAGGAGGCAAAGGACCAGAGGCAAATACACTCTGGGGAGAAAAATAGTAAATCATTGAATGCTAAATTTTAATAAATAATCACTTTGTCATCTCAGAGTTAGTTCAAGTTCCAGATAGGACATTGCTTACACTTCCCATTGCTTCTTCCAGGAAGCTTCATACTCTACAGATCACATTTTGAATAAGGTTTCTGAATCCATTTTTGTTACAAAAAGTTACTGCAAACCATTCTGTTGTGGGAGAGTAAAGAACAGAACAAAAGCTGACTGTGAATGTAATGCCTAACCAAAGGAAATAGTATTGATCTGTCTGTCTGTCTCCTAGATTGTGATTTCTTGCCCAAAGTGCATTTAAATGCCACAATGAATGTTCTTAGTCAATGGACTTTGTTTATTCCAGTACGGCAAGAGCCTACATTTATTTTAATAACAATATTATGCAAAACTTTTATCTTGAAGAACAAGGCAAGAAATGTGTGCATAAACGTGCATTATCAGAGATAGGTTTTATTATGCATGTCATTACATTTGAGCACTTCTAGACTTGCTTACGGTATATTTTAATGCTTTGTGCCACTTAGGATGGACAGTTCAGCATCTAGATATTGATTCTGAAAAGCAGAGGGTACAAACCATGCTGTGTGTATGCTAAGCTCTTGTCCGGGAATTTTTTTTGGGTTTTGCTTTGTAATCAAATTCACAAAAGAAGCAGAAGGGTTCCATTGCAGGAAACCCTGTCCTCACCCAGAGGTCACCGTGTGACCCGCAGCAGGATTCCGGTGATGATAGAAACAGATGATTTTATGCATCATCCTAACCCAGGACATTGAGATCTATTGCAGAATGTCTAGTATTACACATAGCTAAATCAGCACAGATCGAGTGCATTAAAGCTGTGATATTCCTGATTTATTGCCGTTATAGCTGCTCATTGAATAAACATACTGAGCCATCAGCAGAGAAATTAATGCACTTTTTAGAAATGGTTGAACATATGCTTCCAAAAGAATTAAAAAAAACATTCACGTGCCTTAGAGTTGAACTTTTTGAAGTTTTGCCATCTCATCCCTCCTCTTTCTCCTCTCATCTGATTTGCCCACCACTCTTCTTAAAGTAGGTACACAGTCACGACACTTTACACTAAACATGCTGTGAAGCACTTTGAGACACTGCAACAACATAAGGTGCTATATCAGATGCAAGGATTATTTTCATAATAGAAGGTAAGCAAGTCACAGAAAGGTCCAGATAACTGATTTGATAGCCTAGTTTGGTGATGTGCATGGTGCGATTTAAGTTCAGCTCACCTTGTACCTTGTTTAGAAGTAAGTGTATTGTGAGGTGTGTGTTATAGTGGCAGTCACTTCAACAACATGAGGAAGTCAGAATTCAAGTTTCAGATCAGTATTTTGTAATATGAAACTCTATTGCTGTTATAAAGTAGGAAATTGCAGGTTCCTAACCACTGGAGGTTGCTTTGTGCAGCGAGATATGGAGTCCATTTAAGTTCACTGCACAACATTGACATGAATGATTGTAAGGGTCTCTATTTAATATCCCTTTCTGTGCTGTCAGTGGACTTATTTCAATGCAGAGAATATCCTCATCATTTGTGGACCTGGTCTGTTTAATCCACTCAGCTTTGGTGGTTAGGGGTGGGAGGGTTGGTATGAGACTGAATCTATTCATGAAATAATTCCTGTTAATAAGAGTGTGCTACTTTTATTTGGGTTTTATTCTTTTCTCTTGGTTGATGGATCCCTGGGTACAATTGCATACAGAGGTTCTCAGTTTGCCTCAATCTGCTGTACAGAAAGGTTATTTTCCCATGTTACCTTCCATATACTGTAGTCTATACCCTTCAGCCTCCATCGCCTTGTGATGCCCCCTGACATGAAAGGCACTATACTAGTGTAATTTGTTGTTGTTCACGTCTGGTAACTGTTTGCTTGTTTTGAGTGTGTTGCTCAACACTATGTTGAATATTATGCCAAGCCAGTGCCATTTCATTGTTAAGGCATAGCTACACAGAGAGTTGGGACACTAGCTTCCTTAACAAAAGAGCTTAGTGGAGATTTACATCAGAAGCAGGCTTCTTATGGTTATAATTTGTGCATTGTGATTGATACCTTGAAGGTAAGAGCCCCATTATTTAAAAAACTTAAGCTTGATTTTATCTTTATCTAAATTGCCCCCCCACCCACCAAATTTTTAATTAATTATATAATCATCCAGCTCAGATTGGCTGTCTCATTGGTCCATGTAAGATTTATTTCTCCTACAAAATACTCAACCAATTCATAGTATGTGATGCACTTTGAAACACTTGGAAATAAGGCACTCTATCAAATGCAAGGATTATGCTCTGTAAAGTGCTTTGAGAGCTTTTATGTGAATGGTGCTACAAAAATGTAAGTTGTTGCCACGACTGACAGTTCCTTCCAATGGTTCCATTGTGTCCCCCCCATAAGACAGCTGGAAAATATTAAATGGATAGGACTGGACAAACTCACATTCTGCTGTTAATCCTTTAGTATCTCTTTCCTCCCCAACAGCAGTAAAAATCATCCCAAAGTTTGGGAAGCCATGCACACTCGAGTCTCCATTGCCTACTGCGTGAAGAGTGCATACTCAGACCAGATTGGTGATATGTCATTTCATGTTTGCCACCTTGTCAGTCTCCACTGCATTTATTATCTACTCTTGTCGTCTTTGCATAATACAGGATACCCCAGCAAGCCTTCAGCATGAGGCAGCAAGATGTGGAGCTCCTGTGGCTCAATGGTTAGAGCACTTGTCTTGCAAGCTGGGGAAACCAAGCTGGGGAGACCTGTGTTCGAATCCAGGCAGGTCAGGGCGAAACCTTGGGCAAGTTTCCTTACTCCACACGCCTAATAATAATCCGTCCAAAAAACCACAATAATAAAATTGGTCATTTCAATCCACGACTGTTTGTGGGGACGCTGCTGTGCGCAATTGGCTGCCGTGTTTCGCCCACAAATATATATACAGTTAATTCACTTTACAGTATATTCTGTGAAGCGCTTTGAGACACAGTCTAGAAGAGGTGAAAAGCGATATACCAAATGCAAGGATCATTACTATATTATTAATATTATTATTTTAAAGTGGGATTTATTATCTCTTCCTCCTCTCACTCAAGAAAGTGATCCCCTGAACCAACTCACTCACCCCACAACTCGTGTAAACACACAGACAAGTAAGCTCGCTTGTTGGAAGAGCCAGGAACCTGGTTCAAAGCCCAAACCCGCCCAATCCCGCCCAAATTGGGCGTGAAAACCCGCCCCCTCCATAAAAAATGACATATGGCAATGAGGACTGGAAAGGATTGGAAAGGGGGCGGAGACCACTGAACTGAAAAGAGAACCACTGAACTGGTGCGTGGTGACGTTCCCACAGTACGGTGGCGTGCGTGCTGACGTTGGGTACACCTGTGGCGGCTCGTGACGCCGCTCGCGGGATAACGGATTTAAACGAGCCGTGGTGCGAGAGGGATCGGTTAAGGCAGGCGCCGAGTTCCAGGCGCTGACGCGTTGCAACTCTGGCGGCATTGTGTGTGAGAGCTCTTCGCGGCGGCGGCGGCGCAAACCTCTTGGACGGCCAGGGTTTACCTTCATATCGGGGACAGGTGTGGAAGTCGCCAACGGCCGGAGCCGCCCCGACGCGGGGCTTCTGTTCTCCAGGTTTCGGAGCTTCTTTTGTAACCAAGGTAGGTGTCGAGCCTCCGTCCCCCGCCTTCATCTCTAGCGGTGTGTCTGCGGTCTGGCCTGTGGCCGCCGTGTCACCGGAGCCCAGCCCCGCTCCCGTGTTCAGTTGATTCTCGGCCGGGAGGAGTCAGTGAGTCAGTGAGTTCGCTGCTGAGGGTTCCCCCGGGTGTATATAAAATATCAGGCCACACGAGGAGCGAGTTTACAAACTCTTTATTGCTTGACATTTCCGCCGAAATCTCTCCGATGGGGAATTCCCATTGTGTTAACTGGACTGTATAATACATTTGGGAAACTGTGTGTGTGTGTGTGGTGCACGTTTATATCTCCCTTTCGCAAAGTTTGAGATGGCTTCTCGCTGAGGGGTTTCTGCTCGCGCTACTGTGGGCTGCTGTAGCTTATGCCTTTAGGATGTTTGTGTCGGGGGTGGGGGGGGGGGGGAACTCGTGAGAGACAGGCTTCAGGAGCAGACAACAACAACAACTTGCATTGAATTCTCCGAGCGGCCCAAGCCACTGCCCACCCCCCCGGACCAGAGTGAGGGAAGCGGCTTCCCTCCGCCTCTCCTTCCCGGTGGGGAATTGTCTGGAAACCGCTCAGCACCTGCCCGTTAATGGACGGTGGAGATTGTGAAGCTGGTGTGGTTAGTGACTCTTGTCACTGCTCTGTTGTATTTTTTTAAAACAAATATATATTTTTAATTTGATTAAAATCATATAATTTGTTTTTCTAAACTTTTTCCCGTCACATCCATTCGCCTAAGTCCTTTTCTCCCGTGACATTCCGCATCGGCCCTGACTCAGTACCCACGCGCAAAACAACCCAATCACCACACCCCAAAAAAACAACCTTCCACCGTCTTTCTGGAGAAAACCCCCCAAAACCTAGAATTCTCGACACTAAACGCCTATTCCCCACATTCCCCTTATGTCAGGGCCTCCTCGCTTCTCTGCACTGCTGCCTTTATTTACACGCCTCCTGTGCAGCGCCTTGGGACGTCCTCCCGACGTGAAAGGCGCTTTATAAGTTTAAGTTGTTGTTGTTGTTGGAAGTGCCATGAATTGTGTTAAGTTGGGGACTGGAGAGCTGCTGTCTTCCATGTCAGCATTGGGCAACAAGTTATTTTCTGATCATAATAGAGAATGTGCAACAGATGTTGGCTGTGTGTGTGTGTATGTTGCAGAATTCATCCAGGTAGATAGAACACAATTGATATTACTGTAGGACCTTTCCTGTTGAGATGATACCTCAAAGCTGGCTCACAGGAGGAGCTAAAAGGGATCCAGGAGTGGAAAGATGAACACAAGTGCGATCGGTCAAACTGCATCTTGAGACAAGTCTCGATCGAAGGGAGGGAAGGATTGAGGCTGGTGCTCGCTGGGATCAATCAATCAAAACTTAATTTATATAGCGCCTTTCACGTCGAGAGGACGTCCCAAGCGCTGTACAGTTAGGTAGGGACGAGAGCAGGGGGGGAGGGGTCGGGGCAGGATGAAGAGAGGGGAAAATTGACTGTATATTTGTGGGAGAAACGCGGCAGCCAAACTGCGCACAGCAGTGTCCCACAAACAGTCATAGAAGTGGGGCCAGGGGGGAAAGATGGCAAGGGTCAGGGTAGGGGGAAGGAGAGCAGGAAAGCCAACTGTATACTTGTGGGCGAAACGCAGCAGCCAAATTCATGATGTTCAGAGAGCAGAATGTGGATCTGTAACTCTTGAGCTCCTGACATTACATAATTTGTCCGTTTGTTGCTGGGTCGTTTTTGAAGAATCAAGTAACTTGATGGCTGGGAGTTGCCAGTACAAGCTGCTTATGTACGAACAAAACCTGTCTGGTGCAGAGTGAGTGCTCATTTTGTTCGTGGTCAGAACATGATGATGTCTGATTCTGTACCAGAGTAGCATTGGTGACTGTTTTGCTGCCAGTGGAGGTGCTGAGAAAATGTCATGCAAACCTCAGCACCTTCTGGAGGGTCTCCAAACAGCTATCAGAATAATACTTTCATTGACGTTCTAGAGCTGGAAAAGTCCTGTGTTGACAGTCTGCACCACTTAGACACGCTGCTTATCTTTTTACATTTTTAAAGTTCACTTGGGAGAGTTAAGTGTAGCGCAACAAAATTCTAGACTTATCCTGATAGATCAGCTGGCCCATACTGCCTGAGAAGTTCAGGGATTCATCTCAACCACAGTATTATTATGTATAGCTTCACGTCTCTGGATTAGGGATGGGGCAAATGAACAGTTCTTCTGATTATTAACCGTAACAATTATCTTTGATAACGGCGTGGACTGATGTCATTTTTCAAATTTATTGCCAAATTGCCTGCCAATCAATACACTGTCAAAGTTCACATGGGAGTGATCATCAATTGAATGCGAGGATATCTGTCACTCAATGAAAGAAGTGATCCCAATACTCAAAACAGCTTGATGGAGATCTATCACATTAACTGGCAAAGACTTGCTTGGATGTCTCTCTTGCTCAGTATCCCAACCCCTCCAATGTACAGTTCTGAGATGCTATCCTGCGTGTGTTTGATACCTTCTGGTTTGGCTGGAATCAAATGGGATGCTACCTGCGTGAAAAGTCTTATCTTGATGCAGGTTTTTGTAGATTGCAACTGAGTTGCATTTAAAACTACAGTATCATTATTTGTGATTATTTGCAAAATATTGTTTTACAGAACATAAAGTTATAATAGTTGGTCTGGACAATGCAGGGAAGACTACCATCCTTTATCAAAGAAGAATTAGGGGGGATCTTATTGAAGATTCTTAAAGGGCTAGATGAAGTAGGCACTGAGGGACTGTTTCCCCTTGTAGGAGAATCTATAACCAGGGGTCACAGTCTTAAAATTAAGGGTCAGCCTTTTAGAACAGAACTGAGGAAACATTTCTTCACTCAGAGGGTAGTGAATTTATGGAATTCACTATCCCAGAAGGCTGTAGATGCTCAGCCCTTGAACATTTTCAAGGCTGAGACTGATAGATTTTTGAAAAATAGAGGGATATGGGGATAGGGCAGGTAATCAGAGTTAGGTGAGAAGATCAGCCATGATCTTGTTGAATGGCGGAGCAGGCTCGAGGGGCCGAATGGCCTACTGCTGCTGCTCCTACTTATGTTCTTATGACTTATAATTAAGAACATAAGAATTAGGAGCAGGAGTAGGCCATTCAGCCCTTCGAGCCTGCTCCGCCATTCAACAAGATCATGGCTGATCTTCTCACCTAACTCTGTTTACCTGCCCTATCCCCTGATCCCTCTATTTTTCAAAAATCTATCAGTCTCAGCCTTGAAAATGTTCAAGGACTGAGCATCTACAGCCTTCTGGGGTAATGAATTCCATAAATTCACTACCCTCTTGAGTGAAGAAATGTTTCCTCAGTTCTGTTCTAAAAGGCTGACCCTTAATTTTAAGACTGTGACCCCTGGTTATAGATTCTCTTATAAGGGGAAACAGTCCCTCAGTGCCTACTTTATCTAGCCCTTTAAGAATCTTATGTTTCAATAAGATCCCCCCTAATTCTTCTGTACTCAAGAGAATACAGCCCTAGTTTATTCAACCTATCCTCATAGGTCAGTCCCCTCATCCCAGGAACTAACCTAGTGAATCTACGCTGCACCCCCTCTAAGGCAAGTATGTCCTTTTTTAAATAAGGAGACCAAAACTGCACACAATACTCTAGGTGCGGTCTCACAAAGCCCTATACAGTTGCAGCAAGACTTCCCTACTCTTATGCTCTAAACCTTTTGAAATGAACGCTAACATGCATGTTTAGCAACAAAGTAATGTATTGTGCCATCAGGACTTCACAGTGTCTTACTGTGATTTGTAGGGACATAGTTGCAGTCCAACAATCCAGATGCTGTACTTAACTAACATTTGAGATCTTATAAGATGATTGTAAGTAAGTGCTGGTAATCCTTAAGTTTATATAGAGCTTTCCACGTCTTATCAATGTCCCAAAGCGCTTCACAGAGTTTGGGGAAGGAAAGTAGGAAAATTAACTGTATATTTGTGGGCGATTACAGTAAATAGTGTGTTAAAAATCAAATTCTTGATTATATTTACTCACATTTTCCTCCTTACACAGTAGGAGTTTTGTTAATGAGATTTCGTAAGATCACTTTCTCAAGTTTTCTCTGGCCTCGTATCTCATTCCTGTCTTTGTTTTTTTTAAAAAGAGGGCAGGTGGCTTCCATTATATTGTTTTTCGCTTCGTTAGGAGTTCCGTGCGTATTGTGCTGCAACCTAATTGGGTAATATCTTTGGTTATAATAGTTGTCCATTACAGAAAATTTAACTGGGCTCTTGCCCTAATGTCTCATTGTGTACTTGAAGTTGCTATTCCAACACTATTGGACTCTCTCTTTCTCTCTCTCTTTCTCTCTCTCTTTCTCTCTCTCTCTCTCTTTCTCTCTGTCTCTCTCTCTTTCCTTCCTTCCTTCCTTCCTTCCTTCCTTCCTTCCTTCCTTCCTTCCTTCCTTCCTTCCTTCCTTCCTTCCTTCCTTCCTTCGTTCCTTCCCTCTATCTCTCTATCTCTCTGTCTATCTCTTCCAGTTTCTTTCCCTCTCTCTGACAGATACTACATTGCCTGTGTAGCCTGACGGTATCGTGGGTTTATACACTTGTTTTGGTTGGGGGTGGAAGAAGGAGAGAGAGACAGGGAGAGAGAGGCGGGAGGGGGGGGGGAGAGAGGGAAAGAGGGGGGGAGAAAGAGAGAGGAGGGGTAGAGAGAAGGGGAAGAGGAGGGGAGAGAGAGGGGGTGAGTTGATTAATTTAGATGGAAAATGAGAGGAGTGGAGGGGGTTGGGTTTCGAGCCATTGAGATGCCACACTGACTGAGTGTGTGTGTGAGAGAGAGGGATGGAGGGGGAGAAAGAAAAAAAGAGGTAAAAACGGCAGTACCCCTTTAAGCTTCTACAGTCCACCATTGTAGAAGTTTGCTTTGTAATTGTGTACTGTGTTTATAGACTGTAATCAATATTTATTGCTTTATTGGCAAGTATTCATACAATATACTGTTTTTATTTAGTCTTTTATTAATATGGTATGTTTAAACAAAGTAATTACATTTGGAAAAAAAAGTTTAACCAGCATTGGCCAGCTTCCGAGGGTGCCGGATAAACAGACTTTTACTGTATTTGGTTTGTCTGCAAAGTTGAATTTCTGTTTCAGTCTTAGCTAAATGGCAATCATAATATTGACTCCATGGGGAGTGGTCGGTTAACCCCCACACAGTTTCTCAAGGCGTTCCTCAGGGCTCTGTCCTTGGTCCCCTCCTTTTCACCCTTTACACGCTCCCTCTGGGCGACGTCATCCGCAAACATGGGGTAAATTTCCACATGTATGCGGACGACACCCAATTGTACCTTTCTGCCTCATCCCTCAACCCCCAGACGATCGATGTTCTGACAGCATGTCTGTCCGACATCGAGTCGTGGATGAGGGACAACTTTTTGCAATTGAACGTGAGTAAGACCGAGGCCCTCCTGATTGGCTCAAGCCAGCGCCTCCGCACATCGGGCGCTGCCAGCCGCAATATCCAAGGCTGCACTCTCCACCTCACAAAGCCAATCAGGAACCTCGGCATCATGTTCGATCAAAAACTTTCCTTCCTCTCCCACATCCGCGCCTTGACCGGCACCGCTTATTTCCACCTGCGCAACATTGCCAGGCTCCGCAACTATCTTCCCCCCCGCGCTGCCGAAACACTCGTGCATGCATACATCACCTCACGGCTGGGCTACGGAAATTCTCTCCTCGTCGGCCTCCCCTGTTCCTCCATTCACAGGCTGCAGGCCATTCAAAACTCTGCAGCCCATGTACTATCCCGCACCCGCCTCCGTGACCACGTAACCCCCACCCTCGCCCGTCTCCACTGGCTCCCCATCCTCCATAGCATCGAGTTCAAGATCCTCGTCCTCACCTACAAGGCCTTACACGGCCTTGCCCCACCCTATTTAACCGATCTACTCTCCCCCTACACACCCACCCGGACCCTCCGTTCAACAGGACTTGGCCTGCTCCAAGCCCCCCACCAGAACCGCCCCACCATCGGAGGCCGGGCCTTCAGTTTCTCCGCTCCCACCCGATGCAATGCCATCCCTGAATCCCTCCGTTTCGTCTCTTCCCTTTCCTCTTTCAAGGCCGGTTTGAAGACTTTCCTCTTCGACCGTGCCTTTTGTACCACCCCGAACTCTTTTACCTCACCTTCGTGTTTCACCCCTTCTCAAACACTCCCCTCCCAGCTCGGGTCACATGCCTCTTGTGCAGCGCCTTGGGACGTCCTCCCGACGTGAAAGGCGCTCTATAAATGTAAGTTGTTGTTGTGAACAATAAATGTTATCGATCAAGTTTGCTGGCCTGTATTTTACAGAATTCACACAGCTTGATTAAACTTTCCAGTCAGTCAGTCAGTCAGTCAGTCAGTCAGTCAGTCAGTCAGTCAGTCAGTCAGTCAGTCAGTCAGTCAGTCAGTCAGTCAGTCAGTCAGTCAGTCAGTCAGTCAGTCAGTCAGTCAGTCAGTCAGTCAGTCAGTCAGTCAGTCAGTCAGTCAGTCAGTCAGTCAGTCAGTCAGTCAGTCAGTCAGTCAGTCAGTCAGTCAGTCAGTCAGTCAGTCAGTCAGTCAGTCAGTCAGTCAGTCAGTCAGTCAGTCAGTCAGTCAGTCAGTCAGTCAGTCAGTCAGTCAGTCA